>OZ026593.1:6398700-6998700 GCA_964020215.1 Aurelia sp. 3 sensu Dawson et al. (2005)
TCTGAGATCTGCAGAAAAAACACTTTGATTAATTGCACTAATTTCTTATGTACTCAAAAACATCACACCGGGCTTGCCCACTTGCTTGAAGAGTAGACATCATCAAAGAAAAAATAAAAGTTCCTAAATACACAATGAAACTGAACCATTTTGCAGAATTTGTATTCAAATCTGAGATCTGCAGAAAAAACACTTTGATTAATTGCACTAATTTCTTATGTACTCTAAAACATCACACCGGGCTTGCCCACTTGCTTGAAGAGTAGACATCATCAAAGAAATAATAAAAGTTCCTAAATACTCAATGAAACTGAACCATTTTGCAGAATTTGTATTCAAATCTGAGATCTGCAGAAAAAACACTTTGATTAATTGCACTAATTTCTTATGTACTCTAAAACATCACACCGGGCTTGCCCACTTGCTTGAAGAGTAGACATCATCAAAGAAATAATAAAAGTTCCTAAATACTCAATGAAACTGAACCATTTTGCAGAATCTGTATTCAAATCTGAGATCTGCAGAAAAAACACTTTGATTAATTGCACTAATTTCTTATGTACTCTAAAACATCACACCGGGCTTGCCCACTTGCTTGAAGAGTAGACATCATCAAAGAAAAAATAAAAATTCCTAAATACACAATGGAACTGAACCATTTTGCAGAATCTGTATTCAAATCTGAGATCTGCAGAAAAAACACTTTGATTAATTGCACTAATTTCTTATGTACTCAAAAACATCACACCGGGCTTGCCCACTTGCTTGAAGAGTAGACATCATCAAAGAAATAATAAAAGTTCCTAAATACTCAATGAAACTGAACCATTTAGCAGAATCTGTATTCAAATCTGAGATCTGCAGAAAAAACACTTTGATTAATTGCACTAATTTCTTATGTACTCAAAAACATCACACCGGGCTTGCCCACTTGCTTGAAGAGTAGACATCATCAAAGAAATAATAAAAGTTCCTAAATACTCAATGAAACTGAACCATTTTGCAGAATCTGTATTCAAATCTGAGATCTGCAGAAAAAACACTTTGATTAATTGCACTAATTTCTTATGTACTCAAAAACATCACACCGGGCTTGCCCACTTGCTTGAAGAGTAGACATCATCAAAGAAATAATAAAAGTTCCTAAATACTCAATGAAACTGAACCATTTTGCAGAATCTGTATTCAAATCTGAGATCTGCAGAAAAAACACTTTGATTAATTGCACTAATTTCTTATGTACTCAAAAACATCACACCGGGCTTGCCCACTTGCTTGAAGAGTAGACATCATCAAAGAAATAATAAAAGTTCCTAAATACTCAATGAAACTGAACCATTTTGCAGAATCTGTATTCAAATCTGAGATCTGCAGAAAAAACACTTTGATTAATTGCACTAATTTCTTATGTACTCAAAAACATCACACCGGGCTTGCCCACTTGCTTGAAGAGTAGACATCATCAAAGAAATAATAAAAGTTCCTAAATACTCAATGAAACTGAACCATTTTGCAGAATCTGTATTCAAATCTGAGATCTGCAGAAAAAACACTTTGATTAATTGCACTAATTTCTTATGTACTCAAAAACATCACACCGGGCTTGCCCACTTGCTTGAAGAGTAGACATCATCAAAGAAATAATAAAAGTTCCTAAATACTCAATGAAACTGAACCATTTAGCAGAATCTGTATTCAAATCTGAGATCTGCAGAAAAAACACTTTGATTAATTGCACTAATTTCTTATGTACTCTAAAACATCACACCGGGCTTGCCCACTTGCTTGAAGAGTAGACATCATCAAAGAAATAATAAAAGTTCCTAAATACTCAATGAAACTGAACCATTTTGCAGAATCTGTATTCAAATCTGAGATCTGCAGAAATAACACTTTGATTAATTGCACTAATTTCTTATGTACTCTAAAACATCACACCGGGCTTGCCCACTTGCTTGAAGAGTAGACATCATCAAAGAAATAATAAAAGTTCCTAAATACTCAATGAAACTGAACCATTTAGCAGAATCTGTATTCAAATCTGAGATCTGCAGAAAAAACACTTTGATTAATTGCACTAATTTCTTATGTACTCAAAAACATCACACCGGGCTTGCCCACTTGCTTGAAGAGTAGACATCATCAAAGAAATAATAAAAGTTCCTAAATACTCAATGAAACTGAACCATTTTGCAGAATCTGTATTCAAATCTGAGATCTGCAGAAAAAACACTTTGATTAATTGCACTAATTTCTTATGTACTCAAAAACATCACACCGGGCTTGCCCACTTGCTTGAAGAGTAGACATCATCAAAGAAATAATAAAAGTTCCTAAATACTCAATGAAACTGAAACATTTTGCAGAATCTGTATTCAAATCTGAGATCTGCAGAAAAAACACTTTGATTAATTGCACTAATTTCTTATGTACTCTAAAACATCACACCGGGCTTGCCCACTTGCTTGAAGAGTAGACATCATCAAAGAAATAATAAAAGTTCCTAAATACTCAATGAAACTGAACCATTTTGCAGAATCTGTATTCAAATCTGAGATCTGCAGAAAAAACACTTTGATTAATTGCACTAATTTCTTATGTACTCTTAAACATCACACCGGGCTTGCCCACTTGCTTGAAGAGTAGACATCATCAAAGAAATAATAAAAGTTCCTAAATACTCAATGAAACTGAACCATTTTGCAGAATCTGTATTCAAATCTGAGATCTGCAGAAAAAACACTTTGATTAATTGCACTAATTTCTTATGTACTCTAAAACATCACACCGGGCTTGCCCACTTGCTTGAAGAGTAGACATCATCAAAGAAAAAATAATAATTCCTAAATACACAATGGAACTGAACCATTTTGCAGAATCTGTATTCAAATCTGAGATCTGCAGAAAAAACACTTTGATTAATTGCACTAATTTCTTATGTACTCAAAAACATCACACCGGGCTTGCCCACTTGCTTGAAGAGTAGACATCATCAAAGAAATAATAAAAGTTCCTAAATACTCAATGAAACTGAACCATTTTGCAGAATCTGTATTCAAATCTGAGATCTGCAGAAAAAACACTTTGATTAATTGCACTAATTTCTTATGTACTCTAAAACATCACACCGGGCTTGCCCACTTGCTTGAAGAGTAGACATCATCAAAGAAATAATAAAAGTTCCTAAATACTCAATGAAACTGAACCATTTTGCAGAATCTGTATTCAAATCTGAGATCTGCAGAAAAAAACACTTTGATTAATTGCACTAATTTCTTATGTACTCTAAAACATCACACCGGGCTTGCCCACTTGCTTGAAGAGTAGACATCATCAAAGAAATAATAAAAGTTCCTAAATACTCAATGAAACTGAACCATTTTGCAGAATCTGTATTCAAATCTGAGATCTGCAGAAAAAACACTTTGATTAATTGCACTAATTTCTTATGTACTCTAAAACATCACACCGGGCTTGCCCACTTGCTTGAAGAGTAGACATCATCAAAGAAATAATAAAAGTTCCTAAATACTCAATGAAACTGAACCATTTAGCAGAATCTGTATTCAAATCTGAGATCTGCAGAAAAAACACTTTGATTAATTGCACTAATTTCTTATGTACTCAAAAACATCACACCGGGCTTGCCCACTTGCTTGAAGAGTAGACATCATCAAAGAAATAATAAAAGTTCCTAAATACTCAATGAAACTGAACCATTTTGCAGAATCTGTATTCAAATCTGAGATCTGCAGAAAAAAACACTTTGATTAATTGCACTAATTTCTTATGTACTCAAAAACATCACACCGGACTTGCCCACTTGCTTGAAGAGTAGACATCATCAAAGAAATAATAAAAGTTCCTAAATACTCAATGAAACTGAAACATTTTGCAGAATCTGTATTCAAATCTGAGATCTGCAGAAAAAACACTTTGATTAATTGCACTAATTTCTTATGTACTCTAAAACATCACACCGGGCTTGCCCACTTGCTTGAAGAGTAGACATCATCAAAGAAATAATAAAAGTTCCTAAATACTCAATGAAACTGAACCATTTTGCAGAATCTGTATTCAAATCTGAGATCTGCAGAAAAAACACTTTGATTAATTGCACTAATTTCTTATGTACTCTAAAACATCACACCGGGCTTGCCCACTTGCTTGAAGAGTAGACATCATCAAAGAAAAAATAATAATTCCTAAATACACAATGGAACTGAACCATTTTGCAGAATCTGTATTCAAATCTGAGATCTGCAGAAAAAACACTTTGATTAATTGCACTAATTTCTTATGTACTCAAAAACATCACACCGGGCTTGCCCACTTGCTTGAAGAGTAGACATCATCAAAGAAATAATAAAAGTTCCTAAATACACAATGGAACTGAACCATTTTGCAGAATTTGTATTCAAATCTGAGATCTGCAGAAAAAACACTTTGATTAATTGCACTAATTTCTTATGTACTCAAAAACATCACACCGGGCTTGCCCACTTGCTTGAAGAGTAGACATCATCAAAGAAAAAATAAAAGTTCCTAAATACTCAATGAAACTGAACCATTTTGCAGAATCTGTATTCAAATCTGAGATCTGCAGAAAAAACACTTTGATTAATTGCACTAATTTCTTATGTACTCAAAAACATCACACCGGGCTTGCCCACTTGCTTGAAGAGTAGACATCATCAAAGAAAAAATAAAAATTCCTAAATACACAATGGAACTGAACCATTTTGCAGAATCTGTATTCAAATCTGAGATCTGCAGAAAAAACACTTTGATTAATTGCACTAATTTCTTATGTACTCTAAAACATCACACCGGGCTTGCCCACTTGCTTGAAGAGTAGACATCATCAAAGAAATAATAAAAGTTCCTAAATACTCAATGAAACTGAACCATTTTGCAGAATCTGTATTCAAATCTGAGATCTGCAGAAAAAACACTTTGATTAATTGCACTAATTTCTTATGTACTCTAAAACATCACACCGGGCTTGCCCACTTGCTTGAAGAGTAGACATCATCAAAGAAAAAATAAAAGTTCCTAAATACACAATGAAACTGAACCATTTTGCAGAATCTGTATTCAAATCTGAGATCTGCAGAAAAAACACTTTGATTAATTGCACTAATTTCTTATGTACTCTAAAACATCACACCGGGCTTGCCCACTTGCTTGAAGAGTAGACATCATCAAAGAAAAAATAAAAATTCCTAAATACACAATGGAACTGAACCATTTTGCAGAATCTGTATTCAAATCTGAGATCTGCAGAAAAAACACTTTGATTAATTGCACTAATTTCTTATGTACTCAAAAACATCACACCGGGCTTGCCCACTTGCTTGAAGAGTAGACATCATCAAAGAAATAATAAAAGTTCCTAAATACTCAATGAAACTGAACCATTTTGCAGAATCTGTATTCAAATCTGAGATCTGCAGAAAAAACACTTTGATTAATTGCACTAATTTCTTATGTACTCTAAAACATCACACCGGGCTTGCCCACTTGCTTGAAGAGTAGACATCATCAAAGAAATAATAAAAGTTCCTAAATACTCAATGAAACTGAACCATTTTGCAGAATCTGTATTCAAATCTGAGATCTGCAGAAAAAACACTTTGATTAATTGCACTAATTTCTTATGTACTCTAAAACATCACACCGGGCTTGCCCACTTGCTTGAAGAGTAGACATCATCAAAGAAATAATAAAAGTTCCTAAATACTCAATGGAACTGAACCATTTTGCAGAATTTGTATTCAAATCTGAGATCTGCAGAAAAAACACTTTGATTAATTGCACTAATTTCTTATGTACTCTAAAACATCACACCGGGCTTGCCCACTTGCTTGAAGAGTAGACATCATCAAAGAAATAATAAAAGTTCCTAAATACTCAATGAAACTGAACCATTTTGCAGAATTTGTATTCAAATCTGAGATCTGCAGAAAAAACACTTTGATTAATTGCACTAATTTCTTATGTACTCTAAAACATCACACCGGGCTTGCCCACTTGCTTGAAGAGTAGACATCATCAAAGAAATAATAAAAGTTCCTAAATACTCAATGAAACTGAACCATTTTGCAGAATTTGTATTCAAATCTGAGATCTGCAGAAAAAACACTTTGATTAATTGCACTAATTTCTTATGTACTCTAAAACATCACACCGGGCTTGCCCACTTGCTTGAAGAGTAGACATCATCAAAGAAATAATAAAAGTTCCTAAATACTCAATGAAACTGAACCATTTTGCAGAATCTGTATTCAAATCTGAGATCTGCAGAAAAAACACTTTGATTAATTGCACTAATTTCTTATGTACTCAAAAACATCACACCGGGCTTGCCCACTTGCTTGAAGAGTAGACATCATCAAAGAAATAATAAAAGTTCCTAAATACTCAATGAAACTGAACCATTTTGCAGAATCTGTATTCAAATCTGAGATCTGCAGAAAAAACACTTTGATTAATTGCACTAATTTCTTATGTACTCTAAAACATCACACCGGGCTTGCCCACTTGCTTGAAGAGTAGACATCATCAAAGAAATAATAAAAGTTCCTAAATACTCAATGGAACTGAACCATTTTGCAGAATTTGTATTCAAATCTGAGATCTGCAGAAAAAACACTTTGATTAATTGCACTAATTTCTTATGTACTCAAAAACATCACACCGGGCTTGCCCACTTGCTTGAAGAGTAGACATCATCAAAGAAAAAATAAAAATTCCTAAATACACAATGGAACTGAACCATTTTGCAGAATCTGTATTCAAATCTGAGATCTGCAGAAAAAACACTTTGATTAATTGCACTAATTTCTTATGTACTCTAAAACATCACACCGGGCTTGCCCACTTGCTTGAAGAGTAGACATCATCAAAGAAATAATAAAAGTTCCTAAATACTCAATGAAACTGAACCATTTTGCAGAATTTGTATTCAAATCTGAGATCTGCAGAAAAAACACTTTGATTAATTGCACTAATTTCTTATGTACTCAAAAACATCACACCGGGCTTGCCCACTTGCTTGAAGAGTAGACATCATCAAAGAAATAATAAAAGTTCCTAAATACACAATGAAACTGAACCATTTTGCAGAATTTGTATTCAAATCTGAGATCTGCAGAAAAAACACTTTGATTAATTGCACTAATTTCTTATGTACTCTAAAACATCACACCGGGCTTGCCCACTTGCTTGAAGAGTAGACATCATCAAAGAAAAAATAAAAATTCCTAAATACACAATGGAACTGAACCATTTTGCAGAATCTGTATTCAAATCTGAGATCTGCAGAAAAAACACTTTGATTAATTGCACTAATTTCTTATGTACTCAAAAACATCACACCGGGCTTGCCCACTTGCTTGAAGAGTAGACATCATCAAAGAAATAATAAAAGTTCCTAAATACTCAATGAAACTGAACCATTTTGCAGAATCTGTATTCAAATCTGAGATCTGCAGAAAAAACACTTTGATTAATTGCAATAATTTCTTATGTACTCAAAAACATCACACCGGGCTTGCCCACTTGCTTGAAGAGTAGACATCATCAAAGAAAAAATAAAAATTCCTAAATACACAATGGAACTGAACCATTTTGCAGAATCTGTATTCAAATCTGAGATCTGCAGAAAAAACACTTTTATTAATTGCACTAATTTCTTATGTACTCAAAAACATCACACCGGGCTTGCCCACTTGCTTGAAGAGTAGACATCATCAAAGAAAAAATAAAAATTCCTAAATACACAATGGAACTGAACCATTTTGCAGAATCTGTATTCAAATCTGAGATCTGCAGAAAAAACACTTTGATTAATTGCACTAATTTCTTATGTACTCAAAAACATCACACCGGGCTTGCCCACTTGCTTGAAGAGTAGACATCATCAAAGAAAAAATAAAAATTCCTAAATACACAATGGAACTGAACCATTTTGCAGAATCTGTATTCAAATCTGAGATCTGCAGAAAAAACACTTTGATTAATTGCAATAATTTCTTATGTACTCAAAAACATCACACCGGGCTTGCCCACTTGCTTGAAGAGTAGACATCATCAAAGAAAAAATAAAAATTCCTAAATACACAATGGAACTGAACCATTTTGCAGAATCTGTATTCAAATCTGAGATCTGCAGAAAAAACACTTTGATTAATTGCACTAATTTCTTATGTACTCAAAAACATCACACCGGGCTTGCCCACTTGCTTGAAGAGTAGACATCATCAAAGAAATAATAAAAGTTCCTAAATACTCAATGAAACTGAACCATTTTGCAGAATCTGTATTCAAATCTGAGATCTGCAGAAAAAACACTTTGATTAATTGCAATAATTTCTTATGTACTCAAAAACATCACACCGGGCTTGCCCACTTGCTTGAAGAGTAGACATCATCAAAGAAAAAATAAAAATTCCTAAATACACAATGGAACTGAACCATTTTGCAGAATCTGTATTCAAATCTGAGATCTGCAGAAAAAACACTTTGATTAATTGCAATAATTTCTTATGTACTCAAAAACATCACACCGGGCTTGCCCACTTGCTTGAAGAGTAGACATCATCAAAGAAAAAATAAAAATTCCTAAATACACAATGGAACTGAACCATTTTGCAGAATCTGTATTCAAATCTGAGATCTGCAGAAAAAACACTTTGATTAATTGCACTAATTTCTTATGTACTCAAAAACATCACACCGGGCTTGCCCACTTGCTTGAAGAGTAGACATCATCAAAGAAATAATAAAAGTTCCTAAATACTCAATGAAACTGAACCATTTTGCAGAATCTGTATTCAAATCTGAGATCTGCAGAAAAAACACTTTGATTAATTGCAATAATTTCTTATGTACTCAAAAACATCACACCGGGCTTGCCCACTTGCTTGAAGAGTAGACATCATCAAAGAAAAAATAAAAATTCCTAAATACACAATGGAACTGAACCATTTTGCAGAATCTGTATTCAAATCTGAGATCTGCAGAAAAAACACTTTGATTAATTGCAATAATTTCTTATGTACTCAAAAACATCACACCGGGCTTGCCCACTTGCTTGAAGAGTAGACATCATCAAAGAAAAAATAAAAGTTCCTAAATACTCAATGAAACTGAACCATTTTGCAGAATCTGTATTCAAATCTGAGATCTGCAGAAAAAACACTTTGATTAATTGCACTAATTTCTTATGTACTCAAAAACATCACACCGGGCTTGCCCACTTGCTTGAAGAGTAGACATCATCAAAGAAAAAATAAAAATTCCTAAATACACAATGGAACTGAACCATTTTGCAGAATCTGTATTCAAATCTGAGATCTGCAGAAAAAACACTTTGATTAATTGCACTAATTTCTTATGTACTCAAAAACATCACACCGGGCTTGCCCACTTGCTTGAAGAGTAGACATCATCAAAGAAATAATAAAAGTTCCTAAATACTCAATGAAACTGAACCATTTTGCAGAATCTGTATTCAAATCTGAGATCTGCAGAAAAAACACTTTGATTAATTGCAATAATTTCTTATGTACTCAAAAACATCACACCGGGCTTGCCCACTTGCTTGAAGAGTAGACATCATCAAAGAAATAATAAAAGTTCCTAAATGCTCAATGAAACTGAACCATTTTGCAGAATTTGTATTCAAATCTGAGATCTGCAGAAAAAACACTTTGATTAATTGCACTAATTTCTTATGTACTCAAAAACATCACACCGGGCTTGCCCACTTGCTTGAAGAGTAGACATCATCAAAGAAATAATAAAAGTTCCTAAATACACAATGGAACTGAACCATTTTGCAGAATCTGTATTCAAATCTGAGATCTGCAGAAAAAACACTTTGATTAATTGCACTAATTTCTTATGTACTCAAAAACATCACACCGGGCTTGCCCACTTGCTTGAAGAGTAGACATCATCAAAGAAATAATAAAAGTTCCTAAATACTCAATGAAACTGAACCATTTTGCAGAATTTGTGTTCAAATCTGAGATCTGCAGAAAAAACACTTTGATTAATTGCACTAATTTCTTATGTACTCAAAAACATCACACCGGGCTTGCCCACTTGCTTGAAGAGTAGACATCATCAAAGAAAAAATAAAAGTTCCTAAATACTCAATGAAACTGAACCATTTTGCAGAATCTGTATTCAAATCTGAGATCTGCAGAAAAAACACTTTGATTAATTGCACTAATTTCTTATGTACTCAAAAACATCACACCGGGCTTGCCCACTTGCTTGAAGAGTAGACATCATCAAAGAAAAAATAAAAATTCCTAAATACACAATGGAACTGAACCATTTTGCAGAATCTGTATTCAAATCTGAGATCTGCAGAAAAAACACTTTGATTAATTGCACTAATTTCTTATGTACTCAAAAACATCACACCGGGCTTGCCCACTTGCTTGAAGAGTAGACATCATCAAAGAAATAATAAAAGTTCCTAAATACTCAATGAAACTGAACCATTTTGCAGAATCTGTATTCAAATCTGAGATCTGCAGAAAAAACACTTTGATTAATTGCAATAATTTCTTATGTACTCAAAAACATCACACCGGGCTTGCCCACTTGCTTGAAGAGTAGACATCATCAAAGAAATAATAAAAGTTCCTAAATACTCAATGAAACTGAACCATTTTGCAGAATTTGTATTCAAATCTGAGATCTGCAGAAAAAACACTTTGATTAATTGCACTAATTTCTTATGTACTCAAAAACATCACACCGGGCTTGCCCACTTGCTTGAAGAGTAGACATCATCAAAGAAATAATAAAAGTTCCTAAATACACAATGGAACTGAACCATTTTGCAGAATCTGTATTCAAATCTGAGATCTGCAGAAAAAACACTTTGATTAATTGCACTAATTTCTTATGTACTCAAAAACATCACACCGGGCTTGCCCACTTGCTTGAAGAGTAGACATCATCAAAGAAATAATAAAAGTTCCTAAATACTCAATGAAACTGAACCATTTTGCAGAATTTGTGTTCAAATCTGAGATCTGCAGAAAAAACACTTTGATTAATTGCACTAATTTCTTATGTACTCAAAAACATCACACCGGGCTTGCCCACTTGCTTGAAGAGTAGACATCATCAAAGAAATAATAAAAGTTCCTAAATACTCAATGAAACTGAACCATTTTGCAGAATTTGTATTCAAATCTGAGATCTGCAGAAAAAACACTTTGATTAATTGCACTAATTTCTTATGTACTCTAAAACATCACACCGGGCTTGCCCACTTGCTTGAAGAGTAGACATCATCAAAGAAATAATAAAAGTTCCTAAATACTCAATGAAACTGAACCATTTTGCAGAATTTGTATTCAAATCTGAGATCTGCAGAAAAAACACTTTCATTAATTGCACTAATTTCTTATGTACTCAAAAACATCACACCGGGCTTGCCCACTTGCTTGAAGAGTAGACATCATCAAAGAAATAATAAAAGTTCCTAAATACACAATGGAACTGAACCATTTTGCAGAATCTGTATTCAAATCTGAGATCTGCAGAAAAAACACTTTGATTAATTGCACTAATTTCTTATGTACTCAAAAACATCACACCGGGCTTGCCCACTTGCTTGAAGAGTAGACATCATCAAAGAAATAATAAATGTTCCTAAATACACAATGGAACTGAACCATTTTGCAGAATCTGTATTCAAATCTGAGATCTGCAGAAAAAACACTTTGATTAATTGCACTAATTTCTTATGTACTCAAAAACATCACACCGGGCTTGCCCACTTGCTTGAAGAGTAGACATCATCAAAGAAATAATAAAAGTTCCTAAATACACAATGAAACTGAACCATTTTGCAGAATCTGTATTCAAATCTGAGATCTGCAGAAAAAACACTTTGATTAATTGCACTAATTTCTTTTGTACTCAAAAACATCACACCGGGCTTGCCCACTTGCTTGAAGAGTAGACATCATCAAAGAAATAATAAAAGTTCCTAAATACACAATGGAACTGAACCATTTTGCAGAATCTGTATTCAAATCTGAGATCTGCAGAAAAAACACTTTGATTAATTGCACTAATTTCTTATGTACTCAAAAACATCACACCGGGCTTGCCCACTTGCTTGAAGAGTAGACATCATCAAAGAAATAATAAAAGTTCCTAAATACACAATGGAACTGAACCATTTTGCAGAATCTGTATTCAAATCTGAGATCTGCAGAAAAAACACTTTGATTAATTGCACTAATTTCTTATGTACTCAAAAACATCACACCGGGCTTGCCCACTTGCTTGAAGAGTAGACATCATCAAAGAAATAATAAAAGTTCCTAAATACACAATGGAACTGAACCATTTTGCAGAATCTGTATTCAAATCTGAGATCTGCAGAAAAAACACTTTGATTAATTGCACTAATTTCTTATGTACTCAAAAACATCACACCGGGCTTGCCCACTTGCTTGAAGAGTAGACATCATCAAAGAAAAAATAAAAATTCCTAAATACACAATGGAACTGAACCATTTTGCAGAATTTGTATTCAAATCTGAGATCTGCAGAAAAAACACTTTGATTAATTGCAATAATTTCTTATGTACTCAAAAACATCACACCGGGCTTGCCCACTTGCTTGAAGAGTAGACATCATCAAAGAAAAAATAAAAATTCCTAAATACACAATGGAACTGAACCATTTTGCAGAATCTGTATTCAAATCTGAGATCTGCAGAAAAAACACTTTGATTAATTGCAATAATTTCTTATGTACTCAAAAACATCACACCGGGCTTGCCCACTTGCTTGAAGAGTAGACATCATCAAAGAAATAATAAAAGTTCCTAAATACACAATGGAACTGAACCATTTTGCAGAATCTGTATTCAAATCTGAGATCTGCAGAAAAAACACTTTGATTAATTGCAATAATTTCTTATGTACTCAAAAACATCACACCGGGCTTGCCCACTTGCTTGAAGAGTAGACATCATCAAAGAAATAATAAAAATTCCTAAATACACAATGGAACTGAACCATTTTGCAGAATTTGTATTCAAATCTGAGATCTGCAGAAAAAACACTTTGATTAATTGCAATAATTTCTTATGTACTCGAAAACATCACATTGGCTCAGTTATCGTAAGTTATGCTATGTTATCAGTCTTAGTAGATTCGTAGTGAGCAATTCATTAGTAAATACAACATTGTTATAAACTACTTGGCTCTATTACTGTGTGATGAAAATATGAAATAAAAAAAAAGAAATATCATCCAACCCTCGGGCAACAGAGGACGGAACATGAAGAAGAAGACTTCCTGGGATCTTGGGGTCCAGCCAATACAGTACGTTATTTTTCGCCACCCTGATGTTAAGGAAACTGCATGATGAAAAATATTCAAATTTACTCGCTGGGTCTCCGGGTCTTGGGGTCCAGCGAGTAGAGCATGCCTCAACATGATTATTATCACGATTATGATTCTTCCCATTGACGTCAATGTTAATCTTATTTTGCAACAGCATGCCTTGATGCCAAGTGAAGCCTTAGTAACAATACATCCATGTGTTAACTTATGATACCCAGGCATTACACATCTGAGAATCCGAATCAATCAACTTTTGCTAAGGACCTAACACGTTGACTGCTTCCAACATGCTGTTTGAAACAAAACGGCTGTAGCTTAGTGACAAGATTAGGTTTGTATTCGAACAATATTTTTGGTATTCTTTTCGAATCGCCAATCATATGTCAGTACGCCCTCTTGTATCTCAGAGTAAAGACAGAACAATGAACTCATTCTGGGAACGAGATTGCTTCTTTAGCGAATATGTCCGTTTATAAAGGTAAATTCAGCATTGAACAAAAGATGCGTGACCTAAATGAAAGTTAATTTCAAAATGTGGGTCTGTAGGTCCATAAACCATCAAGAGACGGACCTTTATGTAACTTTTGTAAAAACTGTGGCCAAAAATGCTTCTCGTATAGAGGAGCTAAACTTTAGAATGATCTAAAAAGAGAAAGTAAGATGGCCAATACTTTCACCCAATTCAAATCGTCACTGAACAATGACAAAACCTGAGTATTGTCTCACTTTTTCTTTACTTTTATGTGTTATACATAGTTTTTACCTTGAGCTGTAATTTTGCAGCTTTCTATTTTACAACATTGCAGTTTGTAAATCAACCTTACTTTGAGCTGAATACTTACCCAGTAGAAATATCATAATTTTAAAAATGAACATGAAAAATAATGTCCTATGGTTGAAAAGAACCCTATCGTTAAAGTTCACGAGGCACATTCTTACGAGTATGTAGGACATGCAAAAGATTTGATGACAGGATGAGACAACACGTATCCCTAGCAATAAGGAAAGGTAGTGATAGGTGCAACGGTCGTTGTCAACCCCTTGTCAACCTAAACGGAAATGTAAAGCTAACCAGGTTAAACCAGAAAGTGACTCTGCTATTGGCCTGCTGAGTAGTGTTGAGTGTGGTAACAACTACAACAAGGATTTCTTCAGTATTTCTGAGTAGGGCAAGGTCTGCATTTCATCTTAAGGTCTTAGAAGCTATGTTTCTTAAACTTCAGCATTCCTCACTTTGCAGACAGAAGGAGTTTGTGTTTGTTCTGCAAATGTTTTGAAGTTGCCGCCAAAAGTTTTGGCGCTTGTTGATTGGATGGCCTTTGCTTTGAGATAAGCCAAGCAGTGGCTCTGGTGTGATATTCGCGTGGCATTAAAATGTCTTTTGTTGTGTTCGGTATAAAAAGCTCGGTAGTGTCATTTATCTGTTCTTCACATGAACCAAACTGATGAGTTTGCGCCGAAACGCGTATTTGGTGTAATAAGTTCGTATAATAACGTTGTTGGTAAGTGATTACCTAATTTTCCTGCATGTTTAAAGGATTTTTCTCCAGTTACAAGTTTATCTTATATTTTGATTATTGTTCTTTACAGGAGTAGATAGTGTTTCCCTACAAGTTACAAGTTGATGGTATGTCCATCGGTTTACTTTGAAGAGTCCGCTATTTAAGGCTATTTCAAAATTTTGTACCACAAATCATTTGTATCTGTAGAGATAACTTTAGTCGAAACTTTTCATTGGGAAGGCAACATGTGATCAGAGCCGTCTGACCCCCCTCCGTTCGTATGCGTTTAGGCAACAGCCTGCAAATCCACATCCAACTTCAATTTAAACTGAAGTCTTTTCATTTTAAATTTCGGTTGATTTCCTCCATAGATCGTAGGAAATCACTTGCTTAAATGTGGTGTTTGGTCGCGAGGGCTTAAGCATGATTCTGAGATTTTCAAAACTGCCTCGGGTTGCTTTCTCGTCCCATAAAAAGATTGTGAGGAATCCGATCTATAAATATATTGCTATTTTGTTGTCTCTGAAGTGTAAGTGTTTATCGAAAAGCTCACAAGGTATCTAATATCTTTTTCCGTGCTTAGGAAGAGCGACTTATTGCGAAAATAAGCAGCGCAAAGCCTGGTAAAATTCGAAGCTACGTGGCGGCGCACCCTGCTGCGTGGTGTCGAAATCTCGAAATCTCGAAATCTGCCCCATCTTCGCAACATCCTTTTCTTCCCGTGAAGGGGTCTATTTGAGGAAATGTCCAAAAACCTCGGCTCTTTACACTTCGAACTGGTGACAATATATCGTTTTGGTTGAATGTACTGATAATGTTCATGTGTTTTAAGCTTAGTGCACGCCAGTGAGATATCTCAATGACAAATTGGTGAGGTCATTGCACACGATTTGACATCTATCACACTGACTTTGTTAATCAAAATTCACCAGCAAGAAACATTTCGGGAGTTTACTTATTTGAAATCATCATTTTAGTGAGAGTGAGAACATCATAATCTCTCTTGCGTCAACCGGGCTTATGGAAGGAAAGGCTCAAATCTTTCTTGTTACAAACTACACTAAAGCACTATTTCCTATGAAATTTCCTCACTACACATCATATCTTAGCTATGTAATGATCAGTGGATAACATTTACTTTGCAGTTTGGAAGAACTGCACAAAAAAAAAATTCATTGAAAACTCAATTCTTTTATAGAATGGGACCAATGTCTCTTCCTTTTATGAATGCTCTGCTGGAATGAGAAGAGGTCCTCAGATTGCATATGAGAAGTTTCCTTGAATTTATTAGGCTGTTTTAGCAGCAAGACGGGGACGTCCTTGAAAACGTAGGTACTTTTTTATGTTTTTAGAGTATGCTAATTTACCTGCCTTTCCCTCCCAGAAAGCTGCTCACAGACAGGCAAGTTCCCTAGGAACAGTTTGCATTCTCGCATTGCCATAATTTGTGAATATGCTCTCATTGCATTTTGCTTCCCTTTTCGACGTCCTATTTTTGCAGAGCGGCCTTCAAAAGTATACTTTTCAGCAAAGGCTCCAAATCTTTGATTGGCTGACGCACAGACACACCCTAAAAATTTTCACACCTTGAAAGCCAATGTCGTTTGAGAATTTGTGATCACATGACGAGAAACGCCCCTTTTCGCCGGTTTCTACCCCTTCCCTCTAAAAAAGCCCGGTGTAAAATCTGTTACAAAATTTTTGAAATCTTTTTTCTCGTACGTGTTCAGCAAGCCTGGGAGCACATTTTCCTCGCGAACTTTCCTGATATTCCAAATATTCATAAAATTACGCCATGTTAAAATCGATACAAGCGTTTTTACTGTCTATGCATAGACTAAAAACGTGGGAAGAAGCAAATATTTCGCAGATAAACAGTAAATTTGACATTCCAGAACAGCACATCGTCGGTTTCGAAAATCCTTAGTCACGTTGGCCTAGTTTGGCCAAGGAATGAAGGCCAAGTTTGTGGTTCTTTTTACGAAGAATGGAAATCAAAACTTACCGAGAGTTGCCACGAATGCTTATCAATCCCTACTGCATTTGTTTAATGTAAACAGACAAACAATTATGCATTAAAGTAATCATAAAATCCTTCTCCTCGCAACCTGAACTCCCAACGCTTGCTATTCTTGTCTTCAAAACAATTTTATGACGAAAGTGAAATTGACATCTTCATAAAACGGCGCGAAAACAACTCGTCACGTGGGAGGAAGCTTAACAATTTCTCTATTGGTTCCTTGGAAAAGAGAATACATTGTTTTTACAGGAGATTTCGATGGAAATTTTGAAGAAAAATCAAATTGACTCCTTTTATCAAATTTTGGTCGAATAAACAATGCCAAAGATAGAACTTTACCAAAGATTTCCAATGCTTTCTGCTATCACAGAGCACTGGCTCCTCGCATTGCACTCCTCAATGCTCGAAATAGATTCGAAAGTGACTTACAGGCTACACGAATTTTTCCTTATAAGGAACTGCTTATAAGAAACTCAACTCTCAGATCGCCAAAAAAATTAAGAAACTCTAGTTCTAGTATTGGGAAAATATAACTTAAGAAGCTATTTATTTCCACAGAGGAAATCCCTGGCATAATTACTCTATTTTCATTTCGTTCCCGTATCATATTATTTGGAAGGTACTTGAATGAAATCTAAACGATGGCAAGGCTTAAAAAACTTTGAATGTTCAGGGAACAGGTAGTGAACACAGAGAATATTATGGAACCTTTCAGAAACTCGTCAGGAACTCAGTACTGAGAATCTGATAATTTAAGGAGCTTTCAGTACTGGCCCAAATCCTTGGTTTCTCACAAAGAATACTTGCATAAAAACTATATGTAGTGCATTTGTGCTTAAAGCAGGCAAAAATTGCAAAGCACTATTACAAGGCACTACTACACATAAACAAGTTCACAAAGGCTTGGATTTCCTACCCCTGGCACGTACCATTCATTTATTCATTTATTTATTCACTCTTCCATTCTTTCATTCATTCATTTATTCATTCATTCATGCATTCATTCATTCATTCATTCATTCATAGATTTATCAATTCTCTCAGCTGTTCAGAAACATTACCTAAACCTTTACACTATTTACTTTGTAGCGGAGTTTCTTAAATTTGAGCTCAATTCTTCAAGTGAAAGTATCCAGCAGAGTTTCCCAATTTTCATGAAACTAAAATTCGTGATTGAAAAGGACTACAAAAAGGAAAAAAATCGTTAAAAAATGATACATCTTAGCATGTTTGTATAAGCTACGCACTCTTTAGTTGAAACACGTTGTAACTCATGCAGAAGTTGAAATGTTTCTCAACCTCGAATCGACCTATGATCACATCTAGTAGGGTTTTGTTTTGCTGGAAAAGACTACTAGAGTTTCTAAAACAGTTTCTATAATATGAAAATAAGTGCATTGTCCTACTTTTGGTTGTAATTCTTGCTATCATATAACTAGAAAGTTCGTGTTATTTGGAAGAAATGTACGCCCATTGGGGACACCAAGCACATACGCATACGACGTAATAGACTAGCCTCCCTATGCTGTTGTTGCTGTTTAAAATTGAATTGAATTGTTAGCACTTCTTCTTGTGTATGGTGGTTGTCTTTTGGTCTGCTCTGCCTGATTGTTACGTTACATGGTACCAGAAGTGGCTGCTTGGTTGATATGGGTTTGTCCTAGTTATGGCAGACGAGCCCAAGGGATATAAGCTAGTTGTTGAGATGCTGTAGGCCAGAGAATGGGCCTAAGTTGAGGCTGTGCTTTATGCTGTTGTAGGCAGAGGCCAGAGTTGGTGGCCTAAACAGAAGAAAATGGCAGGTGCATCAGGACTTCCATTTCCTCCTCAGCTAAATTTGAGAGGTAATTTAGCAGTCAGTTGGAAAAGATTTAAAAGAGTATGGGAAAATTACGAGATAGCTGCTGGCCTAGACACAAAAGAGAACCCTTTGAGAGTTGCCACTCTTCTAACTTGTTTGGGACCGGATGCAATTGAGTTATTTGATGGTTTTACATTTCCTGAGGATGCTGATAAAGAGGATCCAGATAAAATCATTAAGCAATTTGAAAATTATTGTGTTGGTGAAACCAATGAGACGTATGAGCGTTACAAGTTTAATACAAGAGTACAAGTGTCAGACCTTGTGATTAAATTCGAAAATCAGACCCCCCCCCCCCCCAAGAGGAGAATCACATCAGGAGAATCACATCCGGAGAATCACATCCGGGACCTGAATCACATCCGGGACCTGAATCACATCCGGGACATGACGACGTACGGGATCTTGGCGATGGACCGTGGCGTAAACAACTGGGAGGTGTGAACTTGAAAAAAAAGTTTTTTTTTTGGGAAAAGGGAGGAAACACGAGGAGACACGAGGAGAGAAGAAAGAAAAGAAGAGATGTTGTGCAGAAAGAAACTGGACATTTGACTGTTGGAAACAGTAGATACGAGAGCTGATCGTATGATATTCGTTTGTTGGTTGTTTTGAAGAAACAATTTGTGTTTAGGCCACCAGGAACCTTGATTTTCTAGATGATGTTGCGTTGCACGTTTTGTGTTTCATAGCTGTCTGTGCAACGAAATATAAGAAATAAACCATTGGAATGTAAACGAAAAGAATTCGGAATCACATATGGTGAGGCCTAGACTGGTTCCACAATCTCTGTATGCTCCTTAGAGCTGATCTGTCGCTAATACAGAGACTTGTTGCCAAACAGAGTTTGAAATCGGATTGATTTGATAGCCTCGTTTTCATAATCGTTGCATGCTTAAAATTCGGACCACGGAATTAATGTTTTTGCGGTTGTGTTGCTGTGATCAGCAATCATCAAACAAGAATATTCTTGAAAACTATTGAAAACAGTTGGTGACTCTGACAAAATTGGAGCAAGTATAGTGAACACAAAATTGAGATTTTAGAGAAGTTCAGAGTGACCAAAGATCAAGGAACCAAAGATTTGACATTAGAAATGATATTGGTGTTATACATTGTCATTTTTAGCAATCAGTTAAGTAGCATCTGAAAAACAAGAAATTTGCAAGGGAAGTGCTCTTTATATTTTGTTCCAGTGCTTTGTTTCATCAGAAAGACAATCTCTCCCCAAGATGAGTGCCATCTAAATGCATACTGACATGAGATCTGATAATAATGAAGCAGCTATCTTGCATTAGACAATCCCTGTGGATTAAAAACATTGACATCAATGCAAAGTGATGGGTACTATTAACATCACAAGCAAAAATGTCACCCCCTTTTGTTTTTCTTTGTGCAACCCAACACCAAACAAAATATAACTTTGCACACCAAGGCAATAAAAATGTTAAATAAACTATTGGATTCAGCCACTTATAAATGTGGACCATTCTTGGTTATGCTAACAAAATACAGTAAAGCAAATTTTTAGGCAAATCCTTTTTTAAGACTACCAAATTTCTACTTAGGCAAATCCATTCATTAATCAAAACCAAAACTGAATTCAAGAGTAAACAGCTGTAAACAAAAGCCCAACAGAAAGGCAAGAAATTCAGTATTTACATGCCAAGTAACCTGTTTGCAGTTTAATTGTTGTTATGAATTCAAATACATGAGCTAAATGTAAACGAAAAGTGACTAACCTGGACTGGGCCTAAACTGATGGACTGATACAGTAGCAACCAACCACCACCGGCAGAGAGTTGGATGTGCTCTAAAATGCCTCTAAAAATTTGCAAAAACATCACACTTTGCCATGTCCTGCCAGAGCACAAACAATTATTTCTTCCCTTTGCTCATGTTATAAAAAACGGCTGGCATAATGACCACAACTTCGTTGGCTTCTACTCGATCGAGCTGCGAACTGCGACAAGGAGATCCGATCCGACGCCATTATTGCTTTTTCTTGAAAATCTCGGACCATGCATTGGCCTCACTTTCAACAGGAGGCTTTCGAGGAATAAAAAGTAAAGAGAGCAAAAATTGATTGGCTACAAAGGAATTAGCTATTGTTTTCGCTAAAATGCTCCAATCAGGTTAGGAGCAGATTTTTCCGCTCCAAAATTCCGATTTGAGATACTCTTTGGCAACTAGTCCCTCATTGAGCCGGCCATCAGCAACAACAACAACAGCGAAATAGGGGGGCTAGTGGAGCTAGTCTAGGTGAGGCCCAAAACCGACCATTTGTGACATTTGGGGGCTCGGCCGGGAAAATCAAGGAAGACAAAAAAAAGAACTGTATGGGCGAATTTGTTTGCTGGGTGGGCCTATCTTCTGTTTGAGCGAACGTATATTTCTGTTAGTGAATTTTTTTTTTCAGGTCTTTAACTGAGTGATCACATTATTTTCAGGCAAATAGATATTAATAATTAAGTGGTGCAAGTGAGCATGACTGGTTTGTCTGATGGATGTTGATTTGTGTTGAGATTCTGAGGTTCATGGTCTTGAGGGTAGTAGGCTTACTGGAGACATGGATATGGATAAGTTAGTGGAGTTAGGGGAGAAATTGAAACTTTCAGGAAAGGATTTGACAGAATTTATCAGGGAACAACAGAAAATAGCAAGAGAAGAGCGTGCCAATGAGAGGGCTGTAAGGAGAGAGGAAGAAGAAAGAATAGAGCGTGAAAGGCAAAATGAACGACAGAAATTGATAAAAGAGCAAGAATTTGAGCTGAGAGCAAGGGAACTTGAACTTGAAAGAGCCATGATGGAGATGAAACTGCAGTTATCAGAAATGGAGGGCAATAAGTCTAGTTCTGATAGACCAGGGTATATGGGTAGTCCTAAAATGACAGTTCCAGCTCCAAGGATGCCTCCATTTAGTGCAGGGGAGGATTTAGATGCATATCTACTACGCTTTGAAAGATTTGCAAGAGCACAAGCTTGGTCACATGAGGATTATGCCACCAACTTAAGTCTATGTTTATCAGGAGAAGCACTAGAAGTATATTCTAGACTGTCTCCAGAGGATTCTTTAGACTATGATAAGTTAAAAGAAGCATTATTGCAACGTTTTCAGCTTACAGAAGAAGGTTTCAGAAGGAAATTCAGAAGAGGAAAACCAAAGGAGGGTGAAACCACTGTACAATTTCTGGCAAGAATTGAGAATTACTTAAAAAGATGGATCAATTTAGCAAAAATTGAGAGCACTTTTGAAGGGGTTTGTGATTTACTTCTGAGGGAACAGCTGTTAAACACTAGTTCAAAAGAATTAGTGATTTTCGTAAAGGAACATTCATGTGAAACAGCTGAAGAGTTGGCCCGTCTCAGTGACAGGTACTTGGAAGCCCATGGTGGAAGAAAACGAGCTGATTTTAGTAAGCGTTTCAGTCCTGTTGGGGAAAATCAACAGCAAACCAATATCAAGCCAGGTGCAGACAAAGATGGTAGCAGTAGAGGGCAAAATAAAAACACATTTAAATGTTTTCTCTGTGGAAAAAGTAATCACAAAGCAAAAGATTGTTGGTCAAAGGGGAATAACAGCAGGGTTCACAAAGCTCAGGCACTACAACAAACAGAAAGTAAAGCAGACTCTAAAACTCTCCAAGGACAGGAAGCAAGTGCTTGTATGGTGAAGTTGATCAAAGCAAGCAGTGATAAACAGATAGAACTAGCTGGAGGGGAAAAGATTCCAGTGGTGAGTGCAGCATGTCAGGATACCGGAGAAGGAAAGAGAGAGAATTTGTTTCTGACGGAAAGGATGCCAGTCAAAGAAGGGAAGGTAAATGGGCAGTCTGTGTCAGTTTTGCGGGATAGTGGTTGTAGTGGTATAGTAATAAGGCGTTCATTGGTGAGAGATGAACAACTCACTGGGTTGCAACAGTTGTGTGTTTTGATTGATGGAACAGTTAGGAGGGTTGATGAAGCAGAAGTTGAAGTGCAAACACCATTTTTTTCTGGAAAAGTGAAAGCTATGTGCATGCAGAAGCCAATCTATGACCTTATAATTGGAAATATTCCAGGTGTAAGAGGAACTGAAGTGATTGGAAATAACAAGGAAGGAGCAAAGCCTCATAAAGAGAAAGAAAGACAAGGAGATGTCAGTAAAAATTATTCAGGGGAGAATCAGAAGAATCATAAATTAGATTTAGATGAAAAAGAACCCCAAAGTGCTGATCAGACAGAGGAAGTGGGAGCGGTTCAGACAAGGGCCCAAGTAGCAGCTGAACATCAGAGAAAAGGCAGACCTTTGAAAACACCTGAAATAAAGGTAAAAGATGTGTCACCAGAGCAATTTAGAAGAGACCAGAGAGAAGATGGTAGCCTTGAAAAATTGTTTGAAAAGGTAGAATTGGAAAAAGACATTGAGAGGAAGGGTGATGGATATTTTGTGAGAGATGGGGTATTATATAAGGCCAATAAACTGGGGCAAGAGGAAGACAGTTGTGTGGTAGTACCAATCATACATAGAGAAGCCATTATGCAAATTGCACATGACTCTATCATGGGAGGACACTTGGGGTACAAGAAAACACTTGATAAGATCAGGGCACAGTTTACTTGGCCTGGCATAACAGCAGATGTAGAGAGGTATTGTAAGTCATGTGATGCATGTCAGCGTACTATCCCAAAGGGGAAAGTGGTAAAGGCCCCCCTGGGAAGCATGCCTATCATTGAAACTCCCTTTCATAGAGTAGCAGTGGATCTGGTTGGACCTATAGTGCCAAAGTCAGATAAGGGAAACCGATACATATTAACCCTGGTAGACTATGCCACAAGATTTCCAGAGGCAGTAGCATTAAAGACTACAGATACTGAGAAAGTTGCAGAGGCCCTGGTAGACATGTTTGCAAGGGTAGGAATACCAAATGAAGTTTTAAGTGACAATGGTCCCCAATTTATTTCTGATGTCATGAAAGAAGTTGGAAGACTTTTGTCATTGAGACAGCTCAAGTCAACCCCATACCATCCAATGTGCAATGGGCTTGTTGAAAAATTTAATGGTACACTTAAGTTGATGCTGAGAAGGATGGCTGAAGAGAGACCCAAAGATTGGGACAGATACATTTCTTCTCTTCTGTTTGCCTACAGAGAAGCCCCACAAGCAAGCACAGGTTTCTCGCCTTTCGAGTTATTATATGGAAGATCAGTGAGGGGTCCTTTGTCCATTCTCAGAGAAATTTGGACCAATGAGGAAACAGAAGCTGAGACAAAGACAACATACCAATATGTTCTAGATCTGAAGGAAAGATTAGAAACCACATGCAAGCTGGCGCATGAAGAGCTCAGAAAGTCTGGTGAAAGGTACAGAAAGTATTATGACAAGGGAAGTAAAGAAAGCAAGTTAAAAGTAGGAGACAAGGCACTCATTCTATTGCCCACAGATAACAACAAGTTGCTGATGCATTGGAAAGGCCCATACGTTGTAACTCACAAACAGAGTGATAAAGATTTCACGTTAGATATCAATGGAAAGACAAAAACATTTCATGCAAATATGCTGAAGCAATACGTTGAGAGGGAGATTAAAGCTGATGAATTGAAAATTGGGGCAAGCCTAATGGTAGAGCAAACAAAGATGCAAACTGAGGATAATAGTGAGTTACTAACGTTTCCAACTGATGAGCCAGATGAAAAGGCTACAATTGCAAGTACATTGAACAAAGAGGAGAGAGAAAGAATTCAAGAGGTACTACAAACATATGAACATGTAGTAAGAGATGCACCAGGTCAAACATCTATTACAGAGTGTACAATCAAGCTTACGAGTGATGACCCAGTAAGAACTAAAGCCTATCCCATTCCACATGTATTGAGAGAAACATTGAACAAAGAAGTAGAAAAGATGCTAGAGGCAGATGTGATTGAAAAATCAAGCTCACCTTATAGCTCACCAGTAGTTTTGGTAAAGAAGCCAGATGGAACAATCAGATTCTGCGTGGATTATAGGAAGCTGAACAGGATTACTGTTTTTGATGCTGAACCAATGCCATCTGCTGATGATATCTATGCAAAATTGTCAGGAGACAAGTATTTTTCAAAGATTGATTTGCGCAAAGGCTACTGGCAGATCAAAATGGATGCTGCTTCAAAAGATAAAACAGCATTTGCAACACCAGATGGTCTGTATAACTTCAAAACAATGCCTTTTGGCCTTGTCTGTGCTCCTGCCGTCTTTAGTAGACTAATGAGAACATTGTTAAGAGGTTTAAAGGGAGTTGACAACTATATTGATGATATCCTGATACACACTGAGAGTTTTGATGACCATGTGAGGTGTCTCGAGGAAGTTTTGCAGCGTCTCTCTGAGGCTAACATGACTGCAAAGCCAAGCAAATGTTTCTTTGGTTTTGAAACCATTGAATTCTTAGGCCACAATGTGGGTAATGGATCTATCACACCAATTACAAGAACACTGGAAAAGATAGAGGAAGCGGAAAGACCAAAGACAAAGAAACAAGTCAGATCCTTTCTAGGACTAACTGGTTACTATAGAGATTTCATTCAAAACTACAGCACAATTACAGCCCCTCTTAGTGAATTAACTAAGAAAGCAAAGCCAAATAAAGTAATCTGGGAAGAGAAGCATGAAAACTCTTATAATCAACTGAAGTCAGCGTTGAGTAAGGCTCCAGTTTTGAGGTTGCCGGATTTAGACAGGGAATTTGTGTTGCAGACTGATGCATCCGATGTAGGCATTGGAGCAGTTTTGATGCAAAGATATGATGGAACCTTGTTTCCAGTGTCTTATGCTAGTCGTAAACTTTTGCCTAGGGAGAGGAATTATTCGGTGGTTGAGAGGGAGTGTCTCGCTTTGGTTTGGGCAGTTCAAAAATTTCATGTTTTGGTGTACGGTAAAGAGTTCACATTACAAACCGATCATGCTTCACTTGCTCATATAAACAAAGCTAAACTGACTAATTCCAGAATCTTAAGATGGTCGTTAATCCTGCAAGAGTATAGATTTAAAGTCGAGGCTATCAAGGGAACCCTTAATGTTTGTGCAGATTATTTAAGTCGGCTAGATTAGATACCTACTTATCTGATGTGGGATACAGGACGGCGAAAGCTAGAGTCCTTGAGAGTAATACCACGGAGGGTTGGTGATATCTAATGTTCATATTTAATCTATAAGTTGTTTTTATGCTAACAGATCTAAGACTGTTCGCTTGAATGGGGGGTAGTGTCAGACCTTGTGATTAAATTCGAAAATCAGACCCCCCCCCCCCCCCAAGAGGAGAATCATATCAGGAGAATCACATCCGGAGAATCACATCCGGGACCTGAATCACATCCGGGACCTGAATCACATCCGGGACATGACGACGTACGGGATCTTGGCGATGGACCGTGGCGTAAACAAGTGGGAGGTGTGAACTTGAAAAAAAAGTTTTTTTTTTTTGGGAAAAGGGAGGAAACACGAGGGAGACACGAGGAGAGAAGAAAGAAAAGAAGAGATGTTGTGCAGAAAGAAACTGGACATTTGACTGTTGGAAACAGTAGATACGAGAGCTGATCGTATGATATTCGTTTGTTGGTTGTTTTGAAGAAACAATTTGTGTTTAGGCCACCAGGAACCTTGATTTTCTAGATGATGTTGCGTTGCACGTTTTGTGTTTCATAGCTGTCTGTGCAACGAAATATAAGAAATAAACCATTGGAATGTAAACGAAAAGAATTCGGAATCACATATGGTGAGGCCCAAAACCGACCATTTGTGACAACAAGAACTAGGTGAGAGTATAGATACTTATCTTTCTTCACTTAGAACATTAGCAAAAACATGTAACTATGATGCACTTGAAGACAGCCTTATCAGAGATCGCATGGTGATTGGCATAAGAGATGAGAGTACCAGGAAAAAGTTGTTGCAGCAGTCAAAGTTGACTCTGAAAGTATGTGTTGATATTTGTAGAGCAAATGAACAGACTGAGCAAAGAATAAAAGCGATGAAGCAGGAGGAAGTCTCAGTGGTCAGGAAACAGAACAAAAGAGTGAATAAATCAAAGTCTACAGAGAAAGTAGTAAGGTTTGGAGAATGCAAGTTTTGTGGTAGAGAACACAAACAAATAAAAGAAGAGTGTCCAGCATGGGTCAAAAGATGCTTAAAGTGTGGAGGAGAAAATCACTTTCAAGCAAAATGTAGAGCAAAACAACAGAACCAGACAACCAAGCAACCAAAACAAGTTAATCAGAGGAAAATTCATACAGTAAGAGAATGCAGTCAAGTAGACTCTGATGATGAGCAGTACATTTTTAGTGTTGAAACTGTGAATGGGGTTGAGGACTGTCCATCAAAGCTGCATGCTGGAATGATGTTATCTGATTACAGAGTTGATTTCCAGTTAGATAGTGGATCAACTGTCAATATAATTTCTGAGGATGATTACAAAGTCATTTATGGAGATTACAAAGTGAAGCATTTACAAAAAAGTACGTCTAAGCTGGTAATGTACAACAAAACAGAAATTAGGTCATTGGGGAAAAGAAAGTTGAAAATCATTAATCCAATCAATGACAAGTCATACTACCTTGAATTCTTTGTGGTATAGGGAAAGTCTAAACCATTACTTGGAGCAGCTGCATTACAAGAAATGGAACTTATATTTGTTAACAGAGAATTTGTACAAGGTATTGAAGACAAAAACACTGTCACTAAAGATGAAGAGTGTGCTCAAGGGAATGATCTACCTGAAGAGTACCAAGATATTTTCAATGGAGAAGGCTTACTAAAAGGAGAACTTCATCTTGTTGTTGATGAAAGTGTTACACCAGTTAAGTTACCAGTGAGAAAGATGCCTCTGTCTGTCAAGCTCAAGGTGAAAGCAGAGATACAGAGATTAGCAAAGTTAGGAATCATCACTCCTGTGAATACACCAACAAATTGGATTTCTAGCATGGTTGTTGCATTGAAAAGCAATGACAAAGTAAGATTATGTATTGATCCAAAGCCACTAAATAAAGCACTGAACAGAAACAACCATCCAATTCCTACAATAGAAGATGTTTTGCCAGAGCTTAGCAAAGCCAGAGTATTTACTGTAGCAGATGCAAAGAATGGGTTTTGGCAGGTTAAGTTAGATGAGGAATCAAGTTACCTCACAACTTTTGGTACTCCCTGGGGAAAGTATAGGTGGGAAAGATTACCATTTGGGGTCTCCCCGGCTCCAGAGGAATTTCAGAGAAGGATGAATGAAGTTTTTGATGGTCTAGATGGTGTTAAAGCTGTTCATGATGATGTCTTGATATTTGGGTGTGGTGATAATGATGCAGAAGCAATTGAAGATCATGATAGAAAGTTGAAGTCATTTTTTGAAAGATGCAGACAAGCTAACCTGAAACTAAACAAAGATAAGTTGAAACTGAGGAAAACACAAGTTAGTTTCCTTGGACATGTTATCAGTAAGGAAGGCTTACATGTTGATAAAACCAAAGTAACAGCCATAGAGAATATGCCAACTCCCACTGACATAAAATCTGTGCAGAGACTTCTAGGAATGGTAAACTTTGTGCAAAGATTTTCACCAAAGTTGTCAGAGATAACAGAGCCTCTAAGACAGTTGATAAGGAAAGAGACAGAGTTTTGTTGGAATGCAGAACATGAGAGATCATTTTATGAAGTTAAGAAACTTTTGTCATCCTCTCCAGTTCTGAGGTATTTTGATGAAGCAAAGCAAACTGTTTTACAATGCGATGCTTCTAAGTCAGGCCTAGGTGTATGTTTACTACAAGAAGGACACCCAGTTGCCTATGCATCCAGAGCTTTAACAGCTGCTGAAAAGAACTATGCTCAAATAGAGAAAGAACTACTGTCAATAGTATTTGGTATGGAAAAGTTTGAAACATATGTTTATGGCAGAAATGTCAAAGTTGAAAGAGATCATAAGCCTCTTGAAATTATTTTTCAGAAATTTTTAGCTACAGCTCCAAAGAGATTGCAAAGAATGTTGTTAGCTTTGCAAAAATATGATTTTGATGTGGTATACATTCCAGGAAAACAGATGCACATGGCAGATGCTTTAAGTAGAGCGTACCTACCTTACAAGCAAGCTATGAAAGGGAGCAAAAACATAGTATTTGCTATAGATGTAAGATCACCAGCAGAGAAAGAGACAGAAGAGATAAATGCACTTAGAACAGTCAATGTTTCATCAAGGAGTATTAAAGAAATTGAGAAAGAGACACAGAAAGATCCTGTTTTGTCTCAGATAAAGACATTGATATGTGAAGGATGGCCGGAACAAGACACTCAACTTAACAGAGAGTTAAAGTTTTATTTTGGATTCAGAGAGGACATAACTGCTCAGGATGGGTTAGTTTTCAAAGGACAGCGTATTATTGTTCCAGTTTCATTACGAAATGGGATAATAGAAAGATTACACGAAAGTCATATGGGTATTCAGGGGTGTATTAGACGTGCACGAGAGTGTGTTTATTGGCCAGGAATGACTAAAGATATAGAGAAAGCTATTAGCCAATGTAGGATATGTGAGTCATTTGCAAATAAGCAACAGAAAGAGCCTTTGATCAGTCATGAAGTCCCGACTAGACCATGGGAAAAAGTTGGATGTGATTTGTGTACATTTGAGGGCACAGAATATTTGGTAACAGTGGACTATTTTGCAAACTTTATAGAGATTGATCGTCTATCAAGTACAAAGGGAAGAGATGTGATTCTAAAACTGAAAGGACACTTTGCTAGATATGGTATCCCAGAGGAGATGTATTCTGGTAATGGGCCCCCATTCCAGTCAAAGAATTTGAATCATTCACACTTAAGTATAACATAGATCATACAACAAGTTCTCCCTATTATTTTAAGTCAAATGGCAAAGTAGAGAACGCTGTAAAAACTGTTAAATCATTGATGACCAAGGCTCAGAGTGCTAAGTCAGGTCCTTATCTTGCCTTGCTAGATTTTCGAAACACGCCAACTGAAGGACTGAACAGATCTTCAGCTCAGTTGTTATTAGGTAGGAGAACAAAAACACTACTACCAATATCGAAGGAGTTACTTATGCCTGAAAACAAGTCTCTATATTCCAAGACCAGAGAGTGTATACAGAGAAACAAAGATGAACAAGCAAAGTACTACAACAGGGGAACGAGAAAACTAGAACAATTGAAACAAGGAGATACAGTAAGAATAGAGCCAAAAGAAAAGGGTAAAGAATGGACAAAAGCTAGAGTTGAAGAGCCAGTAAATATTCGTTCTTATAAAGTACAAACTGAGGAAGGAACAACTTACCGAAGGAACCGGAAAAGCCTGCGAAAGACAGCTGAAAGTTTTGATGAGAAAGTCAGTGATGCTTTTGAATCAATTGAGCCCGCAGAGCCTGCAGAGCATAGTAAAGATACAAGTGAGTCTAATGACATGAATCAAACAACAGTAGAAAGTCAAGTTCCTAAAGAGACTGTACAGAGACCTTCAGAGAACCAAAGACCAGAGAGCACAGTGCCAAGAGTGTCTTCAAGAGGAAGAACACTAAAGAGACCTTCTTATTTAATGGATTATGTGTAAGGACACATTTTTGTAAAAAGGGAGATGTGACGTAATAGACTAGCCTCCCTATGCTGTTGTTGCTGTTTAAAATTGAATTGAATTGTTTAGCACTTCTTCTTGTGTATGAGACACGTGTGGTTGTCTTTTGGTCTGCTCTGCCTGATCGTTACGTTAAACGCATACGGGGGGGGGGGCAGTCCAAGAAATTTTCAGGCAACCCAAAAGTATCACTTCAGCATCACTGCAACGCAAAAATATCAGCTAATTTTATACTTAAAAACCTGTACATGAACATAAAATATCCTGAAACAATGCAAACAAAAGTCAAGATTTTTTTTTTTATATAATCTCATAAAAATACAACAACTACACAATTACACAACTACACAACTACATAACTACGAAAGATTACAAAAAACGATGCCACAAGGAGAACGGAAATACATATCAACCCTGTGGCCATTTAACATATAATTATAAATCTAAACATAAGGAAATTATCTAATATAAATCTAAGGCTACATATATACAGGGGAAAGATGCGTCCATGTGTTGGGGTTTGCAGCAGAGATTTAAAAGCGCTTAGTCGTGTGAATGAATTTCAGGGTAGCCTCTATGAGTCGTTTATTAACATCAAATGGTAACCTTTCATTGCCATACAGAATGAGTTCAATTAACAATTCATTTGAGAGGTTAGAAATGTCACAAGGAGGCAAAATTGCGTTGAGACCATTGAGAAGCTCGCGTCTAGGTTCTTCATAAGATTGGCAAAGCAGCAGGTAATGTTCCGTGTCCTCAACACCATCGTTTGCAGGACACATCGGGTCTATTGTGTCTCTAAAATTATGCCTAAATTTGTGAAAATTTAATTTGCTGAGACCGACTCTTAACTGTGTAAGAATAGCTAAACCTTTGGGGTCATGAATCCCATATACTGGTTTTGAAGGGGGCCGAATTTGAGCAAGTATTTTTGATTTAAAAACACTTAGCGAAGGCGTCTGCCTAACTTCAGGAAGTAGCTTGTCCCATTCGTTCAAACAATTTGGGTAAAAGCTGTTTTTAAATCTCTCTGTTCTCGCCTTTATTTGCCCAATAACGTGGTGCTCACGAAGAGAGTACACAGGCTGTTCAAGTTGCGGTATGGGATGCCTTGTATACTCTGGCGTAACGTTATTTACAATCTTATAAAACATAACAAGGCGTCTACTCCATCGTCGCAGATTCAAAGATTCCCATCAGAGCTCATTGTACAGTTTCTCGCGGGATGTCCCCCTCCAAGCACCAGTTACTGCCAACGCAGCAGAGTACTGAACAGATTCTAGTTTCTCCATGTGGGTGTTCAATGTAGTATCATGACTGAATTCACGGGTTTTCGCTGGGGTATGGTAGATAACATCACCATAATCTAGATGCGGTCTCACATAGAGTTTGTACAGCTCATTTAACGTGTGACGTGGCAAGTACTTTGACAGATATTTGATCATACCTATTCCCTGTCTAGATTTAAGAGATTTAAGTCAAGATTGTCTCTAGTGAACCCAGAAATATCAGTTAAACGATGTTTGGTGTCAAAAAATATCATGAAGATAGCTTTAGTTTTATTTGGACCCATAAATATCACTTTTGGCAATATTCTGACCCAAAAATATCGGACTTACCTCCCCGTATGTGCATGTCCTGAGTGCCCCCCCTGGGAATGTACGCCAAAATCCATACACTGGGAATGTTTGATATAAATACAGTAGTTGCACACAGGTGCTCAGCAACTGACACAAAGTTCAATCTGAGAGAACATCACATTTGTCCGATTGTTTTGAAACTTCTCAATATCTACAAAAAGTTTAAATCAGTCAAGTTCAATTTGCCAAAACATTCAAATTTGTCATACGCAAGGAAGATAGGGTCAAAGGAAGGGTAAATTTATCAATTAGATTTATTTTGGATAAGATCCTTCGTTCTTGGCTTCATAGCAACATTTCTTATGCTGTAGGTTATTCATTTTGTGACGTAGAAATTCATTGAGGACCATTCACATGACCATTTATGTACATGTTTTCTTTTGTAGGAAACTAAGAATTTTGGATGAATAGCCTAATCAATGTTTACACATTACACCTGTACATTTTGATTTATATGTTGGAACAAGTGAAAATTAAGTGAAAATGTGCCGAAGATTTACTTTGAAAATAAAAAAGTTTCTTAAGTTATATTTTTCCAGCATAGGATTTTCTTAAATTTTTGTCGATCTGAGAGCTGAGCTTCGTATATGGAGTTTCTTATACAAAGAAATATGTGTATCTTCTTAGTCCAGAGACGTACAAAAAACAACAAAATGATAAAGAAAATCACGATTTTAGTATTGAAAACATCTAACTTAATACATAAAGCAAAAAACTTTTGAACTAACGAAAAATCATCAGAAAATTTCGTGCCAAACTACCGGGTGTCCCAAAAAAAAGTATCCGGATTTGGTCGACCCTAGCGATAAGAATATAGCGTGAATCAATCCGAAATGATTTTCAAAACATACCTCAATAGCCAACTTGAACATAGATACCTCGTTTGTTGAATTCGGTGCACTGAGAGTGAAGATATCAATCTTCAAAGGACAAACTTGCCTCCACCTCCAAACCAGAGTTTTGGAGCTTTGGCCTAAGCAAATTCTTGAAGCTTTGTGAATGAAATCAACAAAATTTGAAGACGGCACAACAGATGTGTTTCCATAATACAGTTCATGTGAGACCTATCGTCAAGGGAGCCCCGAAATCAGCTTCATTCATCTCAATATCAACAATTTATTTAACACTTACTATTTACCGGTGAAGTACTCCCTTGAGCATCAACACACTTTTGACATCGTCGAATCATTCCTTGAAAAGAATTTGTTATCAGACCTCTCGAGATCAGGTTGGTCATCGCGTATCTTCGAAGCTGATTTCCCGGGTGGATCATCATCAAGAGAGGAGATATCTTTTGGCCCCCAAAAGATCTCCAGACCTTCCTGTCGTGGCCCCCGAGAGATCTAATAAGCAATTCTTTTCAAGGAATGATTCGACGATTTCAAAAGTGTATTGATGCTCAATCACCGGTGAATAGTATTTGTAAAATAAATCGTCGATATTGAGATGAATGAAGCTGATTTCGGAGCTCCCTTGACAATAGGTCTCACATAAACTGTATTTTGTAAAACCCATCTGTTGTGCCGTCCTCAGATTTCGTTTATTTTATCTACAGAGCTTCAAGAATTCGCTTAGGCCAAAGCGCCAAAGCCTCTGGTTTGGAGGTGGAGGCAAATTTGTCCTTTGAAGATTGATATCTTCACTCTCAGTGCACCGAATTCAACAAACGAGGTATCTATGTTCAAGTTGGCTATCGAGGTATGTTTTGAAAATCATTTTGGTTTGATTCACGCTATATTCTTATCGCTAGGGTCGACCAAATCCGGATACTTTTTTTGGGACACCCGGTAGATGTGAAGTCTCTCACTTCTTTGAAGCTTACACCACAACATAATGAACTTAATGGCAGCAGATTTCGGTCGGAATACTTTTCTTAAGAAGAACTACAACTATGTCCTAAGTCCCGAGAATCCCATGTTCCAGAGATTTTAGCCGAGTCGATTTTCTGTAGGAATATGAATGAAGGCAGCTGTTTGGTGAATCGATTGAAAGTAGGTTGGGGGATTTTCGATGGGCTTGCAAATATCTTTAATCGTTATATTTTTCAGTTTACTAGTCAGATATAAGGAAGAATACCGACACCAGGTATCACAAAATGATGATAACCAAATAAATCTGTAATAGGGATCGAAGTTAATTTTTCGGGATCGAGGTGCAGTTAACGTGCGCAGACACGGAGCCAGAAAGCAACGGTGTTGTGTGACGATATGATACAAGATGACTGTCTGACTGACTGACTGACTCTTTTTTTTTTTGTGTGACGATATGATACAAGATGACTGACTGACTGACTGACTGACTGACTGACTGACTGACTGACTGACTGACTGACTGACTGACTGACTGACTGACTGACTGACTGACTGACTGACTGACTGACTGACTGACTGACTGACTGACTGACTGACTGACTGACTGACTGACTGACTGTATGGACTTTGGACTTTTGCCCGGGTCGTCCACCATTTGTAACCGGGACCAAAGTTACAAAATATTGCGATTTTACGTGCGCAGACACGGAGCCAGAAACAGACGTTGTTATGTGACGATGATCATGAGACTGACTAAAGAATTTACATATGACTACAACTTAAATACAGATTCATTACAGAAAGTGATTACTTACAATACAATAGAATGAAGGAGAAATAGAAAGTCTAAAGTCCATACATTAGAATTGACATGATAGAGAGGCTGTTAGTTACGTACTTGTAGTCCTACTACAAATCACCACGGGGGGGGGGGGGTTCTCGGCTAAATTTCAGGCAGGGGTGTGCAGCCCACGGTTTCAAAATGGCACTGTTGGCTAGACCAATTTTTCTTAAAATGATACCCTTGGCTAGACTAATTCTACATCAAAAGTGCCAGGAGTTGGCATTTTCTTGGCAAGACTTGCCAAATTTTTGCATTCTAAGGACCAAAATTTGAAAACAATTTTGGTTTCTTTACAAGAATCACCGAAAGTTTGACATTTCTTTGACCAAAATTGCCAAAAAGTATACCCTTGCCCAGATTAAATGGGCGAAAATTGCCAAAAGTATACCCTTGGCTAGACTAAGTGGACTAAAATTGGCAAAAAGTATACCCTTGGCTAGACTAGAAGGTTTGAAAAAGCATACCCTTGCGGGCGGCACATCCCCAGGTACTTTTACTATGGAAGAACCCCCCCCCCCCGTGTAAATCACACACGATTCTATCTTTGGTATTGTTTATTCGACCAAAATTTGATGATAGGAGTCAATTTGATTTTTCTTCAAAATTTCCATCGAAATCTCCTGTAAAAACAATGTATTCTCCTTTCCAAGGAACCAATAGAGAAATTGTTAAGCTTCCTCCCACGTGACGAGTTGTTTTCGCGCCGTTTTATGAAGATGTCAATTTCACTTTCGTCATAAAATTGTTTTGAAGACAAGAATAGCAAGCGTTGGGAGTTCAGGTTGCGAGGAGAAGGATTTTATGATTACTTTAATGCATAATTGTTTGTCTGTTTACATTAAACAAATGCAGTAGGGATTGATAAGCATTCGTGGCAACTCTCGGTAAGTTTTGATTTCCATTCTTCGTAAAAAGAACCACAAACTTGGCCTTCATTCCTTGGCCAAACTAGGCCAACGTGACTAAGGATTTTCGAAACCGACGATGTGCTGTTCTGGAATGTCAAATTTACTGTTTATCTGCGAAATATTTGCTTCTTCCCACGTTTTTAGTCTATGCATAGACAGCAAAAACGCTTTTATCGATTTTAACATGGCGTAATTTTATGAATATTTGGAATATCAGGAAAGTTCGCGAGGAAAATGTGCTCCCAGGCTTGCTGAACACGTACGAGAAAAAAGATTTCGAAAATTTTGTAACAGATTTTGCACCGGGCTTTTTTAGAGGGAAGGGGTAGAAACCGGCGAAAAGGGGCGTTTCCCGTCATGTGATCACAAATTCTCGAACGACATTGGCTTTCAAGGTGTGAAAATTTTTAGGGTGTGTCTGTGCGTCAACCAATCAAAGATTTGGAGCCTTTGCTATACTTTTCAGGTTGTCAGTTTCAGAGGAGAACGTACAATAAGTCTCTCGAGACTCACAAAAGTTTTGAAGTTGATTTTGCTTTGTAATTTACATCCTCGAACAAAGGAATTATACTGGCTTGTTCCTGACTCGCGTCTTCTTGCTAAAATAGCCACTTATCAATATTAGGACGATGATCACTGTAGATTTTCTTTCAAAAAAAGAACACTTGCAGAGTTATAATTGCACTTGATATAAATTCAAGCATTATCAAGACATGTCCATTAGTTATATCAAATTCGACGTAAACCGTAAGACTGAGCCATATGTTCACCAGTTGATAGAAAGTTTCGAGAGGAACTCCATTCACCCTCGGATAAATAAACTACATGTGCAAAGTTATCTTAAAGGTGGGAGTCGTAGGGCTGGCGGTTTGCGGTTTCTAGCCTTTCCTAAAATGCTTTTATCGTTCTTAGCCTTAAATATGACGGTTTTGCTGTTCCTTTCTTTCTAAACGATTTGAAATTGTTTTCGATAAACATGGCTCGAGAAGTCAAATTGGCACAAATTGAAGATAAAGCTACGAATAATTTTCCAATGTGATACGGTTTGGGGGAAATTCTACAAGTTTATACCTTTTCCACCAAATTTAAGGCATTGAAATTAGCTGTTTCTTTGTTGGGTCACAAGAATGAAAGAGAGACAGTCGTCTGCAGCATAGAACCAAGGTGATATATGCATAAAGTGGAAAAATTGCTGTGACGGCTTTCGCTGAATTTCGAGGAGGTTTTAAGGCTTTTCTGAAATATCTTGGTGGTTTCGCGGTTTTGGTACCCCTACGACCCCCACTTTATGCCGCAAGAATTCCAAATGTATGAGTTAATCATAAATCATCAGTTCTACATTGAAGAGAGTTCTGTTGAAAACAACGAGCTAAAGAATCCCTGTATGAGCGAAGACAAGTGAAGAGAAGTCGAAGAATTCTTAAAGATTAATGACGAGCGATGTTTCATTTTGAGCAAATTACCATGGACCTTTTAATCATAATGTATAACGGTAAGTGTTTGCAAAGTTAAATTCAAAGTACTTGATGCTATCTGGATTATCACTTCAGCATCCTCCAGCTTCCAATGGATTTGGTGCAATGCGATTTCCTAAAAAATCGAGAAAAAAAATTGTAAGTTTGACATTAATTGGCAATGGAATATTGAATGACCTGTCCACTGCTCTGGTCCTCTAGTCAGATAATGACCGATAATAAATGTACTTTAGAAAATGTAGGGCAAGAAAATCAAAGCATCAAGAATCTTCAGTGTACCAACATTATTTCTATATCTATGGTATTAAGCTTACTTTCACTGGGCGGAAAATTCCTCTCACAAGTATCTTCTTGAATTGGCATGAATTGGTTTCCAGTTTTGAGTGACGTCGCTGTTACGCAAGCCAATTAGATGACTGGAAAAGTCGATGCAAGCGGAACATTCCGCCTTGTTGAAATCAGGCTTTAAGGCTGATTTCCAGTCAGTCGAATTTTCCGGTCGGGCGGAAATTCTATTGTTTGCGGGAGAATATTTCGCTCTGAAATTGAATAGATAGTTACGGCTGAGCAACTTTTTATGATCTAAAGTTCCGCCAGCTCGAAAAATTCCGCTGACTGGAAATTGGGCTATTATTCAAGTTACTTCGAAAGGCTCGAAAACAATTCTAAAAAAAAATTGGTCTGGAATCAGGGAAATTATAAACAAAAATGACAAGCCATCATCATCCCACATTTGTCTAGAAGTAGAGGGTAAACAAGTCACGTGCCAATAGCAAGTTGCAGATATCTTCAATGCTTTCTATACCAACGTTGCTTTGAATCTCGTAAACAAAATCCAAAAATCAAGAAAACATTTTAGCAACTACTTGCCAAATGCCCAAACAAATAGCTTGTTTCTGACACCTATTTCCCAAGCTGAAGTAGAGGATCAAATCTCAGCTCTAAATGAAAGTAAAGCCCCCGGATCGTATGGAATTCCAGCAAGGTAGTTAAAATGAGTAAAACTTTGATCTCTGCTCAACTATCAGACATCTTTAACCAATCATTTCAATTTGGAATCTTTCCAGATAAACTTAAATTTGCATGCGTAACCCCAATTCATAAGGGTAACTCTAAAGCTCAATGTGACAAATTACCGCCCAATATCAATTTTACCAACTTTCAATAAAATCTTAGAAAAGCTGACGTACAAAAGACTTCAGAACTTCCTGGAAAATAATGAAATTCTTTTCCGACATCTATTTAGATTTAAAAAAAAAACAAATCTACGTCACTCGCAATACTCGATATCTATAACAATCTTACCAAATACACGGAAAATAACTCTTTTTCGTGTTGTGTCTTCCTGGATTTTGCAAAAGCCTTTGATACTGTCAATCATGATATATTACTGTCGAGACTAGAGCATTATGGAATCAGGGGAGAAGCAAAGAAATGGTTCAAATCTTGTCCTTATAATAGGCCTCAAGCTGTTAAAATTGGCAATGAAAAATCAGAGGAGCTCTACCGGGTGTCTCAAAAAAATACCCCCTTTGACTGAAAATAGGAACGAAACGATCAGATATTATAACTCTCGGAGTGAACAGCTAAATTTATCAAACTTCAACTTGCATTTAAAAATCGTTTGCCAAAAACCGGAGATACAAGCGCGCAAAGTCAAAAATTTACAGTGCAACCGAAACCAGAGGTTTTGTAAAGGGGTCTAGCCCGGATTTGACACGACAGGCGTATTGCAAAAGTATTCGAACTTTGACCTTTAGCTTTTTCTTTTGAAAAGAATTATACCTTGAAATGCTTCAATTGTTCTACAGATAATTATTCCTATGAGGAATCAATCTGTGCATTGCATTCCATCCCAGGTGTCAAAGAAGAAGGAAAAAGCAAATGCACTTCATTTTTTTGTCTTTTGGGCCTTTCTGCACGATCTTAACGACCCTAACGACCTAGTGTGAATCAGACCTTTCTGCATCTTTATTATATTTGTTTAATCAGGGCGTTGTCTACGAGTCTTCTATTCTTTTCAAAGAAAAGTTACAGTTTAGAGGTGCTTTGGAAAATATGCATGGTACAACGTATGGCTAGGCCCTTTCTCAAAACCTCTGGTTTCAGGGGCACTGTAAAATTTGACTTTGCAAGCTTGTGTCTCCGCTATTTTATAGACGATTGTTAAATGCAAGGTATGTGAATCTAAGTAGAAGACTGATAAACTTACCTGTCCATTCGGAGAGTAATAATATCTTATCGTTTCGTTCCTATTTCCAGCCAAAAGGGGGTACTTTTTTCTGAGACACCCGGTATATCCGATCTGGGGTTCCACAAGATAGTGTTCTTGGACCCCTGCTACTTCTAATTTACATAAACGACATACCTAACTCATCTAGATTATTAAAATCCCATCTCTTGCTGATGACACTAGCATATTCTTATCAGATAAAAGCATGGACAAAATTTAAGATACCCTAAATGAAGAATTAGAAAATGTTTTTCAGTGGCTATTGTCAAATAAGTTATCGCTAAATGTTAAAAAATCAAATTTCGTTATTTTCAGGGCAGTAAGGAAAAAACCTCCTCGTTAGATAAAACTAGAAATAAATTGTGACCCAATTGAAGAATTAAAATCGACAAAATACTTAGGTATAATCTTAAACCAAAATCTAAATTGGAAAAAGCATATAAGCCATGTGTCCACTAAACTCTCAAAATACATAGGACTACTTTATAAACTCTGACACTTTGTGCCAAAAAACACCTTATCGTCTCTCCACAATGCTTTCATCATGCCTCATATCAACTACGGATTAATCAACTGGAGTTCAGCGACGACAACAAGTCAGTTCCCAATCAAGCGCTGTCTAAAAAGGGCAGTTCGAGCTCGAGCCATAAATTTTGCCAAATTCAAAAATCACTCTTTACCACTTTTTAAAAAACAAAATCTTTTATGTTTCGATGGCAGTTAAATTAGAAATGGGAAAATTCATGTTTTCCGTCGAAAATAAGCTCCTGGACTCATTTTTCGTAGAAATGTTTCAAAAAACAAACGATCGACGCACACGATGTACGCGACAGGCGACCAGGAATGACTTCGTAATTCCAATAGCAAAACTAAATATCGTTAGACGCAGCATAAGATATGATATTCCCTGGAACACAATCCCGAGCGAAATAAAGAATTCAAAAACAAAAGCCATATTTAGTAAAATATTTTCCAAGTATCTGCAACAGAAATACTAATTTCATTTCACGTCAGTAATGTACCAATTTTGCCCCCATACAAAAAAAACCTGTTTCTACCATTTGTTTTTCTCTTCTCTCTCTTTCTCTCCCTATCCGTCTCTATTTTTTTCTCTCATTCTGTTTTTCGTATCAATAATGTTTTGTATATATTTTTAGAAAAAAATGTCAAGAAGGTATGATGTAAGCAAGTTTTGAAACATGCAAATTATTTCCTTTGAGTAGGGGTACTTAGCTCGTCAGCCCTTTAGGGTTTCTCTGGAGAGGAACGTCTGTTCTCCTCCAGAGTATTCAAGTATCCCAAACAGCTATTTTTGATAATTAAAATTCATAATGAGCAGAAATGTAGTAGATTAAATCCTTGGTTCAAATGAAATTAAAACTTAAACTTGAAACTTGGGCTTTACAGTGAATCGTGAATGAACTGAGCTGAATTGTTTGGTCTATAAATTGTTCCTCCGACTTATTATTAGAGAACATATGTACAGGGGTCTTTGTCAACTTCAAGAGACATAATCTTTTCATCAGGTTACTTTCAGAGGCAGATCCAGACTGGTGCTGAAGGGGCTTGAGCACCTGTCAGATTTTCATATACCCGGTCAAAATCCATCAACCATGGTCGATTTGTTTAAAAACATGATCTATAACATCATTTTGTTCCATTCATCAACAAGAAAATGTCTTGATACATCCTAAAATGGGTCTACATGCCCGAAGAAAAGACTAGGAAAGTCATGAGGGCTTTTGTAATGTCACAATTTAGCCACTTTCCATGCACGAAGACCTAGGACCACAGCAGATGGGTTAGCAGCTGTCAGCTTCCTGGGGCAAAATCTCTGGCGAGATTCATCATTGCACATAAAACGATTCCCAGTCTTTAGAGTATGATCTCAGATCTGTGAGTATGAAGTCTGCACAAAATAGGCTATACCTAAAGGACGTGCCCACTAGTCGGAAAATCTCAACTCTGCAGCCACACTTGATATCCTTGACCTAGCGACGGCTCTCGGTTGCATACTACTGGAGGTATTTAGAATTTCCATCAGCCATCTGTTAGTTGAATAATTACATGAATTTGTTTGATTTGTAAACATATTACCTTTGCATGACTGTTTTGCGACGCCTTTTATGAGAGATAACACATCATTCATTTTACCGACTCTAAACACGCTGCAGTCGTCAGAAGCAGCATCAAGCAATTGATCAATATCATAATTACTGCCAATAGCAGCAGAATACACATGAACTCCTCTTTCCTTCAGGGGCCTTGAAGCAACTTGAAGATCATCGATGCCAGGACCATTGGGGTTAATGCCATCGGAAAGTAAAATCAAGAGCTGAAAAATAAATGGAAAATTCTAAATTTAAGAGGTAAGGCAAAACAGCGATTATAGTAATTGAACTACGTCTATAGAGAATATACATAAATTTTCAATATACATCAATGCTCAAGATAAATCAGTAATCAATGGTGAACGATAAGCATGCATAGGTCAATGATCAATAGACATCAATGACCAGTAAATATCAATAATCAACGTACGTCAATGATCAATTCGCTATTTGAGGTAAATAGCTTTGCACCTAAGACCTTAAGACTCAGTGTCAGACTCAATGATCAAACTCAGTTTTGTGTTTCCTGACTCAGTGATCAAGCTGAACTGTCCTTGTTGACGCTCATCGTTTTACATTACCAGGAGAAATATGAAGTTGCATTCAACAGATGTTATGAAATGTTATTGAGAGGAAGGGATTCCAAGACGAAGAGGACTATAGCAGGGATAAGGAAAAAATTGGAGGAATTTACGCTGAACTAAACACAACGACGGTGACAAAAGCGAAAGCTTTATGACAAGAAAAGAACATTATGTCTAATGACAACTTTGGACAGAAACTTGAACACTGAATCATGTAGAGAACGCTTTGTTTTCGGTGAAGGATCTGACAGAGCCAGTTGGCAATTCTTATCAGGACTAAGGAGGAAGCGAATCATTCAATCATGCACCAGAGAAAGAGGCATGAAGAGACGAAAGACAAGTGGACGATGTGCAAGAAGATGAAAATGGAAGACTGACCAGAGTCTTTGGCTGTGGGAATGTGATGAACCTTTGCCGCAAAACCTACTCGAAAGAGAAGCCAAACTTTTATCGATGTGGCTGTAACCTTCACCCATTCCCAGGGACATGGAATTTAATGGTCAATGTATGTCAATGATCAATGTATATCACTGATCAACACAATGCAATGATCAATACCAGGTGAGCCAGAAAAATTTCCCACTTTTCAGAGTTCATAGCACAAAGAGTACTAACATATTTGAATGAGTAAAATCCTAGTTAAAGGCTGAAAGATTGAAATATTTGTGTGTTACCCAAGATAGGAATCAAATATTTTAGCCGATTTTTGCTCGTGGCCCAGGGCCGGAAACCTTCAAAACCTCATTTTTACGGACCAATCAGGTGGTGAATAAGCAAGGAAGTCAGAAGAAATGTGTGAAAATTTTTCTCAACTTTACCAACCTTCATAAAACGCAACCAGGACAAAAAAACTGCTGGAACTTTCCCAAATTTTTTTGAAGACATCTACGGACCAGATGTTTGGGTATCCAGATTTGGATGCTGGTTTAAATACCCCACAATTTGGTGGAGATATAGCGTTTTCTATTAGGCAACATCGGCCGAGGCTTGCCAAGCCTTGTTTACGCCACTTCAAGTCTGGTGATAAAGCCTCTTGATAAAACCTCCTTTCAATTTCATTACTAATTTCGAACCATGCCATGAATGCAAAGAGTAGTATAATACAGAAATTTCTCAAGAGTATTGCCATATGACTTGAAACGTGTCAACTAACCGAAACAAATTTCTTCAGTTCACAAAGAAATCGAAGGGGCATTGAATCTTGAACCAAAGAAACTGCGGTGGAAGGACAATAGCAAGAACAATTGGAAACTTAAATATTTGCCGCTCTGGGATCGTTGTTAAAACAATCACTATTGTTATTGCCATTGTTTCTAACCCAGAGTCTCCATTGTTTAAAGTTGAATGCCTCATCGGTTTTGGAAAGGCTATAACTTTGAGAAACCGCGAGGTATTTAAACCGGCATCCAAATCTGGATACCCAAACATCTGGCGAATAGATTCCTTCAAAAAAATCCGGGAAATTTCCAGCAGTTATTTGTCCTGGTTGCGTTTTATGAAGGTAGGTAAAGTTGAGAAAAATTTTCACACATTTCTTCCGCCTTCCTCGCTTATTCACCATCTGATTGGTCCTTGAAAATGAGGTTTTGAAGGTTTCCGGCCATGGGTCACGAGCAAAAATCGGCTAAAACATTTGATTCCTATCTTGTGTTACCCCGCTTAAAGTTTCATTGTTGCAAAATTACACAAAAGGGGCCTAAAACAATCATCAAATCGTAAGGACCCTCCTTATAGAACAATACGCAATAGGCGTTTCACCTCTCTCAAGAGTTATAAGATATCAATTTTCAAACGAAGACCAAAGATTTTCAGTCCCATGTCAGTCAATGTGCAATGGATATCTCTCACCCATGAACAATTGCATTTTCTTTATTAATCTGCGCGAGGAGTCTTTTATGAATTGATCGATGTTTTAGGCCCTTTATCAGACATTTAACAAACATAAAATTACTATAAGGATGAATTTACCTACCGGGTTTCCCAAAAAGCATAGGCGTTGGAGCAGTTACTGTAAAGGAGCCTTGAATTCAAAAATTCAAGTTTTCTGTTTACAGCACAGATGAGATCTCAACTTACATCTTGCGACCTTGCATGTCCAAATAGGGTTTGTATTCGCAGATTAACTCACCCATACAGGCAAATTTTTTGAAGCAGCCTGGACAGATGGTTATTGAATAATGCCGTTACTATCTATGTGTCTAGTTTGGTAAAAGCTTTAGGGTCATTTCAATAATATATCATTTTTGAAGTTTGAAGAGCTATGAAAGTGAAAATGTACTATCTTCAATAATTCAAAAACCCAATATGACTGAACAATCACAACTGTAACGAATGTTTGGTGAGAAAGATCCTTCAGCATTAGAACAGTATTTGGCACAGTTCATGTTCCTTTGGCCCTTCAGTCCTAGAAGGTTGCGTTGCGAACTCCGAAAGAGTTAATCCATCAGTTCTTAACAATTTCTCTCATCGATGCATTAGCTTAGATGATCAGGAAATTTATAAGAATAGAAATTTTAATGGTTCAGCTGACACAAAAATAGTCTTCAAACGCCGCGCAGATAGTTGTAGCATAATTCAATAACCATATGTCTCAGGCTGCCTCAGAAATTATGCCTGTTTTGGTGAATTACTCTGCGAAGACAAATCTAAGTTGATATCTCATCTATACGAAAAACCGAAAATAAGAATTTTTGAATCCAAGGCACGTTCGCAGTAATTTCTCAAACGCCGATAACCTTTCGGGACACCAAGTATACTTCTAGTGCATGTAAGGCAGCAAGAAAAATCACACAAACGCTTCCAACTTTCGGCATCTAATTAGAATTGGAATCATTCAAGTCTTTGATGTTCTCTTGGTGAAACGAATTTTCAAGGGTGGGAACTTTTTTCTGGCTCGCCCGGTATAACTGCATGATCAATATACATCGATGATCAAGATGCATCACTGATCAATATACATCGATGATCGAGATACATCACTGATCAATATACATCGATGATCGAGATACATCACTGATCAATATACATCGATGATCAAGATGCATCACTGATCAATATACATCGATGATCAAGATGCATCACTGATCAATATACATCGATGATCAAGATAAATCACCGATCAATATACATCGATGATCAAGATACATCACTGATCAATATACATTGATGATCAAGATATAACAATGACCAATATGTTTCAATGATCAATGTACTTCTGAAGATTGGAAGACTAAACTTGACAATGATTTCACTGTCGGAGCAATATTGATGGACTTATCGAAAGCTTTCGATTGTATCCCGCATGATTTGCTTATTGCGAAACTCCACGCATATGGTTTCAATGAAAATTCTCATGTCTTCATTTATTCTTATTTAAAACGGCGCAGACAATCGGTTCGCAAAAACAATGTTTACAGCAATTATCAGTCTGTTTTATCAGGGGTTCCTCAAGGATCCATCTTAGACCTATTCTTTTCAACTTTTCTATGAATGATTCATTTCATTTCATCAAAGAGGCATCCTTCGTCATTTACGCAGATGATGATACCCTTACATACTTTTCCAATAGTCTCCCACAACTAACTGATGTGCTAGAAAGGGAGGCATGCGTTGCTTTCACATGGCTCGATCGAAATGAAATGATCGCTAACCCAGAAAAATTCCACGCACTTCTCGTAAAGAAAGATTGAACGGACACAACTGAGCATAGTATTTCTATTCAAGGGAAAACTATTAAGTCTGAAGCTTCAGTAAAGTTGCTTGGTGTAAATCTCGACCATCAACTAAACTTTGACCTCCACATATCTGATCTTTGCAACCTCAGAACCTCAACAAATCAACATCCATCAGACAAACCAGTCATGCTCACTTGCACCACTCAATTATTAATATCTATTTGCCTGAAAAAAATGTGATCACTCAGTTAAAGACCTGAAGGAAAAAAATTTCACTAACAGAAATATACGTTCGCTCAAACAGAAGAAAGGCCGACCCAGCAAACAAATTCGCCCATACAGTTTTTTTTTGTCTTCCTTGATTTTCCCGGCCGAGCCCCCAAATGTCACAAATGGTCGGTTTTGGGCCTCACCATATGTGATTCCAAATTCTTTTTGTTTACATTCCAATGGTTTATTTCTTATATTTCGTTGCACAGACAGCTATGAAACACAAAACGTGCAACGCAACATCATCTAGAAAATCAAGGTTCCTGGCGGCCTAAAACAAAAATGTTTCTTCAAAACAACCAACAAACGAATATCATACGATCTGTTCTCGTATCTACTGTTTCCAACAGTCAAACGTCCAGTATCTTTCTGCACAACATCTCTTCTTTTCTTTCTTCTCTCCTCGTGTCTCCTGCACTTCCCAAAAAAAACAAAAAACTTTCTTTCTTTTCAAGTTCACACCTCCCAGTTGTTTACGCCACGGTCCATCGCCTAGATCCCGTACGTCATACGTCGTCATGTCCCGGATGTGATTCAGGTCCCGGATGTGATTCTCCGGATGTGATTCTCCTCTTGGGGGGGGGTCTGATTTGGGAATTTAATCACAAGGTGTGACACTTATCAAATACATCACTGATCAAGGGTGATATCAATGATCAGTGTTTGTCAATATACTTTAACGATGAAGGACAGGTTTTCAACATCAGCATCACTTTGTTTCATTGACAGCCCAGTGCAACGTGATAAGGAATAGACTATCAGATATAGACTAGCTACAATGGCGCATATCAAAAGGTATACAGATTTGGTTTCCTGTGAGCATTTTGCCTCACCCAGTGGCTAGTCACTTTCGAAGAGTCCATGGAAGATTAACATACATGCTTCACTCGTCGAGATTGGTCATTTTAGTGTTCAAATATTAATGTTTAAAGTTAAAATTTTGCTGTCACCCTTAAACAAGAGCTTTGGCGTTTTGTCCGTAGCAAATTCTCGACGGCAAAGCCTCTATGACGATTTAGAAGGAGCAATCCAGAGAACGTGAAAAGATTGCTGTTACCTGTGTTTGATATGGTCTCATGCCTCTTTTTGTACTGAATACATCAGTGGCTGCCAGTCGTAAAGCTTTGTCAATCCTTTTTAACCCAGTTGTTTCTTTAATGCCATCGACCAATTCAAGCACAGCACTTTTTGTTAAGTTGTCTCCTTTCAATGTGTTGAAGTCAAAGGCTACGTGGGCATCATTGGCGAACGAAATAACTGCTACGTGAGTTGAAGCTGCTCCTATTTCAAATAAGCTTATTGCCTTCTTCAAAAATGCAATCAAACCAGAGTATCCAGTTTGTTCAATAGATCCTGACACATCCAAGAGGAAAGCCACATCAGCTGGACCCATGCAATCTAAGAGAACGAATAGTATCAATATAAACAAAGAAAATGCAAACGATCAGTTTCCAGTCAGATTCGAATTTCAATAATCTGCCGTCAAGTCTGTGTTATATCAACCAGTAACTAAAAGATGATGGGGTGGTGTCGCTATTGTGCCCATGTCGTTGCGAAATTTTGAATTAGATCCTTAGACAGATATCAATAAACCTAGCTATGTCATCAACTAATGGATAAAAACATCACATAATGCTCCTTCGACTCTACATACTGATATTGGAAGATTATGAAGATCGGGTAAAAACGGCACATTCTTCAAGTGCCGCTCATTATAGCCGATGGGCAAAAAATTTACACTGCTCTACAGTGAACTTTCTAACAAGAGAAACAATTGACTACTGTTATTTGTTAACCTAGATTTTGAATTTGGCAACTAAAATGCATGCTTCGACTTGTTGTTGGCGAGTAATGGGGGTTTTATCATAACAAATGTATAATAATCATTTACATTCAAGATATGACTGTTGCAAAGGGTATACGACAAACGGTATGCTGAATGTTTTCTAACATATGATGAACGTGTGACGAGAGGAGACACGTCTATGAGAGGACTTGAGAATTAAGCCCGCCGCACACGGAGAGGAAAATGGTTGGCAAAGTGGCGTGAATGTCATCTTGCTCAACAAAATTCTCGCCGTGTGCGGATGATTTTTGCTGAGGGAATACTCATTTGTGCAGCTGAGGAAAATATCTATTATGTTTAATAATTTCTGCCATTCGTGCCAAAATTCTCACCGTCTGTGGTGTCACTGAGAATTTTGCTCACTGCCTTCGGTGATAATGAGTCGTACACAAGTTTTTCAAGAATATTTCCCAAAATCGAAAGAAGGGATTTTGAACGACAGTTACCCTTCACATTTTTCTCCCTGTTCTTATTAGTTTTGGCACATTTCTCATTTTTTTTGCTGTGTCCATCTATTTCATCTTCATTCATTTTCATTATTTATACACCAATCTAGAACGAATTTATCTATTCACGAATTTAATCGCGAATCTTCAGTTATAAACCTTGTACAATGTTTCTATTATCAAACAAATGCAAGTTATACTTGAAAAAATGGGATGTTCTTCCAAAGGGTCGTGTTTTAGTGTATTTTTTATTAACATTCTCACCTCTTCAAGTGCACTTTTAGTTCTTTTTTTGAATCGCCCGAGTGTTTGGATTTCTCTAACATTAGCTGGGATATCGTCCCAAGCCCTCAGGGCAGAGTATTGAAATCCTTTTTCTGGCATGTTCAGTTCTAAGCCTTGGAATCTGCAAATCCTTACAATTCCTAGTTTCATAATTTCAATCCGTGGATCCATATTGGTACTTGTTTCTAAGGCTTTCCAAGCTTAACTTGCTCAGAATGTTCTATGCCATCTATGGAACGCCATTTGCACAAAACTTACACAATATAGGATTATGTTACATAAACTAGGATCATGTGGACACAACCTAAGATGATATTTAGATAAACTATGATTATGTCGACATAATTCAGGTTTATGTAACATAATCATAGTTTATGTGCACATAATATGGGTTATTTGGACATAAACCTATATTATGTAGTAATAACCCATATTATGTCGACATGATATAGGTTTTTTGTACATAATGATAGTGCGTATTCTTTTTGGCATCTGTAGTCTGCAAAGTCTTCTGAAAACGGTACACTTCGTAGAGAAAAATGTCACTTACCATAAGAATGCGAATTCTGAAAACGGTAGAGTAGAAAATCCAAAAAGAGTGAATATTCTGATAGAGAGTTCAAATGTTGTTGTTTGACCGAGGGAATTGAAGCCATTGCAATTCAATGAACTTTTCTTATGAAAGGCCCAAGAGAAAAGAATCTACAAAGTGTCATTGTTATTTCGAATGTTGTCGAAAACTTCATCATTCACGAAAAAATGCTCTCCGCAATCTTTCATTTGCCTGTCAGCTTCAGGAGCAGAAGGTTCCAAAGCATCGGTTCTCTACCGTTTTCAGAAAACCCCAAAAGAATACGTATATAATCTCTGGGAAGTCTATCGGAAAAAAGAATGAAAAAAAGGATGGGATTTTATAAAAACAATTTAAGTCTGTCAAGTCTACCATTTTCGGTAGGATGGTACTAACAGAATGGGATTTCATCTTCTACCAACTCTACCGTTTTCAGAAGATGCCCAAAAGATTACGTCCATAGTTCATGTGCACACAATTTAGGTTTATGGACATAATCCTAGCTTATGTCGACATAATAAGGGTTCGAGCGCATAATGATGTTATCAACTGATTTTACATTACCTGTTATATTGCTGGTAATTGGATCCACGCATTCCAAGGAACAACCACTTGAGCAGCATTTCTTGGTACCATTACAATTGTTATCAAACCAACATTGATACTCCTTGTCAAAGAGACAACTTTCAGGTGTTTGAATTTCAGGACATAGGCCGTCTTTGTCTTTGAATTTGTTTGTCGCTAGGAGAGAGGTGTATTGCATGTCTATTTATATTCTTCAGAATATCTTCGAACTTTCTTTCAGTAGCAGTGCGCCAAGGGCCACATTTGTTTGTCGCTAGGAGAGAGGTGTATTGCATGTCTATTTATATTCTTCAGAATATCTTCGAACTTTCTTTCAGTAGCAGTGCGCCAAGGGCCACATACGAAAACCATGTATTAATGAGTTAAACGAGAAGATTACTTGCAGTCTCAGTCTCAGTCTCAGTAATAAATGCGCAGCTATTGATCCTATTTAAAGTAGTAGCTCAAAGGTGATGGGGAAAAGTGAATGTTATTGAAAAGAATGAAAATGATATGAGAAAGCATACCTTTAGTGCCTCATTTCTTACATCCTTTCTCTTGCAGTCTGTTGGTCTAACCACTGGACTGCATCTCGAAATTGACCACCACCTCAAAAATTAGGTTCCAGTCTCTGCGTCAGAGACTGAGACCTAATTCCCGAGGTGGCGGTCAGTTTCGAGATGGGCCTAACAGTCCAGTGGTTAGAAAATGACATTGTAAGAGCATGTAATTTTTATCTCTTTCATGAATCCTGTTGTTGTACAACAACAAATTAAAACAATCAACTCTTCTTTTTACAGGGTTTAGTTATAGCTTAAATAAATACTGATTTCCAAACTGCCCTGTTGAAATAAATGCAATCAACCTAATGTTTCTAATCATAACATTTTACAAGCAAGAATAAAGAAAGAAAAGAAAAAAACCATGTATTAATGAGTTAAACGAGAAGATTACTTGCTGTTTTTATGAGCAGATTTGAATCGACTCAAGGTGGGTGCTTTCTTGACATCAGTGCTAAGGTTATTCCATAATTATGCCCCTCTGTAAGCAAACACCGTTGACCACTGCAAGTTTTAAGGCGAGGCAGCCTGAGATCTGTATTAGGATTACGAAGCTCTCTAACACTAATATCTGACAACCTATCGAACAGAGATGTATTTCTTTTTGAATCGAAACCGAAACTGTTTGTATGATAAACATCATCGTTGTTGGCCTAATCTAGACAAAGTTGGCGAGTTTGGCAAATACTAAAGTGCAAAGAGAGGTACTTGTTGTTTTCATTAATTTTTCCCCATAGCCTGTGGCACAACCTCTCTCCGAAGAAAAAAGTTAATTTCTCCAATACTATTCGGTCTATCGAAAAGTGGTAAAAAGGACATTGTTGTACATAGTCTGGGTAAATCGAAATATGTATAAATTGCAATATTCCCATTAAGGCTAACTTTGCAAACTATTTTCAATGATTTCAGGAATGCGGATTTATCCCCAAGACTACTCAAAGAATTTTTGGTTTCTTTCGCTATATCTTTAGCTATTTCTTTCGCTATATCTTTAGCTAGGTTGTTGGTAAACAACTTTGCCAAGACTGGTTGAAAAAGCAAGGCTGGCTTTGTCACAATCGAATGTTATATTTCTGTTTACTTTTCAAAAGAGAATAGTAGAATCCTTGGTCAAGCGATTACCATGTTATGAATCACGCTTTCAAAACCTCTTAGCCTTAGACTGCGCTCACACGATGCCGGCACATTTTGAAAACGGTGAAAAATGTGACGGTAGCAGAAATTGAGCTTGCGTTCACACGATGCCGGAACACTTTGAAAACGGTACGAGATTTGATAGTAAGAAGCTTTTGCAAGACTTTGATGTCATAGAAAGGGACCTACACCCTAAGTGTCGATCCAAAAGCGTCGAAAACTGTTCTATTTTCATCATTTTCTGGTGTTTACACGATGCCGTTTCCAAAATATGCCGGTTAGAGTTCAGTTTTCAAAATCTAGTGTTTTCAACATGTGCCGGCAAAAAATGTGCAGTTTTCGTGTGAACGGGAGGCCTATCCGTCAAATTTTTCACCGTTTTCAAAATGCGCTGGCATCGTGTGAATGCTGTCTTAGAATAACCTTATGAAATGCTTCCATTGACAAAAGAATGAACGTGATCTGCTGGCAACGCAAGATCCAAGCCTCAATAGACATCCTTGGAGCGCTTGTGAAAGTGTCAAGGGGAGCATGGTCTGAAAAGGGTCGGGAGCAAAGGAGCATGAATTTAAAGTTTGCCTTTCTGTTAAGTTCCTTGCACTCTCTAACAACTGTAAAGATCCCCATTTCCAACCATCAATGCAATCTATTCCAATAATAATGTGTACTATTTGGTGCGGAGGCTTGAGAACTTTGAAGAACAATGAAGTGGTTTTGGAAGCTTAGAGCCGGAAGATTGAAATTTTACGACGAAGGTGCCACTGAACGAGGGAAAAGGCTGCGATGATGATCCAAAGTGAATTTATTCAACCTGCTGGCCAATGTGTGCAACAAACTTAACAAGTGCAGTTAGCTGTGCCATAACGAAGAAACGAAACCATTGTAATGCAGGGTCAAGGGCTTTGTTATGTGGCAACACATTTCTGATTTGAACGAAGAATAGATGCGTTAAAGAGAACACTTGGAGCACAAGGTTAATCTTGACGGGAGCAAGGAAGGATGCTGCCTTTTAAGAGGGGAGCAAGGGAGCAACCTCCACCTATCAAAGCCTCCATTTTCAATACAGCAAAATTCTATAAGAAACAATCATTTCGTTCGTGAATCACAAAGACTTTCCTTCGATCCAAATTTTTCTCTTGCAGAGTCTTTCCGTTTAAAACAACAAGCAATCAATTTTGACATTGTATCACAAACTCTTGCATCACAGAACATCCCTATAGAACGGTTTCATGCACTCTAACGAAGCTATTGTGAATTGTTTTCACGAAATTCAGATTTTCTTTCTGATTTAATCAATGCAAAACATTAAAATAACGAAGATTTTGCTCTTTCATGGTGTTGCTTGTTTATTCGTTTGTTCGTTTGTGTGAATTAAATCATGGGCGGTAGGAGACTGCTGTGTTAGCCTAAGAATGCTTAAATCGCCTCATAAAGATTTATATTCATTCAAACTTACGATGATGTGGTTGTGTCTTTCTTCTTCATTGTTTTTGCACAAATATTTCCACTAATATGCACAACCACGTCTATGGCCTAGGCGCCACGATGTTGCATTGATTCTGCAATCTGCCTCGATATGAGTTTCTGGAAAGCCCCCAAAGGCGAGAACGAGAAGGGATTGGGAAATCCAGCATTACATGCGCATGTGTAGAATCAATGCAACGTCATGGCGCCTAGGCCATAGTCTTGGCTGTACATATTGGTGGAAATATTTGGGCAAAGACAATGAAGAAGAAAGAGACAACTACATCATCGTAAGTTTGAATGAACATATTTCTTTATGAGGCGATTTAAGCATTCTTAGGCTAACACAGCAGTCTCCTACCGCCCATGATTAAATGTTTGAAAACAGTTCACTAGTGTTTCGTTCAAATGTATGAAATTGTTCTATGTAAAATTCTCTCTGATACGATGTCATGTCAAAGTTCACCGTTTGTTGTTTCCCAAGGCAATGGAACAGGTTTTAAGGTAATTCTGCTTTCCACTCTAGCGAGCAGCGAGTTTTCATTTTGCAACACCAATCTTCCTGAGAAAACAGTTAATTTCTGAAATACTATTCAGTCCATCGAAAAGCCGTAATAAGAAAGTTTTTTTACAAAGCCTTGGCAATGGAGAGATGTATAAATCACGATGTTTCCGATAAGGCTGGCTTCGCAAACAATTCTTCAAAACATTTTGTTGATTTCAGAAAAAATGGATTTATCTCCAAACCTACTCAAAAGATTTTTGGTTTTCCTTCAATATATCGTTAGCTTGATAGTTGATCTACAACTTTACCAAGTCTCATTGAAAAGGCTAGGCTAGGTTTCTCGCAAACGAATTCTATATTTCTGCTTACCTTTCGACAGCGAAGGGTAGAAACCTTGGTCAACTTATTAGTACTTAAGAAAGAGTTGAACCCTTTTGTAAAAAGTTTAGTTTCAGATCTCTGTTCATTGTGGACTCCTAGGGAAATTGATATTTTGTGAATGCTCATCAAAGTCTCAGAACACAAAACGGAAGGTTCTGAATAGACCATTTGCCAATTAGGAAAAAGGATTGAGGCGAGCGCGGCCAATTCCGACAGCCCTAGTAACGGTCGGAAATTCGGGGAATCCTCTGCACTTCAGTATACACGGCAAGCTGTACTGTTCGGTCTAGTTGCTTTGCAAACTTGAATGTTTTACTGTCTATTTACCACTTTCAAGAGTTACTTGGTCCATTAGTAGCAAGGTAAGTGTTTTCTCAATTTTCAAGCCAATTTCTCATCCTTTCACTCACTTTGGAGTGTGCATCGAGGCCAGTCTGCATTTTGTAAATTTTTTCCGCCACATATTTACGCCAGTAATTAGGTAGCATAAAAATTTACGCCAGAAGGTCAAGTTCAATAACTAACTAAGAGTTTCCAGCAGCTGAAACAGTATAAATTTCACGCCAAAAGCCAGTGGCGGGTAATTTTCCTTCATGCTGCTCCGCCACATAAATGTGGCGGGAGGGCATTGGAATGCACACTGGCTTCGAGGCACTTAATATTTAGACGTATTTCTCAATGATAGGAAGGCGGCTCAGTGTTTAGGCCATGTCAGCCGGAAAGTTCCTCTCTTCAGTGGCCTTCAACTGGTACCTTTCCGACTGTTGTTACTTGTAAAATGGGCTCAAATGGTACAAACCTTTATCATAGGAACAGTTGAAGAATATCAAATATTGTTCTTCATTCACTTAAATGGCAGATTATCGGCTCTAATCTTTGGGTAAAATAGCTCAACTTCAAGATTGATTTAACAACAAACTGCAAGTCCGAGAACTTTTAACTTTTGAAGGAATGTTCGAAAGACAATCTATGAATCTGGATAAATCAGCAAGGAAACCTAAATGTGCTTCGAGCAGGTAATAGTTTACCTATTAAGGGGGCTCCTCCTTCAAGTAATTCTCTGCATACAATTCTCTTTTTTCCTTAATGTTTAGTATTTGTAAATTGTATCAATATCGTATTCAATTGTATCAAATTTCTTTAAGTCTTGTATTTTGTTTGTAGAGTAGCATATTAGAATTGCATGTATAGAATTTTAAGGTGTGAACTGAACTGAACTGAACTGAACTGAACTGAACTGAACTGAACCGAACCGAACTGAACTGAACTGATCTGAACTGAACTGAACTGAACTGAACTGAACTGAACTGAACTGAACTGAACCGAACTGAACTGCACTGAACTGAAGTGAGTAACGATATTTTCATATGCCAAGTGCAATTTATTCAAAAAAATATTTTCACCTGAAATTAATCTTTTAAACCTCCGAAAAATAAATGCAATTCAACTGGTGAGGATAAAATACCCCCTAAACTTGTCCACTTAGCGGCAAGGGAGCTATCTGTCCCACTAACAAAGGCAATAAACATTAGCATTCGCAACAGCAAATTTCCAGAACGCGAAAAAAAAGCTGCAGTTACACCTCTTGACAAAGGTGAACCGATTCGAACAGTAGAAAAAAATTTTCGCCCCGTAAGCATACTTAACGCTTTCTCCAAAATATACGAAAAGATTGTGAAAGAGCAGATAAGTACATTCCTCGAGAAAACTCTTTCGGTATTTATTGCAGCCTACAGGAAGGCTTACGGTACGCAACATGTCCTAGTTAGAATGCTTGAAGATTGGAAGACTAAACTTGACAATGATTTCACTGTCGGAGCAATATTGATGGACTTATCGAAAGCTTTCGATTGTATCCCGCATGATTTGCTTATTGCGAAACTCCACGCATATGGTTTCAATGAAAATTCTCTTGTCTTCATTTATTCTTATCTAAAACGGCGCAGACAATCGGTTCGCATAAACAATGTTTACAGCGATTATCAGTCTGTTTTATCAGGGGTTCCTCAAGGATCCATCTTAGGCCCTATTCTTTTCAACTTCTATATTAATGATTTATTTCATTTCATCAAAGAAGCATCCCTCGTCAACTACGCAGATGATAATACCCTTACACATTTCTCAAATAGTCTCCCACAGCTAATTGATGTGCTAGAAAAGGAGGCATGCGTTGCTCTCACATGGCTCGATCGAAATGAAATGATCGCCAACCCAGAAAAATTCCACGCACTTCTCGTAAAGAAAGATCGAATGGACACCACTGGGCATAGTATTTCTATTCAAGGGAAAACTATTAAATCTGAAGCTTCGGTTAAGTTGCTTGGTGTAAGTCTCGACCATCAACTAAACTTTGACCTCCACATATCTGATCTTTGCAAGAAAGCAGCAACCCAACTAAATGTACTAAAACGACTAAAGCCTTTTCTTGGTTTCGCAGAGAAAAAGGTACTCGTTGAAAGCTTTGTTTTTTCTAACTTTAATTATTGCCCCTTAGTATGGTTCTTCTCGTCAGCTAAATCTATGGATAAGATCGAAAAAATACAGGAGAGAGCATTACGTTTTCTTTACGACGACCATGTTTCTTCTTATGAAGAATTACTTGGCAAATCACAAAAATGCACAATGCATGTAAATAGGCTTAGATACCTTTGTATTGAGATTTTCAAAACTGTAAACCAGCTAAATCCTGAATTCATGCAAAATATTTTCGAAACAAGAGCCTCAAAGCGACCTTCACGTCGTCCAAATGATTTACAGCACTACAGGCCAAACCAGACAACGTTCGGTTCAAATAGTCTAAGGTCCCTTGGGCCGCAGATTTGGAATCGTTTGCCAGATGACATCAAGTCAGCCGAAAATCTGGTCCAATTCAAAAAGCTAATCAAGAGCTGGGATGGGGCCACCTGCAGGTGCAATGTATGCCTTCGAAATTAATCTGTGCAATGTATGCCTTCGAAACTAATCTTGTCGATCTTGAATATTTTAAATAATCGAATTAGACTAGCTATTTTTTAGCTAATAGATATTTCGATTTGAAATAAGATGACACACACACACATTTACTCTTTGCACAGTTGATTTTCAGACGAGAAAGGTAAAAAGTATAAGCCATTTAGCGAAATTTGATTGAAGCACATTTAGGTTTCCTGGTTGATCTACGAATTTCGTGGATTTCCTTCAAATCTTCTTCCAAAAGTTAAACACAAATTGCATCAAAATACGTCGATTCAAAGAGCCTCGAAGTACACTCCAAAATGATTGAAATGATGAGAAAATGGCTCGAGAATCTGGGGAAAACACTTACCATAGTGGAAAAATGCCAAACAACTTGGAAGGGAAGAAAATAAACAACAAAATATTCAAGTTTGCGCAGCGACCAGACCTCTCAGCGCAGCTTACTCATTTCACTGAAGTGGAGAGGATTCCCCGGGTTTCCCACTGTTACTAGGAATGTCGGAATTGGCCGCACTCGCCTCAGTCCCCTTTTCCTAATTGGCAAATGGTCTACTCCCAAAACTTAATGTACCCGGAACCAGAGCACAAAAAAAATGGCCAAACCTGAAACTCGGGACACATCTCAAACCCCAAAACCCGTATGATTCAAACGTAAATCCCGAAACCCGAGGGCTAAAGTTGGCCAAACCCACAGCCCGTGAAACCCCAAAGCCCCAAAGAATTTCATCAGAAATTTTCAGGGCAATGGGACAGGCTTTAAGCGAGGAAAATCATAGGCCAAAATGATGTTCCTGCCAGAAATTGTTGAGAATCGCCTCAAATTCTGAAATATGATGACAGTGAATGAGTTCCTTCCTAGAAATTACTTCTATCACCCTCGCTTGCCACAAATATTTGAATGAAGACATATAAAAACTTGCACAGTAGGTTGCTCCTTAAAGTCATCTGCTCTCATTGTCAAAATGTTCCTCCTCGCAATTTTTTTTGGAAAAAAAACTTCTAGCAATTTGCAATTTGCCTCCAACCAAAAATAGGGTCTACAAACAAAGTTTATTTTAAACAATAAAAAATGAATAACGATATGAAATGTGATTAGTCGCCAACCCAGCGCCGAACGGATGATCACTCATATTAAGGCAGTTTCTATGAAGGCTTCCCGGGCGATCGGCTTTTTGAGACACGCTAAATCCTTTCTGCCTATGGCTAGTTTAAAAACTCTTTACACCGGTATTGTTGAGCCCCACTTTCGATGCTGCTGTTCTGTCTGGGGTTGTGTTGGATCTACAGACATCAGCCAGCTGTAGAAGCTCCAAAATCGTCCTGCTAGAATCATTACAAATAGCAGTTTTACTTTTAAAAAAATTCTTTTTTAGTTTTCTTTTATGGGGGGGGGGGGTCCTCCCTCGATTAGTTTATCTATTTTGAGGACTCCTCCTTAGACAATCATTCTAAATACAAATTGTAAAGTTGATTTATGTAATTTTAATTCTCTTTCTTTATTGTATGTAGATTTTTAATTTTCATGTATTTAGATTTATGTATTGTATTGTTTTTATCTGTTATTGCATTTAGGATGGTTGTTGAATGAAATGAAACTGAAACTGAAACTGAGTTTTGACACCCTTAGCAGACCACTTATTGTGGAGTTGGGCTGGAAGACCATCGAAGAACTCATTGGTAATGAGTCTAAAACAATGGTCTTCACATCGCTCAATGATCTGGCTTCACAATACCTGTGTAGCCTGTTCACCAAAAACTCTGCTTGCTCCTCCCGGAACCTCCGGAACACTGGGAGTGATTTAAGGTTGCCAAAGAAAAAAAATTCAGCAAACGGGCAAAAATGCTTTTCTTTCCTGGGAGCTAAACTATGGAATAGCCTTCCTGCTGAGTCTAAAACGGCATCCTCCCTGAATGGTTTTAAGAAATCAATAATGGGTTAACCTTTACTTTCTATTGTATATATTTTTTAATTGTAAATAAGCTTTTAAATTATGGATTTTACATATTAGTGACTTATTATTTTTATCGGAATATTGTAATTGAGTTTTTATCGGAGGGCCCCTTGAAAAACGGCTTCTGCCGAAGGGCTGCCCTCCTTAAAAGATTCAAAAATGAAATATATGAAATATGTATAGTATGCCATTACGGGAAACATTTCTTCGATGTTAATAAATTTTGAGACATGTTGTAAAGTCTCGAGTATGCTAATTCAAACTAAACTGTCGTGCTGAGGCGTATGAGGACCCGCGTTTTGGATGCATTTTACAGTTCGGGACGCCATGTGGTCCGCAGAGCATTAACCTCGTTTCCAAAGTTACTCCCTAATCTCCTATGCATGACAGTAGGCTTGTAATTGGTGAAATTTGTAGACAAACCTTGTGCCCTTGGTAGTCTGCTGTTTGTTTCAGTTTCAAGGAAGTGTGTACCAAGAGATCGGCTAAATTTTTATGTCGTCGTAATGCCAAGAAGAGCTTTTCTGGCAAAATCTGTTTAAATTGTTCATCCTGTTCTATCAGGTTCCAGTGTCTTTTTATAATGTCGTTAATTTTTACAGTGTTTGCATCGTAAGGTATTATGAAAGGAGGAGGCTTCCTGTTTCTTTCGCATTTGATGGTTTAAAGAGAACATCTCTTTGGGAGAGTTTAGAAACTTTGTTGAATTGTTTGTTTATTTCTTGCAATGTGTATCCTCCTCTGATGTTCCTGGTTATATTGCATTCACAGTCATGAAACGCAATGGCGTTGAGATCACATAAAACAGAACCACGACACGCATTGCGTTGCAGGTAGGTACACTTCCGCATAGGGGACACTTTTGCATATTACACCACACCCTGACCCTGTTGCATGTTTGGGGTTGAGATGACTCTGATTTCCACTTTGATGAACACGGAAAGCCGGTTTTCTGAAATTCCCCTCTCTAGAAACTTATCAGTTGCTCTGGAACCAATCGCTCTGTCGAAATTCTGTAAAAATTGTATGGTATTATTCATGGCAATAGAAAGACATACTAAGCAAAACTGTATGCTTTCACGGCTTTGGAGAAGGCTCATTTGAAATTATTTTACTGGTTTCAGAAGAACTTCACTTTCCAGTCCGCTAATCTAAAGATTTTGATCAAACATTTTAACCAAAAACATCACACGACGACGGGCAAAATTGAAATTCAAAGCTTGGCCAGTTTTTCAGCAATAAAATTCCAAAGCTTAGTATCCTACTCGACAACAAACACTAGTAAGACTAGCCAGTCAACCAAGCCTGGTTCACACTAGATCATTTTGGTCGTTAGGATCGTGCAGAAAGACAAGGGCGCCGGAGGCACGGGGGCAGCACTGGGGCAGCAAGAGCCCTTTTCAGAAACACTCTCTAGTTTATACCCTGCATCTGACCCTTTTCACCCATTGCTTCTCCAAACGCCCTCCACTTTTGTCAAAAAATGGCCTTTGAGATTCATTCCAAGACAGGTAGACAGTAGTTGAGTATAGGTACTCTCGAGTACCGAATAATCGTCCCCCCCCGCCCCGCTTATTAATTTTGAAAAATTTTGCAACCCCTTCCCCGCTCTTATTTTCACCTTCCTTTTATTAATTTTTGGAAAAATGAAATGATAGTAAACATAATTTGTGAATAAACGAAAGAAAAAGTCTCAAGAAGCGCATTCAACAGAACTAGAGTTCAAAGGTAAATGACAGGGAATATTGTCTTGCAATCTAACAATCATGCTAACCTTTGATTTTGTGCGCTGTTTCTACCAAATCGACCATGGAGATCAAGAATTCATTCGGTACCTTTTTTATTTTTGACCGGAAGTGTCATTTTTGGTGACGTCAATTGCTGACATTTTAAGAACAAATATGACCATACCTTTTCACAGGTATCTTTAATCAACTTATAAATGACACAGTTGAATTCAGCTTGATTAGAGCTTTCGATTGATATATGACTTTTTGTATCTTGATGAAGTTTTAAAAATAGTTATGACGTCATCAGTCCGATGACGTCATAATTGACATTTTCTTACAATCATGTAAACTGAAAATTTTTTGTTGAATTTTACCAAATCGATCATGCTGATTCCGAATCTGCAGTTGCCGAACTGTTATTGCATAAGGAAATGTCTTTTTGACATATGTCATTTTCCCATTGTCTAAAACATTTGGAGGAATTGACATGTGTCAGAAAGGCATTTCCTTATTCAATATCTGTTCGGCAACTGCAGATTCGGAATCAGCATGATCGATTTAGTAAAATTCAACAAAAAAATTTCAGTTTACATAATTGTAAGAAAATGTCAATTATGACGTCATAGGACTGATGACGTGATGATTATTTTTAAAACTTCATCAAGTACAAAAAATTATACATCAATCGAAAGCTCTAATCAAGCTGAATTCAACTGTGTCATTTATAAGTTGACTAAAGATATCTGTGAAAAGCTATTGTCATATTTGCTCTAAAAATGTCAGCAATTGACGTCACCAAAAATGACACTTCTGGTCAAAAATAAAAAAGGTACCGAATGAATTCTTGATCTCCATAGTCGATTTGGTAGAAACAGCGCACAAAATCAAAGGTTAGCATGATTGTTAGATTGTTAGGCAATATTCCCTGTCAACGACTATTTTCTACTTCTCCAAGGAGCTCCCGATTATTCCAACCCCCCCAATTATTCTTATATCGAACCATTTCCAAACCCCCCGATTATTCTCTTTCCCCCCGTTTATTCGGTACTCGAGAGTATGGTAAGATAAGAAAAATCTTTTTCTAAGAAATGCACGAAAGCAACTGAGAAGGTCATATTAAGCCACAGAGGCTGTCATTTTCAAAAATTGTCGTGGGCAAACTTGTCAAGGCATTTCATGATGGAAGCAAGCAACACTGAAGAAACGGTCTGAAAGACATTGTAAAAGGTGTTGCTCAAATAGAAAACTCTATTGATAGATAACCATCATTGAACTTTGAATGGATCAAATTGTAGTTTCGCTGAAAATTGGACGGAGATAAGCATTCGAACTGTTCGAAATGCCGAAATCTTCCTGATACGCTAATTTATGAAGATGATGTTACCAATGGTCAAAAGTTCTATTTTAGTTCAATGGTAAATGTTGGATCGGGAGCAGTGTTTTAAGACACAGTAGAGGGCGTGTCCTGACAAATTTTCTTACGGTCTTGTCCCCATCCCTCCTTTTCACACCAATAGTCCATTGCTATGGCCACGCTATTGCTTTCCTTTTCAATTCATATTCTTGTACACCGAAATCCAAAGTTTACCAAGTTACTCATCTCTACTCTCATTGCTACCTGATAGCCGGAACAAGTAAAATTTCTTGGGAGAATGTGTTGTTTGTCAGCTTCTGTTTTGCAGTGCCCTTTTTTGATGGGCTGCCCCCACCACTCCGTCATCCTTCCGGCGCCTCTGCAAAAAGGCCCAAAAGACAAAGGACTCAAACGGCCCAAACGACCTAGTGTGAACCAGGTCCTATGGATTGCAAGATGCGAAAGATTCAGTGCACTGTAATCCACAAGGCCCTTTTTATCAAATATATTCCACAAAATAAAGTTCCTAATCCTAATGAAATCTTAGACTTGTGACATGAACCATAGCCTAGAGGCTCATGCACTGCAAAAATTTTCGAGATCAATCAACCAAAGGCGAAGATATTGATTTTTGAAGTTGGGCCTAAATCAGATCTTTGTGTACATGACCGGAAGAGGCATGGCACTGTTTTGACAGCAAATTACAATTCCTTGTATCTAGGCTAAGACTTCTCCGATCTTTTTTCATTATAGTCGAGATTTTAGTCTCATTCTGATCTTCTAAATGTGTGCTTTGAGGCAATGTAAAGCATGCTAGGATATTTTGCCTTTTTATGATCATTTTTAGACCATTTCATCATGGTCCCTTTCAATAAAATGCTTGTCTTCAAAAATCAATTGTAAGATTAAAGCTAAAACCAAAAAAGTATGTCTTGCAATGCTCTTCAAAATAATTTCAACAATTCGAAACATCTTTCTAACAAGTTTCTACCAAAGGGCTGGTGCCAATTGGCCTCCTAAAAATTTTAACAATAATCTTAATTTTACAAGTTTTTTACATGAGTTTAACATTTTTACACATTTCGTGATGAAAAAAGTCAAACGAAAAGCTTTCCAATTGTTTGAAACCGATGCAAAGTTAAAGGTATGCCATTTCTTTCTCATTTAAGCCTGCTAAAGCCTCAACAATTTAAAGGCAAAATGTTATTTTGCAGCCATTTGTCCCCAAAGGAATTCACAATTTTTAAAACTTGCAAGAATTTTAACAAATAAAGCCTTGCAAAGTGTGTCAAACGTTAGTCATTGTACTATTTAAACTTGTAGGTAAAACCTGGTCACATTTGGTCCTTTCACTGGATGTCTGTTAAAGTTTAGTGGTTATTATATGCAAAAATCTTAGAAATCAAGTTGAAGACTTGTGAAATGAAAATAGTCATAAAAGATTTTTGGGTTCGAATTGGCCCCAGCCCTTTGGTAGAAACTTGTTAGAAAGGACTTTCTAATTGTTGAAATTATTTTGAAGAGCACAGAGAAACATACTTTTTTGTCTTTAGTTTTAATTTTACAACAGACTTTTGAACACAAGAATTTTTTTTAGAAAAATACCATTATGAAATGGTCTGAAAACGGTCCGACAAAGGCAAAATATTTTAGCATGCTTTACGTTGCCTCAAGTACACATTTAGAGGATCAGAGTGAGATTAAAAGCTCGACTAAATGATAAATATCGGTGAAATCTGAGCCTACATACATACAAGGGACTATAACTTGCTGTCAAAAGCGTGCCATGCCTTCACTAGGGTGAGCACTAGGGGTCCCATGCAGGTTATGGTGCATGTCTCAAGTGCAAAATCAAGCAGGAATCTAAAACTCCAAAATTTTGTTAAATTCGATGGATCACAGCACAGTGAAGCGCTTGCAACCATAAATGAAACAAGTCAACATTCCATCGAGATTGACAATGTAAATCTTTCTCTCTTCTTACATATCTGCTTTGCTAGCACGAGCTATGGGATGTCATGTTTTAGTGCCATGATGAAAAAGAAAGGGGTCTGCGAAACAGCGAGTGAATGAAAATGATCAGAAGCTCCACAGTTTTACTCAAATGCAATATGCAACATGAGGCAATCGACCCCTTTCTACCGTTGTGATTGTTGCGCAAAAGCATTGTTTTGGAAACCTCTTTCTTTTCTTCGCCTTGAAACTCAAAAATGATGTTCCACAGCTCGTGCAAGTGAAATAGGTCTTTGAGGAAATACATCTACCCTGTCAGTCTCGAAAGAATGCTGTCTTGTTTCATGGATGCTTGCAACCGCTTCCGTGATTCTTTCTCTTCTATCAATCCATAATCGACTGACCAGTTTTTCTAATGTTTGTTGTCGAGTAGAATACTAAACCTTAGCATTTTATTGGATAAAAACTGACCAAGCTTTCGACGCCAAATTTGGCGTCTGTATTCTCGAACATATAACATGCAGGGTAAACAAGTTTGATCAAAATCTTTAGATTAGCGGAGTGGAAAATTAACTCCTTCTGAAGCCAGTGAAATAATTTGACATGAGCCTTCTCCAAAGCCGTGAAAAAACAGTTTTGTTAAATATTTCTTTAGATTGAGATGAATGTGAGTAGTATCATACTTTTTACAGAATTTTGATAGACCGATTAGTTCCAGAGTAATTGATAAGTTTCTAGAAGGGAGAACTTCAGAAACCGGATTTCCGCGTTCATCAGGGCGGAAAGTAGAGTCAACTTAAAGAATCAAAAAACAAAAAATTGAAAAACATCATAGTATCGAAGGGAAAGAAAAAGATGTCACAAGTGGTGTCATGACATAAAAAAATCACTGAGTACGTACACTTTCCGATAACAGCAAGTATCCCAAGCAGCAGAACAACAAGAGGCATTCCAGTCCGTTGCATCTTTTTTCCTGTTTTCAGCAACTGTAATAGAACTTTTTAAATCTTTAAAAAAATAACAACTGCCAGGTTCCTCTTCCGTGTTAACTTTGAACAACTCGCCTTTCAAGCTGCGAATGGACTCACATGATAATGATGCAACAAGATAGAACGCAGATTCATATACGTAGGGTCTCATTTTCTCGTCAATAACAAGGATAAGGCCCGGGTCATACTTCGCATTTTGGCAGCAGTTGCATAATGCGACGCGAGAGCGGGTTGGGGTCAGACGTCGACTTTGACATGTGCCCTATCAAATGCATAAAGCACTGAGAATAATAAATGTCTTTGAGTGTGATGAATCAGCTTCATGAAAATTATTTCCTTCCTTACAAAAGCCATTTTGTTCCAGAATCTTATCTGTCGTACCAAAAGTTATAGAAAGAGTTGTTGTTGCTGTGATGCACATCTGTTGGATGGGAAGATTTCGAATTTAGAATCAATGACCTATGGCGCTCCGCAGGGGTCCTGTATAGGGCCTCTGTTATTTATCATATAAGTCAATGATCTCCATCTACAGAAGAAAAACATTGTGACGTTAATATGTATACTGATGTCGGTTCACACATATTTGCGTCAATGATGGATGACCTGAGCCTGGCTACAAGGTAATAGATTAGGCAGCAGAAAGCGACCGAAAGATGTAAGTGATGATAGAGTAGCCAAGCCCTCTTTCGTAGCAGGCGCAGAGAATGTTTCCATCGTAGAAAATATAAAATACCTTTTGGGTAATTGTTGATAAGCATCTGAGTTGGGACGTTCAGCAGTAACGAAAACGTTTCACGTGGATTAGGGATGTTACGTTTTTTCCAAAAATCTATCTGCCCATTGTTACTGTACAAAAAATGTACAGAAGTTTGATGGAACCATACTTCAGATACAGTTGCTCGGAATGGGGAGCTGCTGGTATCAATGCTATCAATAGGCTGCAAAAACTCAAAAATAGGGTGGCAAGAATGAAGAATGAAAACATTTTGGAAGGGTTTTTTCTCCAACCGGAAGGAATAGACTTTCTTTTAATTATGCATGCTTTTCTTAGTTTTGTATTTGTTTGCACGGCCCACTGTAAATTAATCATTTGACTGACGTGGGCACCGTGCCCAAAGAATTTAAAATCAAATAACAAATCAAAGACTGGCTTATCCCACCTAAAAGTTGGTTTTCTAGCCAAGGTATGCAAAAAAGCTTGCGTGAATATTTGTCGGGCAAATTAGTATCGGCAAGGTATCTCTTGGTATTGGACAATATGGGACATTTTGATATGTTGTGTTGCAAATGTTGAGCACGGATGCAGGATTGCGAGCGAGGACAAACAGTTTATTGAATTTCGCTATAAGACAACTTTCAGTCCTCGTAACCAGTGGCGCAACGTAGGCAGTCGGGGCCCTTAGGGATTTTTCAGCTCGGGGCCCCCAACTAATTGAGAATATGTAAAATGATAGGATAGACATGGAAAAGGATTTCCAGTTAAAAATTTTAGGCTAATGATTGCAACCTAGTGTGTTGTCTAAGCCTCCCTAAGGACGAATCCCTGCGGGCATTGGAGTGGGGAAATGTTCCGAAGCCCCTAGGAAAATGTTGACAAAATGTCCGCTACTTTGGCTTAGGAAACGTCTCCTGATTCCATCTAAACTTCTGAGACGACAACATTTACTTTTGCTCAAAAAGTCTATCTAGCTCCAACGCTTACCGTGTCAAATTGGAATATTTGACAAGTTTCTATGAATCATCTCCTTCATAAATTTTTGTGTAAGCACCTGTAAAAAGCTTGTTCTTATGATGTTCGGCTTGGCACGAGCGTTGACAACAGAGAAGACACAAGTTTCGAGTTTCCCTTTCTGATCTTTATCCTTCTTTATAACTTTAACCAATGCTAGCGAGATTCTGGTTGGCTCTCACTGCTAGGAGCTCTCTAATATACAAATATCCTAAGGCGCATCCCAGTCTTTCTCAAGCACTGTATGCCCTTAAATACACAAATATAACCTTAGGCGCATCCCAGTCTTTGTCAAGCACTGTATGCCCTTTAAACGTAAACAATAACAAAACACTAAGAGTTTTCACAAGACTCTTGTGCTGGTGGTAATCCACCCTTCCTACACTAGCATCACTTATCCATGTCTGTCCTCACTAATGTAAAGTTGAACCCTTATTTATACAAATTCATAGTCTAAGATTTCTAAATACAGAATCAATCAATGTACCCTTTAGTGGTTACTTCGGAAATGTTATCGTCCGCAATACATGTAGTAACTTTGAGTCATACAATAGTCGGTTGAGGAGTTACTGTTTGAATCATAAGTGTCATAATCTCTGAAAGAATATACCTTCCTTGAACTTATTCCTAAAACGCGTGAAATGTCAAATGACGTACATGCAGTTCCTTAAAACAAAGATTAACGTTTCCATGTTACAAATGAAGGAAAAACAAGTATAAAATGAATGGGCAATACCGTACGAAGATTGGCCTAAATGAACCTGTATTACACACCCATTACTTAGGCTAAAAATCCTTTTCACAATCCCGTGTTTGCATGCTCCAAAATAAGAAGCCTTGTCACGTTCCAGCTTTTGTCTCAAAAATCACACTCTACCATACAAATCTATACCCGACAACTTTCCCCTTGTTTTGAAAGAACCTCATGAATACGTTTTGACAAAAGGGAGAAATGTCCCAGCCTCTCACTTGGCAGCTGCGCTGGTCAAGGCTTTTGTTGATGGATAAGTGCACAAATCTGCAATAAAAGTTACACATCCATTTTCGATTACAATTGAGAGTTAATCAACGCGCTTTTCATTCAGAGTGACAAATCATGCAGGCATTGGGCCCCTTCGTCATTTTCTCTATTGAAAAAGAACTAGTTTGCTTGCGGGTATTTTTAATCACTTTAAGCCTGTCGTTGCGCTGGCGAATAGCATACAGCTCAAATCCTTACTGGTTGCTGAAAGCACGCGGAAATCATCCAATTTCACGGTAGTCAGCCAATCAAATAGCCCCTTTCTAACCACGTGATACCAAATTGGCCGTTCGAAGTGAATTCTTGATTACCCTCATTAAAGTTGAAATGGCTATTAAGTTACAATAATTACATGGAATTTTCTTGATAAATCTGTAGAAGGGATGCCCCTCTACAGTTTGTAGCGTGTGTGGAAGAATATCTCATTTGGGGCCGAAATTACAGTCATTTTCCGGTCGAAGAATATTGACATTCGTTCAAACATCGATAAAAGTCGCTGCAAATGAGATATAAGGATAAAAATCTCAGCGATTATGGATATTGCCCTAAGCAATAACCTAAGCACCGTCCCTTCAATTACATCTCAAAATCGCAGGTGATTTTAACGATTTCTTCCGGAATTGTCATCTGGGCCTAAACTTCTTACCAATTAAAACTCCTTCGTTGACTCCAAAAGGGCTTAGTTTGTATTCTTGAGCTAAATGATTCACTTACCAACGACTCAATGATCTATTTGGCTTCATTTTCCACTTAGATGTCTCCAAATTTCGTTTAAAACATCCAGTCTTGAGCAACTTCTTGCAAATTTGTCTCGTTCCATATTTTCTCTGCAAGCGCCAGCAATCTCCTCAAAAACGTCTCATCGATAGGCTTTGTGCTACAGATAATGTGATTCGATACAGTTCATACACTCGTAAATAGATATGGCATTGCGTGATTTTGCTCAATTCATTGAAATAGAAACAAAAAAAGATAAAACATTTTTTGGCTGTTTGTTCATCAATGAATTGATCTTACACAAAACAACAAAGCAACAAAAAGTTTGTGCAAGAAATGTGTCAGATCTATTCATGAGTCAATAAAGTTAAACAAAAGGTTAACAGCGGTAAACTTTCAAAACAACAAAACATTTAGTTTTGTTGCTTTGCGTAAGATCTATTCATTGGTGAATCAAACAGCCAAAAATGTTTCATCCTTTTTGTTTCCATTTGAATGAATTGAGCAAAATCAGGCGTGCCATAGCTATTTACGAGTGTATGAACTGTATCGAATCGCATTATCTGTAGTGCAAAGCCTATCGATGAGAACAGGGCAACATTTCGTTTTCAATAGACCGCTGATTTTGTTTTGATTTGGAGATTGACCAATCAGATCACGCTATTTTTAAAGATGGCGGCTCGCTGTAAACAAACCAAGCTTCGTAAAAGGGCTAAAAGTCCCTCTTTGTTTTTGCTCCACGGATTTGCCGTTTTCAAATATTTTCAAACAATGACAACGAAGTTCTTAAAAATGAATTCTGATGCACACTTCCAATGCGCATTTTTCCGATATTCGGCCTACATCGAGAGCAACAGGGTACTGAAACTAACCAAAAAACCGTATGGTTTCAGACGGTACCTTTGCCATTAAAGGTCAAACAAATTCCAAGAAAAATTACTTTAAATCAAAACATGGCCAAAATGATTATTTTTCAAGTAATACGACTTTGACATTTACAATTAGAAATAGATATTTTAGTTCTAATGAGTTACAGCTGTGTCAAAGGGGTTGACTGTTTAGTCTATCAAAAGTGTAGACAGGAAGAGGGCGTGTTGCGATTTTACTTTAAGGGTCATAGTCGTAGTAGAATCAAATCATTTTGACATTAGTGACGAACTTGAATGGCAAGCGCTTTGCAAAAAATAGCGTTGCATTAAAACAAACTATCGAAGCGACACTTTAACTAAACCAAGATGGGCAATTATTACAACTAATGCTGTGGCATATCAGGATGGCACCATCTCGAAATTCTGTCCACCAGCATCAGCGCCCTTTGATCATCTACTGCCTCCGACTCATCGAAGTCATCTGGCGCGGCTTCATCACCGTCTTCTTCTTGTACTTCCATGTCATCGTGTTCCATCTCTTCGGAGTTGGTAACCACATTAAAAACTGAAGAGTTTGCCTTCATCGTCATTGTTTCCATCTCGGCCATCAAGAATTCACAACAAATAGGGCACTCGCTGATTGCTGGCAAAATGCACTCTATGTGGAATGAGTGGCCACAACCATGAAAGATTCGCCAGGCAGGACTCACCACATCACATCTGTCTTTGTCACACTTTCTGCGAGATGCAAGATAGTATTCTTGAGGTTTAGAAAACCTGAGAGCAGGGTTGGTTCCTCATCTCCCAGAGTCGCAGAGCTACAACCGATCATGCAGTCTGATATGCAAAACAAGGACGGGTAAGTTCTGCATCCCCTTTATCAAATTTTTTCTTTATTTTTGCCAAACTTGTCCAATTCGACGCACAAGATGTTAAAATTGTAGTTTAAGGTACAGTAAACCAACAGAGTGGAGGACGCAGGGATTACTTTTCGTTGAATAGCAGAAAATCGTTAAACCAATTTGGCTCACTTGAGATTGTGGAAGGCAGTGATAATTTGCATTTCATGGGCCCCATTAACAACAAAATTTGTATAACGAAAGGCTGGACATAAATTTACAACTGGAAGATCTAGGTATACGCGGATCATTTTTATATAAGAAGCTTGTTGTGAGAAGCTGCATAGACTTCACTTTCAGACATTATGAAACCAGGCTACTCGGATTCCAAAAGCTACGAATGCTTTTACTTTGAAGTTTGAAGTTTCCTAGGACACCTCAAAATGTTTTGACACTCTGCAGCACTGACAGATATTTTTGAAACATTTGGGTGCGATTTCGTTAACTAATTTTAAAATTTCAAACCTACTCCCAAAAAGTATAGAAAGAAGTGGCAAAATTCTTGAGCAAAATGGCATAAAACTTAAGGAACTGGCTAAAAAATAATGTGTACTCACAGTCTGCTATGATCAACGATTTTAATAGTAAGATTATCATTTATCTGTTTTATATTTCACATTTTTAAGGAGGTTACGCGTTTTTCTATTTCGTTAGTTAAAAATATGTTAGGGATTTCCGTCGTCAAAATTAATAGTTTCTTAAGCTATGTTTTCCCAGCTCTGGAGTTTGTTAATTTTTTGGCGATCGGAGAGTTAAGTTTCTTGTAAAAAAAATACGCGTAGCTCTTAAGATATGCAGATATTTAAGGGACTATCCAAATTGATACCAAAGAACATATGGTGGCGATCACGATTAAATTTTGCAAACCGATTCAAACAACTTTGTAAATTTTCATGGCGATCATCAAATACAAGAGAAAAGGTTTCTTGTTGTACCACTTTAGTGAAAAATCTTTTAAAGAACTTACTTTGCATGATTAGGAGCTTTGTCTTTTATAGAAAATCCCAGAGGCATCACCTTGGATGTTACAACTGTTTCCCCAAATAGATTTGGGAGCTTGAAGTTTGGAAGGTTCATTGCCCCTCTTCCTTGGATGACTTTTGAAGCTTTTCCAGGATTTTTCAGCAACAGCTCAAACTTCAAGACGAGGAATTCAGCAGCCTTTACTTTCATTGTCTTGATGTTCTTTTGGCTATATGCATATCTCTTTGGTGGTACGAATGCTGACTTGAAGTTGTGAAGCTCAGTTTTGTTTGCATCAATTTCCTTTGCTTTCAAACTTATTTGAGGACCCGTGTCTATCTCTCGTGTTCTCTTTCTCAGCACAGAGTGGAAGTTTTCAACTGGATATTCGTCCAGGGCAACCAAAGCATTAGCAAATACAAATTGAAATGGATGCAAGGTATCTTGCAAGTGCTGATATAGTGACAGGCCAAAGAGTGGTGCTTTGTTGTAGTGATGTCTTTTAAACACCAAAAACATAACCCAGCATCTCAACAAACAATCAAAATACTGTTCACTATCATTACCCTTGAAGATGATGGAATAAACGCTCAAAACGGTTGGTATGTAGTTGTCAAGAAGGTTCAACAGCACCATATACTCAATGTCTTTTGAGTTTGCAAAGACAAGGAGAACCTGACTACGAATTAACGACCAACCACCATACAACACCTCAAGCAAAAATGATATCCTGTATGGCCTTGGTTTTTTTGCAAGCTTTGCTCTCTCCCCGAATAGAAACTTGTACAGCTCGTCGAATACTGCGTGAAAATTCATAACGACACACTCACGAGCATTTAGAGAAATGTGTAGTGGACCGAGTAAGGGGACAATGTTCTTCCTTTGAGCTGGAAGATTCTCTGCGTTTGAGTAAATGATCTGTCTGACGTAAAACTGGGCTGGCCAATCACCAATGAAAGGCACACAGTATTCATCTAAGTATTCTGAAAGACCGTTCTCCATCATATGGGAAAGTGCTTCCAGAAATGCATCATATGATTTCAGTGGGAGCTCCAACATGTCTACTAACTTGCATCCCTTCATCGATCTCATCTCTCTTATCTCTTCATGCTGATAGTCGTGAACCAAGAGACGTTGTCTGGTTGTTTCTTGATCAAAATTTTTTGCCGTTGCCCAATCAGGCATCGCATGAGCAAAGGACTTTGATAAATCTTTCATGTTTTTCTTCAAAACCTTCTTCAACTTTTTGAGATCTGCTGGCTCAGCACTGTTTGGGGGTCCCTTGTCTTGATTACTTATTGCAGGAACACCTGGAAAAACTTTCACGAGGAGTGTTGCCATGTGCACTGTCTGAGTTTGCTCTTTTTGGTCTGGTCTATGCATGGTATGAATATTATGAAAATCGTCTATAAATATTGCTATCAATTGTTCTCTATTCTTTGCATCTCTAAAGAAAGATTGCACACTCTGAGTATGTGTCGATGCACTGGCTTTTCTTGCAGCTGCTATAGTGTTTGGATGAGCTGCTATTCCAAGGTTCTTTAATGCCCAGAGTCCTTGATCTGTTATTCCACATTCTTGCAATGTTCTGCCTAAAGCCACCTGAAACCAATTTGCACGTTGGGATTGGCCATACATCAGCATATAGATTATTGCAACGGTCCTTTTCTTGTTAGCCTCGATTCTCTCATTGGTTTGCCTTTCTGTTCTCATAGCTTCAAAAATATATTGGAAAATATTCTTGGCTCCCGCTTCTTGGCACAGTGTCTCAAATTCCATTGGCTCCATCTCAGGATTACCATTTTCTCCATACAGTCCTGCACATTTCCTTCTTAACAAAGATAGTTCTTCCCTAATATCAAACGTACTCCTCTGTTCACCCTCTCCCTGATTTTTAGAATCACTGAAGCTACAACCTTGATCAAGATAGCATGTAACTCCTTCTGCTTTTGCAACTGTGTCCTGTGAGCTATCTACTCCTGCACTAACGTCGACACTTTTTATACCATGTGAAACCTCACTATCTGTTCTTCTACTTAACTCAACATCCTCAACCTTTGCCATCCTTTTCTTGCTGATACTACCCTGCCTCTCTCCTAAAACACCAGAACTTCCAACACACCTCCTCTTGATTCTACTAACAGATTCAACACTTTCACTAAAGATAATTTCATCTGCTGTATCCAAGCTCACCGAATCATTACCTACACCAGGGCTAAGTTTCCTTTCACTATCACTACAATCATGATCACTACATACAGCACCACTCTCTGCCGCCCTTGACGCTATTAGATTAGCTCGATTATCACTGTCAAAAAAATCTTGACTAGGGGAGCTCAAAGTTGTGGTCGATTCTGACATCTGGCTCTGACTACCACTCAATGATCTAGTGTCTTCACTGGTTGCTGGAATATGATGAATCTCTAATTGTGTCACTTCTGTTGTTCTGTCGACTGCCTGAGACTCAACTACAGCACTTGTTGGATTATCAACTACAACTGCTCCATTATCCTTACCATTCAGGGATCTTTTTAGTTCAGCAACAGATTCTTGTAACTGAAATGGAAGATTTATGTATCTTAAGCCACAAGGCAGATCTCTTTCTCAGAGTTGCTTCTTTGTGAGCTTTATGTTTAATAATCAAACAATCTTTGGAACTAACGCTGCTGTTGAGACATTTATGAACTACATAACATATATTCACAAATGATATTGGCCCCAAACTTAATTTACATAGCAGATCCGTAATTCAAAGGATAAGGGAAGAAATTAATGAGAGTAGGTGCACCAAAATTAACTTTCCAGCTATATTAACCAACTGCATGTCAGCTTCCAACTTCTCAGTTTTGTTGTCAAAATATTTTAAAAGCTATAGGAACGGTTTAGTTATGGTGCATGTTGGAAAGTGAAACTTACTTTGTTGCACATCAAGAAGACACTTGCAAGCTTCTAATAAAGAATATTTTCTGAAAAGGACGAATTTGGTTCATTATCTTGGTGTCAGATCTTCTGGAAATTTAGGTTTTTATAGCAGAACATTGTGTTAGTCTCCATTGTCAGTAATGAAATCAAATTCTTATCAAGTTTGGAACACTCCGGTACTCTAATTCTCTTTGATCTCCACTGGCCTTTTTCTTAAACTTTGTTCTACGTTTTGTTTCACAGGGTGTGGTTTTTAATTTCTATCATTTACATGTGGAAATAATCTTCTCCTATTTGGGCTTCCAATGGAATGTTCCCGTCACTAGGTTCTCAGCTGGTAGGACGTGCATTTGCTGACAGGGAAGACAACGACAAAAAAGCTGGAAATAAGGTCGTCAAGTGTAAGTTATATCACCTCCAAAACTGTTGCGAAACATAGAATATTTACCTCTATCAAAACATTTTCCGTTTTACTTTGAGGCAGTTCTCTGGTGAATTCCCGTTTGTGCAAACTTATCTCAAGACACGAAATACATATTTTGTCCAGTCTTTTCATTGATCTTGTTGACGTTTGCCCTCTAGCTCTCGCCATTTTCTTAAAAGCGTTCAGATGCTTTTGAAAGCCACTCGATCTAATATTCACAAGGTCTGTTTCTGCATCTTTCTTTGTCCATGTTCCATGTAAGGGATTCCCACATTTCTGTAAAAATCCCTTGGGCATTTCGGCTACTTATTCATTGAACGCAGACATACTTCACCAAACGATATTTAGGCCACTATGTGGTCGCCAAATAAACTCAGATTTTCCCGCCAAAACTTTCCCGCCAAAACATTCCCGCCAAAACATTCCAATTAAATTTCGCCCCGTGGGGAGAGCTAAGCAGAACAATGGGTATGTGAAGAGTGAAAGCGCACTTTGTGACTTTGATTCTTACAGCAAAATGCTTAAGTTCCCTTGTCAAAACAAGTTTTGCAAAGTGTTCGATAGGATGAAGGTGCCCTGTTGTCATAAGTAATTACAGGCCATTTGACCTTTGTGGGCTCTTTCACAAGTTGGGATTAAAACGTAAATTTTTAGTTGTCGATTTCAAAGTATGACTTTAAAATTAAATCTTTTTGGCCTTGTTTTCATTTCCAAGTAATTTTTCCTGGAATTTGTTTGAACTGTAATGGCAAAGGTACCGTCTAAAACCGTACGGATTTTTGGTTGGTTTCAACACCCCGTTGCTCTCGATGTAGGCCGAATATCGGAAAAATGCACATTGGAAGTGTGCATCAGAATTCATTTTTAAGAACTTCGTTGTCATTGTTTGAAAATATTCGAAAACAGCAAATCCGTGGTCCAAAAATAGAGATGGACTTTTAGCCCTTTTACGAAGCTTGATTTGTTTACAGCGAGCCGCCATCTTTAAAAATAGCGTGATCTGATTGGTCAATCTCCAAATCAAAACAAAATCAGCGGTCTATTGAAAACGAAATGTTGCCCTGTTAAACAGGGCAACATTTCGTTTTCAATAGACCGCTGATTTTGTTTTGATTTGGAGATTGACCAATCAGATCACGCTATTTTTAAAGATGGCGGCTCGCTGTAAACAAATCAAGCTTCGTAAAAGGGCTAAAAGTCCATCTTCATTTTTGGACCACGGATTTGCTGTTTTCGAATATTTTCAAACAATGACAACGAAGTTCTTAAAAATGAATTCTGATGCACACTTCCAATGTGCATTTTTCCGATATTCGGCCTACATCGAGAGCAACGGGGTGTTGAAACCAACCAAAAATCCGTACGGTTTTAGACGGTACCTTTGCCATTACAGTTCAAACAAATTCCAGGAAAAATTACTTGGAAATGAAAACAAGGCCAAAAAGATTTAATTTTAAAGTCATACTTTGAAATCGACAACTAAAAATTTACGTTTTAATCCCAACTTGTGAAAGAGCCCACAAAGGTCAAATGGCCTGTAATTACTTATGACAACAGGGCACCTTCATCCTATCGAACACTTTGCAAAACTTGTTTTGACAAGGGAACTTAAGCATTTTGCTGTAAGAATCAAAGTCACAAAGTGCGCTTTCACTCTTCACATACCCATTGTTCTGCTTAGCTCTCCCCACGGGGCGAAATTTAATTGGAATGTTTTGGCGGGAATGTTTTGGCGGGAAAGTTTTGGCGGGAAAATCTGAGTTTATTTGGCGACCACATAGTGGCCTAAATATCGTTTGGTGAAGTATGTCTGCGTTCAATGAATAAGTAGCCGAAATGCCCAAGGGATTTTTACAGAAATGTGGGAATCCCTTACATGGAACATGGACAAAGAAAGATGCAGAAACAGACCTTGTGAATATTAGATCGAGTGGCTTTCAAAAGCATCTGAACGCTTTTAAGAAAATGGCGAGAGCTAGAGGGCAAACGTCAACAAGATCAATGAAAAGACTGGACAAAATATGTATTTCGTGTCTTGAGATAAGTTTGCACAAACGGGAATTCACCAGAGAACTGCCTCAAAGTAAAACGGAAAATGTTTTGATAGAGGTAAATATTCTATGTTTCGCAACAGTTTTGGAGGTGATATAACTTACACTTGACGACCTTATTTCCAGCTTTTTTGTCGTTGTCTTCCCTGTCAGCAAATGCACGTCCTACCAGCTGAGAACCTAGTGACGGGAACATTCCATTGGAAGCCCAAATAGGAGAAGATTATTTCCACATGTAAATGATAGAAATTAAAAACCACACCCTGTGAAACAAAACGTAGAACAAAGTTTAAGAAAAAGGCCAGTGGAGATCAAAGAGAATTAGAGTACCGGAGTGTTCCAAACTTGATAAGAATTTGATTTCATTACTGACAATGGAGACTAACACAATGTTCTGCTATAAAAACCTAAATTTCCAGAAGATCTGACACCAAGATAATGAACCAAATTCGTCCTTTTCAGAAAATATTCTTTATTAGAAGCTTGCAAGTGTCTTCTTGATGTGCAACAAAGTAAGTTTCACTTTCCAACATGCACCATAACTAAACCGTTCCTATAGCTTTTAAAATATTTTGACAACAAAACTGAGAAGTTGGAAGCTGACATGCAGTTGGTTAATATAGCTGGAAAGTTAATTTTGGTGCACCTACTCTCATTAATTTCTTCCCTTATCCTTTGAATTACGGATCTGCTATGTAAATTAAGTTTGGGGCCAATATCATTTGTGAATATATGTTATGTAGTTCATAAATGTCTCAACAGCAGCGTTAGTTCCAAAGATTGTTTGATTATTAAACATAAAGCTCACAAAGAAGCAACTCTGAGAAAGAGATCTGCCTTGTGGCTTAAGATACATAAATCTTCCATTTCAGTTACAAGAATCTGTTGCTGAACTAAAAAAGATCCCTGAATGGTAAGGATAATGGAGCAGTTGTAGTTGATAATCCAACAAGTGCTGTAGTTGAGTCTCAGGCAGTCGACAGAACAACAGAAGTGACACAATTAGAGATTCATCATATTCCAGCAACCAGTGAAGACACTAGATCATTGAGTGGTAGTCAGAGCCAGATGTCAGAATCGACCACAACTTTGAGCTCCCCTAGTCAAGATTTTTTTGACAGTGATAATCGAGCTAATCTAATAGCGTCAAGGGCGGCAGAGAGTGGTGCTGTATGTAGTGATCATGATTGTAGTGATAGTGAAAGGAAACTTAGCCCTGGTGTAGGTAATGATTCGGTGAGCTTGGATACAGCAGATGAAATTATCTTTAGTGAAAGTGTTGAATCTGTTAGTAGAATCAAGAGGAGGTGTGTTGGAAGTTCTGGTGTTTTAGGAGAGAGGCAGGGTAGTATCAGCAAGAAAAGGATGGCAAAGGTTGAGGATGTTGAGTTAAGTAGAAGAACAGATAGTGAGGTTTCACATGGTATAAAAAGTGTCGACGTTAGTGCAGGAGTAGATAGCTCACAGGACACAGTTGCAAAAGCAGAAGGAGTTACATGCTATCTTGATCAAGGTTGTAGCTTCAGTGATTCTAAAAATCAGGGAGAGGGTGAACAGAGGAGTACGTTTGATATTAGGGAAGAACTATCTTTGTTAAGAAGGAAATGTGCAGGACTGTATGGAGAAAATGGTAATCCTGAGATGGAGCCAATGGAATTTGAGACACTGTGCCAAGAAGCGGGAGCCAAGAATATTTTCCAATATATTTTTGAAGCTATGAGAACAGAAAGGCAAACCAATGAGAGAATCGAGGCTAACAAGAAAAGGACCGTTGCAATAATCTATATGCTGATGTATGGCCAATCCCAACGTGCAAATTGGTTTCAGGTGGCTTTAGGCAGAACATTGCAAGAATGTGGAATAACAGATCAAGGACTCTGGGCATTAAAGAACCTTGGAATAGCAGCTCATCCAAACACTATAGCAGCTGCAAGAAAAGCCAGTGCATCGACACATACTCAGAGTGTGCAATCTTTCTTTAGAGATGCAAAGAATAGAGAACAATTGATAGCAATATTTATAGACGATTTTCATAATATTCATACCATGCATAGACCAGACCAAAAAGAGCAAACTCAGACAGTGCACATGGCAACACTCCTCGTGAAAGTTTTTCCAGGTGTTCCTGCAATAAGTAATCAAGACAAGGGACCCCCAAACAGTGCTGAGCCAGCAGATCTCAAAAAGTTGAAGAAGGTTTTGAAGAAAAACATGAAAGATTTATCAAAGTCCTTTGCTCATGCGATGCCTGATTGGGCAACGGCAAAAAATTTTGATCAAGAAACAACCAGACAACGTCTCTTGGTTCACGACTATCAGCATGAAGAGATAAGAGAGATGAGATCGATGAAGGGATGCAAGTTAGTAGACATGTTGGAGCTCCCACTGAAATCATATGATGCATTTCTGGAAGCACTTTCCCATATGATGGAGAACGGTCTTTCAGAATACTTAGATGAATACTGTGTGCCTTTCATTGGTGATTGGCCAGCCCAGTTTTACGTCAGACAGATCATTTACTCAAACGCAGAGAATCTTCCAGCTCAAAGGAAGAACATTGTCCCCTTACTCGGTCCACTACACATTTCTCTAAATGCTCGTGAGTGTGTCGTTATGAATTTTCACGCAGTATTCGACGAGCTGTACAAGTTTCTATTCGGGGAGAGAGCAAAGCTTGCAAAAAAACCAAGGCCATACAGGATATCATTTTTGCTTGAGGTGTTGTATGGTGGTTGGTCGTTAATTCGTAGTCAGGTTCTCCTTGTCTTTGCAAACTCAAAAGACATTGAGTATATGGTGCTGTTGAACCTTCTTGACAACTACATACCAACCGTTTTGAGCGTTTATTCCATCATCTTCAAGGGTAATGATAGTGAACAGTATTTTGATTGTTTGTTGAGATGCTGGGTTATGTTTTTGGTGTTTAAAAGACATCACTACAACAAAGCACCACTCTTTGGCCTGTCACTATATCAGCACTTGCAAGATACCTTGCATCCATTTCAATTTGTATTTGCTAATGCTTTGGTTGCCCTGGACGAATATCCAGTTGAAAACTTCCACTCTGTGCTGAGAAAGAGAACACGAGAGATAGACACGGGTCCTCAAATAAGTTTGAAAGCAAAGGAAATTGATGCAAACAAAACTGAGCTTCACAACTTCAAGTCAGCATTCGTACCACCAAAGAGATATGCATATAGCCAAAAGAACATCAAGACAATGAAAGTAAAGGCTGCTGAATTCCTCGTCTTGAAGTTTGAGCTGTTGCTGAAAAATCCTGGAAAAGCTTCAAAAGTCATCCAAGGAAGAGGGGCAATGAACCTTCCAAACTTCAAGCTCCCAAATCTATTTGGGGAAACAGTTGTAACATCCAAGGTGATGCCTCTGGGATTTTCTATAAAAGACAAAGCTCCTAATCATGCAAAGTAAGTTCTTTAAAAGATTTTTCACTAAAGTGGTACAACAAGAAACCTTTTCTCTTGTATTTGATGATCGCCATGAAAATTTACAAAGTTGTTTGAATCGGTTTGCAAAATTTAATCGTGATCGCCACCATATGTTCTTTGGTATCAATTTGGATAGTCCCTTAAATATCTGCATATCTTAAGAGCTACGCGTATTTTTTTTACAAGAAACTTAACTCTCCGATCGCCAAAAAATTAACAAACTCCAGAGCTGGGAAAACATAGCTTAAGAAACTATTAATTTTGACGACGGAAATCCCTAACATATTTTTAACTAACGAAATAGAAAAACGCGTAACCTCCTTAAAAATGTGAAATATAAAACAGATAAATGATAATCTTACTATTAAAATCGTTGATCATAGCAGACTGTGAGTACACATTATTTTTTAGCCAGTTCCTTAAGTTTTATGCCATTTTGCTCAAGAATTTTGCCACTTCTTTCTATACTTTTTGGGAGTAGGTTTGAAATTTTAAAATTAGTTAACGAAATCGCACCCAAATGTTTCAAAAATATCTGTCAGTGCTGCAGAGTGTCAAAACATTTTGAGGTGTCCTAGGAAACTTCAAACTTCAAAGTAAAAGCATTCGTAGCTTTTGGAATCCGAGTAGCCTGGTTTCATAATGTCTGAAAGTGAAGTCTATGCAGCTTCTCACAACAAGCTTCTTATATAAAAATGATCCGCGTATACCTAGATCTTCCAGTTGTAAATTTATGTCCAGCCTTTCGTTATACAAATTTTGTTGTTAATGGGGCCCATGAAATGCAAATTATCACTGCCTTCCACAATCTCAAGTGAGCCAAATTGGTTTAACGATTTTCTGCTATTCAACGAAAAGTAATCCCTGCGTCCTCCACTCTGTTGGTTTACTGTACCTTAAACTACAATTTTAACATCTTGTGCGTCGAATTGGACAAGTTTGGCAAAAATAAAGAAAAAATTTGATAAAGGGGATGCAGAACTTACCCGTCCTTGTTTTGCATATCAGACTGCATGATCGGTTGTAGCTCTGCGACTCTGGGAGATGAGGAACCAACCCTGCTCTCAGGTTTTCTAAACCTCAAGAATACTATCTTGCATCTCGCAGAAAGTGTGACAAAGACAGATGTGATGTGGTGAGTCCTGCCTGGCGAATCTTTCATGGTTGTGGCCACTCATTCCACATAGAGTGCATTTTGCCAGCAATCAGCGAGTGCCCTATTTGTTGTGAATTCTTGATGGCCGAGATGGAAACAATGACGATGAAGGCAAACTCTTCAGTTTTTAATGTGGTTACCAACTCCGAAGAGATGGAACACGATGACATGGAAGTACAAGAAGAAGACGGTGATGAAGCCGCGCCAGATGACTTCGATGAGTCGGAGGCAGTAGATGATCAAAGGGCGCTGATGCTGGTGGACAGAATTTCGAGATGGTGCCATCCTGATATGCCACAGCATTAGTTGTAATAATTGCCCATCTTGGTTTAGTTAAAGTGTCGCTTCGATAGTTTGTTTTAATGCAACGCTATTTTTTGCAAAGCGCTTGCCATTCAAGTTCGTCACTAATGTCAAAATGATTTGATTCTACTACGACTATGACCCTTAAAGTAAAATCGCAACACGCCCTCTTCCTGTCTACACTTTTGATAGACTAAACAGTCAACCCCTTTGACACAGCTGTAACTCATTAGAACTAAAATATCTATTTCTAATTGTAAATGTCAAAGTCGTATTACTTGAAAAATAATCATTTTGGCCATGTTTTGATTTAAAGTAATTTTTCTTGGAATTTGTTTGACCTTTAATGGCAAAGGTACCGTCTGAAACCATACGGTTTTTTGGTTAGTTTCAGTACCCTGTTGCTCTCGATGTAGGCCGAATATCGGAAAAATGCGCATTGGAAGTGTGCATCAGAATTCATTTTTAAGAACTTCGTTGTCATTGTTTGAAAATATTTGAAAACGGCAAATCCGTGGAGCAAAAACAAAGAGGGACTTTTAGCCCTTTTACGAAGCTTGGTTTGTTTACAGCGAGCCGCCATCTTTAAAAATAGCGTGATCTGATTGGTCAATCTCCAAATCAAAACAAAATCAGCGGTCTATTGAAAACGAAATGTTGCCCTGTTGCCCTGTTATCGATGAGACATTTTTGAGGAGATTGCTGGCGCTTGCAGAGAAAATATGGAACGAGACAAATTTGCAAAAAGTTGCTCAAGACTTGATGTTTTAAACGAAATTTGGAGACATCTAAATGGAAAATGAAGCCAAATAGATCATTGAGTCCTTGGTAAGTGAATCATTTAGCTCAAGAATACAAACAAAGCCCTTTTGGAGTCAACGAATGAGTTTTAATCGGTAAGAAGTTTAGGCCCAGATCACAATTCTGGCAGAAATCATTAAAAATCACCTGCGATTTTGAGATGTAATTGAAGGGACGGTGCTTGGGTTATTGCCTAGGGCAATATCCATAATCGCTGAGATTTTTATCCTTATATCTCATTTGCAGCGACTTTTATAGATGTTTGAACGAATGTCATTATTCCTCGACCGGAAAATGACTGTAATTTCGGCTCCAAATGAGATATTTTTCCAAGCACGCTACAAACTATAGAGGGGCATCCCTTTTACTGATTTATCAAAGAAAATTCCATGTAATTATTGTAACTTAGTAGCCATTTCAACTTTCGTGAGGGTACTCAAGAATTCACTTCGAACGGCCAATTTGGTATCACGTGGTTAGAAAGGGGCTATTTGATTGGCTCACTGCCGTGAAATTGGATGATTTCCGCGTGCTTCAGCAACCAGTAAGGATTTGCGCTGTATGCTCTGGCGAATAACAATAATGGATTTTGGATTTTCTCTACCAGGGGTAGGGCCGAAAGAGCCAAAAAAATTCTTGGCCCTGGTACACAGGGCCCGGGGGGGGTACATGACTTGCGGATTGACGGGGGTCTGCCGCCCGGTTTTCAGAAAGGTACCCTCTTCTAATTACCGAAACTTGCGGTCATACCCACTTTTATGATGAATTTTGGCGGAAAACCACCCATTTTTGCTATTTTTCGCCAAGTTCTGGATAACCAACCCTCGTTTATGGAAAATCTGCCGAAAAAGGGACCCTTGTTTAGAGAATTTGGGGCCCAAAACCCCACCCATATGGGCGGCACATACACGCACCCTCAACATGCTATGTACCCCCCCCCCCACGGGACCTTTTGTGATTCCTTTGTGATTCCACAGTGCCCTCTCTATCAATTTCCATTGACAGGCAACCACTATGGTTGCGAGGCACAAAAACACTGTTTTACCATTATTTTTAATTATTTTTGTTTTTCTCTCCCTTTTCCTATTGTATTTCTTTCTTAAACTTCAAATGCAACATTTCTTCGCTGTCTCATCTCCATCACCATTTTTGAGAACTGAATGATCTTTCTTGCTCTATTTTCCTCGTTCATTGATTCTTTCAAGTCTGCAGCTATGGCAGCTATTTCTCTGCTTTCTTGAACATTTCTTACAGTTTTACAAACAAAGATATGTTCAGTTGTATCTTCTTCTTCTCCACACAGTGGGCAGTCTACATCACCCTGAAACTTGTTTTTATAATTTGCTTTCAAAGGAAGCATATTCAATTTCACTTTTATTAGCCACTCTATCTCTGATGGTGACAGACTGTCAAGATATTTCTTCCTCTCAAAGTTATGCCTTGTGCAGAATCTAAGCTTTGTACTTTCCCTACACATGTCTCTTGCTTTCAGTTCTAAGAATTTATTAATGCTCATCTTTATCTCTCTTTTCCAAGCTGATTTTTTCTTGTTCTCTATTGTTCGTATGTCAACCTCTATGTTATATTTTTCTCCGCATAATCTTATTTCTTCTGTCCAGCTTCCTTGTATTTGTTTTGGTATCATTTCCATTAATATTTTCCTTGCTTCTCGCCTTTCGTCTGAGTGTACAAGATTGTGCATGTACATCAATCTCTTGTAGTCAATTCTCTGCTCTATTGGCCATGTGCCTGACTCAATTATCATTCCCCAATAGCTTGTACTTCCTCGCTGACCAAGTATCGTCGCAAGCATTTGCTTTTGTTTTCTTTCCAGCAACGTAATCTCATTCACTGACAGGGCTCCCCATGTTCTGTATTATATATAAGGCTTGGAATCACTATTGTTTCTAACAACAAAAATCTCACTTGCATGGCCATTTTTCCCGTAACCCTTTCTGCCCCCCAGCTCATCACATTTCTCATCATGAAGTTTGTCTTTTCTGTCCTTTTTTCAATACAGGTTAGCTTGCTGCCCTCCTCTGTTATTTAATCGCCTAGGTATTTATATATTTCTGTCTTCTTAACTTCTCCTTTCTTTATTTTCAGTACCTTTTCCTCTATATCCGCTTTACCTCTCTTGCTTCTCGAAGGTCTTACTTTCATTATCTGTGATTTCTCCGAGGAGAACGTAAATTTCTTATTTTCTTCAAAATATCTACAGCTCTCTACAATTCTGGCCATATTTTCCATTGACCCCATCCCAGTGATGTCATCAACGAAAACCCTAGCTCCGATACTTATTTCCCCAACTTTCGTCTTCAATGACTGAACCTTCGAGTTAATTTCATCTGTTGTTACACAACACAACTTAGGGCCCCATACTGTTCCTTGTCTGACTATCTCCCCCACTGTGAATCTATCCGTCTTTCCAATCGGTGTTTCTATCATTATTTCAGCGCATTTATTCATTTCATATAGAATAACTATTTCTTCAGGAGGCATTCCTTTCATCCATAATTCTATCAAACAATCTTTTAACCAAAGTTTATCGAAACATTTCTCTGCATCAAGAAAAATCAGGTTTGTCTCCTGACCAACATATTGATTGTATTCTATTGCTCTATATACTGTAAATAGATGATCCTGGACTCCTCTATTTTTCCTTCCTCCACACTGACTTTCTGATGTGTTACTGTCTATAATCCCCTCATTTTGCTTCAATAAGATCTTTTCACAAACTTTACTCATTATATTTGTTAAGAAAATCCCTCTTCTGTTTTTCATCTCATGCCTGCTTCCTTTATTCTTATAAATTGACTTAATTGTCATCTCATTCCATTGCTTCGGGACCCCCTGCACGAAAACTGCATTTATCATCGCTACGATGCTCTCAATGAGATCGTTCCCTGCATGCAGTAGCATTTCATTCACCCATCCTTGAAGATCTCCAGCTTTGTCCTTCTTCAATTCTTTGATGCATTCTTCTACTTCTTTTCTTTCAACTTCTTTTATTTTCCTTCCTTTCCCAATCTTATATATTTGCCTAAAAAGGATCTCTACTCTGTGTTCGACCTCTGGGTTTCCTTTTTCTATCGTTAGCAGCTTCGAATAAAAATCTTTAAATTCATTTTGAATCTCCTCTCTATCGTATATCATCTTTCCGTCTGTGTTTTTGATCACGCATTTCTCCTCTTTTTTCTTTCTTGTCATCTTTTTCCTGTATTCCCAGAAACCCCCTACTTCTGCTCTCCCATTTTTCTTCACTCTTTCTGCATTCTTTATTGCCGCTTTAGCCTTATTTTCCTGCCCATGCCTCTCGATATGTTCTTCCACCAGCCTTTCTCTTACCTTAAGTAACTTGATCTTTCCTTGACCTAACCTTTTGTCAGTTCTTGATCTTATTATTTCTTTCTTTATTCGCCTTAGTTTTCTCATTACTTTTGTGCATTTTGGTTTCTTTTTCTTCTTTCTCTTTATCAGGTTGATTTTTATTTCTTTTACAGCATTATTCCATTGATCATATACATATTGTAGTTTTTCTTTTGATTTCCATATATCCTTCAGATTTCTGTTCTCTGTTTTTTCTCTAAATTGGCTGAGTTCCTTACACGACATCCTTGCATTATCCCTTCTTTTTTCCATCACTTGCTTTGCATTATTTCTCCACGCTTCTAAAAAGTCTAGTTTTACTAATATTGTATTATGGTCAGAGAAAAGTTTCTCAGTTTTCCCCAAACCCTTAGCACTTTTATACAAGCCCCATTTCTTCTCTTCATCTATCACCATATCCTCTACAACATTTGCATCATTTTTGCTTATTATCACGTAATCAATCACAGACTTGTTTCCTCCTTCAGATCTTGTCCATAGCCTTTGCATTTGTCATGTGCATTCACTATCATCAGGTTATTCTCCTTGACCAGATTTAGCAATTTCCTTCCTCCTGGAGATACCTCCTCTCTATTTCCTTTAATTTCTTTTCCTACTTTGCAATTTAAGTCCCCCACTATCACCAATTTCTGTCCTTCTTCTTCAGCTTCTACAACATGTTTTTCTATCTTTTTGTACATTCTTTCTATATCTTTCACTTTAGTTCTTGTTTCTTGTGGTGCGTATATCACCCCTATCTTTAGTTTAATTCTTTTGTTATCTATTATTAGCCATAACCCTTCATATGTATCTGCCTCCTTTTCTCTTACCATTGTCACTCTATACAACTCTTGTTTTATAATCAACATAATACCACCTTTTTCCCCTTGTCTATTATGCATTATTTTTTCATATCCTAAACTCTCCAAGACCTTGTCAAAGTCTCTTAAGTCATCATCGTCTTTCATAAAAGTTTCCATGAGACATACTACACTAGGTCTTTTTTCTTTTAAAACATTTTCTAGACTTTTTTCTTTACTCTTCAAACCTCTGCAGTTACTGACAATTATTTGAAACTTTTTATACAAAGTTTTGTTCTTATTGCTTCTTTTACTTTTTCCTTTTTGCTTTTCTTTCTTGGTTACATTTATGTTTTCTTGTTTGTCTTTTCTACTTTCTATGCCCTTTGGAGGATTTTCAAGATTGAATCTATCTTCTCCTCTAAAAAAGAGATTTTTCCTGTAACTTTTTCCATTTGATTTCCATAACTACCTTTGTCAAAAGGACTCTTTCCCCAGTCCTGATATTTTAGTCTCTCATTTGCTTCACCTATTTTGAAATCTTCATCATGATAAGATTCATGTTCTCCCCAAAAACCTTGATTTTTCAGTTCTTTATTCATTGCCTGTCCAAAGCCTCTCATGTCTATGTGCAAGAATCTGCATTTTTGTCCATAGGGGCATCTTCTTCCTTCTCTGAAATAGTTACACTCTTCCTTCATTTCACCAAACTTCTCATGCCTAAACCAACACTTGGATCCAAATTTGCATACAAGGCCTTTATGATGGTATTTACATAGTCTGACATCTTCCTTGGATTCACCACCTCCCCTTTTTTGTGGGTTATCTTGCACGCGGTAGCTGCTTTTTACTACTCCTTTCTTTTCTATTTCCTTATTTTGTCCAGTTTTGTTGCTCTGTTTATCCATGAGCTTGTTGCTGCATGCACCTTGCACAATTTGTGCCTCATCACTTTTTTCTCTAAATTCCTCTCCCCTTTCCTCTCTGTTGCTCCTTTCTTTCAAAGCTGTACTCTCATCCATTTGTGCTTCACCTTGTTCTATTTTACTCCCTTTTCTAGATTCTTCTATTTCATTTACTATTTCTCCTTCACCTTTTCCCTGTCTACAGCGTCCTTTCATTTGATCAAGTTCTAGCTCTAATTCACAATTTACCTTCTTTACTTGCTCCAAATATTCCTGTGCCATTTTCCTCATTTTTCTCTCTTCGTATAGGTCTTTTTCACATTCTTCCAACCCTTTTTTTTGATCATTTAGTTCCTTTTTAACTTGCTTATGTTCTGCATCTTCTTTCTTCCTTCTCTTTTCCATTTCGTTATCATCTGTGCTTGTTTCAGCATCTTTGCTGTGGTTAACTGGTTTTCTTTGGGTGTTTGGAAAGCTAAGACCCCGAAAACGAAGACCTAAGACCTCGAAAACGAAGACCTCGAAAACGAAGACCTCGAAAACGAAGACCTCGAAAACGAAGACCTCGAAAACGAAGACCTCGAAAACTAGAGTTTCTTATAATTTTTGCCATCTTAACACTAATTTCTTATACCAGCACGTGTAAGAGCGGACGTTTCCAAGGATGCCTTCCAAAATGTGCATATTCTCATTTTGGAAAACGCGCTGGGGCAATTTTAACCAACTAAAACGGAGCAATGTGAACGGGCAGCATAAACAGAAGCAGTGTGAACAGAAGATGAAATCGAAAACTAAGTTTCTCCAGAACAAAAATCACGAAAACGAAGACCTCGAAAACGAAGACCTCGAAAACTAAGACCTCGAAAACGAAGACCTCGAAAACGAAGACCTCGAAAACGAAGACTTCGAAAACGAAGACCGCGAAAATGGTTCCGGACATACACCAAAACTTTTTAATGTTGATCGAGCAGAAATATTTTCAATTCCTTTTATCAAAGCCACGGGGTAGACATGATATCTTGCTCCTCGTGGTATTGTATTTGTAGTATCGTAGAGTATTTTGTAAGTAGTGCAGTGAGTATCTTGTATTTGTAAATTTTTTAATGATGATATAAAAAAAAATTCCTTTTACTGGAGAAAGGGATGACAGATTTTTTAATGACAGAGATGATAGAATAATTTTCGGCACCCTATTTCAAAATTTACATGAAAACATTTACATGAAAGTGTAATCTAATAAATAAGAAAATAGTCATCAAAACGACGAGCCATCACTAGCTATTTCAATTAAGTTCTTCCCTGCATGATGAAATGACGAACACAGCATTGAGACATTAAATAAAAGATATAATTTTCGATATAGTGTTGAGATGGCAAAAATTCTAAGAAACTCTGGTTTTAAGGTCTTATCTTTCGAGGTCTTCGTTTTCGAGGTCTTCGTTTTCGAGGTCTTCGTTTTCGAGGTCTTCGTTTTCGAGGTCTTCGTTTTCGAGGTCTTCGTTTTCGAGGTCTTCGTTTTCGAGGTCTTAGGTCTTCGTTTTCGGGGTCTTAGTTTTCCAAACACCCGTTTTCTTTTGCATTTTTCTCTTTGTCAACAGTTAAGATTGTGTCTGTTTCCTGTCCCCTGCTCCTTTCTCTTCTGCTTGCTTCTATATTTCCAGGCCTAACATATTTTAAGGTATTCATGATCTCATCATCTCGTCCAGGTTCCTGATGGGCGAACTGTGAGCAAGGAAATCCAAGAACTTGAAGTGAGCAGGTATTCTTAGCTGTGGGACCATACGCGGACGCAGGGTAGCATGCAATGTCGGATGATATGTTAGATGAAATGTTGGATGCGTTTGACCAAGGTTTCAGAACGCAGTGAGAAATGCTATGACACTGATGCTGCCACCATAGAGCACAACCCTGTACAATTTTAGGTCAAGTACCCCCCCCCCCAGGGCTGTCAGACTGTCAGGGGCGTCAGGGGCGTCCGTCCGCGGAGTGACAAAGAGAGCTTTTGGAGTTGTGGTTGTTGTCGTATTTCAATGAGAAAAGCTGTCAAGTGAATGATGGAGAAGGAAGACTTCCAGTCGCACACCTTGCGCATTTTTGCGCTTTTAAGCTGTCTAGTATGCTCTTCAGCACTTGCTGCACAGTCAGCCAACTGCAAAGAGACATCTAAAAGTTTTTACGACTTTTCAAGGAAAACACTGCCAGATTTTGGTGGGAAAACAATCAAGTTCGACGCGTACAAAGGCAATGTTGTCATCGCAGTGAACGTTGCTTCTTTCTGAGGGTTAACCCAGTCAACCTACACTCAGCTGAATGCACTTATGCTGAAGTATGGTCCCACAGCTAAGAATACCTGCTCACTTCAAGTTCTTGGATTTCCTTGCTCACAGTTCGCCCATCAGGAACCTGGACGAGATGATGAGATCATGAATACCTTAAAATATGTTAGGCCTGGTCACGGGTTCGCTCCCAACTTCACGTTGTTTTCAAAGCTCGATGTCAATGGTGATAAAGCAGATCCGTTTTTTAAATGGGTCAAGGTATGAAGAATTTATTGACGCTTTCCTTTTAAGGATGTTTTTTTTTGCAAAGTTTGGTTACAGTTCCCGATTTAATTTATTATGTGACCATCAAAAGATCAAAAAGATCATGTGACTGACTTGCATAATTCATAAGCCTACTCAAATGTTTTCCATATCATGCACTTGAAGGTGATCTGAAGCGAAATTTTTATTGATGCAAATGAACGGCACTATCGAATGATACGGAGGAATTCATTCTAAATTTCTTTGATATCTCATTTTGTTTTCAAGTTATCCACTGATGTTAAGTTTCAGTTGATGATGTCATTTTGTTTGCAAATTACTGGGACGATACACTGAAATATAGCTGTGTCTGATCTTTGAAAGGTTATAGTTGTAGGAGACATTTGATTTGAGCTGAATAAGGGGTCATCGACAAAAGATTTTCGTCCCCGTTAACGGATTTTGTCCGTTAACTTCTGAACCCCCTCCCCCCCTCGTTAACGGACAAAAGTTTTCTGGCCTCTTTTAAGCAGCCTCGGCCCGGAATACACCTGGCCTAGGCCCACCATGAATGGCGTGGCCTAGCTAGCATGTCTGTCACATAACAACACATTTTGATACGAGGTAAGTTTCACACCTGAAATCCACACATTTATTGCAAAAATCAGTTAAATTTGTTCGTGATCTAACAAATTCTCGTGAAATATTTAAGCAACATTTCTTATCAAGATTTTCGTCCCTAATATGACACTTTTAACGGATTCAGGTGAGACCCCCTCCCCCCCCTAGCGGACAAAATCCGTTAACGGGGACGAAAATCTTTTGTTGATGACCCCTAAATGTAATAGAAATTGTCTCTTGGACTGATATGATGTTTGGAAAGGCATGTCAATTGAAGGTTCTTTAAGCCAATTTCATTTTGGAAACTTAGACTGCGTTCACACGATGCCGGCGCATTTTGAAAACGATGAAAAATGTGACGGTACCAAAATTTGAGCTAGCTCTCACACGATGCCGGAACAATTTGAAAACGGTCAGAAATTTGCCGGCAATAAGCTCGCTGCAAGACTTTGATGCCAAATAAGTGTACCTAAACCCTAAGAATCGTTCAGTGTCATTCCAAAAGCGTCTGAAAATGTTCTATTTTCATCATTTTTAAGTGTTTACACGATGCCGTTTCCAGAATGTGCCGAGTAAGAGTTCCGTTTTCAAAATCTACCGTTTTCAAAATCTACCTTAAAAAAATGTGCCGTTTTCGTGTGAACAGGAGGCCTATCCGTCGAATTTTTCACCGTTTTCAAAATGTGCCGGCATCGTGTGAATGCAGTCTTAGTCAGCCTCATACGGTTTCTTTACTTTTTGCAAACAAAATGACGTCATCAGCCAATCATGCAAAATAGTGGATAACTCGAAAATAAAACAAGGTATCACAAAATTATAAATGACACTCTTCATCATTTAAAAGTGGTATATATTCATTTTCATCAATAGAAATTTTCGCTTCACACCACCTTTAAAGGGTTTGTGCAAGGCTAAAAGCCTGCATTTACACAGAGCAGAAAAATCTAAAAATAGCCCATTGAAATTGATGGCCCACACGTGTTCTTAATAATCGACAGCTAAAGAAACAATGCTGTGTTTGCGCATTTTCTTTGTTCTATTTATTGAGAAACCTATTTACCATTACACACTCCCTTTAACATTTTCAATTAAAAATATCTTACATCGGAATAACCCTTTACTCCCAAGGGGGGGGGATGCTTGATTGTTAAGTGATACTGGAGGATGTGCCGCTCATGTGGGTAGGTTTTTCACCTGAAATTCCCTACATATGGGTCTGTTTTTAACCTTTATGCTGGATTCTGGTAGATTGGGTAGCTTTTTCAGAATTTTTATCACAACTGAAGAAATTTGAATAGACCGTGCATCTTCAAATTAACGAAATTCATAGACATGGTTACAAAACGTTCTGAATTTAATGCAAAAGGGAACAATTCTGTCATATGATACAAATGGGTCCTTTCATCAAAGTCCAGATTCACATGAAGTCACGTTCACAGTCAAGTAAACCCCCTCCCCCCGAGCCTTTACTGGACATCCAAAAATTTATACACTTTGTTGTTTACAGGTAAAATTTATACATGGAAATAAATATTGCTATATTTACAATTGAAATATGTCACTTCACTTTACATAATCCCTTTGTTTTTGATGAATTTACGAATGAATTGTGCGGTCATTTTAAAGTGTTATTGATTCCTTTGAGGCTACATTGAAAATGTCATTATGCATTTAGAGAATGGTGCCCTTTCGATAACTGAATGGTTTCCAAACAATTGCATGAAACTATATGACAGCAATTGCCGCTTAATGATTTTTGTGCAAAAGGGAGTAATGAAACAACGATCAAAAGAGGCAAGATGGAGACAGAGAAGGAAAAGAGGAAAATCTTTTGGGTATACCATTTGATCAATCACTTACTTTCAAGCAGTGGGTGAAGGCTCTTTGTAAATGGGCTAGCCAAAAACTCCATGCTCTTGCTTGAATATCACAAGACATGAACACAGAAAAACTACAGAGGTTAATGAAGTTGCTCGCTTTGTCTCATTTCAGCTACTGTCCACTTGTTTGGGTGTTCCATGATAGAGCTTTGAGTCATAGAGTAAATCATATTGCATGAAAGGGCATTACACATTACATACAAAGATTACAAGAATGATTTTGGTTTTCTTTTGGAGCAATCTAAATTGATGCTAATCCATGTAAGAAATCTACAGTTGCTCATGACCAAAATTTGAGAACAAAATACAGTCTGAATCCACCATCTTGAAGGATATTTTCTTGCAACAAAATATTAGCTACAGTCTTTGAGGATGACCCTCAACTATCAAAGTATGAACAACATGCTTTGGAGTTGAGTCCATTGCTTACCTTGGAAATAAACTGTGGCAGAATTTACCACAAGAAATAAAACAAGCAGCCTTCCTATCGTCAAAAACAAATTAGACAACATGGAGTGGTGGAAAATGCAACTGTAGGCTTTGCAGAGTATATGTCCCAACAGTTGGGTTTCTAACAGGATAGATTTTTTAACACTGATTTGTCCTTTAATAGTAGGCCTTAGCTAAATGTAGCTATTCTTTTTTAGCCTAATTTCAATAGATTTTTAATAATAAACAATAATTGTAATGATTACCATCTACCAGGAGCACCAAAGTAAACTATGTACATTTGACAGGCCATGATAAATCATGCATACTAGACTAATTTTGAAGATTCATTAGTTAATATTTTGCTAAGATACTCAATTAGGTACAAGTATTTTTGGGCAATTCCACACATTAGCATCAAAAAGTTGAATTATTAAGGTAAAGCTTTCCACCCCAGTGAGCTGTAAGTTGCGGTTTTGCAAAGCCACTCTCCTAAGAAAAAATTAATTTCTCAAATACTATTTGGTTTATCAAAAACGGTAAAAAGGATGTTTTTCTGCATACAATGTTGGTCAAAATACTTGGAACAAGTCACAAAATTGCGCTACTTCGGTCTTTGATTCCGTGACCCCACTCCCCCTGGTTCAATGTTGCTTGAATCAAAAGCCATTCAACCAGCTCAATGTTGAATTAGGGTGGAAGGGGAATTAGAAGGTCCTAAACGTATGTTTTGCCTCAATAGTGTAGGAAACATCACAAAAACACAGAAGTTTGCCAGTGTACCAATTTATTTTGGCCAGGATTGTAGTTTTGGCATTTGAAAGATATATAGATGGCATTGTTTCTGACAAGGCCGGGTTTGCAAACAAAAACTTCAAACCTTTTTTGTTGATTTCAGAAAAGTGGATTTATGTCCGAAATTACTCCAAACATTTTTGGCTTTCTTTCGCTATATCTTTAGCTAGGTTGTTGATCTACAATTTTACCTAGTCTGATTGCTGGCTAGACTTCTCCCAGTTGAATTTCATATTTCTGTTCACTTTTCAACAGTAAAGGGTAGAAACCTGGGTCAACTGATTAGCACATGAGGAAGTGTTAAATGCTTGTAAAAAAGTCTACTTTCAGATCTGTGTTGTGTGAATGCTCATGAAAGTCTCAAACGACATGAAAAGGAGGGTTCTGAAATCGATGATACTTTCACAAGCGCTACAAAGGTATCTATTGAGACTTGGATCTTGCCTTCCCAACAGATCACGTCCATTCTTTTCCAATTGAAGCACTTCTAAGGCTGAGTGTTTGAAAGTATGATTGGTAATTTGTCGACCAAGATTTCCGCCCTTCTCTGTCAAAGAGTAAACAGAATTATGAAATTCAATTGTGAGAAATCTAGCCTAGCTTTTTCAACCAGACTTGATATAGCTGTAGATCAACACCCTAGCCTAAGATATAGCTAAATAATAATGATATACATGTTTATATAGGGTAAAGACCTTATCAATACTAGAAAGTATTGTTATCAATAAGGGCCCTGTTAAAATTAAAATTAACATAAATTAATGAAGTAATCCCTGATACAATGTAAACTTGTCGAGAAAGATACAAGAATATTTACAATAAATCGTTTCAAAAATCGTGTCTTATTTATAGGGAATCATAATACTCCTTCAGTCTTGACCTGAATAGAACGAAAGAGTTCAAAGAACGATTCTCCAATGGAAGTTCGTTGTAACATCGAGGTCCTTGAAACAGAAATGATTTTCTTGCTGCATCTGTTCTCAGTAGTGGCAAACGCAGAGATGCGTTATTTTTTCTTGTGTTATAGTTGTGGCTTATTTCCTCTGCGCATGTTGAAAACGCAGGAATACTTGTTCCTTGTAGACATTTGAAGATTAGACATGCTGCTTTGAATTTCTTCTGGTTGAGGATACTGCAGAATGTGTTCTCTCTATTTTGATTTGCTTGATAGTAGATGATCTTTTGTGCTTTTTCCCGTAACTTTTCAAACTTTTGCGTCATTGTCTCCGATATATTTAGGACTGGTGTTGAACAGTATAGAATCGTTGGCAATACATGTGCACTGTACACCGATTTTGCAGCTAACATTGACATTGATTTTCTCATTCTTGCTAGGAGATTGATTCGAGACATTGCCTTTTTTAACACCTTTTGTAAATGGTCACTCATGCTCAGCGAAGGGTCCAGGTGAATTCCAAGATGTTTATACTTTGATGTGAAGTTTATCAGATGACCTTGCAACAAAACTTTCAGATCACCATGGGAGCAAAGTCGCTTAGCAGTCCCGAACAGCATACTTTCTGTCTTTCCTTTCTTTAGGTTAATGATTAATCTATTTTTGTCAAGCCAATTTTTAATGACAGTCATATTAGCCGATAAGGTGTTCTCAATGACTTTGATGTCGCGATGAGATGTGTATATTACAGTGTCATCAGCATACATCTGAACAGTGCAACCATCAGCAATTTTTATAAGGTCATTTATCTGAATCAAAAACAGCAGTGGACCAAGAATCGATCCCTGAGGAACTCCAAATTCTACCAGTTGGAGCTCTGATTTCACATTATCATAATGGACATACTGAAAGCGACCGGAAAGATAATTTTCAATCCACATTAGCTCATTTCCTGTAACACCATAGAAAGGTAGCTTTGACAGAAGCACTGAATGGATGAAGAAAACCAAAACTTCGTAAATAGTTTTACAGGTAAATCAGCTTTTCTGATATCAACAAAACGTTTTGAAGAATAATTTGCAAAGCCAGCCTTGACGGAACCATTGCAATTTATGCATCTCTCGACTGCAAAACCTGTGCAGAACAACATCCTTTTTACAGCTTTTCGATAGACCAAATAGTATTGGAGAAATCAACTGTTTTTCTTTGGAGAGTAGTTTTGCAAACGTCAACTGGCTGCTCACGGTAGCAGAAAGCTGAGTTACCTTGAAATCATTGAAGTATGACCACTTGTGAGAAAAGTTAGATCAAGTGTATCCATTTCTTGTGTCATATACACCGTGTTTTGTACTGATAACAACTACAATACTTTCCAATTTTCTTTGTTTTCATCTGTTCTGTTATACCAGCACCTCTAAGAGGACCATTATGGAAATAAGGTCAGCTTGACCCTTCAATGGTATCCCTGTCACTGTAATTGGGGGTGTTTTCCTCTTACGTTTTTAACCTTAAAGACATATTGTATCCTATTGTATCCATTTTTTATGTTTATTATAATAACTTGCAAATATTTTCTAAAGTGGCAAATTGATACATACATCCACATTTTACATCCTTTGTTCGGGATACTGCAAATTCCCTCTTTTGTAAATCACAAAGGATAATATGTTAACCCTGATTAGTTTGCTGATCAGTGGGACAAGCGAAGCATCTTGGAGCATGCACAGTTTCACAAAGCAATGATGAAGGTTGATGACCCTGAGATCAATACCGTGCAGACTCCAAAGCACTGGGACAGGCGTCTGGCTCTTCCAGAGAAAATCCAAAAGACTTCTACTGATAGCACCCTGAAAAATTCTTCCAATGATACATATTTCTGTTAGGTCTGGAACTTTCCCTCCCTTTTTATGAATTTTTGTCAAATTTTATTCTCATATATAGGATTTTGCTGTACAAAGTTTTTTTTGTTGTAACATGAAACTTCCTTCTGAAAACATGTGACAAAATCAAACTTGATTTGAAAATACATCCAGCAGAACTTCCAATTTAGAGCAGGTATGTAAAAGATATCAATGAATGTAATTGTGGCAAGATTATTGTAAGACTGTTTGCCCGCTTTTATTGATACAGACAAAAATGTAATGAAATGTAAGCCATCTGTTATGTATGTTTTGCAAAGTCTTCATTTTACCTTCTAAATGGAATGAACTAAAAATCGATAGGCAATGGCTTTTACAAACTAATGGGTGAGTTGGAAAAGACGCGGGGCGTTCAATAGACTGTGACATCGCATTTAGCCACCCGATTGTCATGAAGTAAATTTGTGGCTGCTACCAAGAGTCTAACTTAACCTTTTTCCTTCAAAATCGGTCATTTGCTACATTAAGACATTAGGTCTTGCAAGCTGGTGAAATCTTTTGCCAAGCCTCTTCCACATTTTATCTTGGCAAAAGTTACAGGTACACGTGGTATTGTGAGGGGAGAATGAAAAAGATAGTATTTTCTCCGCTTGGATGTCTTCATCATAACTTGCCCTGCGTGGAGAATATGTTTGAAAGATATCAGTAATGTGCTCTTCTTTGTCTTGAGAAAAGATTTCCTTCTAGCAGATAGCGCTCTGTAAATCGCGATGTGATTTCTTGCAGACGATACCGTTTCCAAAAGCCATTCACACTTAGGTCTTTTGAGTCATTACAGTCATGCAGAAAGACCCCAAAGAGAAAGGACGCAAACTCCGAGTCTTGTCTTTCGGGTCTTTCTGCATGATCTTAACAGCCTAAAGGATCTAGTGCGCGTATCCCAGGATAATACCAGGTGTACCTGCAACTGTGGCAAGGTTAAGGTGTTGAAGGGGTTTGTTCAAAGATTTCACAAGTTTGCAAGGCTCCCATATAAAGTCTTCTGAAAAAGTATTTTTTAACAAATGCATTAAGAGACCAATTTAATGGGGAACGGTTCGTGATCTAAGTTAGACTTTTGGCTGCTGGGAAAAATTTTGTTCACGTTGATCGAGTGGCTCAATGCAATGCCACAGTCCGACAAATGCCCCACATGCTTTTTCCTACTCACCCGGTTTATGTACGCATAACTAATCTCCAATTTAACTACTTTGCTACGACATGAAGATAAAAAGAGAAAGTTGGTGTGAAAGAGTGTAGCTCAATTAAGTGACAAATTGTTGTAATGTCGATTAAAAAGAGACAGATAAAAGAGAAAAGAAATAAACTCATAAAACAAACAAAGAGGATGCTCATCAATGCTGGACTCAGGAGCTTAACATCTGTTTGAAAAACACAATGCAAATGACTTGATATTTAGATCTGAATTTTAGAAATGTTGTTGACTGGTACTGCCCGTTACATGGAATCTCCCTTTTGCTCATTTTTGGTCTTCTACTTATGGAGCTATAAGTGAGTTTCTTACAATTTTCAAATACAAAAACACTTAAAATGGTAACAAACATTGATCAAATTTTCTAAAGAGTCAGCGTTATGGACAAAGGCAGAACATATTCCCGGTGAACTTGGGATTTAGAAATTGATCAAAGCTCCATATTTGTTTGACCTAATCATTTCGTTTGACTACTATTTGTCAATATTTGTCTATACTATTTGTCTATACTGTTTGTCTTTTCACTCCCTTGACATCATACGCAGCACCTGCATAAAAGTATAAATTCAATGAAATTTCAGAAGGAAATACATTTCTTTGCATCATTGATCTATTTTTACGTTCCTTCCAACGTCGAAGTAATTCAAGAGTCGCAATATCGTGCATTTCTAAATCCCCAAATTACCACAGAAAAGTTTCTCTCTTTGTCCATTTATGTTTTCATTTCATTTCTCATTTCATTTTGAAATATTTATGCAGGTATAAGTTTCATATATACATGTTTTTCAAACTGACCTGTTTAAAATAAAAATTAAAGGAAAAGAGACTAAACTAATAACAAAAGAAATTCATATACCAAATTTACAATATAATATGCTATATTACCTAATTTATAATAAAATACAATGGATATAAAAAAGGAATAAAAATTAAAGTTATACCGCCCTCTATAGTCTTTCCTTGAAAGTTTTCAGGGAAGGTGCAAATTTGCTTCTCTTTCTAAACTGTTCCAACGTTTTGCACCGCGATACGAAAGTGCCTTTTGGTCATTGGCAGTTTTAATAACGGAAACCTAAGATCAGTTTCTTTTGAGCGCAACGACCGTTCTCCGACATCTGAATACTTGGTAAATAGATTTCTCATGTATTATTATTATTATTATTCAGATTTTATAATCGAAACGTATGGCATTTTAACAGTTGTGTTTTTATTATTATTATTATTATTATTATTATTATCATTATTATCATCTTTTTATTTAAAGTCGGCGCATAATGGATAGCTATAAAATAAAAGCTAATTCAGGCCTACTACAAAGTAAAACTGTTTCAAAATAAAAGAAAAAATACATATATATCTAACATAAAGAGTAGTTCGGTATAATACATATATACAGTGTTTTACAATGTTTTTATAGAAATTTTTAGTATTTACAATGCAATGCAACGCATTTATCCTTTTAAGAACCCAACCTGAGCCACGAAAGGTCTACACAGTCTACAGTTGCATCCCTCTCCTTTCCAGGTTTTTATTCTCCTTTTAAAGGTGGAGAGGGTATCTGATTGTTTCATGTCATTGGTAAGTGCCTGCCATAATCTACTCCCTAGGAGCGAGGTCGTCTCTAAGCCATAGCACGTAGTGCGCGCTTGTGGCAGCAGTAGATTATGGCAGATTCTTAACCCTTAAGTACTGTGCTTTTCAAAAAGATCTCCAAACGTCATGTAGACTGGGGCAAGCGCATAATGTTGAATCTTTAGAAATTTGTTCAGCATTTTCTGATGGTTTTCAGTGTTTTCGAAGTCAAAAATTGTAGGGAACTCGCGTGTAACTCCATTGATTGAAGACCAACACATGTACTGGGTGAGTAAAAAGAAAGTTTACTCGTTTTGCGGCCTATGGAATAAAATGTAATGTGACTGCGATATTCAAAACTAAAATAATGTTGATATACCAGTCAAAGGCTAACTTAGATGGGAGAATTTTGCTTGGTAGCAACACACACCTTTAAGATCCAACAATAAGAAAAATGCCTGTAGAGCCTGGTTTTCATTAAACCGTAATTCATCGGCGATTATCGGCGAACATATCGCCGATGATCGCCGATGTTCTGTTTTCATATGAAATTTTTGACTTGCAGCATCAGCAATCATCGCCGATGTGCTATGAAAAACAAACTTTTTGATTCTGAAAGTTGATCGGCGATGTTCGTCGCTGATCGCCGATGCTCCCAAGAACTTGGTTTCCATAAATCTTGATTCATCGGCGGTGATCGCCGATCATCGGCAATGAATTACGTTTTAATGAAAACCAGGCTTAATAGGTTTGTATGGGAATCGAGAATTCCTCGTTCCATTCCGGTCCATGATTTACAAGGTATTGAAGTTGATATTGTCAGTGTGAGAAAAAAAATGTTATTCCTCTGACAAGTAAATCATGGACCAGAATGGAATGTGGAATCCTCGTTCCCAAACTTGCCGTTTGCCATCATTTTCCTAATTTCCTGGTCTAAATGATGAGTGATTTCACCAAACAAATGTTTCTCATCTAGGTTAGCCTTTGACTGGTAGATTAACATTCCAGTTTTGAATATCGGCCTCATACTTTTTATTCCACAGAACGCTAAATGCATAGTCTTTTCAATCAACCGGAACAAAAAGTACCAGCTTTTAATCGAGGATCTCAGCTAAAGATTAACTCATAAATCTAGATTGTTTAAAAGATTGGCTTCAGGGAAACAAACTGTCTTTAAACGTCCTTAAGACTCACGCAATGGTAGTTGGATCCCGTCCAAAGCTCAAGAGGATTTCCGAAGAAGTCAGTGAGCAGCCGTCCTTTTTCATAAATGGCACACAGATAGAAACTGTCGAGAGGACTAAATACCTCGGTGTTCAGTTGGATTGTCATCTTGTTTGGGATGAGCATATAAAGGGTATGAGAAACAAAGTCTCTCGAGCTTTAGGCTTTCTGAAATATGCAAAGAAATTTCTCCAACAGGGAACGCTCAGTAAAATGTACAGAGGAATTGTTGAGCCCCACTTTCGTTATTGTTGCTCAGTATGGGGATGTTGCGGCAAAACTCAAATTGATGCCCTCCAAAGACTGCAAAATCGAGCTGCCAGAATTGTTACGAATAGCAGCTATCATGTTTCAGCAACTGGTCTGATTAAAAAGCTGGGGTGGCCAACAATCTCGGACATTATTCTAAGTGAAACAGCGACCATAATGTTTAAGTCAACAAATAGTCTTGCGCCTGAATATCTTTCCGAGCTGTTTGTAAAGAACTCAGCGCTTAACACAATGAGACTTAGAAATACCGAAGCTGACTTGCGTGTTCCTCTCTTCAAAACGGCAAATGGGCAGAAGTCAATATCATTTCGTGGGCCTAAGCTGTGGAATCAATTAAGCTCTGATGTCAGACTTGCACCCTCCCTTTCTACCTTCAAAAGGAGGTTTAAAGACGTAGTGGAGGGTTAAAGATCTTTTTTATGTACATTCATTTGATTTTTTTTTTTTTTTTTTTTTTTCGTTTTTGTAAACACAATCGTAAATTAATTAGGATTAGGTTCTAAATTTGGAAATTATATGTATTTTTGCACGGCCCCCTGTAAAGCAATCAATGCAGATTGACGGGGCTACCGTGGATAAAAAATAAAAAATGAAATGAAATGAAATGAAATCTTCAGAATTGGCCCAGTATACGATTTTTGGTGGCTTGTCCAAAGTGCATAGTTTTTTTTCGCACACCTGGTAATATTTTCATGCCACCAATTCACTCCACTTTATGAAGTGCAAAATAAAAGATATGGAGTAACGCTTGTAGAATATGGAGTAACACCTGGCAGTAGGTGTGCCTAGCCAATCAGTCTACAAATTGATTGTCTACACAGCAATAAGAAATTCCAGTCAAGCTTCATTTTCATCTCTGTGCAGCTTGGATGTTATAAAACTGAATCCAGGAGTTAAGACCTGTTTTTTAACGATACTGACAGCCAACATTTTTTGAAAACCATTTGTAAGTCAAGACAGATATGACCAATTTAACAAAGTACCGGGTGACCCAAAAAAAACTTCACGAGCCAGATCGCATATCACTTCTTGAGAGTAAATGTTATGAAGACAAACAAGGTATCAGCACGTAGCTGAAAGACTCTGCTATCTTTTGAGATGTTGCTTGGTCAGTTTAAGGTATATGTTCTGTCTGAGAAAAACAGTTTGAAAAATACGGAAATTCGTTCATTTCTCGGACTATTCCCTCGCTTTCCAGTTAATTTTTTAGAAAATGTGAAGAAGCTGAATTCCAAATTTGCTTTGGATCGTGAAATTTGAATGAGGATCAGAGGTCAATTATTTTGCAAACAAAACATTTCCCCGGCTGACTTCTAATCCATCGCTATGTCGAGTTTTCACAAAATGTTGGCTGGAAAATGATGGTGATTATTTCACTCGTAATGAGGAATCCGGGATTCGAAGTTTTCTTTGAATCTGGTTTTTCAGATGGTAATAATTGCTTTAAATGATCATGCAGCATCTCAAAAGAAAGCCAAGCCCTTCGACTTAACTGTAATAGAAAGCATTTAACAATAGCTTTTGATTTCAGGGAGCCAGCAGTGATCTAGCTCGTGAAGTTTTTTTGGGTCACCCGGTAGATTTCATTATTCTAGTTTTACATGTTAGGCACAGAAAGACATTCAAGGCCTTCACAAACATTTGACAGTTTTGACTCGCGCAGTACAGAACTCCCAAGATCCTTAAAACGATACGCAAGTATATGTAGTCTCCATAAAAAGTTGAGTGCCGAGTCTTTATTTAAGTACCCATATGACCTGATACTATTGCTTGAAAAGAAACACTGTTGCCATCGAGGGACATTAAATGTATTTTCGTATTGCTATGAGTGACTTAATTCTTCGTAATACAATCATTTGTTATCTCCTAATTATTTCCAAGTCTAGGATTTTGCGTAAATTCTGCTTCACCCACTGTGTATTCCCCATATTTCCCCGTGGTTTTGAATAAAAGGAACATCACAAACATTGTTTAAAGGAGCTGAAGAAGACACATATGTAAACAGATATAAAGATTTGCTGATCAATATCATCTGACTCTGTGAGAAATTCCTCTCTAGTTGGCGCGTGGTGTACAATTTCTTTAGGCGTGCAGTTGCGTTTCGTGTGTTTTGGTTTAACACATCTGAAACTTGTTGCTCATAATTCAGCTGTATCTTTATAATTGTTAATGGCAAGAAAATCCGATTGCATTGGTGATCTGTATTGAGTTCAAACATTTAGAACGCATCTTCATATGCAATGTATCGATCTGCATTTCTTCGTCTGAATCAGTGCGAGGATGTCTAAGATTTTTATAGGTTTTTTTTAACCGTTGACTGAAATTGAAACCTTCCGTCCGAATTTTTCGATTATGTGTATCATGATATCAACTTTTAAACGTCTAAATATGTTTGTGCACCTGTATAAGACAAGTTAATAATCGCTCTATCACATTCTTAAATAGACTGTATGCCCAAGGCCAGATGCAACCATCGCAACAACAGCCAATGTTCTTTGGAGTCCTATCCAAATTGGTGATATCAGATGGAACTTTGAAAAGTTTCTGTTCGATCACAATGGTAAGCCTTACAAGAGATATAACGAGATGTATTTACCACTTTTGATGGATGCTGATATCAAGGCACTGCTGGATAAATGTGACAAAGATATGAAGCGAAGAAATAAATATCATATTCCTGAAAGTGATGATCTGCCTGAGGAGCAAGTCTCAGAGGACTTTGAAGATCCCGTTGAAGATATTAGAGTCATGGATGCTTATGATTAGGTGATAGGAAAATACTTGATTGTCGTGGTAGAATGTTAAGAACATCTATCAATTAGTAAATTGATTTCAACTTTTTAATTATTAAACTCAGGTGTCCCATGACAATGTATTGGCAAATACCGAAATCTACCATCATTAATTTTAGACTGATTTCAACAAATTGATTCCAACAAATTGATTTCAACAAATTATTGTTGCAATGATTCGTAGATGATTTTAGTTGCTGTAAAAAAGACTCGGGGGAGGGGGCAACTTCAATTGGCGGGTGACGAGGGTGTGCCATTTGACGTCTGAATTCACACCCTAACATTTATAAATATTCGTGAAAACGACACCCCAAAATCTGCAGGCCATTGAAAACGTATACCCTAACATTGTGACAACAATCCAAATTTTAACCCAGTAAGTGAAATTTGATCTTAATCAATACCTTAAAGAGTTATTTTTCTAGCATGACACCCCAAAATTTATGACTACTTGTGAGTTTACCAATAATGAAACCCCAAAATTTAAATTTCGAAAAAAGGCACCCCAAAATGGCACATCCTCCTGTACCAGCATATATGGTAGTTGGCACCCCTCGCAAAAACACTGGAAAGCTCGAAAGATGTTCGCATGGTTTAGTGTAGAAACATTGACAGCAAGCAAACTCGTCTATGGAGAATAGAAAGAATCACTATCCGTCTGTTACACATTTCTTATTTTAGTTCTGTAGGAATAGTTACTACAATCTTTATATTTCTATGGATGAAAACTGGAAGAAATTGTAGTTCGCTTTCAACGTTTTAATCTTGAATGCTTAGAATGGAATTATCGCTTTGCGTCTGATTTCTTTGTTTCCCATTGTTATTGCAATGTTGAAATGAGTCCAGAATTGTTGATTATAGATTCCTACAAACGCCGAAATGTTATTTTGGGACATCTAGTAGAAATTTCATTCTCAGATTAGGAATGCTGGGGATAGGCTTATTCAGCGATAGAAACTATGTGACAGTGCCTAAAGCATGGTCATGGGAAAGCTCTGATGAGGTTGCCAAACATTATTTTCAGAAAAAAATGAATTAAAGAAGAATTTAGGATATTCGTCAAGATGCGCTATGTTCCGTTATGTTGGAAAACCCTCTTAGAATTAATCTAGTGCACATTTACCGGTTACACCGATAGTAATAGCGGTAATTTTTCCTGCCGAAATCACTTGTATGCTAGTTAATGAATGATTTCTTTTTTGCACGCCAGTTGACAGATGGCTTGAAAATGGCGTACCAAGTGGAATATTCCACCAAGTGGAAATCAGTCTTTAGACCTTTCTAAGCTTGTATGCTCTTCGTTGTTGATTGAGTGATCTTGTCTTGACAACATCAGGAAGACACGTCTTTTTATGTTCTTTTTCCAACTTTGCAACGCTATATTCTAAAAGTTACTCTCTGATTCGCGGTGAAATCAATGTTAAATTCTATTTAGCTATTGAATGAATCTGCTTTTTTGCAATGCACTGTACCAAGGAATTGGCTTATGACGGCTGACCGTAAACAGTACATCTGTTGGTCATGTCCTGATAGCATTGTAGAAGGGAATATATGGTTGTGCATTCAGATATGACCTTTTCAATGCGTCAGTTCCTCGGTTCAATTTGTGTACATTGCATACTAAACACATGTAATAAAAGACCGTTTTTAACTATCTAAGAAGAGCATGCGCACCCAGTGGAGTACTTAAATCGAGTCCTTTGACGATAAACAATTTGCTTGAAGCATTCCACTATTATGACGATCATGATTGAAAATTTACGAAACATGTTTCTTTGCTACCTAAGGAATGACTAAGCCTTTCCTATTGTCTGTGGGCTATATCTGATGTGCGCAGTGCAATTCTTATATTACCTTCAAACAATAGTACTACTTCGTATTCATTGTGTATAACTTAAGAATAATTTCGTTTTGTTATGATTTTTAGTCGATTTAGTTGAAGATCAAGTCCGGGGGCGGGGGTCACTTGACCTAAATTTGTACGGGGCTGTGCCCACTAAAAATAATTGTTGCCCCACCCCAGAATTTTTGCATTCAATTGATATCTGATTCTAGAAGATTAATCAACAATATACTCCAATACTTAATGATTGGCTTAAATGAAAACCTGACCTTACAAAGTCTCCCCTTTTGACATCTATTCACAACCAGCAATAGAAAATTTGCCTATTTTTTATACTCCGTTTGGTTCTAGGAAAAATAGGTGAAAATGGTACCCTGAAAAACGGCACATCCCCGTCGGACAAATATGCCATGTACCCCGACCCCCTGGGATCACGTAATTTCCTTAATATGGATATATTGTCTTTTCACTCTGTAAGGGGACAGATTATATTATGGCTATGAAACTTTGTGATTCTTTGCTGCTGTCTGTTGTCCAACTACTTGTAAAGTGTTATTAAAATGTTTTGACAAATGAGGTAGAAGACAGTTGTCGGGGCCGGACTCTGTCAAGATTTCAAGTTCTCGATCCTCAATTTTCGCAAAGGTAGCAAAATTAAAATGGTTTTGCAAATCTCCTTTGCTGAGTAGCGTTAATTGATGTAGTCTGTCATAAGGTTCGTGTTTTTAGATTTGAATTGTGCTCCAATTATGATTATTGCTTTGATCTTGCCCCTTTCCTTGACCGAGAAAAGGACAATTTTGACGTAATCAAATGTTGTTGCTCTACCTATTACAAGCCAAGAGTTAGGCAGTTAACTAAAATAGGACGTGTCAGACAGTCCAACAACTGAGGGTCAAATTTGTCAAATATTCCTAGCACCGCTGGGTACCGAGAACTTACATTCCCGGAGGGTCCTTAACCCTATTGTACCCGGGGGGGCAAAAAAATGCCCCCCACACTAACTTTTGATTATAAAATAGAGAGCGAAAAAAGAAAATAACTTCATTAGTAAGTTCACTGGTAAGTAATTTCAAGCAATTCCGACAAAGTTTGGTCGCTGCTGTGAATTAACATCGCTGTGGAATTTCGGGAGTGTTGACAACTTTCCAAATTAATGAAACTTCAATTTTCTCTCGGTGTTGCGAGCAAGAACAACCTTTGATCTAAGGGAACTCATGATATATGGTGGAGGCATCCCCAAAGTGCAAGGCCGTACATAGCGGGGGGGGGGCAAGGGGACAGTTGCCCCCCTAGAAATTTTCAAAGTTAAGTTTTTTTATTGTACAATGTATATCACATTCGACTTCTCTGAAGTTATGGAGATATTTAAACTTACAAACAACTTATATATGCTGAACAGTGTCATTTAATCAGATAAACTACACTAATAAATGGGATGTAACCATTAGAAGAATCGGTTTCGGAAGATTTGCTCTGCAAAATACAAGCTCTATGTAGCTGAATTCTGTGATTTGTTACATTGCTGACTGGTATGAAGCAGTTCAGTCAAAGATTTGACATGCCTTCATTATTTCATACTTCTGTAAAATACAGTACCGGTTGTGTTGCTTAAAGATTCGCTATAGACTTTTTCAGTGGCTTACCGGAGATGAGTGGTAGCTACACTTAGTGAATCAAGAAGTCTCTTGATGCCCTTTAAATCCATTATCTGACATTGCAAACCCAGTGCGTGTTCAACAGCAGTTTAAAGAGGTTGGTCTAATGAATAAAAACGCTCGTAGGTCCCTATCGCAAAACTTTCTCCAGCAAAACTTTCTCCAGCATAGCTGGACAGTTTTGCAGGTTATAACATCCAGATTCTCAGATAATGTAACGAACATTAAAATCTATGAATTTTTCAAGTAAACGCGAAGAAAAATTTGTCTCCTTGCACAAGGAATGCACTATGAACGGTACCTTTAAATATTACCCACAACAGCTTTTTAAAGGTGGAAATGAAAGTTCTTTATAAACTTACTATTTTGAGGAACATTTCACTATAACGTAAAGACAAATGAATGGGGGTCGTTAGGGAGCCAAGACCATAAAACCACCAAAATACCCCTAAAATATTTCACAAGGACAGTAAAACCGCCTCTAAATTCAGCTAAATCCGCCATAACACTCTTCCACTTTATACTTTTATAACCTCAGTTCTATGCTACAGATGACTGCCTTTTTGTCATTTTTGTGACCCAAAAGGGAGAAAGGTAGTTTTAATACCTTTTAAATCGGTGGACAAGGGGAAAAGTTGTAGAAATCATATTGTACTGGAAAAGCAATCGTAGCTTTATCTCCAAATTCTTGCTTATTTGACTTCTCGAACCATATTTATCGAATAAATCTCCAAACCGTTCAGAAAAACAGGAAAGGTACAACTGTCAATTCTAAGGCCAAGAACCGTAAAACCGTTCCAGAAAAGACTAAAAACAGTAAACTGTCAGCCCCTACGACCCCCACAAATGAGTATTAAAGACGTATTTGCAATGATCCACTGCAACTTAGCTTTGGATGAATTATCCCATGCTTCATTCCATCCCAAGAGTAACAAACATGCCCATCTGCTCAATCCAGTTCGTGCAGTTGGATGCCCTATTTCGTGGAGCCCCTTATAAGTTGATGTCTTAGGGGTAGCCACCATCGGCTGCGCCACTGCGTTTCTAAAACACATCAGCATTGGATTAATGATATATTTCTTCTTAAGCAAGTTTCGAAGGGTAGTTTCCAGTGATTCAAAGGGTGCGATCTCAATTTTTTCTTAGGGCAAGCCCCAGACCCCATTTTCTTCTCCCTTCGACTTCCTTCACTATGAGTGTTCCAGCATCAACTGCCCCCCTGCTAAAAATTTCCTGCGTACGGCCTTGCCAAAGTGCAAGTTGGAAGAATAAATTTTCTTATCAACTGCAAAACAGCCTTATCTTTGGAACTTTAGTGACATGAATACTTTAGAAATTGTCGCTGCTGAGATTTGATCAACCATTTCATCCTCTCAATTTTGCATAAGAAATTTTGTGTACATGAATGTTTTTCCCAGTAAAAGAAAGACGAAAGGAAACTGAAGAAGATGTGTAACATGTTGTCAATATTTTCCATGCATAAATTGCCGTAAGTAAGCATTTTAAGATCGAAACATCTAATCTTTTTTCCTCGATTAGACTTTCGATAGCATGAGTTGTTAGTCTTCCATCTTTCGATTTTGGAAACTTTTGGTGCGCAGGCGCGCATCGTTTCCGCTCTGTCGTTTTCAATCGAAATTGTTTCCTTCAATGAGTAAGTAAGTAAGGAAGTGAGTGAGTAAGTAAGTAGGTATGTAAAATTTGCCATCATAAGTAATAAAACAGGACTAAAAGATCATAAAACATTAAAGGGGAAGAAAGAATCTAATTACAAATGTACACTATAATAAAAATTTAAATTGTATAAATATGAATGAAAAACAACCCCAGTTTGAAAATAGGGACCCTATGGGGATGTGCGAAGAATTCCGGTGTATGAAAAATATTAGGGCGGGAATGAATTTCTGCGTTTTCCATACAGTTGTGTTGTCAAAGAGGGACAGGTGGTTTGTTGCTGTTGTATTTTGTATTCTTTCAGTAATCGATAATGAAGAGGGAGAAGTCTGGAACGTGAAAGCTATATGAATCTGAGAACTAGAAGTGGGTCTAGTGGAATGTACAGATGGAATTCTTTGACACAAAGTGAACATTAGGATGTGTGACAACTCAGTTGTTTTTTCCGTCTCAGCTAGTTACTCATCGTTGTACATTACACTGGGAGCTAAACTTCTAACCAAAATATTTGGTTTAGTAAGAATACAATTTCCAGAGAATTCTTTACTCTGACATTGCTTCAAAAAGCGGCCTAAGCCACCTTGATCAACTCATAAACAGTCTCTTCCTGCAGATAAATTCCACCCTTTTCAAGGGCTGGGTGGAGGGGTCGAAAAAACCACTTGATGAATCCGGAGTGAAAACAATTTTGATGAATCCGGAGTGAAAACAATTGGACTTGCATATTATTTCCAGTGCGTAGAATCATTCAAATTCCCTGGTGAATGGTATTGAGTACAGGTTGGCAGACGATTTTCTTTTCCATCTTGCTGTTCAGAGCTGCACTCACTTAACTTTGTTAACAGCATATTTTCATCATAAATATCGTTGTCAAGTTGCCAGATAAAAGTTCGAAATTATCTAGCCTAATTGCGGCTCTGATGACAACTTCAATGGTCAAACTATTTCAGGTATGCCTATCTATTGTTACACTTCTGGCACGAAAAGCGTCCGTAGATCCCTTCCTTCCTTCCTTCCTTCCTTCCTTCCTTCCTTCCTTCCTTCTTTCCTATACAAAATCTCCCCCACCACATAATGTGCTCATTCTTCGCACATAAAAATGGCAGGGATGGCATTAAAAGGTCAATACAACCTTGTTTCCATAATGGTCCCGCTAGAGGTGTCTATGAAAAATTAAAGGCTCCCATTAGCCATGTTTGAAGAATGAGATCATGCAAGTAGCTTACTTCATGAAGTAATAAATATTTATCTGCAATTGCAACTGTTTAATCTGGGAATTGATAAGCGTCAGAATTATTACATCGGGTGTATCGAAAAATAAGGATGGCACACGATACTGACAAATTCTTTACTTTAGCCAGACAAGACTTGCCACTGCAATAGTTCCACACCTGTTTCTTGATAGTATTATATGGATTGTTTGGTTTCCTTGACAACAGTCGTCCATATGAAGATTTCAAGCAGTAAGGGAACTTTGCCAGGTCAAACGTCGCAAATAGCATTTAATGAGTTTGCAACTCTGTTAATGATTTCGTTAACAGCGAGAGTTTGTTAGGAACACGTAGTAATTAGCCTTAATCAGGAGAAATTGATTGGCAACTCATCAAAATTTGATAGAGATTTTATTTCGCTCGATTTCTATGATTGTATAGAAAAAATTTTCCTTCTGGTTTCCCTAAAACTCCTTCCAGAACGTTTTCATTCTTCAAACATGAAACATAGCTTGAGAAACTACTTATTTTGACAAATAAAATCTTTACAGTACACTTCTTTATTTTCACTTTTGAGTCCTTTATCACTTTGCTCAGAAATTACTAGAGTAATGTCTAAACACTGGAAAGGCTTCAAAAAACGTTGTTTTGAAATGATGTGTAGATGTAGCAAAAATTGATGGAGGACATTACAGACGAATTTTTACTTTAGCCAGACACTAGCTGATACCTAAATAGTTCAACACTTGCTTCTTGACATAATAGTATGAGTTGCTTGCCCCTTGAAAACAGTCGTCCATGTTGAAGATTTCAAACAGTAAGGGAACTTTGCCAGGTCACAGAGGTCAGATTTTGGAAAATTACCTCTTGATGAGTTGGCAGCTCAACTGATGAATTCATTAACAGCCAGAGTTTAGCAGCTCACCCAAATCTGATTGTTGACCCAGATATCTCTGAATTGTTTTGATTGTGTAAATTAACAATGTCTATAAATACTTCAAATGCTTCATCGATTGTTTCGATTGTGTGCAGGAATAATGCCTATTGTTACAACATTCCTGATTCCTTCCACTATAGGTAGGTAGGTAGGTAGGTAGGTATATAGGTGTATTCCTTCCGGTTGGAGAAAAGCCTCTCCATAATGTTTTCATTCTTCAAACATAACGAGAAACTACTTATTTTGACGAAGAAAATCCTTAACATACACTTACTTTATTTTCACTTGCGTCCTGTATCATTTTGCTCAGAAATTACTAGAATTGTCTAAACACTGGAATGGCTTCAAAAAGCCTTGCTTTGAAATTATCCCGACAGCACAGACAGTAATTAACATGAAGATTGTTATGGAGCATTTAAGAAACTTGTAAGAAACTCTGTGTACTCAAAATCCGATAATTGTAAGGAGTTAAGGAGCTCAAATCCTTAGTTTCTTGTAACAAATACGTGTACATTTAGAGGAAAGAACGGTGGAGATCACTACTGAAGAATTTTTACTTTAGCCAGAAACCAGCTGCTACCTTGACAGTGGAACACTTGTTCCTCGATAGCTTGGTATGAGTTGCTTGCCCCTTGACAACAGTCGTCCATGTTGAAGATTTCAAACAGTAAGGGAACTTTGCCAGGTCACAGAGGTCAGATTTTGGAAAATTACCTTTTAATGAGTTGGCAGCTCAACTGATGAGTTCATTAACAGCCAGAGTTTGGCAGCTCACCTAAGTTTGATTGTTGGCCCAAATATCTCTTAATTGTTTTGATTGTGTGAATTAACAATGTCTATAAATACTTTAGATGCTTCATCTATTGTTCCTATTTTGTGCATAAATAATGCCTATTGTTACAACATTCCTGATTCCTTCGTCTATAGGTAGGTAGGTCTATTCCTTCTGGTTGGAGAAAAGCCCCTCCATAATGTTTTCATTCTTCAAACATAATTAAAGGCTCCCATTAGCCATGTTTGAAGAATGAGATCATGCACGTAGCTTGCTTCATGAAGTAATAAATATTTATCTGCAGTTGCACCTGTTTAATGTAGGATTTAGTTTATATCGGGATGGCAATAGCCTAGCCAGCCCACTTCAAGGAGACCAGATTTCTTGATAAGCGTCAGAATTATTACATCGGATGTACCGAAAATAAGGATGGCACATGATATTGCCAAATTCTTTACTTTAGCCGGACAAGATTTGTCACTGTAATAGTGCCACACCTGTTTCTTGATATTATTATATGGGTTGGTTGGTTTCCTTGACAACAGTCGTCCAAATGAAGATTTCAAGCAGTAAGGGAACTTTGCCAGATCAAAATTTGTAAATAGCATTTTAATGACTTTGCAACTCTGTTGATGATTTCATTAACTGCGAGAGTTTGTTAGGAACACCTAGTAATTAGCCTTAATCAGGAGAAATCGATTGGCAACTCATCAAAATTTGATAGAGATTTTATTTTGCTCGATTGTTTTGATTTTATACAAGTATATTCTTTCTGGTTTGCCTGAAACCTCTTCCAGAATGTTTTCAGTCTTCAAACATGAAACATAGCTTGAGAAACTATTTATTTTGACAAAGAAAATCCTTAACCTACACTTACTTTATTTTCACTAGCGTCCTGTATCATTTTGCTCAGAAATTACTAGAGGATGTCTGAACATTGGAAAGGTTTCAAAAAGTCTTTTTTTAAATTATCCCGAGGGCACAGATAGTAATCAACATGAAGATTGTCATGGAACATTTAAGAAACTCGTAAGAAACTCTGTGTACTCAAAATCATACATGTTGATGTAGGGGAAAAATGGCGGAGGACACTACTGACGTATTTTTACTTTAGCCAGAAACCAGCTGCTACCTAAACAGTGCAGCACTTGTTCCTTGATAGCTTATAGTATGAGTTGCTTGCCCCTTGAAAACAGTCGTCCATGTTGAAGATTTCAAACAGTAAGGGAACTTTGCCAGGTCACAGAGGTCAGATTTTGGAAAATTACCTTTTGATGAGTTGGCAGCTCAACTGATGAATTCATTAACAGCCAGAGTTTAGCAGCTCACCCAAATCTGATTGTTGACCCAGATATCTCTGAATTGTTTTGATTGTGTAAATTAACAATGTCTATAAATACTTCAAATGCTTCATCGATTGTTTCGATTGAGTGCAGGAATAATGCCTATTGTTACAACATTCCTGATTCCTTCCACTATAGGTAGGTAGGTAGGTAGGTAGGTATATAGGTGTATTCCTTCCGATTGGAGAAAAGCCTCTCCATAATGTTTTCATTCTTCAAACATAACGAGAAACTACTTATTTTGACGAAGAAAATCCTTAACATACACTTACTTTATTTTCACTTGCGTCCTGTATCATTTTGCTCAGAAATTACTAGAATTGTCTAAACACTGGAATGGCTTCAAAAAGCCTTGCTTTGAAATTATCCCGACAGCACAGATAGTAATTAACATGAAGATTGTTATGGAGCATTTAAGAAACTTGTAAGAAACTCTGTGTACTCATAATCCGATAATTGTAAGGAGTTAAGGAGCTCAAATCCTTAGTTTCTTGTAACAAATACGTGTACATTTAGAGGAAAGAACGGTGGAGATCACTACTGAAGAATTTTTACTTTAGCCAGAAACCAGCTGCTACCTTGACAGTGGAACACTTGTTCCTCGATAGCTTGGTATGAGTTGCTTGCCCCTTGACAACAGTCGTCCATGTTGAAGATTTCAAACAGAAAGGGAACTTTGCCAGGTCACAGAGGTCAGATTTTGGAAAATTACCTTTTAATGAGTTGGCAGCTCAACTGATGAGTTCATTAACAGCCAGAGTTTGGCAGCTCACCTAAGTTTGATTGTTGGCCCAAATATCTCTTAATTGTTTTGATTGTGTGAATTAACAATGTCTATAAATACTTCAGATGCTTCATCGTTTGTTCCGATTGTGTGCATAAATAATGCCTATTGTTACAACATTCCTGATTCCTTCGTCTATAGGTAGGTAGGTCTATTCCTTCCGGTTGGAGAAAAGCCCCTCCATAATGTTTTCATTCTTCAAACATAAAAACTTTACACAAAAGAACAGAAAAACTATGTTTAATGCTGAAAAGTTGACAGTAATGCTGCATTTTTGATATTGTTGATGGATAAATTCTGTTAAAACTTTAGAAATTTAACAATATATATAACTAGGGCTATTTTCTCGATTCTGAAGATCATTAAAGAATTTATCCTTGATCTTATGCTTGAAGTTGTTTACATTATTAGAAGACTGTTCCAAATTTGGGTCCTATATTATAGGAGAGACCATTTTGCCCTATAATAGCCTTTTGAAACGGTAGATTTAGTTTGTTTTTAGATCTTCTAGTTATCCGTCACTGGCCAACTGGTGAGAACATCTCCGACATATAGGTAGGGGCTGAATTATCAAAAAATTGAAAACATTGTAGCAGTGCATTGTTCAAATCTTTCTTTTGTGTGGAGCCAATTCATATCTTTGAATTCTTTGATTCCTACATGCGCTCTATTATTCAGATGCAAACAGAACCTGATACATTTAATTTGAGCTGTTTGGATCTTTTTGGTTAACCTTTTATTAAGCATTGAAAGGCAAGCACTGCATGCATAGTCAAAGTGGGGCTGAATCAATGCATTTGCAAGTGGCCTACGGAGAGAGAAGTCAAGAAAGTTTTGTTTTCTGTAAAGAAACCTTAGTCTGCAATTGATTTAACTTAGGGTCCTGGTTGCCATCGACTCGCCAGACAGGCTCTCATCAAGGACACAGCCCAGATACGTCGTCACTGAGGTGTATTGTTTGATCTTGATGTCACCTCTTCTGATGTCAAGTTTCTTGCTGCCAGATCGTTTATTTTTCCTGCGTTTCTTGTCCTCTCCGAAGTGAATGCTTAGTTTGTTATCAACAAACCAATCGCAAAGGGAGTTAACATTTTCATTTAGTTGCTTTCCTATTTCATTGATGTAATGATCTCTCAAAACAAGACAGGAGTCAGAAAAGAGCCTTGAGGAACTCCAAATGATAATTCCCCAGGTGATGAGGTCCCTCCCCCTATGCTTACAAAGAAGGTTCGGCTTGTTAGATAAGATCTAAACCAGTATATGGCTGAATCGGAAAAGGCAAGGTCTTTATTTTTTTCAAGGAAAATTTCGTGATCAATCGTATCAAACGCTTTCTGTAGAACAATTAAAATCATGCCAGTAAACATCCCTTTTTCGAACGCTTGTATGATTTCGTCACTTAGGTATGATAAAAATGTATCCCTTGAGTAGTAAGGGCGAGAGCCAGACTGGTATCGATAAAGAATTTTGTTTGTATTGAGGTATTCTAGGACCTGCTCATGAACAACTTTTTCAATTGCCTTGGAAATCTGTGGCAAGAGTGAGATTGACCTTTTTATTATTTGGTTCATCTCGGCTACCATTTTAAGGAGTGGCTTCAATTTAGCTACTTGCAATCCTCGGGAAAAGGCGATAGGGAGACGGAAAGATTGCATAGCTCTGAAACTGGTTTTCCAAATATTGGTGCACGGTCCTTAAAGGAATTTTCCTGTTATTGTCAAGCCCTGCTGCTTTTGGGGGATTTATTCCCTCCAAAAGTTTGAGAACATTTTCCTCAGTTGCTTGGTATGATGTGAATTTCTGCTTTCCAACGATGAGGTGCTTGTAATATCTTTTGGTACATTTTACAAAGTATATTTGAGTACATTTTATGAGTAAATATGAGGTATATTTCTGAGTATATTTTACAAAACTGGATGCTAGAAAGTAACTCTTGGTTCTTGCGTACTGACATACATATTTTGAGTTTTTACGGAAAAATAGTAACAGTTAGATGCATGCAAATAACTGTTTCTTATCGAGGATATGCTACAATTGTTGAGCATTTATTTCAATGTTCAAAAATGTATTTTTTTGCTAAAAATTCGTCTTTTCCTGAATCTTCATCTGGAATATCGAAGCAATGTCTAGTCTGCGGTGCGACCTCTTTCCTCCCCCGTAGAGGTCGCACCGCAGACTAAGCAATGTCTGAATATCGAGCCAATGTCTGGACGAATACTCGTCTAGATTTTTTTCGGTGACAAAAAGAACAACCTTGTTTGAATCATACCCAATCATAGATAGGGCCAGCCATAACAACACCAGGAGGAGCCGAAAGTCAATTGACAAAAGATTGTCTGCACTCTTCAGGCTGGCATAAAGACGTGAGCGTAGGTATGTATTTAAGATTTTATTCCAGTATGTCGCAGACCTAAGTTGTTTCTTGATTCAGGTAATCAGTAATGTAGAAGCGTAGAGTACTGTCGCCCTGAATGGCCACCCTATGGAAAGAAAGTGATGTGGACCGAACATGTGCACAGAGTAAAAATTGGTGCACAAACTGGCGCACAAAATAGTGTAAAAACTTTGTGGTGCACAAGTTGAACTTCTTTCTTTTTGATGCACACATAATCTTAAAAACAAAGATAATGAATTAATTCTGTCTGTGGGGTTTTTTGGAGTCCAGCGGTCTTCTTTCCTTCAATTCTCATGGCTGGTGCACTTGATAATTTGTATCTCAAGATTCCCAATACCAAATAAAACTTTTCCTTGCTAAGATTCTTTAAAGGGTAGTGACTAGAAAACTGTGACGGAAATGTCAAACTTTCCAATTTAAGCTCTAGTAAACACGGGATGGAAATAGGCAATTTTAATTTATGCAAAAAAGATGCTTACACAAAAATTTTCAAGAGGATATAAATTTATAGGCTAGTGATACTGTTACAAAAGGTCAGATGTTCTATTTTAGCACCACCATAATGGGATAGGAAAAGCATTCTACGCCAAAGTGGAGGGTGCATATTCAAAAATTTCCTGGGGGCCCAGGGTGCATTCCATGCACTTAGGCCCAAAGATCTTTGTCGTTTACTTGACTTCTTTGCTAGTGTAGCGGCATCATTTTGTCAATAAAGCTTTGTCTTGAGAAAGAAAGTTTTGTCTTGGGAAAGAAAGTTTTATCTTGGGAAAGAAAGTTTTGCCTTGAGAAAGAAAGTTTTACCTCTAGAAAGAAAGTTTCGCCTTGAGAAAGAAAGTTTTACCTTGAGAAAGAAAGTTTTGCCTCAACAAAGAAGTTTTGCCTTGAAAAAGAAAGTTTTGTCTTGGGAGAGAAAGTTTTGCCTTGAGAAAGAGAGATTTACCTTGAGAAAGGAAGTTTTGCCTCGACAAAGAAGTTTTGCTTTGAGAAAGAAAGTTTTGCCTTGACAAAGAAGTTTTGCCTTGAGAAAGGAAGTTTTACCTTGAGAAAGAAAGTTTTGCCTCAACAAAGAAAGTTTTGCCTTGAGAAAGAAAGTTTTGCCTTGACAAAGAAGTTTTGCCTTGAGAAAGAAAGTTTTGCCTTGAGAAAAGAGTTTTGCCTTGAGAAGGAAAGTTTTGCCTTGAGAAAGATAGTTTTGCCTTGAGAAAGAAAGTTTTGCCTTGAGGAAAAGAGTTTTGCCTTGACACTTGTGGGCCACCATAGTTATCAGATTTTTTAGCAGCTTCTCTCTCCCTGAAAATACCTTGGCATATGAAAGCTTTGGACTCAGCGTACCCTTGGCGTAGGTTTTACATGGAATGCACCCTGGCTGGGGGCTTTGCCCCCAGACCCCATCATCTTCCTGCCCCCCCAGTTGATTTGCTCTTAAAAAATTTTTTCGCAATGGTTCAACATATGACGCAAAATATTATAGAATCAAGGCCCCGTGATATTTGTCATTCATTTACTATTTGCCATTCACATTGTGAGTGGGGCCTACATTGCCCTGCATTCTATAAATCGCTTCCAAGGCAGTTTTCACAAAAACTGATAAAAATCAAACATTATATCAACATACACAGTATATATATTTCAGGAAATCAGTTTCCTTCGCAAACTGCCTTTTGGAAGAAGAAAGAGCAAAATTTGGTTGTGTTTACGCCATTCTAGGCATTGTAATTGCAAAATTTTTCTGTGGGAGCATGCCCTTAGACCCCCCTAGATTGCTGCACCACCCAGTTCACACCTATTGGTGCACACTTATTATTGACAACTTTGCTGTCTGGTGCACCAATATCTTAAATTCCATATTGGCTGAATGGGTCTAATCACAAAAAAAATTATGTTCTCACTAACGTGTTATGACTCTCTGAATTTTTTCTTTGTGGATGTAGACCTAATTTCCTTGCCAATTGTTATTTCTAAGCCTAAAACATTTTTACTCACGTTTCCTCTCAAAACTGTGGCTAACATCAGCAGCAGTCAAAGCAACAGCTTGCCTCAATTCTCTCCGTGAATGGGTCTAAATATTGTCAGGGCCTCAGCCGGGAAACTTTGCTAGCCAAGAAGCCAGGAATCTCGCTACAGTTTCTAAACTGAATGGACTTTAAGTGAATGTGTACGGCATTTGGCTTTTGACATTCTTGACAACACAAGAGTTTAAAAAACAGATCCTGCTTTTCCTGCGACGATGAAGCTCAAATTCAAATGAAACCATTGCAATAATTCTCAGAGTGAAGAGGCACCAAAGTTGATGAAACTCTCAAAATGTATCAAGGTAAGTTCAGAAGCACCCTTCCTTTCTAAACTGACGCAAAACCACCACAAATAAACTTGGATCGCTATGTGGAGTTGTTTGATAAGAATAGACCCATTCAGGGTGATTTTTTCCTGATCTATTTGCCTCTTGAAAAATACTCATATCAGCCACAAGAATTGGCAAGATGTTTTGTTAAATGTTAGAATTAACTCTTAACAGGTTTGTATGAACTGCGAAACAGGTCAATTGGACATCAAATGCACAAAAGTGGAAAATATACAGGCTGACCCATTAAACCCAATCAACGAGAAGGGAAGATTTGACGAATCTTACAAGTCCACAAAAGATAGCCTGGCTGAAAAGCTTCATATTTTTAGAAATAGCACCTTCAACTAAACACAGTCAAGGAATGTCATAAAGTAAAATGCCAGCAAAACATTTTCATCGGATTTTTGAAAAATGTCAAATCCAGGAGCCTGGTATTTTACGTTGAAGGAAGAGAATGTGATTCTGATGAAAAACGGTATTAGACCCATTCAGGGCGAAAGTACTCTAGTAAAGTTGAAGTCCATAATGCTGGATGCTGGCCACTGTTCCTGTACGTGGGTATATGGCTTATCGTGAAGCAACCTATGAGTGAGAGCGCGTGGTCGAGTGGTTAAGGCGTCTGACTCGTAAACCAAAGGTCAGAACGGCCGTAGGTTCAAATCCTGCGCTGACAGTTTCGTCGCTGTCCGTTACTCTAGCCCGGGTCAACCAGAGCCATGTGAGGGAAATCTTGTCGCTGCGGCGGGTAGCTGCGGTGGGTAGCTGTGGCTGATTGATGGTAAAACATCCGTGGCCCCTACTGGTAATAAGTCTCTCAGACTTTTGTGGGCTATCCACGTTAAATATAAATACCTACCTACCTACCTACCTACCTACCTTACCATGGCTAGCTAAGTTTGAAATTCCAAACGGGTTCACTAACATATGCCTACAGCGTTTACACAGAATACCTAAAAAAGGAAAGGTCGTTAGGTTATCTGTAGCCCCCCCCCATGGAAGAGAAAATCCGGATTTATGCTAAAATCCCCAAAATCAAGGGACATGCACCTGGCAAGATGCAAAAATCCTGGGTTGTGACAGAAATAAGGAAAAACCAGAACTTGTGGTTGCTGGCAAACACGTGAAATTGAAAAATCCGGATATTGCTGTACTGTTAACGGCAAAATCTGGATCCCTCAACCACATTTTATCCTGAAAATCTGGGGTCTTTGATTTGAAGAGTCTTCCTTCCATGGGGGGGGGGGTACAGATATTAACTGGAGCCACCCAAATTTAGTTACGCCTTGCCAACAAGAGAATTGTGTCGTTCAAGCTCCATTATGACATTTAGGTTCAGGTCAAAGATTCACAATCAAGAAACTGCAAATGTAAACTAATTTGCCTATACATTTTACCATGTCCTATTTATGACCATGATTACAAATTTTTGTGTATGGTTTACAATATGCCAAACTGTAAGTTGAACTACCTTGCATGTAACTTGGATGAATAAAAACTGCAAGATTAAAAATTTTCTCTGGTTCAATCAAGCTTCAGAACTTTCTTTGGGACACCTGGTGTTTTTGCTCGGAAAGCCTCACAGTGTAGAGTCCTTACAAAATTTACAGCAAAAAGGAGTGTTTGAGGAATACGCTAAATCTTGACTGTCCATTTGGTGGCCATGCATACACAAGAAGTCCATCAATGTCTGGTTATTTCTAAGGCGAAACCAGTCCAATGCGGCTTCAAACATGCCGGTTTTGCGGACTGTTCAAGAAGTAATCAAATTGCTCCGTTGCTCCATCCGAGGAGACATATTTTCGAACGCCATTTAATTGCATTGGTTCTTAACAAAAGTCAATAATGTTATCAAATTGTGATGATTGTTCAAAAAGTTCACGTTTTTGAATCACAGGGTGGTGGCAAGACTTATGCACGGTCTTCAATTTTCGTAGCTTTAAGCCGAAAGGAAATCCATTAGTAGGAATTTATTGCATTAATTCATTTAATACCTTTCTAGAGTTGTAATTATTGTGATTTTGAATTTTTGTTCATATTCTTCGAAAAGTATCATTAATTTTCAGGACATTTTGCTTATTGTCAGCTTTAAACCTATGCTGGAACTATTGTCATCCTCTTTGGGGGATATGACGCTTATTATTTACCTGTTACAAAAATATGTTGCTTATAAGTTCTGAAGATGAAAATCGATGCAATTCTTATCATTCAAGAGCTGAAAACTGAAAAATTATCCGGTTTTACTAAACTATGGAATCAGCCAAAACGACCCAAAACAAGCCAAAACGATCCAAAACGACCCAAAACGAGCCAAAACAAGCCAAAACGATCCAAAACGAAGCAGAACGACCCAAAATTACCCAGAACAACCCAATAGCGTGCCAAAATGACCCAGAACTAAGCGAAAAAGAGCCAAAATGATTCAGGGTGGCTCAAAGCCAATGACCAATAAAATCGTTAGCAGAGGCTGGTATTTTAGGCTATTGCATTCCAACCCTCTCATCTTCTCCTCTCTCTCTGCACATCTCGCTGTTCTGTGTCTCGTTTTGATAATCAAAAGAAACTATATCATTGACTATAAATAGGCCTAGGCCAGCATAACTTTTGACAGTGAAGCCCACCTGAGCCCGGCTGAACCCAACTGTGGACCATTCAAATTGTGGGATAATCCCTTGATAGATATCATTGTTTTCAAGGTTAATGAACAAATAACTACTTCACACATTTTGTCTACTGGGGAAAGCACACCTCACACGTTATAACAACAGGGTAGATATAAAAACCCCAGACTGGAATGATTCCTGCTGTGCGAGGTTAAGCCATCGTTGAAAAAAGTCTGGTTTCCACAGGACTGTTCCTGTCTTCCCCGTCTCTTATAAGTTTTCTGGCGACACGAACGATGCGAGCAATGGGAGTGCTTGAGTTGTTTCCATATGATCACTGCTGTTGTCCCTGTCGCTGAAATTCATGCAGACCCACACTCCAGCTCACTGATTGAATCAGTTTGGGCCGTTTTTGGGTTGTTCTGGGTCATTTTGGCTCGTTTTGGGTCGTTATGGCTCGTTTTGCGTGGTTTTGGCTCGTTTTGGGTAGTTATGGCTCGTTTTGGGTCGTTTTGGCTGATTCCATAGTTTAGTAAAACCGAAAATTATCATTTCTAGCTTTGTGAAAGTGTTTTCAAAGATATCTTCCCACCAACATCACGCAGAACTCTATAACGATACGACCAAGTTGTGGAAATATGTTTATGCATATGAGTTAGCCTTTCTTCTTCAATAAAAATGTCTCCATTCTTTACCACATACGGCATGGTGTTCTACAAGAATTTCTTCTATTTGTAATAGAATTTGGCCCTTGATTTATTGTTTGGAATGTCGGTACCGGTTGAAGAGTCTTGCTGGCAAGATCCTTGTTTGTTTGTTTTTGATTTGTTTTTTGAGTGGGCTTGTCTGGATTTCTAGCTACTGAAAGCTAATTTAGGCCCACTGTGCATGCCGCATCCAGGCATGGGACCCCTAGTTTAACGTCCCTTCCGAAGGACAACGAGGTGAGTTGCGAGGTCAGGCCTCCGAGTTCACCCATCCGGAGTTTGACCTCACTCGACCAAGCTTAACTTCAGTCACTTGGCGAAGACTGTATAAGCCACTCAGCCACTCACCCCGTAAATGTTCCCACGTAGATGTAGGGCCTATTTGATGGAAGAACTTTTACAGAGAATCTTTTGGGGGAATTTGTGGAGGTTTTGTGAATTGATAGTATCGTTGCCTGATATGGTCAAAAGTTCTTCGAAATATTATCTGAATGAATTGTCTTAATTCATCTCCTTCATCATGGTGCATTTTTGTCTCAATAAGCACAATAGGATGGCAGTTGCAGCTGCCAACTGATTAATCTATCGAAAATGAAATGTACCGACGATAGAAAATAGGATTTATAAGTATGATGGTAGTCAAAACTGATCGTAAATAAATGTATTAGGCGCATGGTCAGATTCTTCGCAAGAGTTCTTTCCTTGCTAACAATCAAAGCGCCATCATTTGCAATGAAAACTGTGTTTGTTTTGTGTAATTCAAATCTGAATCGAATCATATAGTGTAAATTTTGATATTTGTTTTGCCATCTTGAGCGTATTTATATCGCAGGTGTTCTCATGTCGATACCCCATGCATCAAGGAGTAGACAGCTTTGAGTTAAAAGATTAGGCAATGATTTGGATGGATTTAGTTTGTGATGAATGAGCATGTATCATGAGCTTTTGCTCTTATTTAACAGGAGCTAGAATGCTTAGTCTTAACAAATTTCTAAACCTCAATTAAACTATCAGATAAGAGGTTTAAAACATGCTTTAAGCTGTGAAGTAGCTTCGCAGGAAGCTTGTATGTCTGGAAGGAAGAAAGGGGGGAGAGACAAGAAATGGAATAGAAGGAAGAAAAGAAAGGAAGTAATGAAGGGAGAAGGGGACGATGGAAGGAAAAAGGAAATAAGGCAAAAAGAGAGGAGGAAGAACGAAGGATGGAGAGTAAATAGGACAACAAAGAAAGCAATAATTTCAAAATGCAAAGAGGAAAGGAAGGACAGAATAAAATAAATTCAATTTTAATGATAATGCTCTTTTCATTTACACTTTTAAAATCCAAGGAAGCTTTGAAGAGTAATTCCAGCTCATGGTGGATCATCAATTACAAAAACACAATATTGCCATTCAACTGAAATCTGAAACCACAGAAAATTGATAAAACAATGGTAGGAAAAATTCTAGTTTGACACTCCCTTCGTAGGAAGGCAACTACTTTTTCCACCACTGTATTAAATTTCAAATATTTCGTTGTCGTAGAAAGAGTCACGTAATCAAAGGAATCCCAAATTTGGAGATTGGTAATAAGAGACAATCAAACAAAAATTCCTGAAAAGCTCCTCAAAAATGTTTCCGAAAATATTTTCACCGAAGTATATCGTCCGAGATTTTATCCGCGGAAAATCTTTGCATATAATTTACCTCATACTCAACATTTTTAAAGTAAAAACCATTGGTTTTAGTTATCAAGATAAATTTCTGAAGGTAGATGTAGAGACACAAGTAGGAAATACTGGCACAAAATATGATTTCTTTTTAATGATACTATGTAAATAACAAGTTGCCTTTCTGAAAGATATACATACTTGTGTCTCTACATCTACTTTCAGAAATTTTTGTTTATAACTAAAACCAATGGTTTTTATTTTAAAAATATCAAAGTGACCCTGAGAAGAAATGAAAATTTGAAATTTTTTTACTCTTGAAATCTAGAACATCCATTCAAGAACCATCCCCTTGGGAAGCTGCATACAGTCTTATCTCACAACTTGTTCTCAAACAGACAGATGTAATCAGCCATCGCAGTCAATAGAATGAAGCAGATAACTGTTGTTGTCTACAGTCAAAGATGAAAACCACATTGATATACAGTTTGATATCCATGTCCCCTATAATGTACATATGGGGATGTGATCCAATTGATGCAACTGGAAAATTCTAATTCTTCTAAAAAATGCTGAGCACTAAAAGTATTTTCGTGACTGATTTCTAAATCAAATCTTGTATGTGCTCAAGTGAGGGATGGATGTGCTCAAGTGAGGGATAAAGGCTCTCCCTTTGTCAATTCATTTGCATTCATAAAAATAAAGGTAATCCTACAGGATAAAATATCTTTTATGTAAATAAATCAAATGAAATGAAAATTTGCTTGGTATCCTCTGGTTCTCAAATAAATTTTGTTTGATGTACAGACAAAACAAGTTAGGTACAAAATATAATACTTAAACTTTGCAGCTGTGCACTTAAGCTCAAAGAAGAACAATTAGATCAGTGCTTTGACTGAAATGATTCTTTTATGTCAAACGATCGTTTAACATTAGCAGACAACGTTATTTTTAGTCATATCATATGATGAGTGTCTCCCCTTCAACTTTCACTTCATCTCTCCGAAGTTAACAGAACAAGCCTACTTGCATTGTTCAGTTCAGAACAAAGCAATGCCTAGGCCCATAGGCCATTGTTTGTTGGATAAATTACAGTCAGAAATGTAGTTTTTCAAAAACGAAAATAACACATTTTGCAAATTTTCCGGGATAATCGCAGTACACTGCCATGTAAACCAACGTGTTAACTGCAAAATTAGGAAGTTTCTCCTCAGGGCCAGGAGTGAATTTGTTTTTACAACAATCTCTCCGGGGCTAGTTGAGGGGCTAGAATGTTAGGCACAAAAATGTTTATCTGCTACTTTCCTACAAATATTCCGAACACGAGTGACATTATTCAATCCAGAAACAAAATCGAATTGATGGTCTTTCCGCTGACTTCTCAAACTATTCTCAACCTTTAATTCCAAAAACTGATGGAGTAATACTGATTTGAAGAGAGAGTGGTACTGCTGTAGAAAGATCGAGATATCGCGATTTGAGCAAAGTAACAGGAATTAACAAACATTTTGCAAATTTTCCCAGATATCCTACCTTGTCTGCCATGTTTGTTGTATCCTGAAGTTTTAATCCACCAAGTTAGATCGTAGGGCCAGGACCAGTTTTCGTTTTACTTCACTTTGAATAAATCGCTGTTATTGGATGAACTCGCACCTTTTTGGCAACAGCAACTGATGCATTTCCTGAAGGTTCTTTGATCAATCTTTGGAGATCTTCTACTCTGGCAGTACCCTGGGTACCAGAGCCTCGAAATTTAGATGAAAGGAAATTGGTAAGAGGAAAAGAGAGAAGGAAGAAAGGAGAAGGAAACTTTCTTTCCTTCCCTATTTTTTCTTTTTATTTTTTTTTGGCTCTGGTTCCCAGGGTACTCTGGCAGCTTCGCCAACCTCCCACGAGACTGTTTTGATTTGAATCAGGTGCCAATTTTGGCGCGCAAGCAGCGATCGGGTGTCAAAACCAGAGACTGGCACCCGGCGGCTCTATTCCGGCCCGCCATATTTTTCGTTTGTGAAGGGTTCGCTCCCAGCCTCGTTTTGCATTTCTTCCCTATGTTGTCAGTAGGTGGACAACCATACGTACTTACATTTATATAATAGTAATAAATGTTGATAAAGGGGCTGGAAGGCCACGGCCTATAAAACCCGGATTATCTAAGATTAATGATCTAGTTTAGTTTGAATTCGAATTTTGAATCCCCGTGTAGGCGGTCAAAGAGCTTCTCGAACGTTACGACGTCCTTTCTTTGACGATGTTCACTGGCAAGCAGTTCCACTCTTTTACCATTCGCTGTGAATGAAAGTTCTTTTTCACATCTAATCTGCATTTATTCAACATTATTCTGTATCTATGGCCTCTTGTCTTATTTTCATTTACCTTTAAGAACTTAAAAGGGTCACTATCATTAAAGCCATGGCATATTTTGTAAGTTGTGATCATGTCATCACGGTTTCTCCTATACTGAAAGGTCATTTACTCTGCTTTTTTGATGGTTTTATCAATGTTATCTGAAATAATTAACATTTTCTCTACTATCAATATTGACGCTTAGGTGTGAACATTTGTCACCATTTAGGTGCCTAGCAACGAACGTGGTAACCTTTTTGATAAATCGTGAAAGAACCAGACTTTGCTGTAACCCTTTTAGTAAATGTAGGTATATCGTTCCGGTAAGTAAATGTCTTCGAGGTAAACAAAGGGGGAGCTAAGCAAGGGGATAACAAGGAGATAACCATGCGCCCCCTCCGGGCAAAATGCCAAAGAAACATTCTTTGTAAAATTGGTTAAGTTGTATACGATAGCAGATATGTTGAAGTTGCTCCCCATATTACGAAGGAAGTTGCCATTAGCACACTTATTGGAAATAGAATTTAGAGGCAGGCAGCCTCAGACTTCCATTTTCAAAGCGCTAATGCCAGCATTAGCTTTGAAAATATGTTTTGTCGAAAACGGTGTTCTTTCCCATACGAATGATATCAGTAACTCAGGATTCCAAGAATAGGCCGTCAGTTAGATACAAATTTGAAACCATGAGAGAAGTAATTTGTTTGGCTTGTTCTAGGGTGCGAAGGAAAATCTTAATTATTGATATCATTATCTCTTGGGGACTAGCAATTAAATCGTCATCGATAGGAAGCAGAAAGCACCCATCCTAGCGATACTTTTGAACAGAATAGGTACATCGCAAAACGCGATTGAAATTCCTAATTCCTTCCTTTTTCTGCCACATAAAGCTCTAGTATACCCGATTTGACTTGCTTTTGACCAGAAAAATTGCCTATTTAGAGCTACGTGTTGTTTTTTATAAGAAACTTGGATCAGGCCATAGTACTAAAAGTTTCTTAACTGGTTTCTTATTTTTTAATGCATGAATTGTCAATGTGGTCGCTAACGTTGCTGCAGATATGTTTCTTGATATTTAAAACATCATATAGGAATAAACGGTGTTCTATTATGTTGAAAACAGAAAGGTTAGATAACATTGCCCAATAATAAAGGTTCAACGATCTATTTGCTATAAAATTCATGCTTTTAAGTTTGAAAAGTTTCTTAGTACTTCTCAGACATAGTACTAGAGCTTCTTAAAATTTTGGCCATCTTAGTACTAGTTTCTTATAAACCAGTTTCTTATAAAAAAACGTGTAGTTGACGGAGATAAACAGCTAACTCAGGAACTTCTATTTATGGATAATCTTTTCTTAGCTCTGTCCACTAACTTTGACGTCCGATGTTTTTTCTGAATTGTCCTCCATTAATTTAGAAATTGTGGTAAAATTTTCTTCTTGATGAAAATTTCATTCATTGAATTGGCTGAGGAAGAGATAGCCATATGTTTTAAAAAACAGTGTCTCACGAGGGGACAACAGAGAATCAACGGAAGACAGAACATGCGATTCTCAAAGGAATATGTTGGTTTATTTGTAAATATAATCTCACAGTGTTTACTTTTTGTTTAAATATTCATAATCTAAGTCAAACATTCCAGACTCTTAAAGCAGCAGATTTCTGTTGCCGATGATCCATATTTAAGCAATTCAGGCATGTTCCATTCGCTGGACCCAAAGACCCCAAGACCCCAAGACCCCAAGACCCCGGACCCCAAGACCCCGGAAGTAATTGTGAATATTTTTCATCATTCATTTTTTTTACTAATATCAAAGTGGTGGAAAATGAGTGGACAGACAAGAAAGTGGGAAAACTTTGTTGAATACACGGAAACTGCGCATAAGAAACTCAACTCTCAGATCACGAAATAATTAAGAAACTCCAGTACTGGAAAAATATAACTTAAAAAACCGTTATTTTGAACAAGGAAGTCCTTGTGATATTCTTACTTAATTTTCACTTATTTGCTGTATCATATTACTCATAACCGACTTGAGTAATGTCTAAATATCGGAAAAGCGTGAACAAATTTCAATGAGGGCACAGGTAGTGACCATGAAAGTTGGTATGGAACCTTTAAGAAACTCGTAAGCAACTCTGAGTACTCAAAATCTGATAATTTTAGGAAACTTCCAGCATTGGCGAAAATTCTTAGAAATGCGACTAAGAAATTTAGCTGGTGTCGCTGAGATTGAGCGAATCCTATTGCTACTACCGGGTGAGTCCATTAAAACGCCCGGCGTTTGAAAAAATTCTGCTCCCTTATATCAAAGCAATGATATTGAGAATTGTCTTATTTTGTCTCCGATATGTCAAATTAGGTGCAGTAATTTACCCTGCTTTAATCGGCCATTCTTTCCCGTTGAAATAGGTGATTTTCTGTAGAAAGTCCCTGTCGAAAACCTGCATAAACGAGTTAAAACACCAAGCATAATTTCCCTTTGTTCTCCTTCCTAGCAATAATTACTCATTGATGTGTTCATATATTTTGTCCTCATGGGAGAATGGAATCCCCCTGAATAAGTTCTTCACACAAGGGGGAAGACTTTTCAACCCGTCAACAAGAAAGCAGGTGCGTACTGAAAGTCATCACTGTGAGGTTACCACATTGGGGATTTTTGCTTTTAATTTTGGCATGTTTTGTATGGTTTTTCAAAGGGGTCCACTTTAGAAATTCGCTTACAGAATCTGAACGGAGTGGCCGATTTTAGTCAGAATAATTTCTGAAAATAATTGAACATGCTAGCTGTTCAATCAGGTATTGCAAAATATCATTGCTTATATACTCAGGGAGCAGTAGCCTTTCGAAAGTCGGGCGTTTTTCGACTCACCCGATACAATCTGCGAGAGTCTGCAGCACTTGTTGAAATCAGAGTTATATATTTGGCGAGCTGAATGCAAGGATTTTTATAGTCCTGATTAAACGTAAGCATGCTTCGTCTTCCTTCGAATCTTTAATAAGTTTTGATCACCTTGTCCACGAAGTATTGAGACTTCAACAATACTTATAACTTTCTGTTGCATTGGTTTCCTTTCGTGAGTTGGTTTCATGTTGCGGCTATAGTTTATTCTTTACACGGTTTTCAGTAGCCTTGTTATGCTTGGGCTTTCTACTTCAACCGGGCTTGAAATTTTCATCTACCTTCAATTTACTTTATTTCCACTTCTGATCTTCATTCATATAGTTTTGCTATATATATCTCTCTCAAAAAGTGCTCAGACCAATATCTTTCTCTAGGAGAACGAAAGAATCATTGGAATGTTTCAGGAGAAAATAAACGATCCCCCTGTAAAATGTTAGAGATTTATAGGGAATGATTGCCCTCGTATGATTGTATATTTATTTCCACCTGAACCTAACCTACAGCATTCAGTAATGAAAACCTTTTTCTTTGTCAACTTAGTTTCCTTTTGCTAGAGTTATATTCAACAAAGTTTTTCCTGTTTTAATGTCTTTTCACTCATTTCCCACCACTTTGATATTAAAAAAGCTGCGTGATGAAAAATAGTTACATTCACTCCTTGGGTCTTTGGTTCTGTTGTCTTGAGGTCTTGGGGTCTGGGATGCTGGGGTCTTGGGGTCCAGCGAATAGAACATGCCAACAATTCGACATGGGTTTTAACATATTCTTGAGTAGTTTATTGATAGGCAGGTTTCCTTTATGTTAGGATACAGCTAGCTGAAACCACACCACAGTCACTGGATGCAAAGTCGTTGAGCTGAGTTGAGTTGAAGGGATATTGGTGACAATCTACTAGAAGTTCAAAACAGCGTGATAGGAGGTATGAATTTGTTTAAGTGTTATCATCTCTTTACCTTCTAAAGGGAAGGGGTGCGTGATTGACAGGTCAATGGGCTTATGCCGCCCGGTTTTCTGAAAGCTTACTTTCTGGATACTTTTTCAAAATTAGTCACTTTTCAAAATTTTAATTTTTACCAATTTTTGTTTATTGCAGCTAGAAGCAAATTTCACAAAGGATTACCCTTGTTTAGAGAATATGATACCTTCCAAGGCATCAATAATCGGATGTGCTAAATTGCGTGGGTTGTGTGGGTTGCGTGGGTCTGAAAAGCTGCGTGGGCCGTGGGTCGTACAATCGCGGATAAAACTCATGATACACTTTGTATTTTGGAGGAAATTTCGAGTTGAGATCCCCCCCCCCCCCACCCCCCATTGCAATGTTGAAAGCTGATGAAAATTTCATAGATGAGTTGACAAGTATGTCTTCTTTCAGCAACCAACATTGTAATGGGGGGGGGGGAGGGGGCATTAGCAGTGAAAGGTAGCAATTTACATAAAGGAAAGGCCTCTTTTAAGGCAAAAAGCATCTGTCCCAACGAGTTTTGTCCGGGATTGGTAGGTCGTGGGACGTAGGTAACTTTGCGTGGGTCGTGGATGATTTTACGTGGGTCATGGGTCCTTTTTGGCGATAATTTTACGTGAGTAATCTTGCCTGGGTGAAATTTCTTGCGTGGGTAACCGATTTTACATGGGTCGACCTTTTCGGTGCGTGAGTGGCACATTTCGCGAGGGTTGCCCTTTTTGCGTAAGTCTTATAACAGCATAAAGACTTTCATTATCCATTCTAAGCTCACGCATTGACCCACGCAGCGACCCGCGACCCACGCAGCAACCGACGGCCCATGCAACCCACGCAATTTAGCACACTCTCATTATTCCAATTAGACATATCCGCGTGTACGAGCTCGCAACAGATATGTACCTAGTAACTGAATTTTTTCAGTTTCAGTTTTCATTTCATCACTACATACAATTTATTCTAACAATACAAACAAATAACTAAACTACACATATTAAAAAGTAACTTCACAGAAAATGAATACAATAAAATTAATACCATATACAAATACAAGGAGGTGTAAATAAATTGTATGCATGGAAGTACATGAAGGAGGAGCTCTCTCAATAGGTACACTAAGCGAGACCCCCCCCCCCCCACCTATCCTTAGATGTAATCAAATGAATTTATGTGAGTCTAAAATAATTGTGTACCGGGTGTCCAAGGAAAAGTATACAGATTTGATCGATCTTAGCGACTAGGATATAGCATGAATCAATCCGGAATGATTTTCGAAACATACCTCGATAGCTAACTTGAACATAGATACATCGTTTGTTGATATCGGCGCGTTGAGAGTGAAGATATTAATCTTCAAAGTGCAAATTTTCCGCCACCTCCAAACCAGAGATTTGACGTTTTGGCCTAAGCAAATCCTTGAAGCAAAGTGAATAAAATCAACAAGATTTGAAGACGGCACAACAGATGCGTTTTCCCAAACACAGTTTATGTTAGACCTATCATAAAGGGAGCTTCGAAACCAGCTTCATTCATCTCAATATCGACAATTGATTTTACTCTTACTACTCATCGGCAAAAGTACTCCCTTGAGCATCAACACACTCGTGCAACTGTCGAATCATTCCTTGAAAAAAATTTGTTGTCAGATCTCTTGGGGGTCAAGACTGGAAGGTCTAGAGATCTTTTGGGAAGATGTCTCCTATCTTCTTGATGACCCACCTGGGAAAGCATCTTCGAAGATACGTCATGATCAACCTGATCTCAAGAGATCTGATAACAAATTCTTTTCAAGGAATGATTCGACGATGTCAAAAGCGCGTTGAGCTCAGGGGAGTATTTTCACAGATGAATAGCATGTGTGATTTCTGAGCTCCCTTGACGATAGGTCTCACATAAACTGTATTTTGTAAAACACATATGTTGTGCCATTTCAAATTTTGTTGATTTCAGTCACTGTCCTTCAAGAATTTGCTTAGGCCAATATAACAAAGCTCTGGTTTCGAGGTGGAAGCAAATTTGTCCTTTGAAGATTAATATCTTCACTCTCAACGGACTGATATCAAGAAACAAGGTATCTATGTTCAAGTTAGCTATCGAGGTATGTTTTGAAAATTATTTCGGATTGATTCACGCTATATTCTTATTGCTAGGGTCGACGAAATCCGTATACTTTTTTTTTGGGACATCCGGTATTTACAGGTACCAAAATAGCTTAAATTCAACGGTCGACCTTGTTCAATAAATGAATTGTTAGTTTTGTTTTAACATTATTTTCATCGGAGCATTTCGGAGTTCCAAGGGTAATGCATTCCAAAGTTTAGCACCATGATATCGAATGGACTTTAGACCAAACTGAAGGCTGTTTTTTAGTAGATCATTTGTTAGATCATTGATATCGATCAGGAAAAGTAATGGGCCCAGTACAGAACCTTGTGGCACATAACAGGTAATTAAAAGTAAGCTAGAGTTATGTCCATTGACAGAAACATGCTGCTTTCTATCAGACAGATATGATCTCAACCACTCAAGGGCGCATCCACGAATACCATAATGTTCCAATTTTGAAAGCAAAGTTCTATGATTAACTGCATCAAAAGCCTTTTGCAAATCAATGAAAATACCACAGCCAAGTCTGTTGTTATCTAGTGTATTTCTAACAGTTTCTGTTAAAGTCACAAAAGCATGATCAATTGAGTGGTTTTCTTGAAATCCAATTGTAATGAATAAAGAACCTAATGTATTTCAAGTAATCTGTAAAGCCGTTTGTACATTGGCTTCTCAAATATCCTGTTGAAGATGGGTAAAAGGGAAATTGGCCTATAGTTTGATGGAAGCTCTGGATTTCCTTTTTAAAAACAGAAATGGCCTTTGCAATTTTAAGTTTATCAGGGGAAATACCAGACTTGAAAGAATGATTCACAAGGAGGGCTAGAAGTGTAAACCAGAGTGCCCAGTAGTCTTAAGTAACTTTAGTGGAACACTATTAGGACCTACAGATCTGGAAGGATTTAAATTATTGATTAGATCATTGACTTCTATCGCAGTAACCATAGTTAGGAAAAGTGAATCGTACATTCTGTCAGATAAGTAATCAAGAGGAGATTTTGGTGTTAGTGGGATTGTCTTTGTTATACCATTAGTAACATTAACATAGAAATCATTAAAAATATTTGATGTTTTGGAGGGGTCTGATGTTACATTTCTATCTTTGTCTTTGATTTTGTTGATTGAAGAAGAAGTGGAAGACTTAAGAGAGATTATTGTCTTGATACGTGACCACAGTTTTTTTCATTTAGCTCCTACCAAATCTGCTGTTCTCAAACATTCAGATATTAGCATAAGCTTCGCCTGTGCAACGTATCATCATAATCTCAGCAGTTCTTATGGTGTTTAAGTAAACATATGCAACATAAAATGAAGTGTTAAGTGGGATGCTGCATGCACATTTAAATGTCTCGTCACTCAATTTCTCGAACAACTCGTCACCAATAAGAAAGAAGAGGCTGCGTTCCCAAACAGCACCCTGGATGACACCTCTAATTAGAGAACTAATGATAAAAAGGGATGCTGCCAAAACAGATGCTGAAAGATCTCCTGCAATGTGAAATTCGTATAAAAAGCTTCGCAACCAAGTGACAAAAAGTATCCGCGAAGCAATAACATCACACTATCAGGGGTTAATAAAAGAGAATAAAGATAACCCAAAAAGGATGTGGAAAGCCATCAACAAGGTGCTTGATAAGGACTCTGGCTCTACAGAGATTTCGAGCCTTGATGTGCAGGATAAAGTCCTAACGAGGAAACGCGACATTGCCCAAGCACTCAATCATCACTTTGTCACTGTAGGCCCCAAACTTTCGAGCAAAATTGAGTCGAGGCAGGATGATGACCCTGTTGGTCACTTTAAAAGCCAAACAAATGATATAGTTTTCACACCAGTTGATAGTGCCACTGTCCTGAAGGCCATTAAAAGCCTCAAAAATGGAAAATCACCCGGACCTGACAAAGTTTCTACAATGCTTGTCAAAGATGCAGCGGAACTTATTTGTAAACCTTTGGTGATGATCTATAATTCCTCCATGGAATCTGGAGTTTTCCCAGATTTTTGGAGATTAGCAAGTGACCCCAATTTTCAAATCTGGCAACAAAAGCGACGCAAACAATTATAGACCCATCTCAATCATTTCCGTTTTTGCAAGGGTATTCGAAAAAATTGGACACGATCAGCTATATAATTTCCTATCAACAAACAACATCTTGACACGGAGTCAATCAGCTTTCGTAAACTGCATTCGACGATCACATCCTTAAATAATTTGCACTGATAACTGGTACAGAAACATCGACAAAAAGCAATTGAATTTGTCCTTGTTTCTTGATCTGAAGAAAGCCTTCGATACTGTAGATCACCAAATAATGGTTAAGAAATTGAACGCCATTGGTGTTAGATGTATTGCAGGGGACTGGTTTGCCTCCTACTTGAGTAATAGGAAACAGTACTGCTCTTTAGGGGATCAAAAGTCCAGTGAAGCTTGGTTACATGTGGCATCCCACAAGGATCTTGTCTGGGCCCACTCTTATTCATCACCTACTTAAATGATTTTAAAGATTGTCTTGTGCACTCTAAAGCGGGTATGTACGCAGATGATACACACGTGACTCTACCATCAGATAGCTTGGCAGAACTGTTTGAAAGCGCTCGGGAGGAAATGATGAATATTTCGGAATGGATGAGAATTAACAAACTAAGCATTAATCCACAAAAAACCGAATACATGATAATTGGGCACCCACGAAGAACGAATAAGATATTATCCCATGAGCCACTTATGTTGAATGGCGCAGAAATTAAGCATGTCATGGAGACAAAGTCGTTGGGTATAATTGTTGATGAGGGATTGAATTGGAATGAACAGTACAAGAAAGTTAAAGGGAAAGTCTCTGGCGGGCTATGGTCTCTGAAAAAGTTGATGAAAATTGTTCCACAATCCCAATTGGTTAATATCTACCATGCTCTTGTGGAGAGTCACTTGCGATATGCAAATGTTGTATGGGGGTCTCTCTCCAACACAAAATTAGAAGCCCTTCAACGTCTTCAAAATAGAGCTCATTCCATTTTAGGAAGGGCAAAAATCAAAGATCAGTGGTCTGGAGACTGCTTAACTGTAGAACAACCAATAAACTTTGACAGATCGGTTATGACCTACAAGATGATGAATAAGATCTGCCCTGAAAGCCTTTGGGGTACATATTAAACAAGAAATATGTACTCAAGCTATAGAACAAGGAACTGCACGGACATTCAACTTCCGAGATACAATCTTGAGTACTCAAAGAAAAGCTTTCACTATTCGGGTCTAAAAGCTTGGAACGAAATCCCCAATACCATCAGGGAACTCTCTACCTTACAACAATTCAAAAAACACCTCAAGATACATTTGAGGAGTTGAATTAAACTCAAACACGACTCCCTGGAAGATCAGCCCCATCCATTGAATTTTTATATATCTATTTTTTATGCTTATGTACTTTAAGGTTTTTGCTGAAGGGATTCCTCGTGTATAAATAATGTATACCGGGTGAGTCAGAAAAAACGTGGGGCGTTTTGCGGACTATGACGCCGCACTTATCCATCCGATTGACATGAACTAAATTTTTCCGTGCAGCCAAGAGTCTAACTTAGATCATAAACCTTTCCCCATCGAAATCGGTCATTTGATGCACTTGTTAAAGAAGATTTTCTTCGTAAGACCTTGTATGTAAGTCTTGCAAACTGATGAAATCTTTAGCTATGCCCCTTCAGCATTTTAGCCTTGCCAGAGTAGGAGATACATGTGGTATTATCAGGGGATCCTGAAATAGTTAGGCCTGGCTCACACTACTAGGTTGTTTGGGTCAGTGCGGTCGTGCAGAAAGACCCAAAAGACAAAGACTCGGAGTCTGATGCACGACTCTAAGGACTCAAAAGACCCAGTGTGCACCAGGCTTTAGGAAAAAGTGTTATCTGCAAGCAGTTCCATCGCGATTTACAAAGGGTTGATCTGCACGACGAAACGTCTTCGCAAGACAAAGAAGTGTACATTATTAATGTCTTTAAAATATATTCTTCACTCAGCGCAAGTTATGATTAGACATCCCAAGGGGAGAAAACAGTATCCCTTGGCTTATATCCAATTTCATTTTCTCCTGATAATGCCACATGTACCTGTAAACTTTGCCAAGACAAAATGTGGAACGGGATTGGCAAAAAAAATCACCATTTTGCAAGACTCCCATACAAAGTCTTACGAAAGAAAATCTTTGTTAACAAATGCACCAAACGACCGATTTCAATGGGAAAAGGTTTAGGATCTAAGTTAGACCTTTGCCTTCATGGACAAATTTTGTTCACGGCAATCGGATGGCTAAATTCGATGTCACAGTCCGCCAGACGCCCCACGTTTTTTCTGACTCACCCGGTATAATAATATAATAATAATAAATTTTGAGGTTGAAGATATTGAAGCTACTTTGCACGGAAAGTCCTTGGTTATAGACGCAAGTTTAGCTGAAAGTTTGCAAAATGTGATACTACCATGAAAGCTGGCAAGACGATATAACTTGGTATGGTGATTGATTTCTGGGAAATGCGAGGGATTAACAGCTGGTGTATTGTTCTAGTATCTCTAGTTTACTTGCTGTTGCTGCACAAAATGCACTGAGATGTAAACAACAAAGATTGAAATGCAAAGCTTGTATAATGCGACGCTATCAATATCTACACCTATTATATCAATGAATCAATGAATCAATTAAACAGTTAAATTTGTTCTCACGTCCCTGGCAACGTCATAACTCTGTTTCTCCATAGGTTCAGTTTTCTTTACTCTTGTCTTCGTTCATCTTGATTTCACTGACTTTCCGTTTCCTTGTCGTCGTCTCGTCGTCGTCGATTTTACATGCTGAGGTTTTTGCATCTCGCCAAATTTTCTCTTCCTACGCAATTGATATTCAATCGTAGAAAAACTTCGTGATTTCGCTAGTTCTTACTCCCCTGACACATTACAATGACTCCTGTAAATCTCCCATGAAACCGTCTGAATTTGTCCCATTCAGATGAGTTGTTTATCAACCAAAACAATGAAGTTGTTCGTGGACTCCGTGTTCTGTTTTCCCGAGGCATTTACTGATCTTTGCAACTCTCCTGAGAATGTTTCGCAGCTCGGTTGCCCCTAGCAACAGCCGCGGCAGCAACATACTCCCCGCCTTGAACTGCACCAGCATTCAATGATTCTGCTTTTTCCAGAATATGCAACCTGGCTACTGGCCTTAGGTATATGCCTGACTCTGTTTTTACTTCCGCCACTCGCGTTTTGCCGTCTTGACCGGGGAACAATTTTATGATCCTGGCCAATGGCCATTTCCCTCTGGCTGAATTTTGATCCTGGACTAAAACCAAATCACCATACTGCACTGTCTCTTCTGAATTCCTCCATTTGGGTCTTCTGGTTAAGCTAGGAAGATACTCGCGTTGAAATCTTCTCCAGAGGTGCTCCGTCAGTACTTGCACTTGCCTCCATCTCATCCGATTGCTTATGTCTGCCTCGTAGAAAATACCTGGAGGTAAATTTGGGCTGGCACGGCCAAGAAGAAAATGGTTTGGAGTCAAGGCTTCTATATCATTAATGTCATCGCTTGTGGCCGTGAGTGGTCTGCTGTTCATTATGCTCTCAGCTTCTGTGAAGATTGTAACAAGACTAAAGTCATCTACCAGTCTTCCTTTCAGAATAGCTTTCAGCGCCTTCGTGACTGATCGTACCAATCTTTCCCAAGCACCACCCATATGAGGCGCATTTGGAGGGTTAAACTTCCATTCTACACGTCTGTTGGAAGCAAATGTTTTGATCTTTTCCTGGTCCAGCTCTTTCAAACATGCTTTGAGCTCTTTGTCTGCGCCACGGAAATTACTGCCACAGTCTGACACAATTAAGCTAGGATGACCTCTTCTATTCATAAAGCGCTCAAGTGAATTGATGAAAGTATCTGTTTCAAGGCTCTCTACTACTTCCAGGTGCACTGCTCTCACTACTAGACATGTGAAAATACATCCCCAACGCTTCACCGTAGATCTCCCTCGTTTCACTTGCATTGGTCCAAAGAAATCAACTCCAACATGACCAAAGGGTGGCTCACCAACTGCTACTCTGAATTCAGGCAAATCAGCCATAATGGGTATTGCTGGCTTTGCTCGCTCTTTCTTGCAATGCATGCATTCGTGTATCACCTTTCTGACAACCGATCGACCTTTCACAATCCAGTAACTCTGACGGATCTCAGCCAATGTGAATTCTGATCCTGCATGGGCATACTGCTCGTGCTTGTGGCGTATCAACAGGGTTGTCAAGTGATGTTTTGCAGGAAGTATCAGTTGATGCCTTGAAGAGTAATCTATAGGCGCATGTTTCAATCTTCCACCAACTCTTAGAAGTCCTTCTTCGTCAATGAATGGGCTGAGGGCTTCGAGGCGGCCTTTCAATGGATTCTTCTCAGCTTTAAGAGCTTGGAATTCTTCAGAAAATGCAGCTTGTTGTACATGACGAACCAATAGCTTGATTGCAGCGTCAATTTCTATTGGATCTAGAGAATTGAGGGTCATCTCTTGGTTTGATGTAATCTGTTTCCTGAACATCTTGCATGCTCTGACAACCCATGCCATAATTCTTGTCAGCCTCTTCCATGTGGAGAGATCATGAATTTCAATAGGAGGCTTATGGTAGACATCTGTTCTTGTGATCAAAATCTTTTCCTTTTGCACTTCAGGATCTTCTTCTGCTAACGAACATTCGTCTTGTTCTTCAGGCCAGGTTGTCTCAGTGTGACAAAGAAATGCTGGGCCATTCAACCATCTGCTATCATGAGTCATCTTGAGAATCTGCAGGCCTCGAGAGTAGTCATCTGCTGGGTTTTCTTTCCAATCAACATGGTGCCACTGGCTTGGTTTTGTATTTTCATGGATTTCTGCCACACGATTTGCAACGTAGGTCTTCAGCCTCCTGCTTTCATTTCTTATGTACTGCAGAGTAATCATGGAGTCTGTACAAAAATGCGTGGAACTTGTTTCTATATCAGCTTCTGCTTCAATTGTCTGGCTATGGTTAAGGTCTTCAAAGGAGCGAGTCGTGTCTTTGACATAACAAAACTGCATGACTTTCTTCCAGACAAGTGTATGCACAAGAGATACGCAACAGCTCCAAATGCATGCTCTGAAGCATCAGCGAATAAGTGCAATTGGTATTCAGCAACTTCTTCTACATTGACATATCACCGTGGTATCTTGAATTCACCTATTGAGTCAAGAGCATCAAGCCATGTCCTCCAAGATGTTTTCATGTCTTCATCTATTTCATCGTCCCATCCATGCTTCCTCCTCCAGAGTTCTTGCAACAACATCTTAGCTTGCACAATGAATGGAGCAAGAAAGCCAAGGGGGTCAAATATGGAGCTTACCAGCTTCAGAATCCCTCTTTTGGTAGCAGGAACTTCCTTTTTGACAGTGGAAAACACAAAGGCATCCTTTTCAATGTTCCAGCGAACTCCCAGCGCCCGTTCAGTTGGAAGGGAATCCAGGCTCAGGTCGAGGTCAGGTTTTGCCAATGCAGATCTTGGCAATGCTTTCATAACTTTCTTTGAATTACTAATAAACTTTGTCAAGTTAAATCCACCACACTTCATCATTTCCATCATTTCTTGAGCGAGGATAATGGCTTCTGGTTCTGTTTTGACTGATACAAGGAGGTCATCAACATAGAAGTTTCGTAGTGTATTTTTGATGCATTCATTGCTAAATTTGCCTTTATTGTCCAGTGCCGTCTTTCTTAGTGCATATGTGGCACATGATGGCGAATCCTTTGCACCAAAGATATACACTTGCATTTGGTAGACATTGGTTCTTCTTCTGTATGTACATCATTCCGCCATAGAAATCTTAAGGCGTCACGGTCATTTTCTTTCAAAAAACTTGGTGGAACATCGCTTCAATGTCTGCTACCAAGGCAACTGCAGTACTTCTGAACCTCAGCAACACACCAACCAAGCTGTTAGGAAATCTGGGCCAGTAACCAGACTGTCGTTTAGGCTCACACCGTCAAATGACGACGCCGCATCAAAAACAACTCTAACCTTCTTCTTGTTCGGGTTGAAGACTGCGTGATGTGGCAGATACCAAGTCTTGTTGCTTGTAATGATCTTCTCTTCATTGGTCAATCTTCGTGCATAACCTTTGCTCACATAAGACTCTATTGTTTCAGAGTACTGTCGGTGGAGACTTTGGTCTGCTTTGAAATGTTTCATCAATGATTTGAATCTTCTTTCTGCCATAACATAGTTATTCGGAAGCTGGACAGTACTTTGTTTCCACAACATTCCAACTTCATAATGGCCATTGACAATGGTTGTAGTTGCATCCATGCTCTTTAAGACACTTTCATCTTCTGGGGAGAATGAATTAGGCAGGCTATATTTCGTTCCAAATGCCTCTGTCAGCCAGAATTCCTCAACTCGATTGTGCAACTCGTCATCCTTCCAGATTTGCATGTGATTAACATCAATTTGAATTCTTGCACTCTTAGCTCCTGCATCTGCTACACCAAGTAACGTCCAACCAAATGGTGTATCCACAGCATATGGCTGCCCACTAGGTCCACGTCGAACTTGTGTTGCTATCAACGCTTCTGGTATGTCCGCTCCTATTAGTAAATCGACCTCCTTTGCAGAAACATTACACAACTTGAGACCATGAAGGTACTTGTACTTCGGGTCAGTCTTGAAAGAGGTTGGAAGCCTTTGTGATGGTGTATTGAATTTTGATCTTGGCATAACATATGCATTGTTTACGTCAAAAGTGCATTTTCTGTCAGTTGATGAGATACTGAAAGAAACACGCTCAACTTGAAGGGGCTCTCCTTCCTCCTTAATACTTCCTACATGCACAGCCTGTTTTGTTCCTGTGAGTGCCAGTCTCTTTGCAAAATCTTCTTTGACCAACGTTGCTTGACTGCCACTGTCCAGCAATGCATGAGTTTTCAGTCGTCCACCATTCTTTGATTGTACTTCAACTTCAACAATTTGCAAGAAAACCCGTTGTGAATTTGAATTCATCATACCAACAATTGGTGAATCGTTTGTGGTATTCACAGATGATTGGGCTTTTCCTTGCTTTGTTGCAACGCCAGTATCACTGTTGCTGGGCCTAGCTGATTTTGAATTTTTCTTCTTTTGCCAGCTACTATCCCTACTCTGTTCGCTGTGCTCATGAAGACTGCTGTGATGACGTTTGGAACAATCTTTGCATGAGTATTGTGATGCGGATTTCTTCACCATATGATTTGAATTCAGACAGTTGAAACATAGTTTCTTCTCTTTCACCAACTTTCTCCTCTCTGACAGTGGCTTTCCTAGGAATACACTGCATCTGAAAAGCTTGTGTTTGGTGGAGCATAATGGACAGAGTGACGGTGTATTACTACCTTTGGCCCCTTCATTGGTCTGCTTAACTTCTGTAGTCATCGTTGCCAAGGACGTCAGCTGTGAACGTGAGTTAGGCTTGCTATTTCGTGGAGGTCTGGAATTCCTTTGCTGTTGGTCTGACTGGATTGATGACATGTAAGGATCCATTGAAGCCAAGACTCTGTCCTGCAGCCATTCTTCTAAATGCTGTAAGTTTGGTTATCCTTGTCTTCTAATTTTAAGGGAGTGCTCGCACCATCTTTCCTGCAAGCGGGATGGAAGACGTCGCACAGCCTGTCGCAGGACATCTGTACTGTATAGATCTGAAAAGTAGCACATTCGACGCAGAGTGACAAGACAATCATTTATTGTGTAGTAATATTCACTCAAAGCCACTTGGTCATCATTTCCAATCTGCTTCCCTTTAGTCACCTTCGACAAATGCGCTTGTGCAACTCTTGATGGCTGGCCAAACAAGTATTTGAGAACCAAATTTGTCCCTTGAGTATCCAATTACTGCTCGTCTTGCTTCTCCTTCCAAGTGTTGCAAAAGATATGACATTTTCTCTGTGTTTGACAAATGGGCTTGAAGGTGAATCAGGTCTCTGAAGTTGATGACAAAATCGATCCAATCCTCTGGTGAGCCATTGAATGTACTGATGGAGCAGTGCTGGAGGACAGTCTTGAAAACAATGGCTCATTGGTGTGAAAATCTGTACTCAACTCAGCCTGACCATCAATACCAATGTCCGGTAGCTGTGACAACATGTGTTCATTAACTGCACAACTGGCCGGAATCTGGGAAACCGCAGGCATACAAGGGGAGTTGACTGCATTACTATCTGGGTGTAGGATTTGCGGCAGCACGTGTCCGCTAACTGCATGACTGTCTGGATCTGAGCTCTGTGGAAGCATCTGTCTGCTAACTGCATGACTGTCCGGATCTGTGCTCTGTGGAAGCATCTGTCTGCTAACTGCATGACTGTCCGGATGTGGGATTTGCTGCAGCATGTTTCCACTGTCCTGATCTGGGATCTGTGGCAGCATGTGTCCGCTAACAGCATGGCTGGCCGGAATCTGGGGAACGGCAGACATGAGGGGGGCTTGCACTGCATGGCTGTCCGGATGTGGGATCTGCGGCTGCATATGTTTGCTAACTGCATGACTGGCTGGAATCTGGGGTACCGCAGGCAGGAGGGGGGCTCCGACTGCATGGCTGGCCAAATGTGGGTTCCACGGCTGCATGTGTCCACTAAAGGCATGGCTGGCTGGATGTGGAATCTGCAGCTGCATGTGTCCAATAACAGCATGTCTGGTCGGAATCTGGGAAACGGCAGGCATGAGGGGGGCTCGGACTGCATGGCTGGCCGGATGTGGGTTCCACGGCTGCATATGTCCGCTAACAGCATGACTGGCCGGAATCCGGGAAACGGCAGGTATGAGGGGGGCTTCGACTGCATGGCTGGCCGGATGCGGGATCCGTGGCTGCATGTGTCCGCTAACTGAGTGACTGGCTGGAATCTGGGAAACAGCAGGCATGAGGGGGGCTCCAACTGCATGGCTGGCCAGATGTGGGATTTGCTGCTGCATGTGTCCGCTAACTGATCGACTGGCCGGATTCTGGGAAACGGCAGGCATGAGGGGGGCTGGGACTGCATGGCTGGCTGGTTGTGAGATCTGCGGCGGCATGTGTCCAATAACTGAGTGACTGGCCGGAATCTGGGAAACGGCAGGCATGAGGGGGGCTCTGACTGCATGGCTGGCCGGATGTGGGGTCCGTGGCTGCATGTGTCCGCTAACAGCATGACTGGCCGGAATCCGGGAAACGGCAGGCATGAGGGGGGCTTCGACTGCATGGCTGGCCGGATGTGGGATCCGCCGCTGCATGTGTCCGCTGACAGCATGACTGTCCGGATTTGAGATCTTTGACAACATGTGACCGCTAAATGCATGACTGTCCGGCTCCTGGGAAGCAGATGACGTGAGGGGCAAACTAACTGCATGGCTGTCCGGATCTGAGATCTTCAACAACATGTGTCCACTAGCTGCATAACTGGCCGAGTCCTGGGAAACAGATGACATGAGGGGCAAACTGACTGCATGGCTGTCCGGATGTGGGATCTGCAGCTGCATATGTTTGCTAACTGCATGACTGGCCGAGTCCTGGGAAACAGATGACATGAGGGGCAAACTGACTGCACGGCTGTCCGGATCTGAGATCTTCAACAGCATGTGTCCGCCAACTGCATGACTGGCCGAGTCCTGGGAAACAGATGACATGAGGGGCAAACTGACTGCGTGGCTGTCCGGGTCTGAGATCTTCGACAACATGTGTCCGCTAAATGCATGACTGTCCGGCTCCTGGGAAACAGATGACGTGAGGGGCAAACTAACTGCATGGCTGTCCGGATCTGAGATCTTCAACAACTTGTGTCTGCCAACTGCATGACTGGCCGAGTCCTGGGAAACAGATGACATGAGAGGCAAACTGACTGCATGGCTGTCCGGATCTGAGATCTTCAACAACATGTGTCCGCCAACTGCATGGCTGGCCGGGTCCTGGGAAGCAGATGACTTGAGGGGCAAACTGACTGCATGGCTGTCCGGATGCTGGGAGGCTGAGGTCAACTCTGAATTAAGCTGGTGAAAAAACTGAAAAGACGAATTAGACGGCAAATATTCAAATGAATATTGATGTAAATTCATACCTTTTGCCTCCAAATTCTCTGTCTCAAAGTCCTCGATCGAGGAGGTGGATTCTGCATAACTGACAGCTGATTTATCGGCTTTTTCTGAAGGGGTATCAAGGGCTCTTTCCTGGATGTATTCCTCTGCAAGTGCCTTACACGTGTCCACTGTAAATCCAAGATCTTCGATCCAATCATCGCTGTAATCTTCATCTTGTGTGTCCAACTGATCCAGATATTCCTCATGTGCTAGCGTGGCTGCAGTAAAAACACGTTCCAAATCTTTCACATGACAGTTTACTTGTGTTCTGCTCCCTCGCATACTGATGAGCTCTTCAATCTGTTGTATTCGCTTTCGAACTGATTTCTGCTTCGACAGTCTGCGATGCTTTGCACGCAACGATCGCTTCGCTCGATCGTCGTCTTCAACTGTATTGGTTTTTCTAGGTCTGAGTTCGTAGGGCATCATTTTGCGTGAACCTCTGCTTCTTTCTTCCCGCGAATTTGCTTCAAAGTCACAACTCACCAAATAAACAAAGGTGAAGACCTGGTAATTAGACTTAAACTTAAGACCTCATGTAAAATTTTTTTTTGCTGCACAAAATGCACTGAGATGTGAACAACGAAGATTGAAATGCAAAGCTTAATGCGACGCTATCAATATCTAAACCTACTATATCAATGAATCAATGAATCAATTAAACAGTTAAATTTGTTCTCACGTCCCTGGCAACGTCACAACTCTGTTTCTCCATAGGTTCAGTTTTCTTTACTCTTGTCTTCGTTCATCTTGATTTCACTGACTTTCCGTTTCCTTGTCGTCGTCTCGTCGTCGTCGATTTTACATGCTGAGGTCTTTGCATCTCGCCAAATTTTCTCTTCCTACGCAATAGACGATTGCGCTAAAGATGGCGGCGAGGAATTTTTTACCGAGATGCAGTGCGTTCTTTAATCGAATTCCTATAGAATCGCTAAGGATTTGTAATTCGAACGCGATGCATCTCGGTACAAAATTCCTCGCCGCCATCTTTAGCGCAATCCTCTATTTATATTCAATCGTAGAAAAACTTCGTGATTTCGCTAGTTCTTACTCCCCTGACACATTAGAATGACTCCTGTAAATCTCCCATGAAACCGTCTGAATTTGTCCCATTCAGATGAGTTGTTTATCAACCAAAACAATGAAGTTGTTCGTGGACTCCGTGTTCTGTTTTCCCGACGCATTTACTGATCTTTGCAACTCTCCTGAGAATGTTTCGCAGCTCGGTTGCCCCTAGCAACAGCCGTGGCAGCAACACTTGCCAAATAGATACCCCCATCGTGTTATCTCGATAAACATGCCAGAATTTTGTCGTAATTTTGAAATTGGCAAGGTAGGGTAAGGTGGGGTAATTTGGGTCTACGGGGTAATTTGGGTCTATTTGCTTTTTCGCTGTTAAAACGATCGTCAGTTGAAAATTTCGATTCATGATTCCTTGGGTGTTGAAATCTATACTTTCAGGAGTTGTTTAAGTGGTGTCGAAGAATTATTTGATAATTTCTAGTGCTTCAGTTTCCTGATTTTCACCGGCCTAAACTATTATCATGGTCTGACAGCGTAGAAAACTTTTGATTTATGCCAACTTGCAACTTCTTTTTGTCAACAAATCATTATCAATCTCATGTTCAATCATTTGGGAAGGTGTTAAAAGTCTTTCGGAATTTTTTTGTGATTCGTCAGATTTTATTTCGATTATTTTGCAAGGTGGGGTAATTTGGGTCTACTGGGATTTGCATAGGATACTGTTACGAGTCGCGTTGTGCAAGAATTCGCAATGGCTCACGAAATCAAAACAAAGATTGAGAAAATACTGCAAGTAAATGGATGATACATCGAAAACAGCATAAGGTACACGTTTTTGTTCATGCTTTAGTGGTTTCAGAACAAGAAATAAGGATTCACTTCCTTTAAATATCATTTCGAAAGAAACTTTGTTTACATTTCTGTCATCAAGAATGGGCCTAAATATGAGCCGATGGTGGTACGATTTATTTTTAATTTTCTCTGTGCAAGTTTTCAAGTCTTTGGCTGCGAAACTCTGAAAATTCAATCACAGTTATCCATGAAAGCATTCTAAAATTTTATTTTTGTGAATTTACAATACTCCTGACGAAACAGAAATAGTTTTTCTCGAATAGACCCAAATTTCCCGCCGACAGGTTGAAATTAAACGCAAAAGTGAGGAAAGTAAAAAATTCTAAAAAAAATATTCAAACTTCAAATTAAAGAATGGGAACAAGTTTCCAAGAACGACAAAAGATTCAATGTAGGTAAAACGAAAAAAGTTCTTCAATATTCCCAACGACTTTGTGAGGATACTCTATTTATTTCGAAAAATGCCCAATTTAGACCCAAATTACCCCACCTTACCCTATATTATCTTGAAAGGCAATTCGGATTAGTCTTTATGTAAGACACAACCGTCTTGCGGCGAAATTCAGCCAATAATCATGGCTATTTTTCTGTTTTCGAGGCTATTTATAGCTGAATTCATCGTTTTTAACAATGAATAAAATCAAAATTGTGAAACTTCCATCAAATAGCAGTTATAGCAGCTACAAAAGACTAGTGGTCATGTTACGACTTACCATTGTTATATAGCTCGTGGTTATATACAGATGAACAGTTTTAAGGCAGCTTGGATTAGTAGGTGTTTAAGTTGATAACGACTATTTAAGGCGTAAATTGCCCTGTATGCTTTACAGCTCAACATTTCCAAAGTTTCTTTAAAGGAACATTTTGCATCTGCAGTCAATTCTAAGTATGTATATTCTGTAACTTTTTTTTAGCGGTGTATCGTCAATGAAGAAATTCCTGCTGTATTTACATTTGCTCTTGTAAAATGTTGTACATTCAGACTTCGATTTGTTTATGGATAATTTCCAGTTATTGCAAAATGATGGAAGTGTATCAAGACAATCTTGCAAGCCTTTATGTGAACTGGAAAGAATGATAATGTCATCTGCACACATGAGGCAGCTAATATTTTTATCCTGTAGTGTTAATGGGGCCGGATTTGTTTTTTCGAGTTCATCAATTAAGTCATCAATGTAGTTGTTAAATAGTGTAGGGCTAAGGGGACATCCTTGACGGATTCCTCTGGAACACTTAAAGACTTGTGTATGTTTCGGACCTATTTTAATTGCACATTCTTTGCTATTATATATATTTTGAATGAGCTGGATAAAGTTACAATTGTGAACATTTATTTCAAAGTTTTTAGAATAAAACCTTGATATAACGTTGCTATTAACAAACAACAAATACGTTTTCACCTGCTGGCCTGTTTGCTTGTGGTTTGGCGTAAATTCTATCGTTACATTCAGGAGTTGGGATCTGCATGGGCGGGGCGCTTCGACCTTCGGCTTTGTGTTTTTGCACGTGGTTTCAGTTTCATTTTCATATAACGTGTTGGTAGGGTGGAATCCCCTACCTAGCCATCTGGGATTTAGCATTGGCTAAAATGGTTCTTAGCTGTTTTGCTATGGTTTTGCGAATCGTTAGAGGGTCACTGGGCGGGTGTTTTTCCTTAAGGGTCTTTACTCCAACAACAGAATAGTCTCCAGTCCCAGGTTCATTAATAAGCGGTGCCACGCATGAATTTCAAAATGGTTGTTTACTGGAAGTCGTCAAAAACTTTAAAATATTTTGAAGCATGGTTCGCGCTGGGCCTTTTTGGTTTTTGGGTTCGTGCGGGGAGACCCAAGAGGCAGAGCAATTGAGACTTTGGTTCTTTGTCTTGTTGGTCTTGGTGCGCGGCCCTGGCTGCCCGGGTGGCCTGTTGTGAACCAAGATTGAACATCTTCTTGGGAATGTTGTGGTAGTTAGTGCTAGTTCATCGTTTGCACTGTCATTTTGGAATAATTTTAGCTCAGGTTTTGTAAAGATGTTTTTTACGTAAATAGGCTTTCAACACGGGCTCATTCAGTCTCCCCCACCTACTTAACGAAGCACTGCTCCAAATTGGTATATTGAACCAGCCTGTTGTTTTTTTACTTTTAGTTTCTATCCATGCAAAGTGTGCTTTTGTATGAAATCTTCAAAAAAAAAATTAATCGGACTTGGTGGTGGCTGTTTTTGCAAGGTGGTCAGGACCAACTTTTTCGTAAGCCGTTTTGGATATGATTCCAATTCACATCATGATCCTTTGATAGTATCCTTTTTACTTTTTGTATTTGTGATTAGTACAATAGACCAATTGTATGTCACGTGACTTGATCTATGACGTCATTTTCAAGAAAATTGCCACATTTTGTTAGGTAGCCTTTCTAAGAGAATATTTTGACCACAGTTTTCTTCCAGCACAAATGAATTGATAGAAGCTAACCAATAGGGTTGTTTTACCTAACTTTTGTAATTCTGTTGCAATTTTGTGCGTTATTGGTGTTTTTGTGTTTACGAATACCAAACGCTATGAAAATTCTCAAGTGTGGCAGTAATAAAAGTCAATTTTTCATGCATAGCCTGAGAAGCTATTTCAATATGTCAATATATTCTCAAGTTGACACCAAACTACTATCCTAAACACTCAAGCTACCCTTCTCCTTTTCTTCCAATTTCTTTGTCAATAGAATCATAAAATATTCGATAAACCTGAAAAAATTGCCTATGTCAGCATTTTTTTCACGAAAATCACAAAAAATTTGCTAAAAAAATGAAGCTTACAACCACTCATCATTGAACAAGTCGTCATTGTAATATATGGAGAAATTTTCTATTATGGCTATATGTGTCAATAAAAAAAGACAAGATTTTTAATCGCTCTGTCCGCCACCTTGGACTTGCTAAAATCAACATTTTCAACATATAAGTAGATTTTCACCTTCTACCAATGCTTTGATCAACATCGTTGGCTGCATGAATGAATCTTAGAAAATGATTTAGATTTCAAAAAAGTAGCTCTTTTCTAATTTCTGTTTGAAGTTGTGTTATATTCGTGACATCATAGTGATGACGTTATTGCTATTTTAGAATTCTCTTTATGTAACATGTTACATCATAGGTACTGCTACCTTCAGGGTAATTTTCGTCACAATAAACAAAGAAATGGTGATTTTAGAGGGGGGCGAATAAACCCCACCCCCTTAGTCTTCTAGTAGCTGGAAAGCCCAGTCTGGATAGGGTTAACTGGAGAACATTTAATATTGAAACGTATATTTATAAACAGTTGCGTTTTTAGGTCCGTTTTTTCTGTTCATTTTTGATGATGGTTTAGTTCACATATTGTTATATAACATTGTTACGTAACTGGCAGGTTATATAACTGGTGCTGGACCAAAAAGGGTATCGCCCAATCTTGTCTTCAAGAAGGCGGTTAGTTCTTATCAATGCTCTTCAATAGAAGTTCTTGCTGCAAAGCAAGTATGTTGTTGAAAAGACGAGGGTAGTTTACTTTGATAGTGGATTCAATGGATTGGTTGGATTTGACGGTCTAATCTTAGCTGGACATCGGTTAACTTTTAGGCTCAATAGTGATAGAAAAAAATGGAGATATCGGAGCTGATGACGTTGTTGGGCGATCCTGGCAAGTTTCAATCAGTTCTCTACTTCTTGCTATGGCTTTGCAACTCCACAGTTTCTATGAATCATTTGATCATGAGTGTGTTTGGTGCCACTCCGCCGCATAGGTAAGTACTATATCTGGATTTTTTTATAAAATCTCTTATTAGATAGTACCATACATATGTCTTATCTACGATAGCCCACAGGGGACATGCAGCATGCACTAAATTCAGCACACACAAAATCAGATTGCTGCACACAAAATCAAAAATCGCCCACAAATTTACTTTCCATGCACAAATTCAAGGTTGATGCACACAAATTTGATTTGCTGCATACAAAGTTGGTGCTGCAGCATACAGATTCAGAGACCGCATGCAAACTTCTGTTGCAGCACACAAATTGAGGCCTGCTGCATACGAAGTGGGTGTTGCAGCATGCAAAGAGTGTTGCTGTTGTTGATATGCTTGCTTTCACTTCCCATCAACTGCTGTTATATACAGTGTATTGTCAATTGTATGAAGGCAAAGAGATCGCTTTAGGCTACCGGGACAATATCACTAAAGAAACTTTTTTAAAAAAGGAAATCCTTGACATATGTTTACTTTATTTCTTACTCGGAATGTACTTGAGTGATGTCTATCCAAATGGCGTCAGATAACATTGTTTGGAATAGCGCACCAGGGCAGACCTAGCTTTTTATGGAACCCCGTCGTTTGTTTGATTCCTGATAACGTAAAAATTAGTAGGCATTATTTGCATAACAAACTTTTCTTGCCTGGTATTAAATTGCATCCAATTGTCTCAGGAGAAAAGCAATACTGAGGTATGTGACTAATGGTGTTGAGCAGGGTGTTGAGATCATTTGTCATGTCTGTTATTTATGCACAAGATGAAATTGGGGATAGCAACAAAGGTTCAGGTGGAGTTGAAACAATAATAGCTTTGAAACAGGAATGATATATGGCTTGCTGCGTCGGTGTAAATGTGAAAAATGTCTAATTGTCTATTAGTGGAGACGAATTGGGATAAGCTACCAAGATGGAATGGATGGTAGAAAAACACAAAATTTAAACGTGAAATATTAGATGGTAGTCATGTTGTTTTTGTTTCGTCCCAAGGCTCAATTCTCTAAGTGCAAACCATTGGTTTGATTACCGTACATTGTAATCAAGAAATCAGTCGTCTTCAGAAGCAAATCAAGATCAAAATCACTTTTCAGATCAATTTTGATCAAATTTGCAGACCTAAAAGACTTGGTCAAAATTGTTTGCGTCAATTTGTGAACTGGAACAGAGTTTGCATGTAGCATATCTAAATTTGTCTGCTAACAACTTTGTATGCAGCAGGCCGCAATTTGGGTGCTGCAACAGAATTTTGTATGCAGCAAGTCTGAATTTGTGTGCTGCAGCACCCACTTTGTTTGAAGCAAATCAAATTTGTGTGCAGCAACCTTGAATTTGTGCATGGAAAGTAAATTTGTGGGCGATTTTTGATTTTGTGTTCAGCAATCTGATTTTGTGTGTGTTAAACTTAGTGCATGCTGCATGTCCCCTGTGGGCCATCGTACTTATCGGATAGTCTTGGATTCGAGATAGCACTCAAGTTGACACGAAGACGATTCAGTTGAGAATGTTACAAGAGGACGATAAATGGATCCGTTACCGATTGTCTCAAATTCTTTGTTATGAACTGAAAGATGTTTTGATTTTTCGTAACTAACTGACTGATTTATATCCACCTATAAACAGGAACCATTATGGAAACAAGGTATCTTGCTGAAGCTTTTAATGCTATCCTTGACATCTCAACTTAGAGGTTTTTTGTTACCTTCTTGATCAAAATTTTTTAACACAAATTTGTACCTTATCTGCCTTTTCTTAGATGTAGTTTGACGTTTTTGACTGCATTTTTTTCTTTATTCATTTTTAACCTATGGCAATGGAAATTTGAATTTCACGACGCATAAATACTTGCTTACTAACTGACTGACTGATTTACTTACCACTCAGTTACGCAGTCCTATGTTCGCTTATACACGTTATTTCATCAATCCACTATATGAATTTATTTGCCTTTGAAAATGAAACAATTGGGTATTGAATGCACTTTTCGTTACAATTGCTAAAGTTCTTCATCTGTAGGATCGACACCGTCTTGAAAAGGGCTAACTGGTGTAAACTGCTACCTCATGAGATAGCTATCTTCTTCCAGGATTGCTCAAACACAGTAGTGATGGAGCAATTTTATCGGTGATGGACCACAGGAAGCCCAAATGGTTAAATAACAAATGTCATATTTGTCCGCAATACAGCAGTATACAATATGAAACTGGCTCTCCTATTCAATGATAAGTTTATTTCAGAACGAAGTTAAACATTATCACTTACGTTTTTCAAAGAATAATTGTTGTTTCTTTGTGTATTTAACTCTGGTATTGTAGAACAAAGAAGCATTGTCTTCACACCAACCTCCATCAGGTCTGCCATTTCTTATTCGAATTTGGCAGTCAAGGCAACTAGTCCTACTCGATCTGAAGTCGAGGCAAATACATTACGTCACATAACGCCGATTAACGGTTCGCAGTTTGTGTGCAGTAGCAGTTCTTATGTTTAATTATTAACAAGGAATGAATGTTTTCCAAAGGCAAATCCCGAACTATGGTTTTCAATTGCTCTCTAACGCAGCACACCAAGCTCCAAATGAACTTTATCATACATCAAAATGAAGCTCATTTATTCCTTGACAAACTGTAATACAATTAGTTGAAGTCAGTTTTAGAAATAAGAAGTTATTAATGCCAAAGCAAGGGGTAGTCATCGCCAATTTGCTTTCCAACCATCCTCTGTACAAGCATCTGGGCTTCGAACTCGAAATTCGCGCTCGAAAGTCGAACAGCTTACAGAAGAATTTAATGAGTAAACACCCGTCTTTTCATACGCTGTTTACTCTTTAAATTCTTGAAAGACGGGTGTTTACTCATTAAATTCTTCTGTAAGCTGTTCGACTTTCGAGCGCGAATTTCGAGTTCGAAGCCCAGATGCTTGTACAGAGGATGGTTGGAAAGCAAATTGGCGACGACTACCCCTTGTTTTGGCATTAATAACTTCTTATTTCTAAAACTGACTTCAACTAATTGTATTACAGTTTGTCAAGGAATAAATGAGCTTCATTTTGATGTATGATAAAGTTCATTTGGAGCTTGGTGTGCTGCGTTAGAGAGCAATTGAAAACCATAGTTCGGGATTTGCCTTTGGAAAACATTCATTCCTTGTTAATAATTAAACATAAGAACTGCTACTGCACACAAACTGCGAACCGTTAATCGGCGTTATGTGACGTAATGTATTTGCCTCGACTTCAGATCGAGTAGGACTAGTTGCCTTGACTGCCAAATTCGAATAAGAAATGGCAGACCTGATGGAGGTTGGTGTGAAGACAATGCTTCTTTGTTCTACAATACCAGAGTTAAATACACAAAGAAACAACAATTATTCTTTGAAAAACGTAAGTGATAATGTTTAACTTCGTTCTGAAATAAACTTATCATTGAATAGGAGAGCCAGTTTCATATTGTATACTGCTGTATTGCGGACAAATATGACATCTGTTATTTAACCATTTGGGCTTCCTGTGGATGGACTGAGGCTATGCGATACAGAAAGCTAGCCGGTATCATGTAACTGAGGCTTACATAGCTTTCGCAGTGCTGCGATCGTTGCTTCACGACTATGATTTCCAGCATTGTAAACTCCGTTCCATTGTCTTTTTCGAATGATAGCTGCAAGTATTTTATTTTATTTCGCATGTGTACCGGTTGAGTAGAAAAGGTTTTCGCGTTTGGCGGGCTGTGAAATGAGGAGTATGAGGCGGATATTCAAAACTGAAATGTTGATCTATCAGTCAAAGGCTAACTTGGATGCGAACATTTTGTTTGGTCAAATCACTCATCATTTAGACACGGAAATTAGGATTTGTTGGTTAGGGGCTGTTGTCGGAAGAAGGATTCTACATTCCATTCCAGAACTTACTTGCTATTGAAATTGAAATTCTTTTTCTGAAACTGACAATGCAAACTTCGATGCCTCATAAATCATGGACTAGAATGGAACGTGGAATTTTCAGTTCTCATACAAACCCCTTACAGTCATTTCTCTAATTGTTGAGTCTTAAAGATGAGTGATTTTACCACACAAAATTTTCTCATTTAAGTTAGCCTTCGACTGATAGAGTAGCGTTTAATAAACTTTGAATATCGGTCACATACGTATTATGACACAAACCGCCAAACGCGTAAATTTTTTTACTGACCCGGTATGTGGAGGATATTCACAAATGTTCACTGCGGTTTTGTATCTCAAAAAAGGTTGCTTTTATCTAGAGAATATTCCAGGATCCATTTTTTTTCTAATTTTAGGAAACCTCTCCCATAATGGATCTTAAATGCGGCAAATTCTTATCCAAACTTTCATTTCATAGTGTAGACTTCTAAAGTTGCCTTGCCAAGACTTTTTTAAGCTTTTTTATATCGTAACTGTGAGGCTGGAAAATCGATGAAGTTTGATGATCATTTTCGCCATTGTTTAAGTTCTTTTCAAGAAACATCTCCTGAGTCATTTTGGAACAGAATGCTCATTTTTTATATTAATGCTTTGATATTCAGAAAATATTAGCCTTTCGAACAGGAATTGGATTATTTTCAGTTCTTCTTTTCACACTCCTGATAGCATTTCCAGTTTTGCTTATACTTATTTAATTTTTGTTCGATCAAGTTGCAAACTACCTTATGGCATTCAACGGAACAGTAGTACAACGCCTTACGCCATGAAGAATGGGAAAATGCTGACGACATTAGATTCTTGCAAAATATATGATGGTTTCAATTCGACATTGGGAAAAGCTATAAATTGTCCAAATGGATGGTTTTTCAACACACAGCAAGGAGAGGCTTCAATTATTACTGAGGTTTGTTCATATTTTCTGTGTGAAAATTTTTACTGCCAACAGACCGGCGAGTAAGCAAAAGGGTTAACACGTTTGGTAGACTGTGAAAGAAAATGAACCTTACCTATATTCAAGATTGAGATGTTAATCTGCCAGTCAAAGGCTGGCTTAGATGTGAACAATTTGTTTGCTAAAATCACTCATCGCTCAGATCTAGAAACTAGGAAGATGCTTTAAGGGGTTTTGAATTTCAGCTCATGCTGCACAGGGTAGATGCAAAGTTTCTGATCCGCCACAAATGCGTAATAATGCCTACCCCAACAAAGTTTATTCATTGTTTAGATAGGAATCATATGCTCTGGCCGATTTTTACGCGTGTTCTATGGCTGGAAACTCACAAAGCCTCCTTTTCACGGACCAATCAGACAGCAGATAATGGAAGAAGGAAAAAAAACCGGGGAGGTTCTTCTAAGTTTTTCCTACCTTCATAAAACTTAACCAAAACAAAACTGCTTGCTATTTTTAGATCATTTAAAAAAAATCTACTCTCTAGACGTTTGGATGTACACGTTTGGATGCTGGTTTAGATATTTCACTGTTTGAATGAGTTCTTTCCTCTTCAAAATCGATGAGGCACTTAATCTTTAACAATAGAAATTCTGGTTGAGAGACAATAGTAATAAAAGTAGTGATTGTTTTAAAAACGAACAAAATATACCAAAACCTGCGTTTTCAATTGCTCTTGCCATAGTCGTTCTGCCAAATTTTCTTTGTGTACGATTCAATATGTGATTCATATGTGAATCATATGAATCCCTTGCGATTCATATGTGAATTGAAAAATCTGCTAAAGGCTAGTTACGCTTTTCAAGTCATATGGCAATTCTCTAGGGAAGTTTCTGTACCATACTACCGTTTGCCTTCATGACACAAGTTATGGAATTCAAAACAGGTTTATTAAGGGCTTTTGTCGTCTGACTTAAAGTGGTGTAAATAACCGATTTTTCTCTATTGGAGAGGCTAAACTCTCGGAAACAGTGAAGCATCAAAAAAGCATACCTAAACACATGCAGAGTAGATTTCTTAAAAAGATTGTCCTCTTGCTTATTTGCCATCTGATTGGTCTGTGAAAGTGAGGGCTTTTGAGTTTTTTGGCCAAGAATCTCAAGCAGAAGTATGCCAAAATTTTTTATTCCTATCTTTTCATTATGTTTTTAAAAGCATCAAGCTTACATACATACCCTGCTGTTATATTGATGAACCTGTTTGGAATCATCAAAAAAAGTAACGATGCCATCGCCATTGGAACAGAACTGAGGATATTCCTGAGGACAATGCAAGGAGAAGGATTTTTTTCCTTTGCTATAGGTTTCAGACTATTGTGCGATAAACCAACAAACCATCATCAGTTTGTCGGCAAAAGTTCAGCATACCATATACCTGCTGTATTCTTTAGAGGTAATCTGCATGCAGCACTTGTTAACCTTGAAATGAAAAGAATGCCAAATGACGTATTATCTGTACAACATTGACATTAGTGGGCATGACACACTGAACATGAAATTGCTTGATTTCCTGTATTTCTATTCTGCTACTGTCTACCATCACGTTTGCCAAGGGCAGAGGTCAGAAACTTTCCATCCACCCTATTCCTTTTCAGTATTAAAGGTGATCTGAAGCGAAAATTTTATTGATTCAAATTAATGACACTGTCGAATTAAATTTCTTTGATATCTCACTTCATTTTCAAGTTATTCACTGATTTCAAGTTTCAGGTGATGACGTCATTTTGTTTGCAAATTACCAGGATAATGTAGGGAAAGATAGGTGCATCTGATATTTGAAAGGTTGCAGTTGTCGTAAACATTTAAGTTGAGTTGAATAAATGAAGTAGAAATTGTCTCGTGGACTGATATGATTTGTAGAAAGGCATGCCAGTTTAAGAAAAGTTCTTGGAGTCAATTCCTTTGAAAAACATAGTCAGCCACGAACATTTTCTTTACATTTTGCAAACAAAATGACGTCATCAGCCAATCATACAAAATGGTGTATATTTTAAAAATGAAACAAGATATCACAAAATCAGAGAAGACATTCTTTATCATTTAAAAATGCTATTCATTTGCATCAATAAAAGTTTTCGCTTTAGATCACCTTTAAATAGCGTGCATCTGTGATGTCACGTTCTGGCATGCTTGCTGTTTGTTAAAACGTAATTGCACTGAAGAAGATAGAATGTGCTCAGTTATTGATTCTAGTTCACTACAATCTGTCTTTTCACTCCATATCTATTTGCAATGTTATAAAAATAGAATTTTGTTGGAATTAACTTTTTTCCGTGGCTTGCATTGTGCATCCCATTGTGCGTGACAATGACTCTTTTCATTGTTGCCGCTTTCACAAGAGTTTTAAAGCAATTATCTCACTGACATGACAACAGCAACATCATTTCTATTCATTGAACATTGGTGATTAAAGCTAAATTGCAAGGCTCAGCACGAAGCTTCCCTTGAGCCAAAACTGTCGCAAGGATCATGACTCACCCATGTTAAAATTTATTTTAGTGGTCCCTTGTTTGTGAAAAGAAATACATGGCAAGCTTGTCGGTAACTATCTACTTTGCCGGAGTGATGATTGGTGGTGTTATATTTGGAATGATTTCTGATCGATTTGGCCGAAGAAAGGTTCTTCTCTTCACAATGTATGCACACATCATTGTTGGCGTTGCAGTTTCATTCATACCAAGTTATGCGTGGTTCGTTTCTTTGAGGTTCATACTTGGCTTCCTAATGCAGGTATTGTCTTTGTTACCTTTTGAGGTTCTTATCGATTCAAATAAGCTGCGCAGCCACGACGCAATAGGCATACTAACCTTGCAATAGGCAACTCACAATGAAAGAAATCAGAAATTCTATTCAGGATCACTATAGAAATTTAATCAATGAAAGTAATGGGGACCCGAAAAAAATGTGGAAGACAATAAATCGGGTCTTGGATAAAGATGTTAAATCCACAAACCTCTCCGCCATTGAAAGTGAAGGCAAAACTTTGACAAAAGAACATGATATGCTTGAGGCTCTTAACCGTCACTTTGTTTCAGTTGGACCTAATCTTGCAAAACAGATTAGTTCCAAATCTGATGATGACTGCCTGAAGCATATCATCCCAGAAAACAGTGAAATGCTTTTTCAAACGGTAGATGAGGAATATGTCTTGAATGCAATAAATCGGCTAGAGAAAGGAAAAGCATCCGGTCCCGATAAAGTAACGATAACGTTGGTAAAAGACGCGGCCAGTTCCATCGCTTATCCTCTCATGCTGATTTATAACGCATCACTTATGAATGGCATCTTTCCAGATATTTGGAAACTAGCGAGGGTCACCCCTATTTACAAATCGGGCCCTAAAAGTGATACAAACAATTACCGGCCCATATCTGTAATTTCTGTGTTCTCGAGGATGTTAGAGCGGCTTACCCACGACCATTTCATTTCATTTCATTTTATAATATTTATACAGGGTAAGTATTCAATACAAAAAGTGAAGTTGATTTACAAACTGCCCTGTTACAAAAGAAAATAAGCTATAAAAATTACAATTTCAAGATAAAAATTTGTATACAAAAGTAAAGTAAACGGAGATGTGAGACAGTGCTCAGGATTTGTCATTTTTCAGTGACGATTTGAATTGGGTGAAAGTATTTGCCATCTTACGTTCTCTAGTTAGATCATTCCAAAGTTTAGCTCCTCTATAAGAGAAGCATTTTTGGCCACACGCAGTTCTTAGAAAAGGTACATCGAGGTCAGTGCTGGTATTACGAAGCTGTCTAGCGCTGGTTTCAGATAACCTTTGGAACAGTCCTGTAAGATACTCAGGTGCTTCATGGTTAATAGACCTATAGACCATTTTCAATGTTTCAGTTTCTATGAGATCGTTCACCGTTAGCCATCCCAACTGCTTGATGATGGGTGGTGCAGACATTCTGTAGGGGCTATTTGTCACGATTCTGGCGGCACGATTTTGGAGCTTCTGAAGCTTGTTGAGTGCTGTGGTGCCACAAACACCCCAGACAGGGCAACAGAAACGGAAATAAGGCTCAACCATACTTCTGTACATGGTCTGCAGTACGCTTAAAGGGAGATATTGTTTTGCATGGCGTATCATACCTAACGCCCTTGAAATCTTTTTTATCATTTCGGCTATGTGAACATCCCAACTAAGGTATTGGTCCACATGTACCCCTAAGTATTTTGTGTGCTCTATCATCGAAATTTCCTCATCGCGAATGACAAGTGACGGTTTTATAGCTGATGTTCTTTGAATATCCTTAACCTTTTTCCGACTTCCAATCACAATGCTGTTTGTTTTAGCAACGTTAAGTGACAATTTATTTCCTGCAAGCCATGTGTTTAGACATTCTAGGTCCTCATTAACCTTTTCATATATTGTGGAAATGCTATTTGAGGAGAAAGATAAACTGGTGTCATCGGCATACATATTAACTTGTGAGTGCTTAATAGATAGGGGAAGATCATTTATATAGATGATGAAAAGTAGGGGGCCTAAACATGATCCCTGCGGAACTCCACAAGTTACTTCTCCCAGGTCAGAAAGCTTCCCGTTTACCTTACAGCACTGCTTCCTATTAGAAAGGTATGATTGAAACCAGCGTAGCTCTTTGCCTGCAACTCCATAAAGTTTTAGCTTGTTAATTAGGATTTCGTGGTTCACCGTGTCAAAAGCTTTCTTCAAGTCTATGAATGTGACCGAGGTATATGTACCGTTTTCGATATTCAAATACCAGTCGTTTGTACACTTTAATAGACATGTCAATACTGAGTGTAGCAATCTAAAGCTGGACTGTTGTGAATACAACAGACGACCTGACACGAGAAAATTATAATACTGGTCGTAAACAAGCTTCTCGAATAACCTAGAGATTACAGGCAAAACAGAGATTGGACGATAGTTTGATCTGTTATCGCTCTTACCATCCTTGTAAATAGGAGCAATCCTAGCAATTTTCCATTGATCGGGGAAAATTCCAGCCGACAATGACAAATTAAAGAGCTGACTCAATGGCTCGGCCAGGATGGATATTCCGGCCTTTAAGAAAAAGCTGGAAATTTCATCAAGGCCAAACCCGTTGGAGGTCTTAAATTTGTTCATTGCTAGCATCACTTGTTTGGATACCACAGGCGAAAAAATAAAGGTGGCATTAGTAGGGTTGATGGTATATTCACCTTTCAGGAGACCGTTTTCTGTATCGGGGATATCTTTACTTACCAGCTGTTTGAATTTCTCAAAACAAACAAACGATTAACGAGTAACCAATCAGCTTTTCGCAAGCATTACTCCACAATAACCTCGCTGATTGGCAGCACTGACTATTGGTATGAGAGCATAGATCACAGCAAAGTCAACCTTACTGTATTTCTTGACCTAAAGAAAGCTTTCGACACAGTCGACCATAGCGTATTAATAAAAAAATTGCGCGCATATGGGGTGAGAGGCAAGTCTGGGGATTGGTTTGAATCCTACCTAACAAACAGAAAACAATTTTGCTTTCTAAATGGTTTGCATTCAAAAGCTAAAAAGGTTACCTGTGGCATACCACAAGGGTCATGCCTAGGCCCTCTTCTTTTCATCATTTATTTGAATGACCTTGAAGAGTGCTTGCAATTCTCACGAGCTAGCATCTATGCTGATGACACTAGTTTGACAATTGCTTCTAGTAATTCAGTAAAATTGGTCGACGATGCACACCGGGAGCTTCTCAATATCTCAGAGTGGATGAGAGTGAATAAACTAAGTCCTAATCCCAAAAAAACTGAATTCATGGTAATAGGACACCCACTCAAGACTAGGAGTCTTGACCTTCCAAAGGTTCTAACGCTGGATGGTTCTGATATAAAAAAGGTTGGTCAAGCGAAATCCCTTGGCATCATTATTGACGAAAGCCTTACCTGGGATGAGCAATACAGGCGTGTAAAGGGCAAAATGAGTGCTGGTCTTTCAGCTCTGAAACGACTGAAAAATATTTTACCACAATCTCAGCTTTGCAGTGTGTATTATGCTCTTGTCGAGAGTCATCTGCGTTATGGCGACGTTATTTGGGGTAGCTTGTGTAAAACAAAATTAGCTGCTCTTCAACGTCTTCAATCCCGAGCATGGTCAATAATAGAGAATGCAAAAATTAAAGATCTTTGGTCTAGTTCCTGGCTAAATGTAGAAAATATTATCCGTTATGACAGGAACGTGATGACCTACAAGATCGTAAACAGATTATGTCCTGAAAACCTTTTTGATAAATACTTGCCCAGATCATGTTTTTCTTCATACAATACGAGAAATTCCCAGGATCTTCAAATCCCTAGATGCAGGACAGAGTTTTTCAAAAAGAGTTTTCACTATGCATCGCTGAAAGTCTGGAATGATACACCTACACGATTCGTGAGCTACCGACTTTAAATCGTTTTAAACAAAGACTAAAAACGAATTTAAAGGGCTAGACTCATTTTTAAAACACGACTCCCTGGAACAACAGCAGATTTGGAATGTAGGATTTTAGGCTTTTAGGAATTTGATTTCTAGGTTTAAATTTGTAAGTAGGTTTTTTATATTAATTGCTGAAGGGTTTTTTTCGTGTATAAATAATTTTAAATGAAATGAAATGAAATGAAATGAAATGTATCCAAGCTATAGGATGGTGGCATCGTAATTTTCATTGCCTCATAGATGAAACATTTCTTTTCTCCTTTTTCACTGGGAGCATGCACTGTGAATTTTTTTATTCAGTTGTGTATTTGCAAACCAATGTGAAATACATTCCGTAGTGCGTCGTAGTGATCAGATCGATCCACTGCTTTTGATGAATAAGACTGTTTCCCTGGTTTCACCAATTCCTCACTTTTGCTGATTGACGATGTCTTTTCCTGATTGACGATGGCGATGAGAAAGTGAAAAACAATGGCGATGTAGGTTAGTCGTTAATATTAGTTACAAAAGAGCATTTGAGCGATTCCTTTTTTCTCTATTCACCTTTTTGCAGGTTCTTCTTGCTGTGAAAATTGATTGATGAACGTTGAAAGTTGATGAAAATTGATGAAATTTGGTTTTGTAGAATAGAAGAATAGTAGCTTGAGCTTGTGTATTGTTCAACTTTTGATTAAATGTAAAGAATGACGATCCTGTGAAGACACACGGCTCTCTGAAAACCAATCCATTTTACTGACGGGACTGCTGAAAAGAATTTGTCAGAACAGGATATCGATTTCATCAATGTGAGACAATGATTAGTTCTTTAAACTCGGCTCACAATGATTAACTCAGAACACAATTTTTTCAGTTTACGGGGTGTCTAGAAAAATTGTTCGACGTTTGATTAAATACTAAAAAATAACGATACGCTGATTGTACACTTGGTCAAGTAACCCTTTTCCTTAGATTTTAAATTAATTTTTGATGAAAGAATCTTGCAAATCCGCTGAAAATTCATTTGCTTACAAGCTTTTGAAGTTCAAGCTTATGCGAAAGCTGAAACCAGAGGCCCCGAGATGGCATTTTTGGTAAAAGTCCCATAGGCCGTTGTTTCTTTTATTTCTCAATTGCTTCAGGGCGAAACAAGTGGGATTCAAGCAGGTTTTCGATAGCCTAACTGTCAAGCATGTGGATGCTTTGAGCAAACAACTTCAGTCTCTCGCCAATTATATTTTGAACCACTGTTTTTGGAGTTATGCAATCTTGAAGAAATTTTGAGAATGATTGCAAGAGATAATTTACTTTAGAAGTCCTATTTGGTTTGCTCTGATATCAACGAGAGGTATGACATTGAATAAGCTTCTCTTACCTCTGTCTTGGAGCTTTTCGCAATACAACTAATCTGGGGGTCTCTGGTTTCAGCTATCGCATATCTTTGATCTTTGAAAGCTCGTAACTCGGTGAATTTTCAACCTATTTCCACGATTTTAGTCTCTAAAATTATTTCATAATCTCAGGAACAGGGTTATCTTTCAATGAGCCTGTTTATATTGTCCTTATTTTTTGATATTTAATCAAACGTCGAACAATTTTTTTGAGACACCCTGTATGCAATCTGTTATCCAATGTAGAAAAACTGTTTATTTCCAGAGCTAAGAAAACTTCTGATAACAAGAGGGTTTTGTTTTTTGCTGTACATTTATTTTGCACCGATTAGATAAGCCAGTTTACTATATATAACTGTGCAAGAAAACTAATCAAAATCAATAAGTATATTGATTAATCAAAGTAAAGCAATCTAAGGGCAGCATACAAGTCAAATCTTTCAATAGGGCACAGGGAAACCCATAAATCTTCCAATTTCACGCTTATCAGCCAATGGTGTTGCCGTATTCTCGTCACATGACTGAAAATAAGCTCTTTGAGAGGAATTTTCGAGTACCCTTACGAAAATCAAAATGGACATTCGAGTAATAAAGATACAGAGCTGCTTTTGCCACGAGTCGATTCTACAGGCCCTACTCCATATTTTACATTTTGCATTTCAAAAGAATCTCATCAGGGATCAGCACTACATCGAATTTCATGCAACCAAAAATAGGCCTATATTCAAATATCATTTGGGAACGCAACAAGTAAGATATAGCTTCCAAAATTTCACACCTTACGTAAATTATAGCAAGGAATAAGCTGAAGATGTTTCTTTGCTTCAGTTTCCCAAATCCTTGACGAGTCTCAGCTATTTGCGACGAAGAAAGCTATTGGGCCTACCTTCATCCACTGCATGATGCCATTATTCTGTTTCAAATCGGCTTCTTTGCTGTAGCAAAGTAGCAGAGCTATTCACCAACAACATAACACCAATTTCCACTATTCTCCGCTGAAAAATTGCCATCAACTTTGGTAAAACGCGATGAACTTTCAACAGCTCTTCACTATACTATCTATTCCAAGTTTTGAAACAGTGTGCTCACGTGGAAAGATTTCTGTTATTGTCAAAGCGCTCATGATGTCATGGTCAAGAGGTAGGTCTCGTATCATTCTCTCTCTGCAAAGACTTGGCCTTTGTTTTAGTATGAAAAAGTGGAAGGGATTGAGGCCGGGCTTTCAAAATTATCAGTACTTCTTAAAAAAAGGAAAATGCTGAATGCATATTTCAAATTAATTTGAATTATTCAAATGATAGGAGGCCTAGGTATCTTCGCAAGCTCCAATACCCTTTAAATTCCATGAAAAAACTTTCATATTCATTCAAATTATTTTGAAATATGCATTCACCATTTTCCTTTTTCTAAGAAATACAGATGATTTTGAAAGCCCGGCCTCAATCCCTACCACTTTTTCATACTAAAACAAAGGCCAAGTCTTTGTAGAGAGAGGATGATACGAGACCTACCTCTTGACCATGACATCATGAGCGCTTTGACAATAACAGAATTTTTTCCACGTGAGCACACTGTTTCAAAACTTGGAATAGATAGTATGGCGAAAAGATGTTGAAAGTTCATCGCGTTTTACCAAAGTTGATGGCAATTTTTCAGCGGAGAATAGTGGAAATTGGTGTTATGTTGTTGGTGAATAGCTCTGCTACCTTGCTACAGCAAAGAAGCCGATTTGAAACAGAATAATGGCATCATGCAGTGGATGAAGGTAGGCCCAATAGCTTTCTTCGTCGCAAATAGCTGAGACTCGTCAAGGATTTGGGAAACTAAAGCAAAGAAACATCTTCAGCTTATTCCTTGCTATAATTCACGTAAGGTGTGAAATTTTGGAAGCTGTATCTTATTTGTTGCGTTCCCAAATGATATTTGAATATAGGCCTATCTTTGGTTGCATGAAATTCGATGTAGTGCTGATCCCTGATGAGATTTTCTTGAAATGCAAAATGTAAAATATGGAGTAGGGCCTGTAGAATCGACTCGTGGCAAAAGCAGCTCTGTATCTTTATTACTCGAATGTCCATTTTGATTTTCGTAAGGGTACTCGAAAATTCCTCTCAAAGAGCTTATTTTCAGTCATGTGACGAGAATACGGCAACACCATTGGCTGATAAGCGTGAAATTGGAAGATTTATGGGTTTCCCTGTGCCCCATTGAAAGATTCGACTTGTATGCTTCTAAGGGCAAGGTAAATTTTTTGGATGACATGCTGATTGAGTCAAACCTCTTCAGTAGAATTAGATTGATTCCCTCCTTTTTACTTTTTCAGCAGGTTTCAGATTACTCTGGTTCTAGTCAATTGATAATATTGCTAACATTCGGTATCATTAAACATAGCTAAGAATGTGATGTACTCTCGTCATTCAGCTACCAAATGGTTTATCATCTTTAAACGTTTTTATGTCACTGATCAAACAGGTCAACAAGAAAATTCTTCCCTAAGTTTTGGTAATTGATTTTTGGTGGTATTTAAATGGGGCACTTTCTTGGGACACCCAGTGAATATTCCTACCTCCCATGGTACGTTCAGTTATTCGTTGTACTAAAACAGTTTGGAATAGAAGCCAGCGTATTTGAGACTCTCTTCCACAGAAAAGCACGAAATAAGCCTCTCTTCAGGACTTCGAGGATAAAACCAAAATTTTGAAAAAATAACTACTGCAATTGCAGACTTTGCAAGCAATACATTCCTCAGCTCCGATTTTATAGCTTTAAATGTCCTGTTTTGACAGAAATTGTAGTTTAATCACTTGATTTATGAACTGAGCTTTACTTCCTAATTTTTTGGCTGAATTGCTTTTTGTGTAGCCAAGTTGCCAACGTAAAATAATGACGATGATTAAGTTTTCTACATCAAAAGGCCCTAAGGCACACCCTCTTTTTCATAGGGGCTGCAAAGCTCGTCATTTGTTCTGATGGTTGAGATGACTCCGATTAAGCATAGAACGTTAGCAGCAGGTATGTTCGAGGTTTTCTGGGCAGTTGGCACGATTTGGATGGCATCATTGTCATGGATGGTTCGATCTTGGCGGAATATCCAGCTTGCTCTTTGCTTACCAAGCCTTCTTACCTTGGTTTATATCTGGTAAGTACAAGGATGCATCTGAATACTTTATTTGCAGGCTCTCCTTTTTTTTATATATACAATCTAAAAATTTACAATTTAACAAAACATATTTACATCAACGATATCATTGGGAGCGTGATAGGCATGGCTACCCTAAATGATCTTTAACGAAAAAACAATACAGATACTAAAGGCCAAAGTACTGGTCCCTTCAAGGGGAGAAACAGTTCGTAGAGATGAGATAACACTATTGCCGGATCAAAATTCAAAGTGGACAGGTTTTGATATAGTCTTTAGTAACATAGATTTATTTACAATACAGTTATGATGTTATAACAAAAGTAAAGATTAATGGAGAAGGATGAGATAAAACATTAATGTCCCCAGGTTTGCATTGGTGGTGCTACAAAAAGCGCTCTGACGAGTGAATGAATTTTAGGGTTGATTCCAAAATTTATATGCTTTGGTCATGAGTAAAAGTTTTATCACCATACAACATTATTTGCACAAGGGTTTGATTTGGTAGGCTTGAAATGTTGTGTAGTTGGAATACTTCGTTAACGGTGCCAAGGAGATCACGCCTCTGATCTTCATATGCATGGCATTGCAGCAAGAAGTGTTCAGTATCCTCAATTCCATCATTAATTAGACACATTGGGTCAACTGTGTCTCGAAAGTTATGATTGAATTTATGAGAATTTAGCTTACTGAGGCCTACGCGTAGTTGGGTGAGGATGGCAATACCTTTTGGATCATAAATTCTATAAATAGGTTTTTGGGTGGGGCGGATGAGAGAGGAAAGTCTGTTTTTGAATGAGCTTACTGTAGGTAATTCCCTGATCTCAGAAGCAAGACTTCCCCATTCTTTTAAGCAGTTTGGATAGAAACTTGACTCAAAGCGCTCCGTCCTTGCATTTATTCGCCCAACTACAGCCTGATTTCTAAGGGCATAATTTGACCAACGGATTCGTGGAATAGGATGTCTTGTATATTCAGGTGCAAGTTCGTTGATAAACTTAAAGAAGAGAACGAGACGCCTGCTCCACCTTCTGTCATTCAATGATTCCCAACCGAGTTCCTCGTATATTTTGTCTCTTGAAGTACCTTTCCACTCGCCAGTTATAGCTAAGCCAGCAGAATACTGAACGGATTCAAGTCGTTCCATCAGGCGATGCAAAGTGACTTCATGACTAAAGTCACACACTTTCTGTGGAATATGATAAATGACGCACCATAGTCGAGATGTGGACGAACGTAGAGCTTGTAAAGTTCGTTTAGAGTTTGCCTAGGCAAGTAGTTAGATAAAAACCGAAGCATACCAATCCCACGTCTCGCTTTATTGATAGCAGATTGAATATGACTAGAAAACGTCAGTCGACTATCAAGCACAACACCTAGATGTTTATGTTCAACAACCTTCATAACTGTTACATCATTGAAAAAGATGGATAAATTTTACCCTCTGTGGACCCTGCCAAACTCTGGTTGTATTTATTCATCGTTCTATGGCGTCGCAAAATAATCCAAGAGAATGGATGTAGGTCTTTAAGAAATTTTATCAATTTCCAAAGCTTTGTGCATGTCTCTAGCATTATGCCCCTTTTGGCAGTTTTAAAATTTTCTCCGTCCTTTTCTTGCTTTTGGTGTCCCAAAAAAAACCCATTCCTACTCTCCTCCGCGAGGGACCACGGAACCATGGACCACGGAATAGCGGAACTTATAAAGAAAAATATTAAAGAAACCTCGCGGAGGAGAGTAACCCATTCCAATGTCCGTTGCTGGGGGCTGGTTTCCGCTCGGTGGCATTTTCCGAGCGCACAGAAAATCTTTTGTTTACGTGAGAAAATGTTACGCATGATCCACATTCAATTGTCTAATATTCAGTCCGCTCGGAGAGTTCTGCTGGGTGGAAATCAGCCTTAGGCAGTCACGAATTAATGAATAACAAAACTTGTTTGCCGTTATAATCATGCGCCAATTCCCGACACATCAGTGTTTTTATTGAGTCAACTTCCTGACAAACATCCCAAAGTTATATTTTGAAGGCCGGCTCGCGCTGGGTCGTTTGGGTTTTCGGTTCGTGCGAGAGGACCCAGGGGACAAAGACTCAGGGTTATTTGCCTTTTGGGTCTTTTTGCGCGGCTCTGGCGGCTCGAGGGACCTGGTGTGAACCAAGATTAACAAAAAACTTCTTAAAGGGTCTGTTTCATCCAGCATGCCTTGCACGTGTCGTCTCTTGGTTTGCCTTTGTTGTCGCCATTTTCATGGGCCATGAAAATGGCGACAAACAAAGGCCAGCTAAGAGACGACACGTGCAAGGAATGCTGGATGAAACAGACCCTTTAAACCACTTTCCTGTGATAACAATGCAAAGCCACAAAAGCAAAACTTCTGCTTTTCTTCTTGTAGAAATTCAAACAAATGAAACACTCGAATACCTCACAAAACCCCATTAAGAACGAAGGGCGCACGAGCAGTATCCGTCACCAGAATGCTGCCGAATCGATTACTTTCCGAATGTGTAACAGTTTGTGTTCATTGTAACTATCGTCAAATTCGTTTAGTTTGTAACTTCTTTAGTTTCGTATGTTTTATGTTGTTCTGTTTTGAATTTATCAATGGTGGTTGCATTCTCTCAGGACCAGCGAGAGGATTTCATTACGATGATGCCTGTTGATGTCAATCAATGGCGAGCAACAATAGGGTGTTTCCGTGTATCCATACAAAACTCGTCCCCACTAAAGAAAAGTGTCAAGCCACTTTCAATTCTTTTTCAGATCCTCAAGTTATTTTGGTTTTGTTATTGTTTCATTGCAATTTCAATTTTTGTTCTGCCCCTCACACTAACAATACAGTTTCTTGCAGTGCACTCTGTGACAAATCAGTCTTGTTTTTTGCCTTTGTTCGCCCGCGTACATCATCTTGCAAAGGCGGTACTGTACACGTCTTTAGAACTGTTCAAACAAGTCCCTTTCGGTGTCATTGGTCTTGTTCGGTATAAGCATGCAGCTGTGAGGCAACTTCTTTTCCTGTATGCATATTTTTACATTGGGTGTAGGACATGCTACGTACTTCATACGCAGTGGCTGGTTTTTTCAGACACTTTAACTATGTGGTGATGTAGAAATAAACCCAGGCCCTGAAACACTTGATATCTGTACCTGGAATCTAAATAGTATTACCGCGTATGATTTTCTACGGGTCTCTCTTATGGAGGCTTACAACTCAGTTTACAGTTATGATCTTATTGGCATTGTTGAAACCCACCTTGATAGCACCGTTGATGAAGAAAAGTTGGCACGAAATGGCTACACGTTTATCAAAAATAACCATCCTCAAAATGTGGAAAGGGGTGGTGTCGGGTTATATATCAAAGATTCCCTTCCTTCAAAAAATCGTTCTGACCTGGTGACCCTTCCTGAATGTATTGTGTATGAAATTCATTTAAACAGGAAAAAGTACTTCTATTCCGTTATTTATAGAAGTCCAAGTCAGGGTCCTGAGGAGTTTGATAACTTTACAATAAACTTTGAGTTGATGTCCAAAATGCATGCCGAAAATCCTTTCTGTGTTATCATTACTGGTGATTTCAACTGTAGATCAACTCAGAATTGCTGAATTATTACGACCAGTCGTACAAATTGGCGATCTCTCAAATGATGCTTTGACCCAGTTCTTGTTATATGGCGATAACGACCTTTCTAATAACTTGAATAGAAGCATACTAGAATTAACTTTAAGTTTTATCCATGAAACTGGTCGGTTTGATTGAGATTCTTGCAACCTGAGAACTATGCAACCACCAAGTCCCTTAACGTAGCACGTTACTTGTCATTGTAAATTATTTTCCACATCAGATGTCGGGCCCTTTATCTACTGCAACAAATGAGCCGAAATGAGCTGTGCTTGCGACATCATTTCCAGTCATCGCAACCTTGACCTGACGTCTGGTGTGGAACAGAATCTGGTACATTATCCATTTAGTTTTCAATCGTTTGTAGTGTAGTCGTAGTTAGTTGAACGCTGCATGTCTTTTTATATTGGCCATGGGGTAGTCATTGTCTTTCGCTCCCCATGTTATCGTACCTGTAGTGTTGTATAGTAATTAGGAACGTATAGTTAAATGTAGAAATCATTGTAACCTTTTATATTACATAAAAAAAAGATAGGCGGATGGTCAACAGAGATCTTTTTCTTAAAAAATGTCATTTCGACTGCTTGCTTTTGTAGGGTCAGGATTGAAAGACATCCTCCAGTCATGTGCCCAACGTTTGATAAGATCTAAGTCATGATTCAGATCCGCAGCGCATTCGTTTGGGTCGTGAACAACTGAGAAAATTGATGTGTCATCAGCAAATAGCTTTTACGTTGCATTTGAGATCTGCTGTCAGATCATTAATGTAAACAAGGAAGAAGAGGGGACCTAGAATCGATCCCTGTGGAACTCCGGCCGAAATTTTGCCCCATTGTGATGTTTTGCCATTCAATACCGTACGTTGCAGTCGATCCGCTAAGAAACTCTGAATCAGTTTCAAAAACTGTCCGGATACGCCATTTCGCCGTAGTTTGTAGATTAAGCTATGGTGCCACACTCTATCAAAAGCCTTTGAAATATCTAGATAAACTGAACGTACATCTAAAGGAGGGTTGCAGTCGAACGCAACAAAAATAGAATGAACTATTGAGATCAACTGATTGATAGTAGAATCTCCAGGGCGAAAACCAGATTGGTTAGGATTTAGCAGTTCATGAAGGGAAAGATGTTCGTACAATGAATCAACATTAATTTTTCCAATATTTTACCAGGAATTGGAAGGAGGGAAATGGGACGATAGTTCTGCTTAAGGTTCTTACTGTTCTTTTTGTGAACTGGTACGACATTAGCTCTTTTCCATACTTCCGGGAAAACACCTTGTCTTAGACATGCTTCGAAGATCAACTTTAGAGGAAAGACTAAGCTATCATCACACATTCTAATCATACGAACAGATATATCATCCCAACCATGTGCTCTATTTGGGTTTAAAGAACGAATTGTATTTATTGTTTTCTCCTCCGATATTGCAAATTTGGTCAATGGAGGTGCATTTGACAGAAGCTGACCCGGTACTTCGCTTCCAGTATCTATTTCAGTACATTGGAGTACGAAGTAGTCGTTAAAAATCTGCGCTTTGGACTCAAAATCCAACACAAAAATGTCATTTTCCAAGAGAGGGGGAATTACTGCTCTCCTTTAAATACGAAATCTCCCTTCTTGTACAGGGTGTCTCAAACAAAATTTTCGACGTTTGATTAAATATTGAAAAATAAATACAACATGAACAGGCTCATGGAAAGATAACCCTGTTCCTAAGACTATGAAATAATTTTAGAGACTAAAATCGTGCAAATTGGGTGAAAATTCACTGAGTTACGAGCTCTCGAAGGTCAAAAGTATGAGATAGCCGAAGCCAGATACCCCCCCCCCCACATTACTTGTATTGCAAAAAGCTCAAAGACGGAGGTAAGAGAAGCTTATCCAATCTCATACCTCTCGTTGATGTCAGAGCAAACCAAATACGGCTTCTATACTAAATAATTTCTTGCGATCATTCTCAAAATTCCTTAACATTGCATAGGTCCGAAAACAGTGGTTCAAAACAAAGTCGGCGAGAGACTGAATCTGTCTCCTCAAAACATCCACATGCTTGACAGTTAGGTTATCGAAAACCTGCTTGAATCCCACTTATTTCGCCCTGAAGCAATTGAGAAAGCTTGTAACCCCATGAATTTTTATCGGAGTTCCAAGATTCTTGTGTCAGAAATTAATTTTAAATCTCAGGACAAGGGTGACTTGACCAAAGGTCCATTCAGAGTATCGTTATTTTTAGTACTTAATCAAACGTCGAACAATTTTTTTGAGACACCCTGTAGATTGTATGGATCTTCTATTTATATTAAATCATCAGCAAAGTTTCTTTTTTGAGCCCAGTTATTGAGGTTTTCTTTCTTGATTGTTGGACACACCTTTACGACAGCTTTTGCAATTTGAAGCTTATTGTCCAATTCCAATATTCATGATTGTTATTATTTTGATCACTGTTTTATTAGTTAACATAGGTGAAATAATTTCAGTCACGTAAGAATTTCCTGGCCGATTGTAGGAAGTCAGCAACACATGATCACGCTAAAGTTGCCTCGAGAAACTGTTTATCGAGGCGAATTGGATTCTTTCGTAGAATTTATGTAGAATGGTTAAAGATTCTTTATTGAAGCGCAATGTATCTTGATGAAAACTTCCTTACTGTAATCTTTAGTGTTGTCTTTTATTGCGTTTAACATTCATGTTCGGTCCGATTCACCACGTATTACAAACGAACTATCGATTCAAGCAGTTCACAACCATCTGGCACAATTTAACGAGCTTTTGCATGAAACCGGATAATTGCTACTCCATACAGAGTAACCGGTAACTGAGTCAGACCATCATCATGAGCACAGTTGAAATCTCCTCGACATTTGTTCATCCTTAGAAGAAGGATTTCAACCCATGCTTGCTAATGTTATCTCATTTATTATGATAAATTTCCATTAGATCGTAGACTCCTTCAAAAAACGGCAAGTCCCACTTCCGCCTTCTCACTCAAAATTTTCTAACCAAAATTCCAGGTTCCACGTACAGGCGAATGTTATTTTCATCAATCTCATATTCACCTATTTGGTATCTTTCTGAGATATTACGATGTCATGTACGTTAGCATACGTGAGTGCAGACCTCATTTCTTTTTCCAATTAATTTGCGATCTTTTGACATGGCAGTCAGCAAAAAATTTACGTATTGTATCCAAAGGCACTTTTTTCGAACGCCGCGAAATTCACAAACACCCTTGATAGGAAGTAAAATGACTGATTGTGACCAACTGAATTTTCATATCGAGTATAGCTATTTTGCCATCTTCTGAGTTTTTAAAGAAGCAGATTTTTAAAATGAGGCTTACCAATATATATTAGCAAACACCCCAGGTCTTTACTTATCCAATAGCATTAAAATATTGGTGGTATGTTCTGCAGGTATGATTGAAACATGACAGAATGTCTTCCAAGTGGCCTCATGTGAATAGATCAATTTATAATGATACCTGTGATCATCATTTCATGTTCAGTAGTCTATTTTTGTTTTCACGAATGATTATTGTTTTTACTTTTTATTTGGAATAACGTTTGTCATTATCATTGTCCTTTTTTTGTCAGGGTCGTCCCGGAATCGATTCGATGGCATGTAGCTCATAATAATCACAAAGAAGCTCTAGAAATTGCAGCTAAGATTGCAAAATACAACAAGAGGAGTCTGCCTGATGATCTTGAAATAGAAGTGATAACCAACTTTTGCGGTAAAAAGCCAACAGATTACACCATCATTGATCTGTTTAAAACAGCTAAGACAAGAAAGCGATCCATCATTATGTTTTACATTTGGTAAGTTGGGAAATAGTCGTTTCAATACAAAATGCGCAAAACTGAAATCTGTTATGTTTTTTCATTATCACATGTGATTACAACTCATAGCAATTTTTGCTTAACAAATAAAATATCCTTTTTTGGTTGCACTTTAATTTTAATGCTATATTTTCTTTGAAGAGTCTTTAGTCTGCCACGCTTTTACTGTGTGCCCGCTCGTTTTTTTAAATTTAGACATGAAGGTGTCAATTGCAACTGATTTTACCGGATGAATGAATCTACAGGCCCGGCATTTGAAAATATACTGCTTCCTGAATATGGAAGCAATGCTGCTGAAACTGTCTTGTTTCATGTCCGATATGTCCACTTAGGTTCAATAATTTACCTGGCTTAATCGGCCACTTCTTCTCTGAGATATGGGAGATGCTCTACAGAAAGCCCTCTTCCAAAACTGTAAGCACGAGTGAAAACAACAGTCGAAGTTTCCCTTCCTTCTTCTTCTTAGCAATGATGACACTTGGATGTGTTCGTGTATTTTTCCTCTTGGGAATCCATTTGAAACAGTTTTTCATACTAGGGGGAAGACTTTTTCAATCCTCCAAAGGATAGCGCGTCGTAAATTGTGCCGAAATCATCGCTGTGGGGAAAAATATTACGAAACTTCTTTGTCATTGTAACATATTATGTAAAGGTTCTCGAAGAAAATGTTTCAGAATCTTACTTACAGAGTACTTACGCATTCAGGGTGCATTAGCTTTTCACAGGCCGGACCTTGTTCTTACGCTCTCGGTACAACATAAATCAACCTTGTTGTTCTATGAAGCAGTCTCAGTTAACTGATAATTGATCATAACTGTTTCAGAGCCGAGAAAACTTACAATGTTTGTTTTTTTTCGAGATCAGATAGTATCGTAACTTAATTGAATTTCGTTTTCTTTACTCCAAATGGCCGTGAATATGCGCTGTGGGATTCAGGGGGAAAATGATCTCCAATTGTAAGCAAAATAATGGTTGCATGACCAAAAGGAAGTCATAATCGAATGAAATGGTTCGTGGGACTCGTCATTCTTATGATGATATATGAGTTTGAAAAATTCATCTTTTTCAAGTGCGAAACAAAGAGAAAGCTATCATTGTGTTAAGAATTTATTTCTATGCAGCGATGACCAATCCTGTTAGATCTTGGTTCATTCTTCGCCTTTCTCAAGGCCAAAACTCCAAATTTACACAGGATTAAGAAATCGAGACAAAAAATGTGTGAAAAATGATTACAAATTGGGAGTCGTTTTTGGCTCTCTGTTAAAGCCAATATTTCAGATGCATCGATTAGAAATTGAAAATCAAGAGTTTTCTTTTTATGAAATAATCTTAATATCGTGAAAAATCACATCTATTCCTTTAAAATAAAAAAAGTTACTTCCTTTCAGATGAGCAATAGTTTAAATGTTTTGGAGAAGTATAACAGTCTTAATTGCTGTAACAGATTTGAGTGGATTTTCACTCGTAGCTTCATCATGCATTGGATTTAGGATTGAAGGTTTTTGCAACTTTGAGAGTTCGTGGAAAAATAACCATCAGACATAGAACAGAACGGTTTTCATTTTCACGGAGTTCAGAGTATTGTCAGTAAGTGAGAAAATTAACGGAATCGTTTTTAGAAAAAAAAAACGATACGATTTTTTAATTGTTTCATGGTCTGGGCACACAGTTGTTGACTTGTGCAGCCACCATACAGTTGGCACTTGAAAGTTTGTGTTTATCACTTACATACGAATGACACTTGTTGGTGGGCGGTTAACTGCGGGACAGGTTGTTGCCAGATGGTCACCCATCCTGGCGATTATCTGACCCGAACATGCTTGCCTTAGGTGATCAAATGAGAGCCCGTGTATTCATCATAGTCATGGGACAATTACGAAAATGTATTAGAAATACGTTTCATCCGTAATTGAATTCTTAAATTGTGTTCGTTTCTTCTGTAGGATGACTGTATCTCTTGGTTACTATGGCCTCTCCTTAAATGCTTCTGCCCTAACTGGAAATCGCTACCTCAACATTTTCATTAGCAGCCTTATTGAACTCCCTGCTTTTGCCATGATCATATATATCCTCAAAAGGTATGGTATCTGTACTTGATTTCACAGGTCGGCATAAGAGGCGGAGGCAAAGAAAATGATTTGCACAGTGTGATCTAATTTTTTTCTGCAAAAAATTGCATTAAGATTTTGCGAGAAAGGAAGAGGCCATGTTAATGATCAGATTGTAGAATGTATGCTTGTGTTTGTCGTTGTTTCATTTAATGAATTATTTATTTTTATACCTTGTGTCTCACGGGGTTTTTGGTCATAAATATGATTTTTTTATGGTCAAGAACTGCATTGTGGTATTTTTGGTCCACCTAGGGCATGCAGGTTGACAATGGGTCTGAGGGGGCACGTTCCCTCAGTAAATGTAAAATTCATAACAGTATAGGACAACTCGAAATAACTCTTCCTTTCGCGTTGAATTTTATCTCAGCATAGAACGCGTAGCTAAACAGTGTACGTAGATCGATAGATAGCTAGTTCGAGGATAGGTTTTCGCTACAAAAAATACAAATAAACACATAAGCTAGCGAAAACAACGAACCAAAACGAGAAAATACGAAAGAATAAGCGAATTAATTTACTCAGAAATATTGTCCATTGATGTCCTATCGCCATTCGCCATTACAAATCCAAACCAACCCGAAGTAAACAACCTGTCCCGAAGACCCTCAGGGAGCGCCTCCACGCTCCGGTTCGAGCCAACAGTCACAAAAGGTCCTATTGTCTAAGCAAAAAAAGGGTTCTTCGAACTGAAAACAATACCAATAACTGTTCTCTGTCCTACGCAACGTTATGAGGGGTGCAGTAAATTGCCCCTCTCTGGTCCAGTAAAAGATTATGCGGGGAGAGACCATAACAGGGTCTTTATGAATTTAGCTATCTGATTTTTGTCTGCTTCGCAATATTATGTTATCGAGCGCAAAGAAGTTGTTTTACCTCTTTGGAATGAACCTGTAACATGGTTTTTGGAAGTATGTTAGCCTTGAAACGACCCGATTGAATCGAAATTCCCGATCAAATTTCCAAAGACTCTGCTAAAGACTTCTCTTTTAGACTTTTACATTTAGAATGCAAAACAACTTGAGAATTCTGAAATAATTTACTATGACCTATAACATGATCCTAATTCAATGATTGGACATATTTATCTCATCGATCCCCACAAATGATATTCGTTTCCATGTAGCTAAACTGAGTTTCCAAATTTTCAAATATGTCGAATTGTTTGTCGTTCTTTGATCGATCTTTTTTTTTATATTTTTCGACGAAGAATTTGAGCCGTATATTATTGGTCTTTTTGGATGTTCCCAGCGTGTGATCATTGGAAAATTTCCCATTTCTCTTCAATATGTGTTCATTTGTATCTTTCTTTGATTTAAGGTTTGGTCGACGATACCCTCTTTGCTTCTATTTCACTATTGGAGGAGCTGCCTGTATCATAGCAGGAACCATACCTAGCAAAACAAGTATGCTTTTCTCTGTTATTCCGGTTCAGTCACCAAACAATTTTTCCGTTTTGCAGGGTCACTGCTCCCTGGATATGAAAACAATGATATTCCTTTCTGAAATTATGAGGGGTTGCTAGTGAAATCCCCATCAAAGAACCTTCAAGAAGTCATAAAATCGCAACCCCGGGGGGGGGGGGATAACTATTACCATATATGCTGGTACTACAGGGTGTCTCAAAAAAATTGTTCGACGTTTGATTAAATATTGAAAAATAAGGACAAAATGAACAGGCTCATGGAAACATAACCGTGTTTCTAAGATTATGAAATAATTTTAGAGACTAAAATCTTCCAAATCGGTTGAAAATTCATTGAGTTACGAGCTCTCGAAGGTTAAAAATGTGAGATAGCTGAAACCAGAGACCCTCCAGATTACTTGTATTGCAAAAAGCTCAAAGACGGAGGTAAGAGAAGCTTATCCAATGTGATAACTCTCGTTGATATCAGAGCAAACCAAATACGACTTCTAAAGTAAATTATTTCTTGCGATCATTCTCAAAATTCCTTAACATTGCATAGGTCCAAAAACAGTGGTTCAAAACAAAATCGGCGAGAGACTGAATCTGTTTCCTCAAAGCATCCATATGCTTGACAGTTAGGTTATCGAATACCTGTGTGAATCCGACTTGGTTCACCCTGAAACAATTGAGAAATAACTGAAACGACGGCCTATGGGACTTTTACAAAAAATGCCATTTTGAGGCCTCTGGTTTCAGCTTTCGCACAAACTTGAACTTCAAAAGCTTGTAACCCCATGAGTTTTTACCGGATTTGCAAGATACTTGTGTCAAAAATTAATTTAAAATCTCAGGACAAGGGTGACTTGACCAAAGGTCTATTCAGCGTATCGTTATTTTTTAGTATTTTCAAAAGTCGAACGATTTTTTGAGACACCCTGTAGATGTGGCATTTTTCGGGGTGCCTTTTTTCGAGCAGAAAATAAATTTTGGGGTATCAATTTTGGTAAAATCGCAAGTAGTCATAAATTTTGAGGTGTCATTTTAGAACAATAACTCTTTAGGGTATTGATTTTGATCAAATTTCACTTACTTGGTTGAAATTTTGGATCGCTGTCACAATTTTATGGCCTATAAATTTTAGGCCATCGTTTTCGCGAAAATTTATAAATTCTAGGGTGGGATTTCAGACGTCAAATGGCACACCCCCGTCATCCACCTATTGAAGTAACCCCCCCCCCCCTCCGAAAATCGCAATTCAAAGCAATGACTTCAACACTTTTTAGCACGTGCTATCTTCTTGGGAGGATGGAACCGTCCGGAATAATTGCGTTATGCTCGTAGCGATGGCACGTTCATCCTAAGCGAGGAATGATGCATGCTACTGCATGTCAGGTCATGGCTATGAGGCAAAATACTACGAACATTTGATCATGATTTTACGCCATATTTGAAGGTTTCTGGAAGGGGTGTTCGTTAGAACATCCCTTACCAGTTTGATTCAGAGAAATTTTGAAATCTATGTGAATATATTCACCGTCAAATAACCCGTTTGGCACTGTTTTTGTTTTCAGTCAGGAGCAGTTGCCTTGTCAACGGGTATTGTTTTTATTTGTCCTCCATGACATTACGATATGTGCAAAAGTCCATCTTGAAATAGAGTGATATTCTCTCTTTCAGATATTAAACGATGATGATTATCCCGGATATGAGTTTGAAACGAACATTTTTAGAGCTTTGTGAGCTACGCTTTTTTCATTCTGCTACGCAAAATGCACCTTAGCGACTTATCCTCCTTGCACATTCTTTGCAAAACTGCCTTGCAAAACCAGGTTCTTTACAAGTTATCGTATTTACACACACTCTTTATGCATTTGATATTGCCGAAAGTTATCGTATGTGCAGGAATAGATTGAATGTTAATGTTATTTTATTATTCTGTGACACAACTGTTTACTTTTTATGGTTATACCGGCAAATATTACAGCAAGCTGAACAATGAGTAACTGTGAAGTGTTATTGGATCATGAATATCTTTTATAGTGTGCTGGTTTCAGGCTCAAAGAGATTAGTACACAGTATATTGTACAAATTACGTTAGAGAATAGTGAAATGAGCTATGGAACTTAATTTGTCATCAGAAAGATACTCTTTTTTGCATGATAGGAGACCATTTCTTGACCGTAAGTTGGACAAAGCTCGTATAGTTTAGGTTGCAACAAAAGTGTATTGCTGTGCTTCTGAATTAGATTTAAGAAAATCAGGCGCAGTTTTGTAGATGCATCTGGATGTATATTTCTTCACGTAGTGTTTCAGAACTACTTTTGCTGTCTGCTTTTCTATGGCTCGTTTGCAAGACCGATTTCCTTTGACTGACATGCGTTCTTTAAGGATTTGGACCCTATGTTTTACACCAGTACATTTCCTGAGTTGATGCCAAAGACCAGCATTGATCTTCTGCATTGCGTTCAGTATCAATCATACCTGATGAATAGTTATGCCCAAGGTGTCGTAGCAGTTCTTAGTCTTGATGCATAGTCTTGTATTTAAAGAATTTACCATTGTCATGATTTTGCTGTAATCGGTAGTGATGTAAGCCTTAGAGACATACATAAACCTAGCTTATTGTTAAAATTCATTTTTGTCATTTCAAGGTAGCGGTAAAGACATCAAGATGGTTGCAACAGTATTTGCATTGACAGGGAAATTCTTTATTGCTGCGGCATTTGCTTCCATTTTCCTTTTCACTTCCGAATTATTTCCAACGATTATCAGGTACGTTGTCGTATTTTTACGGTGCTTCATATCAATATTCATCTGAAAGACTTAGCTATATTTGAGGTCCTTAATGATCATTTCGAGCGATGAGGACCATCCGTAGAACCTTATTCAAAGATAGATTATAATCTTATTTTTCTCTTTCAAAAACGCAAGTGTTATTCGTTCTAGCTCGTGTATTGTCAAGATTTAAGAAATATGTCGATTCAAGGCCGTCTAAGGAATCTATTGCTTGCAAAAGATTTGATATTTTACTGAATCAAAAACGTGGATTTGAAAGTGATGGAAGCTTTGAGTGAGCGACGATCGAAACAAAGCAGCCTGAAACTGCTGTTTCGGGGGCCATTAGAACTTTAATTGACGTAGCAACATCTCAAGAGATAGCTTGACCTGTCCACGAAAGTCCGATGTGCATTTTTCTTTCGAAGTATTTTATTTTAGGAATTGTGGTGAAATAGCTTAGCGAGTTTTTTTTCAGTCATCCACCGTGCAGATTACTCTGAAAATATCCCCTTACTTAATAGTTCAAGGATCGACACTAGTGAATAGGTCTCACGTCGAATCTATTTTGACAGTCTATTGAATCTGCCGAAACAAGAGCATGCGCGAGCTAAGGAAACAGAGCATGCACGGATATTTTTTGCTCTATTTAAAGAAAGGCTTTTTTACTGGTGCTCATACCCTTTAGACTGGGTAGGTGTACATTCTGATGCCGGAATGGTGCTCCCCAACTTGTGATATTTTGAAAAATGACAACCAAGATGTCCTATTGCAGATCCCGGTTCATCGATTTCTTAGCTTCTTGGAACGTGAAATCATCTATTATCAAATGTGATTTTAAATTCATTTCTCATTTCGATGATTCTTATCGTATTTGCAATCTGTCAAAATAACTCGCATAACCTATTTCCAGACTCCATTTTCGATAAGATTCAGAAATTCCATGCACTCCCATTCATTCCAGATCCCTATGTATTTATTGGATTTGAAAAGCTCGGAAACTCCCCGCGTATCCACTCAGGTCTCTTCTGGACTTGAGAGTAGAAGGTGGACGAGAAATTTGTGTCCCCTGCCTTTGAAAAGTTAGAAGGGATAGCAGTTGAGCATAGCACAGAAAATCTGTCATTTGGTAGTTAACTAGAGGCGCGTTATTCAAGTCAATGTTGTACAGAAGCTGCCAAAGCTTATAATTTGTTTTATTATGAAAGTAGCTTTAGTTACGGGATTCTCATTTTAGCTTTGAGACAGTTTGAATTGTTGCAAATCATCAATAGATACCTATAGATGCACATTGCTATATGAACAAAGGTGAAGCGGATTTTGAAGCCAAATAACGGATTAAACTTAAAGGCGCAGGGTCACGTAACCGTAAACAAACCTGTTATCTCTATGATCTATTTTGTTTCCCACACGTGGCCATTGTGTTCCGCTCAGATTTTGGTGGATGGGGTGAATCCACAATAAAGTTACTTCTAAAAATCCACAAATATCTCTGCAATCCTACAACATATGAGTTTTTGCTTTATTTCTCTAGAAAATTCAAGAGTCCATCTTCAAATTAACATCTATATTTCGAGAAAAGTAGTGGAAAATCTCTGTGGTATGGACTATCAAAAATCCTGAAAAATCATCGTTTCGAAAGAAGTTTGTTTACATTACGTGACCCTGCCCCTTGAACATAAAATTCAGCCGCGAAGGTTTATGTTGCCATCAAGTTCTAGGCTACCAACAAGAGTCACTATGTCAAATGGCGTGCGCTGTTGATATGGAAGGATTAATCTTAATTTTCTGAAAAAGTTGTCATGAATCAATTACAGCAACTGAAATTATAGTTTGCTTGCAAATGTATCATCAGGCATTCCTGTAAGTCAGAAACTGTCTGTTTCAACCCGTATATGGTGAAATTAGGGAATTTTTCATGAGTCTTTACATACATTCTTGTTTTCTTTGCGTAAGACATAAAGAAAATCTTAAAGGAAAGCATTTTAATTTTTTGGAGAAGTCTTCTGAATAGATGTATTCGAGGAGCAAATGATGTAGGCAGGCCATATGATATTTTTAAGTAACTTTTTTTTTGTTCGAAACTTTAGAAATGTCGCCATGGGTGGCTGTACGTTCTGGACCAGAGCAGGTGGCATGATAGCACCGCAAATCTTGCTTTTGGTGAGTTTATTTATTTGCAATTTCATTTTAGTCGTTGCACCAGGTGGCCCAAAGGATATATTTAAGGCTTTGAAAATTCGCATTTTTAAGACTGCTGAGTGATTTGCGATGAATAAAACTTTGATTGATAGCTTCATAGAGCATCTATGCAGTAGTGTGGATTCTGTCCAGTACTTTTGAGTGTGTACAGCACTGCGATAGGGGATATCATCATTTCTACAGAAATTGTTCTGTATTGCGGGGGATGCCATCGGTCTTATTTTGTGGATGTGTTTCAAGGATGTTGTACATATTTATACAGGGTACAAAATTCCACAAAGATCGCTGTTAGATTAAAGTTCATAATACCAATAAGAAATCCTCAACCGGTCGTGTTCCATCGAGTGATTGGTTAGAGTAGTTGCTGGGACATTTGTTGTCGTTATTTTTCTCTCGGCTGGGGTTCTGATTGTTTATCACACCTTTCCTAGCCTGACAGTAAATGTAGAACCTGCTCAAATGTTTGTCCGTATGCAGCGTATGTAGTTGTAGTGGAATATATGTTCTTCACGTTGAAGACCTGGCGTGGTGATGATATTGTGGTCCCCTTGGTATCGTTCTTGTTGTGTGGTAGCTTGTTTGCAGTCTCTTATGTAATTTGCTACAGTAAAGCTCCGCGTTTGATAACTTACAGGCAGGGATTGTCAAATTTGCAATTGCTTCATAAGAACCTATCCATTGTATTCATTTTTTTACCCAAGCTCACTTTCAAGGTTAGAGGCTCTTTAACGCCAGTTTTCACTGTACCATAAACGTGCTACTTTGAACCTATATAAAGAGCTATTAACATATTTTGGATACGTTATGTATAAATATTTGCGTATATCCCTACCATAGAAGGAAATTCTACCATTTCGATGGGAAATATCTTACCTATGAGGATTAACATCCGGCTATATTTCCCTATCTTCCAGGGCACATCACTGTTATTTCCTGCGGTTCCCCGGAATATATCCTGTTAGTTCCCGGAAGCTCTTATGAGTCATGCGAATAATAACTTAGGCCTTGATTGGTAAGGATAAACACAATATTAACTTCGATGCCGGGGATACAGGTGATGCTCATCCCTTGGGAGGGCATCCGTTGAGAAATATCCTGCATGCTACCGGGTGTGCCAAAATAAACTATGCAATTTTGACAGGCCACGATAAATCTTAAACTGGGCCGACTTGAAGATTTATGAATTAGTCTTTAGCTAAGATCCCCCATTAGATTCTGGTATTTTTTTGCATTTTTTTTGTCTTCCATTTACAGAGCAATAAGCGAGTTTCTTGAAATTTTGTATTTCGAAAACACTGAAAATGACCCAATAAACGTTTATTTACCTGCATAAAAGTATGACTTCAATGGAATTTGAGAAGGAAATACATTTTTTATATTCCTTCCAAGATAGAACTAATACACGTGCATTGGATTATTACTGATCAACTTCTAAATCCCTTCCATGAAAATATTCTCTCTTTGTCCATTCATGTTGAGAAAGTTTGATCAACATTTTTGGGTCATTTAGGTGTTTTCAAAATGGAAAATTTCAAGGAACTTGCTTATAGCTCCGTGAATAGAAGACTAGAAAATATACACAAAATACTAGCATCTAATTGAAGATCTTAGCTAGAGATTAATTCATCAGTCTTCAAAATCAGTATACGATTTATCGTGGCCTGTCAAAAGTGCGTAGCTCATTTTGGCGCACCCGGTAGTTCCCGCGGGATGAATATTCACCTGTATTTTCTGGCATCGAAGTTAACATGTGGTCATATGCAAAAATATAGCTGAGCTGAGCGGTTAAATTTACGACTGTCGTTCACTTACCTTCTCAATTGGATTTGAAAGGTTTGGCGGTAAGGCTCTCTTTGATATCATTTCCAGCCATGCTCTACACTATGTACTAAGCAAGAGAATGCCTTTTGACCACTTACTGCTTGCAGTGATGTTTTCTTAACCTACATATTTGAAAATATGATATTCTAATAAGTAGGTCGCTCATTTACATGTTCAATATTGATCAGAGATTGACATTTTATGCAAAATCATTTCTTAAATTGACAAGTAGCTTAGTGCTTTGGTTTCGGCAAATATGGTACATCGTAAGAGATACCTGTAGCATTTCGGGCAGCCCTGTTTTTTGTAGTTTGTGTGGATACTCTATTTTTGTGATTCCACTTGAGCTCGAGACGTAGCAGCAATAGTGATGATGCGGGAACACAGTACTTCGGTAATGGTCCTTTGATGTTTCCATGGATGCAAAGCTTTTAAAGAATTTTAAATTTCAATTACTTGTGAAAGCATTTATCTTTAAATCGAGCAAGAAATTTATGTCTAGGAATTTCTCAATGAACCGTTAGTATCCATATAGGAACGAATTTATCTTATTCTGTTAACTAGGTCAACATCAGTACTGTTGGGGAATGTCATCATTATTACGGTATATCCCTTGGACCAACCCGCTTCTCCGCGGTATTGGAAATCCCTCGCTGTAGTGCACAGGCATTTTTTGGGCTATTTTTGCTGCAACATTCAACGTTTCTCGTTATCCCCACGTTTTCCGCTGTTGTTAGTGGTGTTCAAAACGCCCTAAAACCTTGGTTCTGATGTTCTTGACTGGTTTATTTCAAGAGGCATCTTAGTATAAAATTCTGGTTTCATTGCAATGTTATATTTTCTGATTTCCCATACTCTGATGAGTGTCAGTCGTAAACATACTGTGTTGCTTTTCGAAGCCACCTGCAAATCGTAGAAACTTCGTATATGATTTGATCACATTTTGAGGTTACAATCTCTCTTCTTTACAGAGTCATTATACGTTCAAGGAACTACCCTTCCTAGTATTTGGTGGTCTAGCCTTAGCCGCTGCAGGTGTTTCTTTACTCTTACCTGAGACAAGAGGTATCAAGCTCCCAGATACTGTTGAGGAGGTGGAAGGAATAAAGCCAAATGCAGTTGAGATGAGTGATAAGTCGGATACAAAGGTGTCCAAAGAGAGTCTTGTTGGAGAAGGAAAGGTTTGACATTTTCCATTATTGTTCCTGTTCAAAGGTGGACAAGAAGCAAGAGACAAAACATCTTATCTAACCACAAATATATACCGACTCGGTGAAACATTATGTTCATACGTTTACTTCTAAAATTCAAGAAAGCAAATTGCTGCTGCAAGCAATACAGCCGGGTTGTTCCTCTTAATTCAAAATATGACCCTCTGTTGGTCGGACAACCTTTCAGAAATTAATTTCCCCTAATCCAGTACGCCTTGCAGTACAATAAAGAAATCGGAGTAATCTGAGGTCTATCAGATCTATTGCATTCACAAAGGACAAAATACCACGTGAAAGGCGTTCACCAAGGTTATGTCGATCTCATGTCTGGTTGAGTAGAACTTAGGCATCTTTTACTTTTGTCAGAAAGTTTAGGTAGATGTTTGTGCTGTCCAAATATCTAAGAACCAAAAAACTGATCATCTAAGAAATTTTATCTTCTGGAACGGATCCATTAACCTTAAGGAGGTTTTCAAGGAGCCCTCTATCAATTACAACATGATTTTCAGTGCTACTTTGTTGTATCACACGGCAAGGCTGCTAGTCACGATTTAGAGGCAACATTGCGACGTGAGAATGCGCCCAAACAGTATATTAGCCTCATTCTGGCTCAGCTTCCACGTCCCAATTCACTAGCATTTGTGCGAGATGATGCCATTATACACTCGCCAATCATCTGAATATCTAATTTTTTCGAGAGAAGATGAATATCGTAGGAAAAACTGAGATAAACTGTTTTTTAGAGTGCACCGTTACTTTTTTTTCGTTAATCATACCATACCTTAGTTTTTCCACTTTTAAAGACCAGATGCAACTACTACTGACGCGAGGGACCTCGACCACTCATTTTAAAGAAGTGTGATTGTGAAACTTAAGATTTACCAGATAAGTGCAGATTAATTAAAACTTGTTCTCAATGTATGATCAACACATCAATATGCCGCAGATGATGAAATATTGATGGCTAAAATCGGGCTTTTTTGCTGTTTACAAGTGATACTGTAACGTGTTATGTCACAGAATGGTTCAAAACAGGCCTAAACTTCTAAATTTAGTATTTTTATATCTTATCTCACAGCACTCAGCAATTTCTTTTTGCCATTATTCAAAAGCTTTCAATTTCGTAGTAAATACTGATCGAGGATTTTCGACCAATTTTAAAGGTTTCTAAGATTAACCTGTTTTATAAATTCGCTGAAAACTATGAGCCTATAGGACTAATGGAAATTTTGTTCTGTACGTTGACATGTTCCCTTTACAATAGTCACTAGTTTTGAGAAAATTAAAGGGGCAGGATCACGTAACCGTAAACAAACCAGTTATCTTTAGAATCTGTATTGTTGCCCACACGTGACCATTGTGTTCTGCACAGACTTTAGTGGATAGGGTGAATCCACACTAAAGTTACTTCTAAAAATCCACCAATATCTCTGCAATCGTACAACATATGAGTGTTTCGGTTGTTTCTCTGTGAAGCACAAGAGTCCATGTTCAAAATTAAACTTTCATTTTGAGAAAAGTAGTGGAAGATCACTATGATATGGCCTATCAAAAATACTGCGAAATCATCGTTTCGAAAGAAGTTTCTTTATAGTACGTGACCCTGCTCCTTTAATGGATATGTAGCAAGCCATAGGCCTTGAAATTCTTATTCTTAGTCACTTACCCGGACCGGTATGCTCTTTCTCATTAGCACTTTCTCAGTATCCAGTAGTAGCCTTATGTTGTTCATTGTACTTCATATTTCAAGAATTAAAATTAGGTTTGATGGCACTATAGGAAGTTAACATAAGTAGACTTTAAATAGCTTGAGGAAGTATACACACGTACGTATTGTCCAATTGTTTGCATACTGGCAGGCAACATGGGTTTCAATAAGTATGCAAATAGCCGATGCTTAGACTTCTCTAATAGCATTTTATGTACATTCCCCACCAAACATAAATCTGCAATATTTATCCCGCAAATAGTCATTCTTAGCATTCATTTCATTTATTTATTCATTTCATTATTCTTTCATTCATTTAATCAATTAATTAATTAATTAATTGATTAATCAATTCATTCGTTCATTCATTCATTCATTCATTCATTCATTCATTCATTCATTCATTCATTCATTCATTCATTCATTCATTCATTCATTATGACTTATTAGAAACAGGTGCGGGATATTTGAATGTTTGACAGCGATCGTATAAATGGCTGTTATGCCCTTTTTTGAATGAATACTGGATGTCCCAAAATGATTTATTATCGTTTGATTGCGTATGTCCATAACTAACGAAACGATTTCCAACAATTTTATTTTTACCGATTGCCAAAAGGCTAAATTGTATTCGAGGAAGTCAGTTGTGGTTTGCGATCAGTTTTTCATGTCGAAAAGAAGATAAATAAACCTGCTTAAAGCCAAGCCTTAGATGGCACGAGAAAGAAACGGGTATGAAATATTGAATAGGAACCAACAACTGGTGAGGCATAGAAGAATTCGCGTACATCTAATATTTTGCAGAATACTGAAGAGAGATGTGTTCTTAGGTTCAAAGAATTCGTATTCCCTGAACGACGAACAAGTTTAACCTTTTTGTATCACATCTTTGGCTGGAAAAGTAGACCGTTTCTTTTTCATGCCATCTAAGACTTGAATTTGAGCAGGTTTATCGATCTTCTTTTCAGCATGAAAAAATCATCGTAAAACTGCGACCAACATCCTCAAATACAATTTTGCCGGCAATCGGAAAAAAACAAAGTTTTTTAAATCATTATTTTGTTTATGGTCATATAAGCAATTAAACGATAGTACATCTTTTTTGGACACCCATTAGCTTGAAAAAATCTTCGTCATGCCTCCCGTAGCATTTTGAAATTTTAGAATTTTTGGTTTCTTGAAAAGAATTAAATAATCTTGATTTCAAAAATTATAAAAATTCGCCCCTTGATATTGAGACAACACTACGTTTTCTAAGAGCAGTCATGGGCTGATGCAAAGCTGCATGCCCCACCCACAGTAAATAGTTTGAAAGGGACCTGTTATAATCAACCTTTGTATTGATGAAAGTCGTAAATTTCTGTTGTTAACGCATACAGTCGAGATGTAATTCCTCTGTAAAATTGAGAAGGTAGCTACTTCCTTTATGACGTGGGTTCTCCTTTCTCAATACATCCATAGATACCCTATCAGATTGTTCATCATTTTTAAGAAATATGGTATGGGCCAGGTACAGAACTGCCAGATCTAAATTCAGTTTCAGTTTCAGTTTCATATATTTTAAATTCTCTACATACAATTTATTCTGATTAATTATACAAACAGGTAACTAATACATCTAATACATACTATACAACATTACACACAAAAACATCAAGAACTAAACTTATTACAATATAAAGATACAAAAACAACAGGATATCTGTAAGATCGCCTATTTTGTTTCAGTAGCTTAGATCGTATAGCCTCCCACTATTTTTTTCAGTTGTTATTTTTCACAAATTACGTTCTGCATTAGATGTCAAACGAAAATAACTACAAACATATGTAATGAAAGGGATTGCATTTTGTGGTATTGCAAAGCTCGTTAGACATCTAAAGTGAGACAAACTTAAAGTATTTTAATCGCATTCAGTTATTCATCATTGCAACCATATAACACATATATCTCAGGAATTGAAACTATACATAGAGTATTGAAGTAGCTTATAGCTAGACTGCGTTAACATGATGCCGGCGTATTTTAAAAACGGTGAAAATGTGACGGATAGGCTTCCCCTTCCCACGAAAACGGCACATTTTTGCCGGCAGATTTCGAAAATGGTAAATTTTGAAAACGGAACTCTGACCGGCACATTTTTGAGAACGGTATCGTGTAAGCACTGGAAAATGATGAAAATCGGACTTTATTTTCAACGCTTTCAAAGTGAGGCTACACTGTTCTTTTTGTGCAGGGACATTTCTTTAGCATCAAATTCATGGAGAGATTGCACCGAGCTAGTTACCGCTGAATTTTCTATCGTTTTCATAACTGTGCCGGTATCGCGTGAACGCTGGCTAAAATTTTGCTATTGTCACATTTTTCACCATTTTCAAAATGTGCCGGCATTGTGTGAACGCAGTTTTAACGTAACCTTCAAGCTTTTAACCACATAAATTTAGCCTCATTGTATCCAAGGGAGCCTCCCTTTGCATTGATTTGCGCACATGAATTTCTTGCCTTTCGGCTTTTCCCCTTCATTGAATTAGCCCTGAGCGTAGCATCTACCTGATTTGGATTTTGTATTTTGAGTTTTTGAATTCACCCCAAATGTGGATAAAAATTCAACCTCGAGCTATGACTACTTTCTTCTTTTGCAATCAATGTAACAAGTCGCTATACGCAGATAGCTTGCAACGCACCCAAATTTCTGTTTGCCTTCATCTAAGTGTTTGCACTATGCTAACTATAAGGCTCTGTTCAGACTCATCTTAACGGATCAATGTTAATGCAAAACTATTGCATAGGTTTATCACCAGGTTATTTGAAATTCTGAATCATTTCAAAGTTGTATTTTTTTTGGAAAGTATGTTTAGCTTTTACAGTTTTCTCGTGACCAATCAAACTGCAGAACGGCATCTTCTACAGGGAGCTCAATCTGTTGACGAGATTCAAAAATTACTGTTTTGACTGAAATTTCCTAACCCAGCCCATTTATAAGCTACAAATCAACGCTAAAACTCGATGCGAAATATGTCTTACTTTTCAATAAAGGGAAAGGAAGGTACCCTGGGTAATGCTTTTGTGATTGTAACTACTTTGTATTCAATGGTTTCAGAATGCTTATAGCAGAGACCATAATCGTTATGTCTTTTATTAAGCTACTTTGAATAATCACTTGTTTCTTTTACATGTAATCTTTTCTCTGTCAAATCAGCTGCTTTTTAAATAGGACACGGACCACGAGAGCTCCAAACTGGTGTGATACCCTGTGAATAAAAGAACAATAGTGCCCCATTGGAAAGGCTACTATTCCTGTGATATCAAGATGATAATAATGGCAAATATACCATTCACTGTCGGACATGTTCATATACATTTTAAATATAATAGGCAGATATAATTACCTCCTTTTTGTTAAAGCTTTCGATAGTTCATCTTTGTAGAAATATGTCATGAAACAGCTTTCGATTTAAAGGAAGTTGTTTTACTCGGAGACGCAAATTGTGATCTCAGTGATGCAAACAGTTCATGTCATGTTAAGTCTATTAAGGACATTTATGCTGCGTATGGTTTAAAACAGTCGATTAAAGAAACCACTAGAGTAACCGTTCAGTCATCGATTTTGATTGATCACGTTGGAGTTAGTAATGCCGATAACATCGTTGAATCTGGTGTACTGAAAATTACAATCAGCGATCATTATCTTCCATATGCTGTTCGGAAGTTCCAAGGTGGTATTAAACGTTAACACAAGTTCATCCGAACGAGGCAAAGGGCGGATGTTACCGAAGAGGCTGTCCTATCAGAATTAAGGTATATTGATTGGCAGTTTCCACTATGATCCTCTTCCGATGTACGTAAACTCGTACATAACTTTACAAGTCTGCTTTCTGCTGTAATAGAAAAATATGCGCCAATAGTTTAAAAACGAGTATCCGATAAATATTCCCCCCTGGCTATCTTCTGAGCTCGAATCTTTGTTTGATACGCGAGATAAGATCAAAATCGCTGCAGTCAAAAATATATCAGATATTTTAATGTCCGCATACCGGCAGTTAAGAAATAAGGCGACCAAGCTGAATAAAGAGGTGCAGAGAGCTTACTTTACAAACAAGATTCAAGTTTCTGAAGGAAACCATAGAGAAAAATCGGCAATGATCAACAAACTTATCAACAAAAGGTCAAAAGTTACCAATATATCGTCACCGACCGTTGATGGAAGCTCAGATACCAATTCTATCGGCATTGCTAACTCAATGACTGAATTTTTATGTAATATCGGGAGTGAATTATCTAAGGATGTCCCCGATACAGAAAACGATCTCTTGAAAGGTGAATATGCCATCAACCGTACAAATGCCACCTTTAGTTTTTCATCTGTGGTATCCAAACGAGTGAGCCTAGCACTGAACAAATTTAAGACTTCCAATAGGTTTGACCTTGATGAAATTTCCAGTTTTCTCCTAAAAGACTGGAATTTGTCGTTGTCAGCTGGAATTTTCCCCGATCAATGGAAAATTGCTAGGATAGCTCCTATTTACAAGGATGGTAAGAGTGATAACAGATCAAACTATCGTCCTATCTCTGTTTTGCCTGTAATCTCTAGGTTATTTGAACAAGGGCAGATTTTGTAACACAATAGCATTAGTTGCTTTGGTTCACACCGCAATTCAAAGCGATTAGCGAATGCAGACAAAAGAAATTCTCCCAAGCAGTAATTCAAAGCAAACATAGCCGCAAAGTTGCCTTGAAACCAGTAGCGCAAACTCTCCCTTGGTGCGGGCGAAGGGATGCGTTTAAGGAAAGTTGAGTGCTTATAGCGAAAGAAGAAGGGTAAATCCATAGTTTTGTCTGGCAAAGTTTGTCTATTTGACTCAAGAGCTAAGGAGTAACTGTTTACATCTGAGCAATAAATATGCAAGAATTGTAATGACCTCTGCTCAGCTTCGGAATCACGTAAACAAAATATGCGAGACAGAACTTTAGATTTATCCTTATTCTTTCGTTATATGCACATAACTTCTCTTAAAAATCTCCCTGCACCCGCACCAAGTGAGAGTTTGCCGCACTGGTTTCATGACAACATTGCGGCTACTTTTTTTTTAATTATGGTTGAGAGAATTTCTTTTGTCTGCATTCGGTAGTCGCTTTGAATGGAGGTGTAAACAAAAGCAATTGATGTTATTGAATTACAAAATTTGCCCTTGTTGGTTATTTGAGAAGCTTCTTTATGACCGGTATTATAACTTTCATGTGTCAAATCGTCTTTTGTACTCACAACAGTCTAGTTTTAGATTGTTACATTCAGTTTTGACATGCCTATTAAAGTGTACAAACGACTGGTATTTGAATATCGAAAAAGGTACATGCCGGGTGAGCCAGAAAAAAGTTTCCACCTTTGAAAATCAGAATAGCAATAATATTTCACAGGTTTGAATGATTCCAATTCTAGTTAAAAAGCCAAAAGGTTGAAGGATTTTTTGTGATTTTTCTCCATGTCTCACGAGCACTACAAATATAGGTAAATTCAACTTTACAAAAATTTCATGGCTGCAGGATGATTAAGAAATTGTCTAAAACATCGATCAAAGCATAAATGACTCTTCGCACAGAATAATGAAAGAAATACAACTTCACATGGATGGGAGATATCCTTCGGACATTAATTGCCATGGGATTGAAAATCTTTCGTATTTGTTTGAAAATCGATGTCTTACAACTCTTGAGAGAGGTGAAACGCCCATTGCCTATTGTTCGGTGTGAAAAGAGTCCTTACGATTTGATCAGCGTTTTAGGCCCTTTTTCCGTCAATTTGCAACCATAGAATTTTCATAAAGTTTAATTTAGTAATACTTCTAGTGCTGGTAGGACAGTGAGAAAAATCACAAAAATACTTTGATCTTTTGGCTTTTAAGTAGAATTTAAGTGATTCAAATCCATGAAGTAGTCTTGGTGCCATGAAATTTCAAAAATGGGAACTTTTTTCTGGCTCACCCGGTATACCTTGGTCACACTCATAGACTTGAAGACAGCTTTCGGCACAGCGAAGCACGAAATCCCAGTTAAAAATATGCAGCTCTATGGAGTTGCAGGCAAAGAGATACGCTGGTCTCACTCGTTCCTTTTTAACAGGAAGCAGTGCTGTTAGGTAAACGGGAAGCTTTCCGACCTGGGAGAAGTAACTTGTAGAGTTCCGCAGGGATCACATTTAGGTCCGCAAAGTTTCATCTTTATAAATGATCTTCCACTATCTACTAAGCACTCGTTAGTTAATATGTATGCCGATGACTCCACTTTATCCTTCTCCGCTCAAATAGCTTTTCCACAATAAATGAAAATGATAATGAGAACTTTCAATGTCTAAACACTTGGCTTGCAGGGAATAAATTGTCACTTAACCCTATTTCAACCGGATGAAAAAAGCGATTCTCCACTGGAGTGGGGGCATTTTCGCCCTCCCCCCTAATTATCTTCGCAACTATGATAGTTATGACAATGAAACTTGCACTGTGTCAAATTAACAACGGAGAATCCGAAAATAGCATCGATTAATTTATACTCTCGAGTACCGAATGATCGTCCCCCCCCCTCACTTGTTAATTTTTGAACAATTTTCCAACCCTCCCCCGCTTTTACTCCAACCACCCCCCCCCCCCTAATTAATTTTGGCAAAATGAAATGATAGTAAACATAATTTCTGAATAAACGCAAGAAAAAGTCTCAAGAAGTGCATTCAACAAAACCAGGGTTAATACGAAAATGTATCAGTAACATCACTGTTCGACAGAGAAGAAACTGCGTAAAATGACGTAATCTAACAATCTGAGATTAGGAAGTGTTTGGATAAAGATAAGCCACTTGAAATGATAAATCAAGAGTTTAAGGCCCAAGGAAAAAATACCAAGTGTTGCTTGATTTGGGGATCTGTTGCAGGGAGCAAGAGGGGCTCAAAGTTACGAGTTTTGGCGCATGCACGCCCAGTTTCAGCTCTGTATCACTGTTCACATAAATACACAAAAGATATGTGTTTAGCCACGGGTTTTAGGAGAAATTTGGAAGAAGATAAAATCATTATGACATGAAGAATATACATTACCTTGCCTCTTTCTTGTGTTTGTCTTTCTCGTTACCTTCTGGGGCAGCAAATAAGCTTCTTTCAAGTCCAAAAGAACAGCGAGAGTGTGCAGTTTAGGTCACGATGTTTACTCAACTCAAAGCAGGGTCAAACTACAAAACCACATTTTCGATTTTTGCTCCTTCGTAGGTTACGAAATTTGGAGCTACGAAGGAGCAATAATCGAAAATGTGGTTTTGTAATTTGACCCTGCTTTGAGTGGAGTTAACATCGTGGCCTAAACTGCACACTCTCGCTGTTATTTTGGACTTGAAAGAAGCTTATTTGCTGCCCCAGAAGGTAAAGAGAAAGACAAACACAAGAAAGAGGCAAGGTAATGTATATTCTTCATGTCATAATGATTTTATTTTCTTCCAAATTTCTCCTAAAACCCGTGGTTTAGCTAAGAAAACGACTCTTTTCAATTTCTCCAAACACACCCCCACCCTTTCCATTTGTTCTGACGCCCTATTGTTGTTATATCGAGCCATTTCCAATCCCCCCCCCCGATTACTCTCACCCGCCTCCCCGTTTATTCGGTACTCGAGAGCAATCACGTCATTTGTTGCTAGGCAAATTTTGACGAAATTGAGCTATTGGGAAAGAAGGTATATTTGCATTAAATAACTGGCTAAAATATGCTAGAAACTATCCAAATGCTTTCTTGATAGCCTTAGTTTGAGATTTCATTTAGTTGTATATGAATATTTTTGGTTCCTGATTTATCAACTAGTTAATGGTTATTCGATTCAATGCATAGTTGTTTGCTCAATAACAACGCCCAAGTTTCATCAATTTCGCATAATTTTGGTGAAGTCAAGTAGTTTTGTTAAAGGGAATAGACATAACTATATGTCGTAGTCGCTATAAATAGGCTATAGAAAGCGCTACGCATCCATTGTTTCTTTGGCTCCACAATGAAGCCGCACGTGTCGAAGTTATCAACTTTAATAGATTTTATTTTTAACCTGGCCCGGGCCAGCTTTTAACCATGTCGATTGCCTTTAATATTTCAAGTCACTGCATGATTTTTCATATGAAACTGGCTAATTCATCAAAAACATGACGTCAAAAAGATTTACAACGTCATAGAAGTTATAAATTGCTGACGTCAGCAAACATAGATAGATTATATATCAACTGAAAGTGCTGATCAAGACAAATCGAATGGTACATACATATTGATGAGATTTTTTGTTTGTCAACTTATTTTACATCGATTGTAAACAAAACAGGCAATTTTACGAGTCAGATGCAAAATTTCAGCACAGTTGTTATCCGAAACCATAGAAGAATTACATGCAAGCTTGTTTAGCGGAATAAATGGAAACTCCTCGGTAACCAGTGATGTCTATGGAGATGGGGCTCAAAAGAGAGAGCTGCTTATCAAAAGGTTTGGCTCAAAAAATAGGGCTTACCAGAAAGGGGACGCTAAATAGAGCTTTTACGATATTTGTTCCTTCAAAGCTTTAAGATCTAATTTCGACTATCTTCGAATTATTTTCAAGAGCTCAATTGGGTTGAGTCACGTAACCTTTCTTGAAACAATGACTTTTTGGTTTTTGTAGGCCAGATTGCACAGATTTTCCCGTATCTTTTAAAATGATGACATGTTATTTTGAAGATCGACCCTTGAATGTCACAGAGCAAAAATGAAAAATTCATATGTAGATTACAGAGACATGAGACATCGATGGAATTCCAAGAGTAGGTGGAGAATACACCTCAGACAAGAATCACAAATACTTGTTGTGCCCTAAAATACGGGAGATGTTTTCATGAGAATAGTTTCCTTGCCCTCTATTTAGCAAATATTCATGTTAGTGTGTTGAAGGAATCTGCTACAACATGGTAATCTGGACGCTAGCCTAGCAGCTACGACTTGAACGAAGCACTCAATTACGTAATTCGGTTTGGCATTCCCGAGCTACGACGTGAACGGAGCACACAATTACGTCATTCAATGTGGCGCTTGACAACTAGGTCTTTATTGGGTCGCAAAGGTAAGTCATCCAAAGATGCAATGGCATGTCTTTCTGCCTCTTAATATGGTGAAAACGAAAATTACTCTCTTTGTACTTTATCATGCGAAGTATTCTCATCAGCATAGTTTTTTTGTCCTTGATGTCACAAACATTCATGGTCGTGAATGAAGTGAATGAAATTCGGTTCATATATTGGGAACGGGCCTAGCTTGGAAACTACGACCTGAACAGAACACAGGCTTAGGGGGGGTCTATTATAGTGTGGCGGTTAGGCGGATTCGGCCTCATTTTGGATGCGGATTTCGGTTTTCGCAAGATAATCAGTGCGGTATACGGTTTTTGTATTGTTACGCGGTTGCGGAAAATTGGAATTTAAACGAACGGTTTACGGTTTTTGCTTACTTCGTAGAACCTTCTACTACCGGGTGTCACAGAAAAAAACGCAACAGATTTTTAAATTTCTGATAGAAGCTGTTTTGAATTAATCTATATTAATATTTTATGAAGCAAATTTTGTTGCACGTAAAACTCGAGCACAGTTGAACCAATCCCCGCGAAACTTCCCAGATATCTTCGTCTTCACTGTACCTAACGCAATAGAGATTTTGTTTTTTCAAATTCACCCTAAATGCGGGGTAATGGGGCAAAGCGGCAAAGTCAAAGGATTTGTGGACTCCCCTTGCGAAATGGAGGCTACAGAAAGCGAGGAAAGCGAGGAACGGGATAAAACAGGTTTGCCTTGGTGAAATCCAGCTATAAAGGTCTGTTTTTTATTTCAAAAGAAGAGGAAAGAGTTCCCATTGAGTGGGCACTGAATGTTTCGGGGTAAATTCCTTAGAAATATTTTTCAAAGTTAACAAAAAGGCCTAGGCCCATGGGCTACAAGAATTTCTTTGTAAGAAAATGAGATTTTCAGCCTGCACTGAAAGTTTCTTTAACTGATCAGTTTTCCAAGGTCCACGACAGTTCTGATGGACTGACGGGGCTACTGTGCCTAGGTAGGTTACTGAAATGGAAGCAGGCTTCACAGCTACACCAGAAAGACGGGTTGGCAACTGCCAGGTGATACTCTCAACATATATTAAGTCCTGAAGTAAGCCTCCTTTGGGCCTATTTTGCAAAAACAATTTGGGGTGAGGGCTTATTCGAGGGAGAGGGGCTTATCTAGCAGCAACCAAAAATCTTACCAGCACTACACGTATCCCTTTTATGAGAAACTAACAATCTGGGCCAGTACTGAAAGTTCCTTAAATTATCAGATTCTTAGTGCTCGAAGTTTCTTATGAGTTTCTTAAATGTTTCATAGCAGTCTTCGTATTCACTTCCTGTTCTCTCATGAACATTTAAAAACGATGTTTTTGAAGCTTTTCCAGTGTTTAGATACTATAATCAAGTACCTTCTGAGGAATATTAGACAGGAAACAAGCGAAAGTAAAGTAAACGGTGTTAAGGATTCTTGAGCTATATTTTCCCAGACTGGAGTTTCTCCACTTTTGTGCTCTCAGAATTGAGTTTCTTATAAGCAGTTTCTTATAAAATTAGAAATAACGATTGTCAGTGAGTGCTGCGCAGCGTATTGGTTGCACAGGTCCATTCCCTGGTTCCGTAGTTTACACTCACTGAATCGTGATGCATGACAAATCGGTATATTGGCTTTGGGTCAATGAACAACAGGAGAACAAATATGTGGCGTTAATGTTCTTTTGTTGCCAATACAAGTGAATTCCAGCCATTCCGATGCCATTTCAAAAGCCGCTGACGGAATGCCCTTTGCAAATTTGTTGAAAACAGACCTGCAAGCATGGACAATCGATCGCCCACCGAAGCCACTGCGCAGGAACAGATGGCTGCTTCGCAGCAAAAATCTATGTACTCCTTCCCTTACTCGAGGCGGGTCAGTATGCGCAAACAGCAGATTTCAGGGGTTTGTTGTTTTTGAGGCAATACCCAAGACTGAGTAAGTAGAAAAACAAGAAGAAAGTCAGCTAAAGAAGAGAATCAAATGTATTCACTAAAATAAAAAACAATTTTAACAGACAGCAGCGTTCCCCACGGGAGCTTTCTGGCTAGGAGCATATTTAAAAAAAATACCTTCGGGTGGGGGGTCTCATTCAAGGGGCGCCTTTTTGAAGGTGGGGGCTTATTCAAGGACTTACGGTAGGATTTGCATTACAAAACGTTTCCCATGTTCACCCTGGGAATCCCTTTGTAGGCTCCCTCATAATAACTTTCTTTTCGTGTTGCAGTTGTAATCACAGACAGCCTCATGTTTCCGTAGTAGACACAGTAACTAAAGTTAGAGTTGCGAAGCCTTGATCTCTGGGGAACTTGGTCATTATATTAATAAATGTGCTCCATTGTAAATTTTAAGAATACAGTCGGGATATTTCACAGGAAAGGTATATAGCCAAGAGTCTCTTTGCTCAGATAAAGTGATTCCGGCTGAAAATGCCAACAGGCAGCAAATCCCTCCCCAAACAATTACTCGGTACGATGGCTGCGTCACACAGTTGAATCAGGAGTTGACCAGGGTGAAATCCCACTCTTAAAGTAGGGTCGCCGAGTGCTTTTGAGGCCTGGGAACAAAAATGCGGACTGAGGCCCCTCCAAGGGAAGCCAGCAGAAAATGTTTTAATCGCTTTAAAGTTGGTGTGACAAACTAACTAATACCACCTATTTACAATGTAATCTACAAGGATGTCTAAATAATGATATTACAAGCTATATGACGTAATGGCCAGGGTATTTACCAATTCTACAATTACATTTTTCACCCATCCAGGTTCTATCTTTGTTTTAAGGGGGAGCTATACGTAACCATTTGCGCTTTTTTGAAATTTTTTACCAATTTTTGTTTGTAGAATTTTTCAATAGATTGAAGCCTTGACTATGCATCCAAACAATCCCCGTAGCCATGTTGTTCGTAAAACTCTGTAAAAAGGTACTTTTTCAGGGAGTGGTCTGAAAAATTGATTGTTTGTTGCCATGGCAACCGAATTTAAAGTCTTTTGAAATACCCCCTTTTCCCACCCCAAGTGTCCAAAAACTGGCCCTTACGTCATTCCACATATAGAGATTTCGTTTTTTCAAATTCACCCAAAAAGCGGGGTAATGGGGCAAAGCGGCAAGGTCAAAGGATCGATGGACTCCCCTTACGAAATGTAGGCTACAGAAAGCGAGGAAAGCGAGGAACGAGATAAAACAGGACTTGCTGGAAGCTGGAATTAGTGGAAATAGTTGATAACTTGAACACTGCTGACCTAATCCTGACGAAAATTAGATACTTCACTAAATGCTCTATTTCTTATAGTTTCCCCATAAGGAGGGGGAAAGGGCCAGATAAGACCTTAGGTGCCTGAACGATAGGGGATTTCCACTGGAAAGAGAGAGGAAACACAAAACACAAAACTTTATATTGTTCTTTGCTTTGCTCTATAATCTGAAAAACTTTGCGGTGAATGGCCAGGAAACTGACTCATTCATTGCAAAGAATCAACGATTTATTTCGTCACAAAGTCAGCGCTCAACACAACAGATTTCTTTGTTAATCTGTGTATTTGAAAACAAAGGAGGGCTAACCGTCTTGACTTCCTGCGGCCTTAGAAAATCAAGGATTACCAGCCATTGAAATTTCCTATTCTTTGTATTGTCCAAATCACGCAATCAAGTGCGTGACAGACTGCCTTTAACTTTTCCAGCACAAAGTTCCTTATTTCTTTGGTCATTTGAATTGATCAATTTCTTATGGAGTTCCCTTTACAAAGATACGTTCATTTATTCAGTTGAATAAGGCTTTGGCCGGGGTGAAATCCCACCATAAAGGTCTGTTTTTTATTTCAAAAGAAGGGAAAGAGTTCCCATTGATCTCCTATTTCCACAATTAAGTCTCAATTGTATTTTGAGTGGGCACTGAATATTTCGGGGGTAAATTCCTTAGAAATATTTTTCAAACTTAACAAAAAGGCCAAGGCTTATGGACTTTAAAGAATTTCTAGAAAGAACTAGGAAGTTAAGCGCTCGCTTCGCTCGCGCTTCAACATTCCTAGCTCCTGCGGAGAGCTCTCAAAGAATATCTGATGATCCACCTTGAATGTACAATAAGTAGTTGTGGTTGTGGATAGAATGCTAAAACTTCTTGTTATTCACCCATGAAAGTGCTAAAGTGGAATTTTGTGTTTGTATGGATCTGAACAGTTTGATACAACGGATTACCATTTTGCTGCATTAGGCATAAAACAAACCTCTTTGTGATGCACACCAGAACTGTCCAGTTCTTTAAATTTTACAAGAGAAAGACCGTAGGCAGGTGCGCAGTATCACAATTCTTTTGCCTTGAGAGAATTCTTATGAATCTCTTAATGAGATTCATTCCTCCGAAGAATTCCGTCAGAAAGTGAAGGTTTATTGAAAAATATTAAGAATTCAAAGAATTTTTGACAATCAAGTTGATCAATATGCTGAAATTCAGTGAGTTCTTGACTGTGTATCATGTTTCAGTTTATATAGTAGAACTTCTTCACAGCATATTTTTGTCAGGCTGATCCTGAAATAATTGTTACATAAATTGTAACAATGGATCAAAGGAAAATACAGTACATTACATTGTTTTTGACTCATGACTGCAATCAATATGCGGTGCAGTTGTGCACTCCCATCAGATTGCCAAGATCTGCACCAAAGTATGATCATATGACGAAGCCCCTTCTCAGTGATAATAGCTTCACGCTAGCGAACCTATACGCACTACTGTGGTGGATACGCCATACAGAGGCGGGGTATTATGCTTGATGTGGTGGATACGCCATACGGAGGCGGGGTATTATGCTAGCGTGGTGGGGTATTATGCTTGATGTGGTGGATACGCCATACAGAGGGGGGTATTATGCTAACGTGGTGGGGTATTATGCTCCGCCTCTGTATGGCGTATCCACCACATCAAGCATAATACCCCACCACGTTAGCATAATACCCCGCCTCTGTATGGCGTATCCACCACATCAAGCATAATACCCCACCACGTTAGCATAATACCCCGCCTCCGTATGGCGTATCCACCACATCAAGCATAATCTGTATGGCGTATCCACCACAGTAGTGCGTATAGGTTCGTTAGCGTGAGCTTGTTTATCATCTCCACCTTATTTTTAACATGAAAATCTTGCTAATTCAATAACAATAAGCCCCACATAATGCTTTTGTCAAAAATACTTTATTTTGCATTAAATGATCCCATGTTAATCTTTTGAAAACTAGAACCCAATGTTCCTTAAAGTTTCTTATATCAATGAGTCTCAAGATTGGGTGCCATGAAACGTTTGGGAAGTTGGTAACAGTTTGCTCTGCTTGCCAGCTTAGAAAACTTGTATTCATAAGGTGTACAACTTTTGCAGCTTGCAGCTTACAACAAAAGGTTCTTTGCATCTGCTAAGGATCTATTTTTACCCTCACCGCCTTTAGACTTTAATTGCGCTTGCATCTTTCACTTTCTTTCATTCACCACTACACTGAGGCCAAATCATGCATGCATTGCAATCTGGTCTCCAGGAACCTAAAGGAAATGAAAAGAAGTAAAATCCTAAATACACAGGATATAAAGCATGTAAACCTTTGCAACATGTTTTTGTTAGACTGATCTTGAAATATTTGTTCCATAAATTTCAACAATGAATGGAAGGAAGCACTGTATGGAACGTTACTTTTGACACCAATTTTCCTTTATCATTGAGAAGCACAATACATTGTAACATTACATATGGCATAAACTGCAAATGGTGCTTTCACATTGGACTGCCAAGATCCCATATAGAAATTGATAATGACAATGGACCTATGATCTCCTGATAGCCACCACACATCCCATCTCAATAATAACTGTTTGTTTATCAGCTGCAGCCCATTTGTAGAATCAAGATGTTTGCAATGTTCCAATATCCCCACATAATACTTTTGCCATCAAAAGACTATGTTTCATCAAAGAACCTAATCTTAATCTTTTGAAAATGAAACCAATACTCCAGGCCAGGTTGGAAAACTTCCATTAATGTGTACAACTTTTTGCAGCTTGCCACTACGACAATATGCTCTTGCATCTAATAACAGAGGATCTATGCTTACTCTTACAGCCTTTAAAAGTTTACTTGCAGCTTACACCTTCAATTTGTTTTTCACCAACCATTGCATATGCATTTTTTGGTAAAAAATTTTAGAACAATTTTATGGGGAATACCATACCATCTACAGCTTTGTTTGAAATTTCCATGAGCAACCTGTGTTGTAAACACTTCTTGAAATTTTAGGGATAAATCTACCTTGAGGCAGGGGTGGCGCCAGCAATCTTCAGACGGAGGGCAGGAGCTTCTGACAGGGGGGCTGAAATGGGAAAAATGAAATGGGAAAAATGCGGTTTTTGTACCCTACATCATTTTGCCAAATTTCCTCCAACAGAAACCCGAAATTTCCTCTAACACAGGGGGGCAAGTGGCTTCCGACAGGGGGCTGTAGCTCCCTCTGGCCCTCCCCTGGCACCACGCCACCACTGCTTTGAGGCTCCACCATGTCATAAGGACAATCAAAAATGAGGCTCCAACTCCATCCAAGCAATAAGATAGAATGGGCCTAGGCCTAGTAGGATAAGCCAAGCAAATGAGGATTCAAAGCTATGAAAATGTTGGCTAACATCACCTTTAATCTGCAATGTTTATGAATTTCTTCTGATCTGATAATGCTCTCATCTGAATTAGGCCTGCTAAAAAGGCCGACGTAGCAGTGATCATCTGGGCAGCACTTGGCAGCCATTGGCCCCGTCATCTTGCTCGTCATTTGCTTCACACGATACGGAAAGTTGTGACCTTTGGTGACCTTCCAGGAATCCCCAAAAGGATCCACATCGCATGCGCATTTATGATTTACTTCGCTGACGTAATATGCAAATTAGAATGGCTATTGAGAACAAGTGCAAGAAACAATAGCGCGGAAGCGCATGACAGCTTGAGCCCTGGTGAGCCCCAAAGCTATAGTTTTTAGAACCAATCAAAAAGTGAATAAACAAGGACATACATCGAATGGTCCCTTTGTCATTACATCGAATGCCCCCTTTGTCTTCCTATTGTGTTGATTGTTAAATTCACAATGGAAAACAAAAGAAGAAAGCTAATTGGATAATCGTTTACCTGCCTTATATATATAGATTTCTTTCTAGGAAAATGAGACTTTCAGCCTGCACTGAAAGTTTATTTAACTTATCAGATTTCTAAGGTATATTTGTATGAAATCCTAGCTCATTAGCTCGGCCTTCCATGACTGTTCTGATGGACTGACGGTGCTACTGTGCCTAGGTAGGTTACTGAAAATGGAAGTAGGCTTCACAGCTACACCAGAAAGACGGGTTGGCAACTGCAAGGTGATACTCTCTACATACATTAAGTCCTATAGCCCCTTTGGGCCTATTTTGCAAAAAAAATTTGGGGTGAGGGCTTATTCGAGGGAGAGGGGCTTGCATCTAGCAGCAACCAAAAATATTACCAGCACTACACGTATCTTTTTTATGAGAAACTGAGAATCTGGGCCAGTACTGAAAGTTGCTTAAAATTATCAGATTTTTAGTACTCGAAGTTTCTTACGAGTTTCTTAAATGCTTCATAGCAGTCTTCGTGTTCACTTCCTGTTCCCTCATGAACATTTCAAAACAACGTTTTTTGAAGCTTTTCCAGTGTTTGATACTACAGTGTAAGTGTAATCAAGTGCCTTCTGAGGAATATTAGACAGGAAACAAGCGAAAGTAAACGGTGTCAAGGATTCTTGAGTTATATTTTCCCTGACTGGAGCTTCTCCATTTTTGGTGATCTGAGAATTGAGTTTCTTACATGTATTCTTTTCCTTAATCGAAGCGGGTCAGTATGCGCAAACAGCAGATATAATGGCATTTATTGCTTTTGAGGCAATACCCAAGCCTGAGTAAGTTGGAAAAAGAAAGTCAGCTAAAGAAGAGAATCAAAGTATTCACTAAAATAAGAAACAATTTTAACAGATAGCAGCGTTCCCCACGGGGGCTTTCTGGCTGGCCCTGGCTGGGGGCATATCTAAATAGGGTTTGCATTACAAAACTTTTCGCATCTTCACCCTGGGAATCCCTGTGTAGGCTCGCTCATGATAACTTTCTTTTAGTGTTGCAATTGTAATCACAGACAGCCTCATGTTTCCGTTCCAGACAAATTAACTAAAGTTAGAGTTGCGGAGCCTTGATCTCTACCGTAATTGGTCATTATATCTATATCAATGTACTCTGATGTAAATTTAAAGAATACAGTCGGGATATTTCACGGGAAAGGTATGTGGCCCAGAGTCTCTTTGCTCAGATGAAATGATTCCGGCTAAAAATGCCAACAGGCAGCAAATCCCTCCCCAAACAATTACTCGGTACGATTGCTGCGTCACACAGTTGAATAAGGATTTGACCAGGGTGAAATCCCACTCAGAAAGCAGGGTCACCAAGAGGCTTTTGAGGCCTGCGAACAAAAATGCGGACTGAGGCCCCTATAAGGCAAGCCAGCAGAAATTGTATTAATCGTCAATCAAATCACATTAAATCAAATCATGATCATGCTTTAAAGTTGGTGTGACAAACTAATTAATACCAACTATTTACAATGTAATCTACAAGGATGTCTAAAAATGATATTACAAGCTACATAACATCAAGGCCAGGCTATTTAAAAATTCTACAATTACATTTTTCACCCATCGACGTTCTATCTTTGTTTAAAACCCTTTACATTCGCCTAAAAGGCATTTCAGAACATTTCCTGAAGTCAATATGTTAAAAATCTTTTATCATGAGGGCCCCTAGACCCTGAGGCCCAGGGGCAAACTGTCCCCTCTTCTCGGTGGCCCTGTCAAAAAGAACTGCTTTTTTATTTAAAACAGGATGGGGAGGGTTTCCATAGATTTCTTATTTCCACTTTGAAGTGTCAATTGAAACTTTCCGGTCCGCAGGTTCTTATTTGTTTGGTCATCAAAGGGTTCATGAATTTCTTATATAGTTTCCTAGACTAAGATATGTGTCCATTCATTCAATAGAGTCGATTATTGTCAGGTTTCAGGGTATCTTTTTCTAACAAAGTTTTAGTAGCACGTTGTTCTAGAACCATTTGTCACCAAGGGGATATATTCATAGGAAAGTGTTCTTTCAATGTTAATCGTTTAATTTCATATGTTTCGAGGAAATTTTTCCCGAATCTTTACAGAGTAGCAATGGCAAGACTATATTTTGGAGGAAAATCTGCAACTGGATAGAAAGGTTAGTGGGCATAGCCTGCTTCGTCAAAATGAATGTCAATGAATTACAACGACTTCAGGAAAGCATGTGTAGGACAGGAATCGTCGCAATGACATCCTAGAATGAAATTAAGGTGAACTTTGGCTCTGATTTACGCAGGTTGGCGGTGCGAAAAATATGGAAGACTGGGGAGAAAGTTACAAGAAAGCGTCTTCAGAAGAGGCTTTGTTAATGTTTGGATCTCTATTCAATAAATAAACGAGGAAACGAGGAGCATAGCAACAGAGAGATTAGTGTCTGTGATTTTAGAAAGTAAAAAGAGTAGATATTTACCGGCAAACTTAGGTGATCTCTTGATGTATGTATTGTTGCATTCTTATATGCCTCAATAGATTGCTGCAAGTGCTAGGATACGCAGCAGACGCCACTAAATTCATGGAATAGTAAAAGCGGCAAAGAGAAGGAAAAAGCTGTAAAGTACATGGAAGTAAAGGAAGAAATAGGTCAGAAAAAGCTAAATTACCGCTAATATCAAATGAAAGCAGCAATTCGACCTACATGCAATTTTAATGGATCATATGCTGCAATGGTTTGCATAATTGAAAGCATCAAGCATGAAAAATCCACTTGCCTTTTACAACGGAGTCGCAATCAATGACTATATACAAGTCAATTAATCGGAGTTATGCGACCAACTATATTTGAAATTATAAAAGGGGTTGTCGAGCAATAGAGGGATGAGCTGGAATCGGGAATGGTATGAATTTATCTCGGAATAAGAACTGTCCAAACGGCAGTGGCGGAGCCAGACAAAAAATTGTGAGGGGTTAAAAGTCCAACATTTTCCGACTGGGGGGTAAAAGGGTATACCCAGACATTTTTATTGCATTCTTTAATTACAATTTTACTCACTCTTTCAAAAGTGGGGGTGTATTTACCACCTCCTACCCTCCCCTGCCTTTTCCACTGCCAAACGGTGGCTATGATTAAAATGAAATGGAAGATGCAGCAGAACTGTGCTCCAATTGAGCACAGTCAGAGCCATGGCTTAGATACCTGAAACTGAGTGAAGAGAGTCATTTCAAAACTATTATAAGAGGAGTACAGAAGAAAATGGAAATGATTCAATTCACAGTGAGTGCAGGATGAGAAGAATATTAAAAACGTTGCGATAGCTAAGTTTCTGAGGTAGATCACACTTAGAACTCTGCTTTCAAGGAAACGCTTTCTGAGTTAGAGGAAGCACAAGGAGAACAAAGGGGTTCATGAAAGTGGTATAGTAGAATATCTACAGAAAAAAATTCACACGACTATAGTGATTGTAGCACATTTTGCACACGAAATGTTGCAATTTGAAGGACAGCTTAAGTACGAAATATGAGAAAGTACTAATAGAATGAATGAAAAGAACAAAAAAATTGGCATAAAAGATTTATGTTGAGTTTGGAAATGTAGCAAGCAGAACGGGAAGAGGCAGAATGAAAGGGAAATGTTTACAAAGACAGCAATGAATCTTTACTCAGTATATACTTCGAAGTATTAGATAATACTTGAGTTTCCCTAAAGACTTTTCACCCATGGATTGTAGTGAATTCTAGACAACGATCCGAAAAGTTTTCGAAACCTATAAAGGGTGAGCGGATGAATTTGACAAGCCAAAAAACTTGGTTGGTGCATAACTATAAATACCTTTGAATAAGAAAGTGTCAGCCTTTCCCTTTCCTGCTAAAAGTAATTCTACATTGTAGTGGAATCCTTTAAGACTCTGTTTCGTCAAGAACAGTGTTTTACAGAAACAAAAAAAAAGTACATAATATAATGTCAAGACTCCATTAAGTCCTCTTCCCCAGGAGGCTTATTTCACCTCTAAGTCTACAGAACGAAGCTTGAAATGCAGCGGCACTTCTATAGGAAGACCTCATTCATTGAGTCATTTGTCAATGCTAAGAATGATAGCATTTCCTCTTTTACTGTACATTATAGCCTCCGGAATTAAAAACACTCATTGAGCGTGGTATGACTATATGCACATCAAGATTGACATTATTGTAGTTCAATAAATGTTACCTTGGGTACCAGACTCTATCTCTTAGGGAGTCTGGTACCTAAGTTACAAACATGGGAAACATTTAGGGTGATGGTTGAGAGCCTTTTGTGTTTCATACGAATTGAAGGAGTAAATAGAATGGGCATATCTATAATTTTGCCTTGAAAGGAAGAGGTTTATTAGGCAAGGGACGTTATAGCGCGGGACTGAACAGAGTTTCTCTTTCCTTTTGTAATCGTAATGAAAGCAAAGTACGACGGCGGGCCAGCGCGGCGCCGCAGGCGACGCGCGGCAAGCCTAGTAATTAAATAATCACTTTCTCTATATCTACGATAATTAATTTAGATTTTGATACATTTTTCAGAATTTTCGGGGACTTAGTTGCAGAGGTGAAAATCAGCAAACTTTAAATTTGTTGTCAGGGCAAACCCAGAGCTTCCAGCAGTATTGCAAAGTATACTGCAAAATTGCAAGCATGGCATTCATTCAACTTCTCAGAATTACAAGCACACATTTTGATCAAGAAACTGCGACAAAGAGATCCCTTGCTGATTCATGAGCTATCTGGTTTTGAGGGAGCTTTCAGTGTTCATTTCCAATTGACAGTATAACTCTAATGATGTTGTTATTGTTGTCATCTTATTTTACATCAATTAAATTAAAAAGCTAGCTTACTATATACAAATGTACAAAGTAAACTAATCTAAATCGATGAATATATTAACATAAATAAATGAATAAATATTTTTACAATCTTTTAATAAACTAACTAAATAAAATAATCTAATTTGGAGGTACATATTTACAAGCACTACATTTGCAGTTTTGGCCATCCCACTTTTTTAACATGTTTTTAAAGCTATTTAGGTTTTCTGCCGATTTTATTTCATTTGGCAGTCCATTCCAGATTTGAGGTCCCAAAGATCGAAGGCTATTTGAACCAAAGGTGACTTGATTTGGTCTATAATGCTGTAAGTCATTGCACTTTCGTAGTGAGTAGCTAGAAGATTTTATTTTGAAAATATCTTGCATGAAGGAAGGGTTTAAATTTTTTAGAGTCTTAAAAACTTCTATGCAGAGGACTCTTAGACGGGAAACATGCATAGTACATCTTTCTGACTTCGAAAGTAAGTCACCGTATGAGCTCAGGTGATCATTGTGTAAAAATCTAAGGGCACGTTCTTGAATTTTTTCAATTTTTTGCAAAGATTTAGCTGAAGAGAAGTACCATACTAAGGGGCAATAATCAAAATAAGAATAGACAAAGCTCTGAGCTAGGATCTTCTTTTCATTAAAACCAATAAATCTTTTTAGTCTTTTTAAGACATTGAGTTGTGATGCAGCTTTTCTGCAAAGTTCAGAGATGTGCTGTTCAAAGTTTAGCTTATATTCCAGGTGAATTCCTAGTAACTTGACGGTTTCTTCCGATTTGAATGTTTTTCCTTGGATGTTGAAATTTTCTCCACTTGTGTTTGTTTGATCCTTTTTGATAAGGAGTGCATGGAACTTTTCTGGATTAGCTATCATTTGGTTTTGTTTCAGCCAAGTCAAAGCAAACCCAGCTTCTTCTTCCAGTACCTCAATCAAATTGGAAAAAGTCTTGGAAAAATAAGCCAGAGTATTATCGTCGGCATAATTATGCAATGTTGCTTTTTTGACGAACAAAAATAGATCATTGATGTAAAACTTGAATAGAATAGGGCCCAAAACAGAGCCTTGAGGTACCCCTGATAAAATAGTTTGGAAAGAGGAATACGTATGAAGAAGATTCAACAAAAAATGAAGAAGCTACAGCAATTTTAATGATTTTCGCTGTGACCACTCTCCCAATATGGGCATCTGGTGGTCACGTGGTTTAACGTCAGACATTGAATTTTTTTTATTTTCTGACTGCCAATTAAATTTTAATTTTTATTAATCACATTGCGGAAGTGATTAAAAAGGTATCAAGGGTGTTAGGTTTGATACACCATGTAAAACAGTATCTCCCTTTAACATACTGCAGGCCATGTACAGAAGTATGGTTGAGCCTTCCCGTCTGGGGTGTTTGTGGCACTACAGCACTCAACAAGCTTCAGAAGCTCTGGACTTGCTCCAAGTCTCACTCTTGATCAATAAACAAACGGGAGGGAAGAGGAAGAAGAAAAGGGAAAGGAAAGTGGAAGGAGAGCGAGACTTGTGAACTACGCATTCTGAAAGCGAGACCGGTCAAGATCTTGACCGGCGGCTTTCTTTCATCTTAGCGTAAGAGCCAATTAGAATTGAGCAGGTGAATGCCTAGCCTCGTTTTGGGAACGTGTAGTCCACTAGTCTCGCTCTTCTTCCACTTTTTCTTTTCTTCTTCTTTCCTGCCGTTTGTTTATTGATCAAGAGCGAGATATGGAGCAAGTCCACGGAAGCCCCAAAATAGTGCAACTATAGAATTGTGACAAATAGCCCCTACAGAATTTTTCCACCACCCACCATAAGGCAGTTGGGGTGGCAAACATTCAAAGAACTCATAGAAACAGAAACATTGAAAATGGTCTATAGGTCCATAGACCATAGATTTGAGGAGCTAGACTTTGGAACGATGTATAAAGAGAAAGTGAGATGGACAATACTTTTACCCAATTCAAATCGTGACTGAAAAATGACAAATCCTGAGCATTGCCTCACTTTTTCTTTACTTTTATGTATCATCCATAGATTTTATTGTATGGTGATAAAGATTTTCCCGTTAATCTCAATAAAGACATACTTCTTTTAACGCTCCGATTTATTCATGAAACTGGTCGTTTTGATTAGGAATATTTAGATCTCAGTTATAAGCCATAAAGCCACAAAAGCCACCAAGTCCCCTTTAAGTAAACGGTTTTCTTTTTATCCCCGTGTAGTAGTTACGTGTTATCAGTAACGTGTAATTCTTGTGCTATCTTTGTCTTTTAGTCGTAACGTGTAGTGCTATGTTCGTGCCCTGTTCGTGCTTCCTGTTATTTGTGCCATGCGGTAGACGTAGTTTTCGCTCCAAATGGTATTGATGTAGTAGTAGGGTATAGTAGTTTCTAAGTAGTGTTATTAAGTAATATGTATTGTAAGTTTTTAGTTGGAATGTAGAGAAAAAATCCATAGGTTTTATCTTGAACTGTAATTTTTGTACCTTTTTCTTTGGTAACAGAGCAGTAAATCGACGTTACTTTGTGTTGAATACTTATCTTGTATAAGTATTACAAAGTGAAAAGAAAGAAACGAAATGAAAGATGAAACTGCCATAGCAACGTTGGTGCGGCGTAATGAACAAATTACTGCATTAGTTTATATTTTCAAACATCGTTTATTAATATCGCTTTGCGGGTCCAGTGTGTGCATATTTATTGAAAGGAAATATTTGCTCTGAAATTAATCCGACTTTAATTGTGTTTTCCATCAAAACTTTGCAGAGCAAGGATGGGATTATCTCTCTCGTGCTCTCAGACTTGACACAGAAAGGATTGCAGTCATGAGTGCCCCCCCCCCCCCAAGCGATATGGCATGATGCGTGATTAGCCAATTTATTGCTCGTGATGGCGTGAAAGCTGCTTTTTCCGCACGTTATGGCGTGATTCACGTTGCTTGCGTGCACGTGAAAACTGATTTTTGAGCGCGTGATGACGTGAATGAGGACTGAAATTTCGTGATGACTTGATGAAAAATTTAGAAAAGAACACAACGAATGTAAAGGAAAGTGAATCCATCAACCCCGTTAGAGGGTCGATTAAGATCTGTAACTGCGACATGATGTTTTTTGTATGCTTTTTTCAAAAAAAATTATAAGCAAATAATCCACAAAAACTAGCAAGCTAAAGCCGATCACTTCTGAACAATTTCCGTATTTTACCAGCCCAAATATTATAGCGGCCCACCGGGACACCGGGAAATTTCATCTCATTTCATGGTTTGCTCTTTCATTCGTTGCCCGAGCTTTTTCGAAAGCCTTGTTATTCAAAAAAATGGAAAAGATATCATCTTACAAAAGTATCGAGCTTGACTAAGAGATTTGTTCTCAGCCAAAGTAAAAGTTAGCATCATCAAAAATTTTCCCAGACGAACGGTCACTGAATGTATTGTTCAAGGCTTCGATTTCAGGCGCAGACAAACATTACATTGTTATTAGCTTCCAACATAAAGTAGCGGTTGTTTTCTGTTACAAAAGTATCTTCGTTTCCAATGTTTTACAAGGTGGGACGAATGGAGGCAAATCACATTCATACTGGAGATGCTGATTTATCAGAAACACCGTTACGAATTTTCAAAAACTCTATCTTAGTAGCATAGCAGCTTGGGATCTCAAGAGCTGTTCTAAGCCAAAGTAGTGGACATATCCTCGAATTTTCCCTGGGGCTTCACTCCCAGATTGCCCTCTGATATCCCTGGTCAATTTTCTTGGCGATGCCGCTGATATCTAGTTGTTTTTTTTGCTATATATTGCAAAATTGTTTCGAAGCTGATCGCTTCTCATCCAAAGCTTTTCTGGACCTCCCTCACTGGACCTGCCACCCCAAAGTGAAGTAATGCGATCGTCAATCAGCACCCTGCCGACTGCCTTTCCTGGAAGGTTAAATGGCAGGCATTCCGCCAACAATTTTGTCCATGAACTTTTTGTTTTCTTTATGACCACCCTGATATTTGAATTCTTGTAGCTCGAAAACTGTACATTTGGTGAGCCACTGCGAGCCTTAGTCGACAAGCAAAACTGAATTTTTGCAAGGTTAAGAACCTCTACAGGGGTCCCAAAAAAGTTGTGCCCATATTGCGAGGCAACTGTGGAGGAGCTTTAGCTTCAATTGTCTTGATGTTTATAGGTCAGGCCTCAACTTAGAGTTTGATACCTTGTTTGAGGCAACGTGGCCAGTGGTTCCAGATTTATGGGAGAGGAACAGCTCAGATTCTATAGACCTGCCATAAAGCTAGCAACTGCCCAACAGATCGACTCATACGAGATCTCAAACTTTTAGTTGGAAGCCTGGCCTATAAAACTATGTTACTGTAAATCCTGGACCACTGAAGTTGCATCTCCATCACAGTAACCACATAACAGTAACCACAACCTTTTTGGGACACCATGTTTGTGAATGAGTTTTACTGTAATACTTATGCTCAAATTTTATTTATGAAAATGAATATTGATGGTGCATATCAGATCTTTGAAAAAGATACTTTTCTGAGAAATTGTGCACGTGAACGTGATATGGAAAATATTTCGGCGTGATAGCGTGAAACGGCGAAAAAATTGACGTGATGGCGTGATGAGAGGCCCCGCTTGGGGGGCACTTATGAATACTCTTGGCGAAGTCTTGAATACCGAGTTGTGTCTGTAAAGTGCCATAAGATAATGCTCGAGCCTGTATATGCTTTGATGGCGCTAACAAAATCGTTAGAAAAGCTGAGTACTCCCATACCTTTACTGCAGGAACACCATTGTTTTCCTTGCCAATGTCATATCCCCTCCCCCCTCAGTCAATGTTGTGATTCTAGGCAATGTTTCCCCTGAAAATTGACATCAAATGACCCCATAGTCATGCCAACCAACATTAACTGAGGGGGAAGGGGATGCAGTCTCATAATTTTTGTGAAGGATTGTAGGTCCACCAGCGTACTCACTATCTCCTCGCTTCCACGGCTACTTGTAGTCCGTGAAAAGTAACATTTTTAAGAATAGTACCTATGTGGTTTGTCAGCTCTTATTTAGAAGTGCCGTTTCATGATGGGCTGCCCCCGCCGCTCCATCTTCCTTCCGGCGCCTCTGTTTAGCTAGAGGAATAATTGCATTCGTTGGCGTTTTTTGCATATTTATAGATTACATCAGACCCTTGACATGGGCATGGAGGTGATAGTTGCCCTGCAAGACAACAGTGACTTTGAGGAGCTTGCCAGTTACTTTGTCAGCACCTTGGGCTTGATGTTTGTTGCCTGAATTACTTCTGTTTCAAGTCACACTTACTATCTTCAGGTTGCTGTTTTCAATAGCAAACATTCCAAGTGCTATTTATAAGGAATGCCAAGTATAAGGACGGATGGACTTGCAAATGGCTCAATGTAAAGTCATTGATCTCCTTTGACCAAGGAGTCATGACATATAAAATCTTGCATGACCTCTGTCCCGAAAATCTTCGCCATAAGTTCACTGGAAGATCCATGATTTCAGAGTATAGAACCAGAAACAGTGGAGATCTGCAAATTCCTAAAGTTAGGTTAGAATATGCAAAGCGAAGTTTCTACTTCTCTGGTGTCAAAAACTGGAATGATATCCCTGACAAAATTCGAGAAAGAGACTCAATCGCTCGTTTTAGAACAGGTCTTAGAGACTATCTTTTGAACCTTTCACAGGACCCAAACACGACCCCTTGGTAGAGCAGCAACTCATATTAATTATATCTTTTCCCATATTATTTTGAACAAATATTGTTAATAATTAATGTATTTGCTGAAAGGTAGCCCGTGTATAAATATTGATAAAATGAAAATGAAAATGAAAATGAAAATGAAATGAAGGAACTTTGGTGCTTTGAATGGTACGCAGGAAGATGTGCAAATTCCACAAGCTGGATTTCTGAGCATTGTTATGATGCCAAATGATTTCAATCACTATTTCAGGAGCCTTGCACATAAATTTAGGTTTTGGGGATAAAATTCGAAAGGTAAGAAGAATTTTTTTCACCTCCGTAGCAGTGTTTGTACTGCAGTAAAATAGTTTTCCGTGCTATTTCCGCTTTTCATGATAAATAAACAAGAATATTTAATGGTATGCTTGCGACCCTTTACATTATACACAGATGCACCAACCAGACTCTCTTATCCAAGCATGACAAATGGTACATTGTTGCTAATGTAAATATTGGAATATAATCATATTCGTTTTGTTTCACTTGTAGCTCCTGCAATGAAGGACATGGCGTGATAGATACACACTCTCACTGCACATCCAAGGTGCTGCAAATATGTCATCAGCTGTATCATACTGGCTATTTTCCAAAGGTAAATGACTTCCTATTTGTGGGTAGCAACAGCTCGCGCAACCAAGATTTGAAAATTTCATTCATAAACTCGCTCAAATCCTTAGTGAAAAAATGCCGGTTGGATTTGTTGCTACTGTTTTCATAAAAAAATTGGAATGCTCAGACAAAAACAAAGCTATTGATCTAAATGATAGTCAAACATTTCTGTTCACAGTCTACAGAAATCGAGCTTTTGACACAAACATATAGCAGAGACCCTGAACTTTTAAGGCTCGAAAATTGTTCTTGATTAGTGGGAATAGTGTAAACGGGAGGCCATTCCCTTTCGAAGGGGGCAATGTGAATACTTTAGGTAATTTGTGTTATTTTCCCTAAGTTCATATCAGAGAACCAGAGAAGAGCAGTAAAGAAAGACACATCCTTTTGCTTTCGCATCAGAACCAAACAACAACATCAACATCGAATACAATGAATAATGCAATAATCGGTCTTGGCTGCACAGGCAGTCCATATCCAGTTCATGCATGTTTACAATTTATTACACTTTACCCTTACCATCGGGAAGTGTATCGATTTTCAAACTTTGCAAGCAGAGAACGGTATCGATCTTCGCGTTACTGGTATGAAGAAATTATTTTTACACACTGAGTACAACATCAAAGTTCTAAATTATTTTTCAAAATGCACGGGATATCAAATCATGGCTAACCCATTTTCAAAACCTTTTGTTTTCGGTGCCGTCTTATTACTGACATCACAAACTCGTATCTTTGATGTGTGATGGAAGGTTTTAAAATGCGATTGAAAAATATAGTTATATAAGTGAACTGGAGATGAAAAGAATTAATTCGTTTGCGCTCAGGAATTCGCTGGTTGGATTGAAAATTAACTTCTCAAACCACAGACTGAGGAAAGGAAGGACAGACACTGGTCTATAGCTCGGCCTGTTGCTCGTATATTCTCCTAATGTCTGAGTTCCTTATAAAACGGTCCTATTGATTGTCCCTAGGAGATTTTGTATCGCCTTGAATAGTCATTGGAGCATAACTACTTGTTTGTCACTAAAATGCTGAAATTGAACTGATTGATATAAGGGAGTGGCAGAGACTCTAAACTCAAAAAAGTTGACCATTGTAAGCTAGTATTTTTTTACGGTATGGCCGTAAAAAATGCAGTTTTTTCTAATTTTGAAGGAAACCTTTCCCAGACCAACAAAAGTTCCTTTGTCTGCATTTTGGAAATAGCCCCATTTCAAGCCAACGATATATCGACAAGCTTCTGTTTGCTCCTCACATTTATGGTGCAAAACATTGGACGTACCTTCCTGGCTAGTCTTGAGAAAGCTCTGAGAATGTGTGTAAAGTATTATATCCAAGTCAGTCTTTGAGCAGAAGGAAACTGTTTAATTCTCGTAACAAATTTAGTGATTCTTATGTTAGTCTGTAGATGTTTAGGTCAGTAAACTTGGTAAGCCCAAGATGTTTAATGCATAAATCTGCAAATTTGAGATACATAATCAGAAAAGTTCACTTGACATTATCTTGCCCTGGCGAAATCTTGGATGTCTTCCCAGGGGGCCATTTGGCTCTATTTATCTCAGCAACGATAGACTTGCTCCAAGTCTATTCCATGGTATATCAGCACTAAGGAAAATAACTACTTCTGCGGGGCACTAAGAAAATTATGTTAAACACCTGGTATCGTCGTAGGTTCGACAATAAATAACGTCTTTCCACTCAATACTTCATTAAACACTCAGCTTGACAAATGCACGGTTTCTATAAAACAGGCGGTCAAAAAACTTAGGCCTATTGCGCAACAACAACAATGACATTGAATCGAGGCTACTCGATGACGTAATCGATATAAGAAGTGTCTCTTCTAGGGGGTAAACATCAAAAACGAAAAATACCATAAAATAATGAACAATATGATTGTTCATACCTTTCACATACTCCCCTCCAAAAGAAAATGTTGTCCGCAACATTGAATTGTGGATGTCTTCGAAACATCATTGGGCTCTGAAAATCAACGTTCAAATATCTCTAGTTCTCTAGTTCACTGTGATTGTGATTGGCGCCAACGGTCGGTATCACAAACTATTCAGAACAATAACGCATTTCTGAATTATAATGATTTGCTCGAGTTATTCGTCAAATATGAAGCAAAGTGCATCGGTCAATGATAAAAATGTTCATCGCACTTGTATCTTTAAACTTTTGGTCGAATAAAGCGTTGTAAACGAGTCTTTTCTCAACAAAATAAGGGTAGTGATCTCTGAACTGATCTGTAATGGCACACTTAAGAGCAAGAAACTCTAGCTTTCCACTGTGCATATGATAATTCTTTTCACTTTGGATTAGAGTGCGAGACGCGTATGATATGACTCTCATCTGATCACCCTGTTGTTGGTAGAGAACTGCACCGAGGGCATTTTCACTTGCATCTGTATGGACTATGTATGGCAGGTTGAAGTCGGGATACGCCATTATCGGTGGACTAGTGATATGTCCAATTAGTTCTTCTACCGGGTGAGTCAATAAAAACGCCCGGAGTTTGAAAAAATCCTGCTCCCTGAATATCAAAGCAATGATGTTGAAACCTGTCTTGTTTTATCCTCGATATGTCAAATTAGGTTCAGTAATTTACCCGGCTTTAATCCGTCATTCCTTCCCGTCGAAATAGTAGATTTTCTGCAGAAAGCCCCTTTCGAAAACCTGCAAAAACGAGCGAAAACAGCAAGCAAAATTTCCCTTTGTTCTCCTGCCTACCAATAATGACTCCTGGATGTGCTCATGTATTTTGTCCTCTTGGGAGAATGGACTCCCCCTGAATAAGTTATTCACACTAGGGGGAAGACTTTTTAACCATCCAAAACGAAAGCACGTGCTAAAGCGTGCTGAAAGTCATCACTTTGAGGTAAACACATTGGGGACTATTGCTTGCAATTTTAGCACGTTTTTTAAGGTTTCTCAAAGGGGCTCATTTTGGAAAATTGCCAACAGAATCTGAACGGAGCGACCGATTTTAGTCAGGAAAATTTCTAAACACAAGTGAACATGTTAGCTATTCAATCAGATATTGCAAAATATCGTTGCTTATATACTCAGGGAGCAGTAGCCTTTCAAACGCCGGGCGTTTTTTCTGACTCACCCTGTAGCACTGCTTGATGTTCTGGTCTCCACTCTATCTTTGTAGTTGATGGTAACTGTCCATTTGATTTCTTTGTCGTTTTCACATGCACGTTGGGCTTGCTACTGCTATTTTGACATGTGAGGAGCTCATAGAGTGGACTGGCAATTGACGAGAAATTTGGGATAAATCGACGATAGTAACTCAAAAGTCCTAGCAGCCGTCTTACTTCACCGACCGTTGTTGGTGTTTTGTCCTTCAAGCTTGTTACTGCTTTGGTATTATTGGGATCAACAGTACATCCATCACCTGATACAATCCATCCCAGGAACTTGACTTGTTTCTTGAAGAGCGAGCACTTGCTCGTGATGTAGTGATTATTGTAGTGGTTGTTGTTGTGTTGTGTTAATGGCGGCTGAGCAAGGTACAGTTAGGCCACGAGGCGCACGTAAGAGAGCTGACTTTATCATGCTATTTCATTGGCGACGACGATAAACAACGGAAGAATTTTACATGATATCATACCAGGAGTAAGATGGCAAATCATTTACAGCCGATGAGTCCATTTTTGCCACAAAGTGACCCCACAAATACGAGTGCACGATGGTCGTTATGGATGGAGCGATTTGACAATTATCTCAGGGCCCTCAATATCACAAATGAGGGTAGGAAACGTGCTTTACTTCTTTATCGAGGGGGAGATGACGTCTACAAAATATTTAAAATCCTCTCAGACACAGGGGAAGATAATGATTATGTCGCTGCTGTGGCTGCACTTACAAAGTATTTTGAGCCTGCAAAGAATGCCCTGGATCAAAGAATACCGTGACATTTGTTGGGAGCATTTTTTTCAACAGACCGACAATATTAATACACTTGTTGATGACTGGTACACTTGTTCTACACTTGTTCTACACATTAATACACTTGTTCGCCTTAATCATAGAAAAACATGCCCCTCTAAGGGAAATGCGTGTTTCTGAAAAATATTGTCCCTGGATTAACAAAGACCTTAAGAGTCTGACGCAGACTAGGGATAGACTGAAAAAGGCTGAGCTTAAGAGGAAGTCTACTATTCTCATGGATTCATATAGACAGGCTCGAAATAAGGCCAACTCTGTTAGTATCAAGCTCAAAAAGCAATATTTTTCTACAAAAATCTCTGAATGTAAAGGGAATATGAAAGAGTCTTGGAAAACAATCAATGAAGTCCTGAACAAGAGATCCAAATCCTGCAACATTGATTGTATCAAGGACTCTGGGAATGCTATTGTTAATAAAAAAGACATTTCAAACGCCATGAATAGTTTCTTCTGTACAATTGGTGAGAAACTAGCCAGTAAAATTGATGCCACCCCTAACCCACTTCTGTCTGGAGACTTTACTGAAAGGAGTAACAATGTTCAGTTCCAGTTTCGGACCATTGGAGTGCAGGAAATCAGGGATGCGATTGCCAAGACCAAAACTTCAAAGAGCTTTGGGAGTGACAGTATCTCCTGTTATTTCCTGAAACTAGCCTTGCCTTTTATTGAAAACTCATTGGCATGTTTGTTCAATACGTCACTTGAAACAAGCCAATTTCCAGACTCATTGAAATTAGCCAGAGTTACACCAATCTTCAAGGAGGGAGACAAGGCTGATAAATGAAAAACTCGTTGCCAACCAATTGTACCAGCACATGTATGATAATGGGCTCTTTTCATCTGAGCAGTCAGGCTTTTTGCGCCTTCATTCTACAGTAACGTGCTTGCTTAAAAACACTGATGACTGGTGTAATGGGCTGGATCTCGGAAAGCTAGTGGGACTCGTATTTATTGACCTGAAAAAGGCATTTGATACAGTTGACCATGATATACTCTGTAAAAAATTAAAATATTATGGTATTCAGGAGAGGCAGTTAGCATGGTTCAAATCTTACCTTGCCAATAGGAAACAATTTTCTAGGGTGAATGGCATTGACTCATCAGTTGAGGAAATAAACGTAGGTGTACCCCAAGGCTCATGTCTTGGTCCCCTTCTTTTCCTCATTTATATTAATGATCTCCCACGATCTGTCCAGGGATCAAGAATGTCCATGTACGCTGATGACACGAGTATCTGCCATCAATCCTCTGATATTGCTCAGCTGAATGGGGCCATCAACAGTGACCTTGCACTAGTTGAAAAATGGCTCAAGGGTAATAAACTCTCTCTTAATGTAATGAAAACACATGCCATGCTCATTTCCACAAAACCGAAGCATAAAACTTTAATGAATCAAGGTGAATCTTTGAAGTTAAAAATTCGGAATGATGAACTTGAAGTTGTGCAAAAAACAAAATATCTTGGAGTGAACATTGACAACAAGTTGGATTGGAAGGAACACATTAAGACAGTTTCCTCAAAGGTCTCAAGAGCAATTGGCTTTTTGAAACATGCAAAATCATTTCTGCCAGAAAAGACTCTGAGAACTATGTACACAGGTATTGTGGAGCCGCATTTTCGCTATTGTTGTTCTGTTTGGGGTTGTTGTGGTCTGACTGAGATTAACCATTTGCAAAACTTACAAAACCGGGCTGCACGCATTATAACTGGCAGTCGCTATGATGCACCGGGCTTGCCACTTGTAAAAAGACTTGGCTGGAAGACCATTGATGAGATAATCAGTAGTGAGTCTAATATCATGGTCTTCAAATCCCTTCATGGTCTTGCTCCACAATACATGTCCAATCTATTCACAAAGACATCCCAGCTAACCTCAAGGAATCTTAGGAATTCAGCAACAGATCTAAAAGTACCAAAGAAAAAGTCAGCAAATGGGCAGAAATGCTTCTCTTTTAGGGGTGCTAAATCTTAGAATGGCCTCTCAGCTGAGCATAAGAATGCTTCCACAATTTACAAATTCAAACGTGTTGACAATCAGTAGGTGTATATATGTATTTGGATTTCTTTTTATTGTAAATATTCATTTTAGATCTTAGGTTATTTTATTAGTATTTTATGAAATTGTAATTAGGTTAATTTAGTTTTTTTTAAACATATTTTAATTTGTATGTATTTGAGTGGAGGGCCCCTTGTAAATCATCATTGTTATAGATGAAGGGCTACCCTCCTTAAAAATTTGAAAATGAAAATGAAATGAAATCAAACCTACTTATTTCGACAAGCCTCACAGCGGGAGGATGAAACCATTGATGAATTTCATACACGATTGAGACGAGTAGCAAAACACTGTGATTTTCATGATGAAGGGGAAATCTTCTAGACTAAGAAAGAAAGCGTTGCGAGAACCAGAGATAAAATTGCAAGACATGATCATTGAGGGAAGAAACTCTGAAACCAGTTCAGCCCAGGCAAGTGGCATGGAAACCAAATCAACTGAGGAATCACAAGTAAATATGGTACAGAAAGCCAGCAGAACATGTTACAACTGTGGGTTTCGATATCCTCATTCTGACAACCGCCCATGCTCCGCCAAAGATCAAAATTGCAATAAATGTGGAGTAAAAGGGCATTTTGCTCGTGTTTGCAAGCAACAGGAAGATGTCAGTTACAAAAGATCTGAAAGAAGGACAAATGCTGAGACGAAACCAAGGCCTAAAAGTAGTAAAGGAAGAAAACATGAACATGCTGTTGCGTTACAGGAAAACACTGGAAAACAACCTAGCACAAGAATTAAAGTTACAATAAATTCAGTTGAAGCTGAAGTTTTAGTGGATACAGGTGCATCAGTAGATATCATAGATTCTCCCACATTTGAGAAATTGCAAGGTACTGTGGAACTTGTTAAAACAAATACCAAGATATATCCATATGGGTCAGAAACACCCTTATCATTGAAAGGACAATTCCAAGCTCTAATTTAATCAAAAAAGAGATATGCTGAGCAAGGGGTAATTTATTAAATGCTAAGACAGCTCAATATCTCAATCTTGTTCAAATGGTCAACAGAGTATCCTCACAAGCTAAAAGCAAAGAGTCAGAAATTGTTGCACCTCCAAAGTCACAGGAGGTAGGACATGTTCCACAAACAAAGGACCAAAGAATACGAGAAATCATACAAGAATACCAAAGTGTCTTTCAAGGGGAAGGAAAATTGAAAAACACACAAGTTAAGTTACACATTAAAGACAATGTTCAACCAGTTATGCAACCACAAAGGAGGATACCATACCATCTTCGTAAAGCTGTTTCCAAGGAACTAGAGAAATTACAAGAAGAAGACATAATTGAGCGCGTGAAAGATCAGCCCAGTCCATGGATCTCACCTATAGTTTGTACCCCTAAAAAGGATGGTAGCATTAGACTATGTGTAGACATGAGAGAGGCAAATCAGGCAATAGAGCGAAAGAGACATGTCATGCCAACACTATCAGATTTTAAAGCAGATGTTAACGGATCAAGATTTTTCTCAAAAATTGACTTGCGTCAAGCCTATCATCAGCTAGAACTTGCACCAGAAAGTAGGTTTATCACAACATTCACAACGCATGAAGGTTTGTTTCAATTCAAGCGCTTGAATTATGGTAAATCCAGTGCTGCTGAATGTTTTCAAAATGTGTTGCAACAAAACTTAGCCGACATACCAGGCGTTAAAAACATAGCCGATGACATCATAACATATGGGAAGACCAGAAAAGAGCATGACAGAGCCTTAAAACGTTCTTTGGAATAATGGTTCCCTGCTTAGATGACTTTACACTAAACTTACTCTCCTCTAGGTCTACCAACGCTTTGTTCTCTGATACTTTTTGTAAACTATTACACATCGCTTTGACAAAGTCAGGACTACATTCTGCCAATTTTCTTTCAGCCAATTCTGCCGTGATATATGGACCACTCCTCCCGAGGGGTAAAAACAGTGCAAGGAATGTTGATAAAATAACGTACAATCACAGAAACAATGTAGTTTTGAGAGGTACTACATAGTACCCTCGGGCACTTGAATGCCACAGGCATCATAAGTACCCCATATGGTCCTTCGAGGTTACCATAACATAGGAGAATTTTGTTTTTATCCAATCAGCGGATTTGTTATGGTGCGATTCGGCCAATCAGATCGCTAGAAATGACAATGGAATATGCGGGCGTCAGCGTTATTTTACAAAAGTAAACAAACAAAGCTGTGGGAAGATGCCAAAAACCATGACCCTTTCAAAGTGTGCGATGCAGTTGTTTGTTGGCCGATTTCATCAGCTTAAAAACTTCTTCGTAGAGAACAGGAGTTTCTCTTAAATGTTACCGCACGGATTTTCAATATATGCATTGGTTCGTCGTAAATCAAAGCTTCGAGGCGGGGCTTTCCCTGTATATCAGCGTACGTATTATGACACTCAAATTGTATAAACAGACGAGGAAACAGCACGAAAAAGAAGATTGAAAATATATAGGAACACTTCGTATGCAATACCTATTCGGTTAAAGCCGATGTTGTCTTTCAGGAAAGCCATCTGAATGCACATGCTACTGATATTATCGTCATCGCTGTTATGGTTTGGTTTGCTTCATCCGTTCAAGATCAAAATCGCCATTTTATCGTCGATGGCTAGGCCTTGCCTTCCTTGGATTTCGTGGTTTTCGTCTTCCTTGATAAAAATTTGTTTCTACAACACAGTTTTCAACGCAACGGAAACTAATATTTGGAAATGCTTTTCAACTTTTCTTGATTTAACAACACTGCACAATTGTACTGGAAAGCTCAAGGTTACCTCAACTGTTAGATTCTAGATCATAGATCGTTATTGAACTAAGTGAGATTTCTTGTGATCCCTCTGCATTTCCAGTTTTAATTTTACAGTTTGCTACATCAGAAATAATGAGATGGAAAAGGAATGAAGGGAATAAAACAACTTCAAGGCACAAAAGATTACAGCGAAGTGTAGATCTATTCTCTACTCGCAAATATCTCTAGAAAATCAAATGTATCCAGGAATTACTTGACTAGGCTTGAGAATTTGGCTTGACCTCTGGTTGACCTCATAGTCTCATCAGATTGGCCTTAGTCAGAAAACCGAAAGTTAAAGTAATTCTGAAATAAGTAATAACTTGCCCAAATCCAGCTTTCATTCACTGAGACCAAGCAATACTGAATAAACAACAGTCCACTTGCCTAATCCTGAACAGAGCAAATTCTCAGCGATAAAATGAAACTGTTTTCACAAGCGAAGTTTGACCAACACAGCCTTGACCGTGCTCTCACAATAAGTTGACGAATGTGAAATGTACATCGATCCCGAATCAAGGAAGAAATGGCGCGAAAACAATCTTGTCTCCAGACTTTACTGAAGTAAGTAGTTGGAAACTTTTCTAACAACAAAAAAGCTCCTGACATCTCCAAACTTTGCATATAAGAATTCCAGAATTCTTCAATTCTTTACATGAAGAAACTCATATGCACTTCCAAAATTTAGCACTCTACATGTAGTTTTTAAAGAAACAAAGAATTTGGGCCAGTAAATTTCTTAAAACTATCAGATTTTGAGTATCTACTCAAGGATTGCCACAGCAATTTTCATGCTTACTACCTATGTGCCCTCGTGAAAAGTTCAAACAATGTTTTTAAGCTTCTCTAATGTTTAGGTTGTTGCTCAAGTGCCGTAATGTGATAGAGGAATCAACTGAAATAACGCAAAAATATGTCAAGGATTTCCTTTGTCAAAAATAGATAGTTTCTTCATTTTCATTTTGTCTCGACCGGAATTTTTTAATTTTTTTGGTGATCTGAGAGTTGAAGATCTTTACATAAGCAGTTTCTTATACAAAATGCATATACCTACTGGCCACGGAACTATATGTTTCAGAACAAACAAAGAAGTACCTTTTTTATTTTTAGGAACTGCCCCCTTTTCTTTAGGAAAAAAGTGCCCCCGAGGTGTCGCGCCCCATAGGTTGGAGATACTTCCTACGTCCCTGCAAAGGATTTCAAAATGAGTGTCTTTTTGAAATGAGACTGATTTTTTGACAACTTAGTGAGAATTGAACCAATTCAATTGTTGAAGTCTGCCCCTTATAAAAGCTACTCTGTAGATAATGTTCAAGCATTCAAGTACTTAGTTTTTGCGTAATCTGACAGTTTGGTTTCTTATAAAGCCAGAACTTTTTACTGTTATCAAGTAAATTTGTATATTTCATAAAATGGAAATATTTTTTGAGACTGGAGACAAGAATGTTTTCGCGCCATTTCTTCCTTGGTTCGGGATCGAGGTACATTTCACATTCGTCAACTTATTGTGAGAATACGGTCAAGGCTGTGTTGGTCAAACTTCGCTTGTGAAAACAGTTTCATTATATCGCTGAGAATTTGCTCTGTTCAGGATTAGGCAAGTGAACTTTAGTTTATTCAATATTGCTTGGTCTCAGTGAATGAAAGCTGGATTTGGGTAAGTTATTACTTATTTCAGAATTACTTTAACTTTCGGTTTTCTGACTAAGGCCAATCTGATGAGACTATGAGGTCAACCAGAGGTCAAGCCAAATTCTCAAGCCTAGTCAAGTAATTCCTGGATACATTTGATTTTCTAGAGATATTTGCGAGTAGAGAATAGATTTTCCATCTCATTATTTCTGATGTAGCAAACTGTAAAATTAAAACTGGAAATGCAGAGGGATCACAAGCAATCTCACTTAGTTCAAATAACGATCTATGATCTAGAATCTAACAGTTGAGGTAACCTTGAGCTTTCCAGTACAATTGTGCAGTGTTGTTAAATCAAGAAAAGTTGAAAAGCATTTCCAAATATTAGTTTCCGTTGCGTTGAAAACTGTGTTGTAGAAACAAATTTTTATCAAGGAAGACGAAAACCACGAAATCCAAGGAAGGCAAGGCCTAGCCATCGACGATAAAATGGCGATTTTGATCTTGAACGGATGAAGCAAACCAAACCATAAAAGCGATGACGATAATAGCAGTAGCATGTGCATTCAGATGGCTTTCCTGAAAGACAACATCGGCTTTAACCGAATAGGTATTGCATCCGAAGTGTTCCTATATATTTTCAATCTTCTTTTTCGTGCTGTCTCCTCGTCTGTTCATACAATTTGAGTGTCATAATACGTACGCTGATATACAGGGAAAGCCCCGCCTCGAAGCTTTGATTTACGACGAACCAATGCAGATATTGAAAATCTACGCGGTAACATTTAAGAGAAACTCCTGTTCTCTAGGAAGAAGTTTTTAAGCTGATGAAATCGGCCAAAAAACAACCTCATCGCACACTTTGAAAGGGTCATTGTTTTTGTCATCTTCCCACAGCTTTGTTTGTTTACTTTTGTAAAATAACGCTGACGCCCGCATATTCCAATGTCATTTCTAGCGATCTGATTGGCCGAATCGCACCATAACAAATCCGCTGATTGGATAAAAACAAAATTCTCCTATGTTGGTTACCCTAAGGAATCCTAGGGTGCGGCAAATCAAAAACGTACTTCAAAGTACCGTTATGACTGCAAATATCACATAACTTACGCAAAGCGCTCGAAATGGAATCCATTTGCATTCTCTTTTTTCTTCTCTCTTTGTGACGGTTGAATTTTGAAGTTTAGTTGCTGCGGCGATTGTTTAAGGGAAGAAAGAAAATGATATCGCGGAAAAATCAAACTTTAATGAATCTATTTTTTTTTATCAAAATTAACAAAATAATATCAAGTGTTTCATTGGCTTTATCATCTAAAATAGGGAGAAGAAAGCCCTGAAAAAGTTGGCTACGGGTTGCAGTCTTACGGATTTGCCGAAACGCTTCTCCTTGCCACACTGAGTTGAGAGCAAACCACAGTCTAGCTGTCTTTCATTATTTTATCTTCTGGAAATTTTACCTGCGAAAAACATTAGGTTTTGCTGAGGTCGCCTCTTTTTTAATGTTTTCTGGCCTACGAGAAGCTTGACGTATCATTGTCGTTATGACCTCAGGTGAAGAAAATAGGCATCATTGCCTATGAAATAATGTTCTCGACCGTAAACCCCTACTTGTTTGCATTTTCTTTGAAGAGACTGCAGCCTTCCCTTTCATCGTAGTAGGGCAGTTTCTTAATCAACTTTATGCAAGCCTGCTTTGCATTTTCTACAATCAAGCGATGTTTTAGTAAGAAACCGAATGGAATGCGTTCCCATTCGAAAAGGCCCCAGGGGCTTACGAACGCAGTCAGTGGTTGGCTGGGCTCACTTACGAACCCCTGGTGATACGCCTTACCTTTGTCGAGCGTGGTAAACCAATAAATTCCACCTAAGCTGTTCAACGTTTCGCAAGAAAAGTTCTTGCAAATCAACATAACAACGATGCTGAGTATTAGGGGTGCCAATTTAGATCTGAGTGGCAATTCTGAAACAGTTGCTCCGAATTTTTTGAATTTTTTTTGTTATCTTGTGTTCACATCTAATTCATGTTTTGGTGATGATTAGGTCCTTGCATCCATGAATCTTCCAAGGATTGTCATAAAAAAGTTATTTCTGAGAACCCTATTCTCCTCAACTTTCTTGTCTGGCTCTTCAACCTGTAGTGATGCTATGGATATTGAATTTATCTTCTTGTTTCAAGAAACTGACAGACTAGTTGACCTAGACTTGGTAAAGACTGAAATCAAAGTAGCTCAAGACAAGCAAAAAGATTCCATATGAAAATCACATGAAAATGGAGAAATGTTAGAATGACAATCACAGATGTGTCTCCCAGTTAAAAGTGAAAATTTCTCTGCTTTGAAAATTGGAACGACAGAATTGTGCTCCTTCCGAGTGTCCCAGAAAAGCATAGGCGTTTGAATTGTTCCTACGAAGGAGCCTTGGTTTCGAAAATTTTCATTTACTGTCTGTGGTACAGATGACATCTCAAATTAAATTTTGCGACCCTGCATCTTCAAATCAGCTTTGTTTTCGCAGAGTAATTCACCTAAACAGGCTAAATTTCTGAGCCAGCCTAAGACAGATGGTTGATTATTACATTATATTATATGAGTACTCTAGTATATGCGTAATTTGAAGAAAGTTTTGACCCTTCTCAACAACTGAGGTTTCTGAAATTGGAACATCATTTGGAAATCGCATCTTTATTGGGAATCATAAAGCAAGGTCGATGACAAGAGCATTATGATTATCCATTTTTAATCAGTTTCCATCCTTGATAAATCATTAACCCTATAGTGGTTGGGCTATTTGATAGTACTATTTTGGTTGGGGGGGGAAAGCCCCCCTACCTAACTCTTGACTGGTAATAGGTAGAGCGACCAAATTTGGTGTGCTAAAAGCCTCAGGCATGTACTTTCTGTAAATATAAAAATTAACCTAAAAATAGCCACCATTTGTGCTTACGTCAGCATTTTCCTTTGTGTGGTCAAGAAAAGCGGCAAAATTGGCCAAAATCAGGAAAATCGAGATTAAGTTAAATTTGGACCATATTTTCCTTCCAAACATGATATTTATGATAAAATGCATCAAATAACACAACATTACAAAAGAAATTTGCAAAATATTCCACTTCTGCTCCTTTTTTCGTGATAATTGAGATTTCAGAATTTGCGATTTTTCCTGGGTCAGTCCCAGAAAATTGTCTCCCGCCCCCTCATTTCTCAAAATATTTCAATGAAACTTTTTGAGAAGTTGCACAATAAGTAGTTGCAAAAAGTCAAGAAGTTTCCTGGCTATAAAGTTCTTCTTTGCAGAGTTATTTAAAAAAATCTACTAGGGGGGGGGCACCCCAACCAAAATAGGGTTAAGCTGTCAAATCCATGTGATGTAAGAATTAGTAAATCAACAATTCTATGTGACAAAAAAAGGAGTGGCAAAGCCATGATAGTAAATAGTATGTTTCGAACCTTCCTTGGTCCATCCATCCTCAGCAAATTGACTTGGTGGAATAGTTCAATAAAGATTTCTATTCTTAAAATTTCTTGGTTAATTACGCTATTATATCGATTAGAGAAAATGTTAAGAAAAGATTTAGATATACGTCAACATTTCACAGCGCAACTTTAGGATCTCTCTCATCCAAGTTGCATAACAGTTGTGATTGTGATCATTCAATCATATTTACTTTTTGATTAATGAGGAGTACATTTCGCTTTCAAAGGTCAGCTAAATTCCAAAAAATGTATTTTTGACCTGCCCAGAAAGCTTTTTCCAGATTACACATAGATTGTAGCCGCATAACCTAATAACGATCTGTCTTGCGCTACCACAGATTTTTTACCTGTTTAGGTGAATTACTCCGTGAAGTAAAATCCGATTTGAAGATGCAAGGTCACAAATCTAAGTTGAGATCTCATCTATACCATAAACTCAAAATAGAATTATTGAATCCAATACTTCTTCGCATGAACTATTCAAATGCTTATGGGACATCCGGTAAAGATAAATGACTTTTCTTGAAACTTGAAATAAGACAAAACTGTTACATTTTCTCTACAGAAATCTGTGCGTTGACAGTCAAGCTGGTAAGAACGTCGGAATTTTGACCAGAGAGATCTGATAGGATGGACATATGATGTGGAAATGTTGAATGTAGGGATAGGTTGGAGAAATGGGACAGAGTGACAAAACTGAATGATCAATGGAGCATTCAATGGCAAGAGAAAAATGATCGAGAAAAATGGATAAGATAAACAATTTTTCAAGGAGTTCAACGTCAAAACAGCACCTTTTTCTCATTAATATCATTTTCTCCTTTATCTTGCGCAAAAAAGACCAACATTAAGAAACCATTGTGTTAGAAACCACACATAATGTTTTGAATTTTGACAGAAGGATATGAAAACGAGGAGTTCATTCAGAGAGAACAACAGGAGGTAAACGTTGTGTTCCTTGAAGGCTCTACTCTACCGCATTGTGTTACTTGGATTTTACTTCAGGACACATGTTATCGCGGAAAATAGGTTTAAAAATCAATAAATACCTCTCTGGTTTTGCCAGATCCATCTGATTGAAGAAAAAGAGAGAGATTTATCGATTTTCCCCCTTAACCTGTGCGTAGATCTAAGCTGTGAAAGATGAAAGGGCTTTCTTTGCTGAAGGGGAAGGGCGACTGACGGAGCCAGTGAATCAAAAAAATGAAATTAAGTTAAAAATATTAAGACAGTAAAAGATGAGGAAAATTTTCTTTTCTTCAATTTATTTTCATTTCGTTTCGTTTGAAAACTTTTGATGAGAACACGCCTGCTATTTTGGCTTCTCCTGATCCCATGATCACCAACCTCGTCCCCAGGACCTTTTGTAATATGGGGACGGAGACGAAAAGAAATCTTCGTCTCCAACGCAATATTACAAAAGGCCCTGGGGACGAGATTGCATGATCACTTGTAAGTTTTGCCAAAATACAACTTTGACCATTTGCGACCAAGGGGCGAATAACTCTCTAAAAAAACTCGTACACCCTCTTCAAATCATTTTCCTTTCGACATAAGTTTAGCGGGCCTTTGCGAAATTTCAAGGGAAGACAATTCTTTGTATCATTGAAGCGATGCTATATTTCCCACAAGTTAGAGCCAAACGCTGTATTGTAGTGGAATTACAGTTATTTGATTTGTGAATCTTTAATCAGTACGAAAAAGTCGAACAGAACGTTTTAAGAAACTCACTCATACCTTTAAAAACAGAAAGCAAACAAATGTACTAAAAATCCAGGAGCCTATGCCGGGCTTTGGCAAAAGTCTAAATCATAAATCTTAAAAATATGTGCGATATCGTACTATTTGTTGTGCTGCTGGTGTTCCTTGACTTTTTTTCGATCCGAGAACTGATTTCCTAAAAGCCGTTTCGGAATATGCATACGTGCTTATCAAGGTTTTTCTAAATTTACCCCGTATGAAGATTCAGTCATGGCGATTTAAGCATCATCATGGCATTTTCTCGTACGTTGAAGTTTCAATGCTGTTTTACATTCTCATGCTACGTGGTACCGAGAGGGGGTTTCACTCATTCGAAAATACGTACAAGATTTTTTGAGAACAAAAGGAATTTGACGGATTTTTTTAGGATTTCACTTGAAAGCAAAATGTATTTTGGCAAAGGTGAACGAGATTTTTAGGTGTGAAATGCCCCACGTTTATTGACACAACAGAGTAACGTTTTAATGGCCATACAACCCGTTTATTCTGCATAGGTACAAGTTTGGATCTGATATAACAGTGAAATGGTGGATAGGAACCTAAAGTTTCTTTTAAGCCATTCAGTTTTAAGAAACATGTTATACCATTTTACACCCACCTTTTCTGCCAAATCAAACATTTGGAACCTATTCTCAATGTAAATAGCTTTGTAAAGGATCAAATCTGTTCCGGTACAGTGTAAACATTGGGTAAAAAAGGTCTCGGCCCTTCTGTAAAGCGAAAAAACTACTGCCATATCAAAACAAGCATTTGACTACAATACTGTAGTTGAAAACCCTACATACGTTGTAATGGTAACACAATACAATAATAAATGCTTGATATGGAGCAGCTTTGAAGTACCTGTATGATTGCTCTGCAGTACCTTTATCGTTGCTAGGTCTGAAGTAACTTTAGGGTTGCTTTGCTCTGAAGTACCTTTATGGTTGCTCTGTATTACCTTTATTGTTGCTCTGAAGTACCTTTATCGTTGCTCTGAAGTACCTTTATTGTTGCTCTGAAGTACCTTTATGGGAGCTCTGAAATAACTTCAGGGTTGCTTTGCTCTGAAGTACCTTTATGGTTGCTCTGTATTACCTTTATGGTTGCTCTGAAGTACCTTTATGGTTGCTCTGAAGTACCATTATGGGAGCTCTGAAGTACCTTTATGGTTGCTCTGTATTACCTTTATTGTTGCTCTGAAGTACCTTTATCGTTGCTCTGAAGTACCTTTATGGGAGCTCTGAAGCAACTTTAGAGTTGCTTTGCTCTGAAGTACCTGTATGATTGCTCTGAAGTACCTTTATGGTTGCTCTGAAGTACCTTTATGGTTGCTCTGAAGTACCTTTATAGTTGCTCTGTATTACCTTTATTGTTGCTCTGAAGTACCTTTATCGTTGCTCTGAAGTACCTTTATGGGAGCTCTGAAGCAACTTTAGGGTTGCTTTGCTCTGAAGTACCTGTATGATTGCTCTGAAGTACCTTTATGGTTGCTCTGAAGTACCTTTATGGTTGCTCTGAAGTACCTTTATGGGAGCTCTGAAGTAACTTTAGGGTTGCTTTGCTCTGAGGTATCTTTACGTGTGCTCTGAAATACACTCATGGTTGCTCTGAAGTAGCTTTATGGGTGTTCTGAAGTACATCTATGGTCGCTCTGGAGTAACTTTAGGGATGCTTTGAAGTACCTATATGTGTGTTGTGAAGTACATATAAGGGTACTTCGAAATGCCGCCTTTAGGGGCGCTTTGAAGAACCTTTAGGGGCGCCATATTTGTACCCTATTGGAGAGCCCTAAAAGGTTCTTCATAAACCACCTTAAGGCGGTGTGCAAATATTGATACTTTGATTCAGGATGAGTATAAAGGCAGTGACACCATATCGAGACACAAAGCGTAGACAAGATTAATTGGAATTGAATTAGCGCTAAGTTACTCGCCCCATGATAGAAATCTCTTTTGAGATATTTTTTAAGGTAACCACTCTCGATCAACTCACGCATCGTTAATTTTTGTAGATACAAAGTTACTATTATCCTAGAAACTGAGTAAGTTTGTTTGCGGGAAGACGTCTTTGTAATTCTGTGGGATTCCTTTGCTGTCAAGCATATCACGATATCTCTTTATTCATTGACAATCTCGCCTACATTGAAATAAGTTGACAGTAAACAGATCGCATTGGCCTTGAAAAGATTAAGATAAAAGACTTAAGAGTATGAGAATAATTAATTTCGTTTCTGCCTAGCAATAAAGGTCATTTTCAGAGGATAGAAACAGTTTTGAATTTTGTCTTGGCTCAATGAGTGAGGTAAGAGTTTAAATTTCTCCTTCCATCATTAGAAAGAGTAAAACAGTGTAGATACTCGAATAACTGAATAGATATTTACCACATGAGAGTAAATACTGACTAAGGCAGTCATAGGCCTTCCAAAGATCCATTAGCACTACTCCTACAATGCCCGACTGATCGATTTTTTCTGCGGAACATCTCTACAACGCGAAACAGTGCATTTTGAATACTAAAAGCCACCCTAAATGCACATATGTGACTGGAGAGATTTGGTTGGATGAAAGACAGCAGCTGCTTTGCTATTAATCGTTCAAAAACATTCGATAATGCCGACAATTGGTCGAAGCTTTGTTAACTGTTTCTTCTCCCACGTTTTTGAAGATAGGGGACATATCAGCCTTTTTCAGTTTATTGGGGAAAAGCCCAGATTCTAACATTGCATTAGCAACTTCTGTTAAATCACTGAAACAGAGAGTAGAGGTCGTTCTCAAGAGGTCTATCACCACTTACTGTCTTTGTGATCGATTTCATCCCAAACATCAGCTGCACAAAATGGACTAAAGTAAAATGTTTCATATCCGACCAAAGCGTTTTTGGTTCTTAACAAACTAGGATGATTTCTGTGTTTTTCAATGGCCTGAGCAACTGAATTTTTTGGAGTCAGCTTCATTGGGTTGAATGGGCTTTTCTATGTCGAGACGAGAGCATCAGTAACATTAACAAAATATTCATTGAAGCATTCACTTCTATCCTTGTCATTGGTAAGTACTATACCATTCTCTCCAAGTGTTATTTTTGATGCATTATTCGTGCCTTTACCAGAAAGTAATGGCTTTAACGTTTTCCAGAATACTTTATTGTTACCTGCTTTAGTTGGATCTAGCTCCCTGAAGGAATCTCTTTTTGCCCTTTTATTGATTTATAGACCCGATTCCTTTGCTTTTTTTATCTATTGAATGAAGTTGTTTTGATCCTTCGTTTCATTGGCAATATTCTTGAGTCTTGTTCGTTTCATGATAGCCCTTTGTAGGTTTTTGTTCGTGTGCCGCTTATTATTACCCCGGACAACAACTGTTTTTCATGGGTACATGTTTGTTCAGGGTGCTAACAAAACATTTCAAGATCGTCATGATCTTCAGGAGACTGTTCCTTCAGGTTGTTCACCAACGCTTGGCAGAAAAGCTCCTCGTAAAACTTTTTATAGGACCTTTAAGTAATCCTTTTAGGGGGCAATTTAACGGATGTAGTCTTAAGAACAGTGTAGACAAGATGATAAAAGTCAGTTTCAATGTTTGGCTCTCAAGTAAAGCCACTTGTGTTGTTAGTTAGAATGAGATGTTATTTATTTCGTCGATGCATTGAATGTCATTCAACTGTTAACGGAATCTTTGTACGATTGGTGGCATAGGACTGTTTCCGAGAAATGCTAGAAGGAGATTATGTACTGCTGTAGAATTACGTGATGGCATTTTGTAGTGCCCATTTGATTCGAATAGTTGTAACGTGATCGAAATAAGGAACCTGGGTATGCCTTCTGAGCCAACGTGAAAGACATTCTCCGATAATTTTCCTCGCACTCTGATTCATTGAATAAGTATCGCCAAATTATCAAAATTTCCTCGTCGTTGATGGCAAGCATGATGTTGGGGGTGCATTCAAAGCGAAAGTAAACGACATTTGTTCAAGCATTTTCCTCCCATTGATTCATTGAGTAACTGCCAGAAACTGCTACAAAATAATCAAAAAAGTTTTCTTATCGCTATTGGCAAGCATAATGTTGGATGTTTCTTCGAAAATTTTCCTCGCACTCCGATTTATCGAATTAGTGTCACAAACTGATCAAAATTTCCTCATCGCTAATGGCAAGCATTGTGTTGGAGAATGCAGTCTAAGCCAAATTAAAGGACGTGACAAAAAATTTTCCTGGGGCCTTTGCCCCTAGACCCATCATTTCAATGACCCACTTAATTTACCTTGCCCAAGCCGCTGTTACAGTTTTAACTAACTAGTCTGTAATTAGAGCATTGCTTTCTGTCTCTTGGTGTGCAAACACGGGGGGGGGGTACTTGACCTAAATTTGTACCGGGATGTGCCCACGAAAATAAATTTTTCACCCTGCTCCAGAATTTTTGCCTTCAAATGATACCCTGTTCTAGAAAATATCGGTGAAAAGTATACTCAAAAACACAAAAATTGGACTAAAAAATAACGCGTTTTAACAAAATTTCCTCTTTTGACGTGTTTTGACAACTTGCTCCAGAAAATTTGCCTTCTTTTGATACCCTGTTCTAGAAAAAATAGGCGAAAACGATACCCTGAAAAACGGCACATCCCCGTTCACATTGCTCTGCCTGATAGCAAATACGAAGCCAAAGATATCCGGTTTCGTGCGTTCACATTGCTTCGGTTTTGTGAAGCTCACTGTTGAATCTCAGAGCGTTTTCAAAAACCTCCGCTTTTGTGCATTCACATTGATTCGGAGCGTGCGGCTCAGTGAGAACATTCTTGCAAAACGGAGGTTTTCTCATTGTTCTTTACAAAAACGGAGCAGTGTGAACACGGTTTCAATTTTAACAAATGATTTCATAACAGATGACGTAGAACGGAACTTCTACTTCTTCAAGAAAGCAGCGCATGCGCGTGATGACTTCACTGATCTTGACTTCATTATTCGTCGGAAAATCAGTAAGTTGTGCCTTCCCCCTCTCAACTGGCACCCACGAAGCCCTGTGGAGTCCGGTCAGTACAGTCTTAAGTCTGTGCAATACATTACAAGAGCAATGTGCTGGAATGCTGTAAGGGACAGTATGAAAGACACGCAAAAACAATTGCAGATAATGTTATTAATAGGTCGAAGGCTTGTTTACATCTGTGACATCAACCAATCACAATGTGTTCAGAGTCTCGTAAGCATTCACAAAATGTCAATTTCTTTCAGAGCCCAAAATGACGATAAATCTAAGCCTAATTTTTTTCAAAAGGGGTCAGCCTCTTTCTGTATCTGCTAATCTTTTGACCATTGCCTTTCCCTTCAATGTCGAAAAGTAAACAGCGACATAAAATTCGATCGCAGGAAATTTAGCGTAGCTTTTTCAAGACGACTTGGCAAAGTTGTACATCAACTTTGGGGTTTATTGAGGGGGCAATGAAAGGACTGGATGCTTTCAAAATTGTTAATCATCGACTTTTTTCCGAGAACCTTCTGTACGAAACCGTATTCTACCGCTTCCTCGTGCTTTGCATTTTTCAACTAAGCAGCCTCGATAGGGAATTTTTCAAATTTCTTTGGAATGACTAATATGAAATTTCTGACCTCGGATTCACATTCAGCCCTCAATGTGTGGTTTGACTGGAAGTTTTCAAGATCTTAGCATTAGCGATTTCAATTCGATGATGATAATAGGTTTGAAAATTGAGGGATTTGACATTGAATGATGACTGAGGTTGTAAAGTTACACCGCGAACGACTTTCACGGTCAAATCTCTTCTAACCTTCCAAATTTACTATCGTCATGAAATGAAAATCTCAAACCCTACGAATATGTAAATTTCCAAATACATTAAACGTTGAGTACTGAACCCAAATCCACTGGCAAGAAGTTTCTTATAGAAAACTTTTCAAACATCTCTGAAGGCGAGGCCATCAACTGAGAAGTTGTATTGTTTTGCGTTGTCGCGGAAAACATCGTCACCGACGACTAGAAGCAACGGCATTGAATAGCCTCGTAACATCATGATCGGAAAAATTCTCCCTAATTTAATGGACGTTTTGGGGAGTGGGGAGGGGAAATTTCTAAAAACGTCAAATGGACGTTTTGCGTGAAAATATCGATTTTTCTTGCAGCCCCTAAGTATGCGTGGCTTTGGAAGACCTCGGACCATGAAAAGGTCGTAAAAGATGACTAATTACAATTTACAAGGGACAATTCATGAAATATACGAGCATCATGGCAAGGCAGACATCTAGTTAATGCGCGAGATCATCATTCTTTCCTTTCCACTCTCACTTTGTGGGCTTACAAACAAAATGGCTGTTCCGCTGTTCGGGTTGTTTCATACGTGGCAGAACTTTATCGCCTCCTCTGTAATTTCTGCACCAGTTTCTCTATTTCCACTCCTTGTGTACCCTTTCATAATTGGAATGCTCTAACACTGCTCATGTAGTCAGGAAAATGCGTCTTTTGTTTTCACAACTTGATTTGAAGAGCCTTCTGAGCACATATGGGCATTCTTTGACATTGCATGTGCCATAAACTTGCAATGATCCCTTGCAAAGCTGTTTCTACCCCCTTTTTGTAGATCGAAGCCTTTAGCAGGACATGTACATCTTTACATTAGATGCATTAGGTGTGTGACACCTCTTGTACAGACCTTGCTGGAAATTCAAAATTAAGTAGAAAGATTATAAAATTGAATGTTTTCATCGGGGATTGAAACTATCATGACAAGGAAAGGAAGTGTGGACAAACATACAATCGGGAAACGAAGATGAACACAAGAAAAAGACGACTTGGAGTACAACCGGGAAACAATATATACAAGGCAGGGAAAGTGTTTGAACTCAAACTTAGTGGAGAATAAGAATTTTCTTGGTGGGTCATCCTTCTACCTCAGCCCGACAGTGTTTCGGCAAGGTCATTTCTGGGGTTGTGATATGGCAGGCAGCTGCTGTGCGTAAAGCGGATGGGTGGCCTTTAAAAAGTCGATTCTTTCATACTGAGCGTCTAGTGGATAATAGGGAGAAGGGGTAAGACGTTTCAAAACGTCGTTTTCTTATTTTCTTAGTTTCTGCAAGAAGCTCTGTTCTATCAGCTTCCACTTCCTGCACATTTTGTTATTGCAAAATATTCGACTGCAAGGAGTGAAGCTTGTCCATTTTGTTGTGTCTCGTCATATTTTATATTTATGTATATATTTCATATTTCATATTTAATTCCTTTAAGGAAGGTTGCCCTTCAACAAGTTGGTTTTCAAGGGGCCCTCCGATAAAAACATTAGTTACAATATAATACAAAAGGAAAAAGCTATGGATCTAATTAAACTATAAAACCTTATTTACAATATCTAAAACTTATATACAATGATGTTAAAAACTTTACAGTAAAAGTGAAAGGAAAAAGTGTCTGTTTCTAAATAGTTTTTTTGAAACTATGCAGAGAGGTTGCCTGCTTTGACTCGGCTGACAGGCTACTCCATAGTTTAGCACCTCTATAAGAGAAACATTTCTGGCCATTGTTTGACCTTTTCATCGGTAACCTCAAGTCGGTCCCAGTGTTACGAAGACTATATGATGAGCAATGCGAATTTCGGGTGAACAAGTCACACAGATACTGTGGAGCCAGCTCATTCAGGGACTTGAAGACCATTGTCTTAGACTCACTGGAAATCAGTTGGTCAACGGTCTGCCATCCCAGCTCTTCGATAAGAGGTCTGCTTGGGGCATCAAAGCTGCTATTCGTTATTATCCTAGCAGCACGCTTTTGAAGTTTTTGTAGCTGATTAATTTCACTTGAACCAGCGCAGCCCCAGACAGAACAGCAGTATCGAAAGTGAGGCTCCACAATATCTGTATAGAGAGTTTGCAAAGTTTCTTTCGGAAGAAAAGACTTCGCATGTTTTAGAAATCCAACTGCCCTGGAGACCTTGGCAGACACTGTCTTGATCTGTTCTTTCCAATCCAAAGAACAGTCAATTTGTATGGAACGCCTCAACTGCCATAAGTGGTAAAACTTCGTTGCGTGGTGGGACAATTTATTTCGCTCTGTGTTGTTAGCACCTGGTTTTGAAGATGTTTCTCTTCTTTGTGACGATTTTGATTGCGAGGATTGGTTTCTTTATTGTGTTCCCTTATTCCGTCTTGACGTTATGACTCATCCTCATGTTGTTGAGGGGTTACTTCATGACTTGGTGAGGTCATTTCATTATGTGGTGAGGTCATTTCATTATGTGGTGAGGTCATTTCATGATTTGGTGAGGTTATTTCATGACGCAGTGAGGTGATTTCATTTGATAGCCGAAGAAGTTACGTTATGTTGCTGTGAGGTTATTTCATGACGTGGTGACGTTATTTCATGACTTAATAAGGTTATTTCATGACGTAGTGAGGTGATTTCATTTGATGGCGGAAGAAGTTACACTATGTTGCTGTTGAGGTTATTTCATTACGTGGTGAGGTTATTTCATGATGGGGTGAGGTCATTTCATGACTTTATGGGGTTATTTCGTTTGATAGCCGAAGAAGTTACTCAGGGGTTACTTCATGTTTGAGAGGTTATTTCATTTCGTCGAGAGGTTATTTAAAATAGCCTCGTATTCGGGATTGACAAAGAAGCAAGCATGAAAACGAGATTGCATATTTGGCGCCAGAAACTTCCAGTGATACGATGCAACGATTCAACATGGATGCAATTTTAACAAACCTAGGCTTCACTGCAGACATCCGTTCACGATTTTCCGAGGAAAGAATAGATGTGACGACAGTACTTGCTGCATCGGATCAAGAACTCATCAGACTTGGAGTGAAGACTATTGGGGAAAGGATACATCTTCGTGAAGCTTGCAAGATGCCCGCTGCTGCTCAAGAGCCACAGGTAACAGCAACAGCTACGGGCACTGGTGCGATGCGAATGGATGAGCAAGTAAGGCAGGAGAGAAACCTTCTGTTCAGACCAAGGTTATCCAGTTCTGCCCACAGTTCAAGGAAGAGAGCCCAGCAGAAAGCAAAGGATTCAACTGCAAGGAAAACAGCCAAAGGTCGTGCAAATAATAGAAGCAGAAGTTGGACTGCCAGCTTTTTCTGTCTTGCTGACAAACGAGCATCCAAGGTACCAACACCTTCAGAAAGGCAAACTCTTCACAATGCGGGTCTTGGATTTAAAAAGATCAAGCTTTATAGTGATGATGATGAAAAGTCCGTTCTTGAAAAAATAACATCCAGCTCATTGGATGAGGATGGTGATGTGATTGGCTTCCCACAATTACAAGGTGCAGGTGGCTTTGAAATGTTGCAGTGCAGGGCAAATTGCAAGGACTTGGATGTTATTGACTGTGCCTGGAATGTTTCTGATATTAGAGCAGTTGTTGGCTCTGGCCAAGCAAAGATTTTTCTGAGGCCAATACAGAAATCACTTTCTACTGCACCAAAAGTTGTCAAAGAAACACGGTCATCACTTACAGAGGTGTGCATTGTTTGCAAGCATGTCATTCCAATCCATGAGCTTAGGAGCCACTTAGAAGAATGCAAAGAATACAGCAGTAGCTCCAGTGACAGTGATGATGAAGTAGCACTCCCACCATTTATGCAAAGGCAAAGACTGTGCGATCTTGAAATTCCAGCCCATACCATTGCTGAAAATAACATTGAAACAACAGATGACAATAACAGAGAATCATCAGCTGCCATTAGTGAAGAGCAATATCAAATTGTTGATCTCACTCAACAGCATCAAGATGCAAAGAGGGAGAACCATTCAGAACAACTGACAGAACTTCTTTGCCCAGACAAAGAGCTGGAGGAGCAGATTGAGGGAATAGTCCAGCAATGCAAAGAGTCAAACACTGGTTTCAATCCAGTAGAGATCCTCAGATGTTTGCAGAATCACTTGATTCATGGAAGACCATTACACATAACAGACACAGAAAGTTCACCAGAGGGAGACACAGCATTTATAATGGTTGACAGACAAAACTTGATCACAACAGCATTTGATGAGATCAAAGGCATCACTGACAAATTCCTGACCCTTGAAGTCCAGTTTTACAATGAGGTACATATTCAAATTCTCCTTTGTATAATTTTTAGGTACAACACAGACCTTGTGCCTGCATGTTACACTACAGGATGACTGAGATAGTTTCAAGCAGTCTGCTTTGTAGCAGGGTTGCTTGAAAGCAAAAATTAAGGGTGTGTCCAGTCCCCTCCCTCTTGTAAACAGTACTTCCTCCTCCTTCAAGCCCCATCACCAAAAGCCTCTTCTTCAAACCCCTTCTGCTAAGTCTAAAAATAGAATAGCTCCCAACAAGCTTAATCCAGAGATTTAAGAGTTAAACTGATGCCAAATGTTTCATTACTTGTATCACTTCATAATCACATGTTGCCATTGTTTCGGGATAGGATGTGTATGTTCAAAGAAGACATGGTCTTGCATGTTCTTCATCTGCTTCTATGTTGATACCGAGCAGGACTGAATATTGTGTATAATGCTGAGAGCAATAATGCTCTATTCTACTGTATAATGCTATTCTATTAGACATAAACACTTAAATGTTAAATTCTGAATTATCTTTCAGCAAGCATCTGACTATGGTGGCCCTAGAGCTGAATTCTTTGGTGCCATACTGCGTGACATAAAAGAGAACTACTTTGATGCTGGCCTCAAGGAACATTTGGCTCATGACTACCACACAATTGGTTGTATTATGTGTGAGTACTTTATCAAAATGCCATTTAAAACATTTCAGTTTAGTTGTGAGGACTGAAAAGGTAATTTTGCAAGCACAACAATGTAGCCAACAGTACACATAAATCAAGAGTTTTAGTCCCATGGCAGAAATATCAAGTGTTGCCTTACTCCAGGTTTTGTTGCAGGGAGATATGGGGTCTCAAAGCTACAACTCTTTGCAGAGTTTCTGCTGTGTGACCTGAAATCATATGACCAGAATGATGCAGGTAACTGTCTGTATGATAATCCCTCTGCCCCTGATATTGACCCCCACATGCCCCCATCCATTCACTCAGTCACACAGCGAAGTCACCAAACCCAGCCCATCAGTACACATCCCAAAGAACTTTGTGTATGACAGAAAATACATTGCCAAATTTCCTCTAAAAATGTCAATGATAAGCTAGCTGCCAGAATTTTTTTACACTCATTGTTTGATCTTAGCAGTGGTGTATATAAATGAAATTTTACAAGAAAATTTTACATATCAGAGCCAACAAGTTGAACTGAAAAAAAATTCCATCTTTCATTCAATGAAAGATTCAAATTGCTGTTACAGTGTAAGTCAAAACTTGCAGTCTTCAAAGCTTTATTTCATTCATTTCTTAATGAATTTATGTTTTATTCTTTGGGCAGGTATGAGTATTCTGCAGAATGGAAAAATTCCACAGTTTTTGAACATTGAAGAGCTGTATCATAACCTGCAACCATCAGTTTGTTACTTGCAAATGCGGAGGGCATTTCAAGAATTTGGGCTATTCAAGGTACAGTAACACTTGATAGCAGAGTATGCATTGATATGGATAATGTGATAAATCTATCCATGTTTGAATGTAACAATACTGGCTGAGAAAACTAAAAAATCTTAACACATGTTTGCAGGGTTAAATTATTTCATCAAATATTCACATTAACATGGAATCATTTAATCAATTCAGTGTTAACATGAAGAAATTAAAGACATCTCAGCAGCATTTCCAGTTTTACTAGTGAACATCACCAACCAGCTACCTTTTTTTAGATTGTATGTGGACTTTTAGAAAGTATTTATACATATGTGCTAGCAATTTTCCATAGATAATTGTTTCTTAAGTACAAAACAAGTCTCCTAATGCACTACAGTTATAATATTTGGTTTTATGATTAGGACATTAATTCACTTACACAGAAGAAGTTGTTGGGGTTTTTTGTTGCATACATTCAATAAAATTTTCTCCACAGGTTGGTAAAGAGCTACCAATATTTCTACACCTTTTTCATCAAAGTGGTACCCCACTGACATTGAAAAGAATTTCCAATTTGCTGAAACCTGCTTTCTCCGAAGAAGGGTCAAACGAAAATAAATTCCAAAGAGAAATCTATGCTGCATTTCTGAGATATCTGCGAGAAGCTGCAAGTAAGTCCAGAGTTTCTGTCATTAGTCAATGAACCTGGCAGGTATGGCAAGTCATTCATCTGCTGGTGACAAATTTAAACTAAGTTGACTGTGGTAGGATGGAACAGACTATTGGAATGCATGTTATCAGTTTTGTCAATAATGGGCCATTTTCCTTGATCCACCTTTTGAAGTCTAATTTATGCTATAAAAACAAGGATAGATCAGCTGCACAGGCTGTTTCAGGTTACTATCAATGGTATATCTCATTCCTATGAAATTTCCTGCCCTCTTACAGGGCAAAAAAATCTGTACCAATTAATCAACATAAGTTTGGAAATTAGGCCATGATTATGTATGGGTGATGACTGTACATTCTTTGTAATATTTTTGATTACACAACTTGATGTGTTTTTAGAAGAGTTGACAATAGGAAAACATCATTACCTTTGTCATTTGCATAGCATTGAAAATCACCACAATTCAATAAACCAGGTTTTCCCAGATAAACTTAGTTTTTCTCCAGATAAATCTAGTTTATCTTAGAAAAACTTTGTTTTTCTCCAGAAAAGTGAGGTTTCTTCAGAAAAATCAGGTTTATCTGGAGAAAAACTACTGTAGGTTTATGTGAGAAAAGGCTGGTGTATCTAATTGCGATGATTTTCGTGTGCCCTACACATGTCACAAGAAAATTAGATGAATGAGACAACACATTTAGTGTGCAAAAAATTGAGATGCAAAACTTTAAAGGCACAAAATCTACACAGAATGAGGTAACATTTTTCACTTTCCCTAGCTTAATTGTAGCTTGTGACATGGTCCTCATCAAATTACTTTTTCCTTTCAGGTGGTCGTCGTGGAAATATAACCTTAAATCACATACTACAGTTTGCCACAGGAGGAGATGAGGAGCCTCCATTGGGATATGCTATGCCACCAGCCCTGCACTTTGTAGATGCTGAAAAGGGTTTTTTGCCAACTGCCAATACATGTATCAACTGCTTGAAAATACCAAGGGGCTCTATTGATAATCAACAACCTGCTGATCAATTATTGTTCAATCTATATGACTTTGCTTTTGCTAACACCTACTTTGGTGTAATCTGACAATTTGAAAATGAACATGATGTTTGTGAGTTTGTACAGTTTTGAAAATTTTGTTTCTTGGTTTTTTTCCACTTGCTTGCTGTATTTCATGTAAGGGGTGTAACACTCTTTATAAACTTCAAACGCAGAATGTCTCTCCCAGGATTTGTCTTGAAAACATGAGGACTGTAAATGTTTATGGAGTGCTTATACCCCCCCCCCCATTTTATTGTTCTATTGTAGAGTCAAGCTTGCGTACATCAAATTGCATTGGAGGAAGATATCTCCAAAAGACAGTATAGATGGGTTTTCTTACCCTGATGCAGATATTTGACTTACGCAAGTTCGACTAAGGTTGTTAACTGTTGGTTTGTTTTTAATCCTGTAATCAGTTGATCAAAGAGGAATCAAACTTAATTGTTTACTGCATATTCTCTTCTTCAAGACTGAATCTATAGATAATGTCAACTGCTTGATTGAATTTGTCTATGCCATAGTTGTCAGACAACCAGTCTTTACCTATACTTTGGTTTAATGTTGCCAGACACTCATTACTGATTTCGACATGGGGGGCTTGAAAGATTGGTCTGTCATCTCCTGCCTCATCACCATCATCGTCAATAAAACCTTCAATTCCATAAGCGTTGATTTCATTTTCTGTTAGGTCCAGTCCAATTGGATTTTGCAGCTGACCAGATATCCAAAGCTGCATGGGAGAGGCCTTCACAGTCCTGATCTTGTGTCTTGCCCAAGCCATCCTCCATGAATCAAGCCTCTCGTTTATCTTGTGAAGGAATATGTAATGGAGTGCTGCAATGTGTACTTCATTTAGTGGGTCAAGGATATTATTCTCTTCCATAAAATAAAAGAGATTGTAATACAGGCATAAGACACCCTCAAAGACATCCCTCCATAGACGTTCAATGCGCTGATTGTGTGTACTCTTTCCAGTGATCATACTACCCCTGTTAGCACCTCTGTGTGCAATCATGTAATCACAAACTAGCACATTCTCCCCTCCTTTGTCAGATCTTACTCTGCTTGGTAATCCATAAATCTCCACGGACTTGACAAATGCCTGCAACACTGTTTCAGCTTTATTGTTATTGGAACACACCAAGGATACAGGGAGACGACTGAAGCCATCAATTGCACCAAAAACTACAAAATACCAGCGCACAAGTTTGTGGTTAGTATCTATATGCCAAAGCTTGTTTGGACCTTCTACATTGTAAACCCGCCTGTGCAATAAGCCATGCTTCCTGGCACAAACTCCTGCATCATCAACCCTGTGGATACTTTCTCTTAATCTTCCGCGTGGGACCCTAATGCCTTTCTCAAAAAGAAATTGCTTTATCATATTTTCTCCACAAAAAGGGAAGGTGTTGGCAATCACTTTTATCTCAGTATCAAGTTCATCATCAGAGATGTCACAGAATGTCACTCTGCTGAGGCCATACTGACTCATTCGCCTGAAAACTGTCCTTTCAGATACGCATAGCATCTCAGAAATTGATTTGATGTGGAAACCGTTCTCCAGTTATGTTTCAAGAACATCTCGTGGTAAGTCAAATCTAGGAGCCCCGCCGTTGGTACCAGTTATGGTTGGTGGAGGGGCAGTTCCAAATGATGCGCATCTAATTCGCAAAGACATGATCTCGCTTATGTTTGTCAATCCAAGAACCTTGAACTCTTCAAGAGACAGCTTGCAAATTATGTCTGGTGAAATCTTCTCTCGCTGAAAGTTTGCTGTCAGCTGCTCAAGGTGGAGATCTCGTAAAATTCCTTCCATATTTCGATCAACTGTCACCGGCTGTTCAGTCCCTGACGTCCACAGTTCAGAACTTTCTCGAAGAATGAATCAGGGATTTCTGCCTCGGAAGTTTTGGCGCCAAAAATGCGGTCTCGTTTTCGTGCTTGCTTCTTCGTCAAGTTCAAGTTCAAGTTTTTTTCATTTTAAAATTCCAAAAAAATACAAATTTCATGTAATAATAACAACAACAAAATATGAATATAAATAACAATATAGAAAGTGATTTGTAGGAAATTTGTATGTTTGGAATTTCTTAAGGAGGAGCCCTCTCAATAGATAAACTAATCGAGGAGAGGGCAATCAATTTGTTTGTCACATTTGACGTGAAAATGTCATTTCATTGAAATTAATGGTTTTGAGGTTTTGGAGTGATATTTTGGCAGAAATAAGCCAATTCTAATGACGTCATTGTGCTGTTGATTTGTTCTTTGCCAAATCAGACAAAAAAGAAGCTGCAAAGTGGTAATACCCAATTGCAAACGCATTATTGGAATGTTTTCAATGGAGATGTTTAAAAAAAATTCAAAAATCTGCTAATTCCGGTATCAAATTAATGCCCTTCGTTTACTGATTCATTTAGCATATGTGATTTCATAATTTGATCAAATCTTTCCGATGAAATAATCAAAAACAATGATTTTTTTGCTACCTGCTCCCAAATATGGACATGTCACGTGACCTGTGAGCTCCATTGTTTAAACAATTTTCGGTCAAATTCCTTTCGGTTGGAGAAAAAGCCCTTCCATAATGTTTTCATTCTTCAAACATAAAAAACCCCTCAACAACAGAAAGTAACTTCTTCGGCTATCAAACGAAATCACCTCACCACGTCATGAAATAACCTCACCACGTAATGAAATAACCTCACCACGTCATAAAATAACCTCAACAACAACATAGTGTAACTTCTTCCGCTATCAAATGAAATCACCACACCACGTCATGAAATAACCTCCTCAAATCATGAAATAACGTCACCACGTCATGAAATAACCTCACAGCAACATAACGTAACTTCTTCGGCTATCAAATGAAATAACCTCACCAAATCATGAGATAACCTCACCAAATCATGAAATGACCTCACCACATAATGAAATGACCTCACCAAGTCATGAAGTAACCCCTCAACAACATGAGGATGAGTCATAACGTCAAGACGGAATAAGGGAACACAATAAAGAAACCAATCCTCGCAATCAAAATCGTCACAAAGAAGAGAAATATCTTCAAAACCAGGTGCTAACAACACAGAGCGAAATAAATTGTCCCACCACGCAACAAAGTTTTACCACTTATGGCAGTTGAGGCGTTCCATAAATTTGCAAACCGAGGTATTTAGTCTTTTTGACTACATCCAGCTCACTATCACGTATTTTCAATTTCAAGTTCTTATTTTGACCCTTGAGACTACTATGTTTCTGCTTGGAGGAGATAAGCATAGAATGAGTTTTGCTACATTCAGGGAAAGCTTGTTGCCTTGTAGCCAAGTGTCCAGTTTTGTAAGGTCACTGTTAATAGCCTCATTCAGCCGAGTCATATCGTGAGACTGGTAGCACAAACTGCTATCATCGGCATACATGGACACGTTGGAATCCAGGACTGCTTGTGGGAGATCATTGATGTAGACAAGGAAGAGAAGAGGGCCAAGACATGAACCTTGTGGCACACCAATTTCCATGTCCCCGATTTCAGAATCAACCCCATTAACCCTACAAAATTGTTTCCGATTCGTTAGATAGGATTTGAACCAAGAGAGTTCACGATGATGTACACCGTAAAGCTCAAGCTTTTTGCAGAGAATGCTATGATCAACAGTATCGAATGCTTTTTTAAGGTCAATGAACACCAGACCCACAAGCTTTCCAAGATCCATTCCAATGTACCAGTCGTCAGTATTTTTGAGCAAGCAAGTTACTGTTGAATGAAGACGCAAAAAGCCGGACTGGCCGCATGAAAAGTGGCCGTTATCATTCATATACTGGTACAGCTATTTGTTACTAATTTTTCAAAGAGCCTTGAGATGACAGGCAAGACTGATATTGGTCGATAGTTGGACTTATCAGCCCTGTCTCCATCTTTGAAGATCGGAGTAACTCTAGCAACTTTCCATGAGTCGGGGAAACGACTTGTTTCAATGGATGTATTGAACAAGAAAGCAAGCGAGTTTTCAATTAAAGGCAGCGCAAGCTTCAGAAAGTAGCTAGAGATGTTGTCAGTCCCAAAGCTCTTTGCTGTCTTGGCAGTTGCAAATGCATCCCTGATTTCCTGCACTTCAATAGTCCTGAAATGAAATGTTGCCTTATGTTTGTTAATTTCATAGTCACCTGCAAGAAGGGGATTTGGGGCTGGATCTATTTTTTCAGCAAGATCCTTGCCTACTGAGCAGAAGAAACTGTTCATTGCATTAGAAATATCTTTTTTATGAACAGTTTCGGAACCAGACTCTTTAAGACAATCAATGTTACTGGATTTTGATCTCTTATTGAGGAGTTCATTGACTGTCTTCCATGATTCCTTCATGTTACCTTGACATGCAGAGATCTTATTAGTATAGTACTGCTTCTTTAGTTGGATATTTAGGACATTGACCTTGTTACGGACCTGTCTATAAGAGTCCATAAGGAATTGGGACTTTCTTTTGGCTGCAGCCTTTTTTAGCTTATCGTCAAAGAAAACATTTGAGATGCACCTAAACAACCGCAAGGAACAGTCTTGCCATAGTAGTGATATCAACCTCGTATCATGACCGGGACAGCCAAGAGATTTTATATCAGTGAGGCATCAATTTCAATATTTTGCAATATTTTGGAATATGTTTTCATATTATTCTGTTTGTTATTTTTGAATACTTTGCCAACCTCTTTTCCCCAGGGCCTTGTCCCAATATGAGAAAAGGTCCTGGGGACGAGGTTGATACTTTTCAATATCTTTCAATGTTGTGCTGCTTCTTATTTCTGATGCGCAGTAAATATTTGATGCGAAGGAATAATCTCGCAATCGGAAAAAAGCCATATCGATTTTCAATGGGACGTTTTGGGAATCGGAATGGGCTATTTCTGTTCAATGGATGCTTTGCGTGAATAAAATCGATTTTGTTGGGGATACATGGTACTCCCCCTATTGTCTCCTCGCTTTGTATTCCACTCAACTTGACCGCCAATCAGCGACGGGGACTATGAACGCATGCGCCTCAGCTAATGATTCCCTTCACGTTTTCGCGGAAAATCACTCGTCGTGGGAAGGCCAAATGTGGAGGATGGTTCCCAGATCTAAATCCTCAAAAATCTTGCAAAATCTTTAAAAACTCTTGCAGAATCCAAAAAAACACTGAAAATCTTCTAAATCTTGGCCTGAAACACTAGACTAATCTCTTCGTGCAAAAGATTCTTACCTTGTCAACCTTCTCAACAATAATGGTGAAGCCAAAGGGCCTAGCAGGCTGGGCTCTGTTGATGGCTGACTAAGCCTTCCCAAAGAGAAAAAGATGCTACAATCATACAAGAACAGCTTTAGTTGCTTTCTAATAGTGAAGATAACCTTTTCTATGAATTTACATGTGTACTTACATTGTTTCAATTGCCAATAACCGCTCGAAGCTTCTTTCTCTCCGGCCGCCATTGCTCGGTAATCATGTCATGCCACGGCAAAATCACACAACTGCGCATGCGTTCATAGTCCTCGGAGGGGATTTCTAGCTCGCGTCAACTTGAGCCTTCACGTATCCCCAACAAGATTGGCGTACAGCCCCCAAAGAAGCACGGCATTGGCAGACGTGTTCAAAATTTCTCTCAACATTGATGATTGTCTCAAAGAGTGCAAATTCATATGAATCGTTGTCAAGCTCACCTATGAAGTCAACGTCAATATTGGGTGGGGGGGAGGGGGGATTTGCCAGTTCATGTTTCATGGGTCGTTTTGTGTGCTGTTTGAATTTGGTGTGCTTGTTCTGAAAAAGTAGAGCAGTGATGAGAATGAACATTTTGTAGTCGGAAGACTTCCAGAATTTATTTTCGTTACATAGGAATGCATATAAGGAAGTTTTTCAACTGGAAGTTGTATGAGCAGAAGATTTTTTACTCTCTCGTGGGAATAAGCTTTCGAAATAGAAATTTGAATAGTCAGAAGAATTCTGGTTCTTATTGTTTTCACATACGACAAAAGGGTAGGACTCTGATTTTGCATCAAGAAAACCTGTCCCTGAGTTCCTCTTGGGAAATCTATTGAATTGATTTCCCGGTCATACATTGAAAACATTGATTGTTCTAACGTAATGTTCCATCGTTATTTCACAATGAATCATTGTTTAATTCACAATTCTATGCCAAAAGAAGAAAGCTAATTGGATAATCGTTTACATGCCTTATTTAAATAAAGATAAAGATATATTTGCTGTGCAGCAGTATTGGCTATGTACGGGGGCCACCATGTAAGTATCTAACGGCTGCGATTCACGGCTCGCAGTAGACTGACGACGTGATTCCTTGTATTCGTTCAACATTTATAATCTGATGTTTTAATTTCACTCATACGAAGGACTCACGACCAAACGGATTCTAAGCAGGGACTAGAATCTTACGAACAATCGAACGCCTCCTCTCCAAATTGCGCCTCGTAAACAAGTTAAAGTTTTAAAGACGGGGGGGGGAGAGGAAACATTGACTCTGATTTGTTATGTTGGCAGGACGTCTCCTGGGAGTGGGCAACATGATGCAATCACGAAGGTAGAACAGGGGGTTGATTCCAAAGCGGCTGTTCTCTCCTTTTCTGTCCACGCACTTTTTTGCAAACCTCTTTCCTTTCCGTCGCCTTGGGACTCAAAGAAGATATTCCATAGCTCGTGCAAGCACAACAAATTTGTATGAAAAAAGATTGATTTGCACTGTCAGTGTCGAAAGACTGCCGACTTGTTTTCAAAGAAGGTGCTTGCAAGCGCTTCATTAAATCTTTCCAATCGTATCGACTGACCAACTTTTTTTGCGTTTGTTGTCGAGTACACGTTTTTTTTATAAGAAACTGGTTTATAAGAAACTAGTACTAAAATTTCAATAAACTCTAGTACTATGTCTTATAAGTACTAAGAAACTTTTCAAAGTTGAAAGCATGGATATTATAGCAAATAGATCGCCGAACCTTTATCCTTGAGCAATAGACTGGTTCCATTTCTCTGAAACGGTTCTTAAAAAGAGATCAAGGGGCATTTTTTAGTAGAAGCTGGGATCCGATTGATTTAGGGTATTTCGACCATGCTGATTACGAATTTGGCGGATCCCAAGCGGAATTCACTAATCTATAGGCCTAATTTGCATATTCAAAATGGCTGCCGGTCAAAGAACTTTAAGGCATAGTCAATGCACCTTCCACACCGCATAAGTTTCTGGCAAGTGGTTAGAAATGATAGTATTCGCTCGCCTGATGGTCTTTCATGCTGGTTTGTTCATTTTGCTGCCAATTTAACAAATTCTGATCTCTTTAGTAGCCAAATTTGCTTGTTCAAAATGGCCGCCTAGTTTACTTTGCGATCCAAGAGCCAAGTAATTTCTATCAGTGAAAAACCAAAGTTTTACAAAATATCAAACGAGAATCCTTCAAAACAATATATGAAATCTCTGCACAAACCCAAAACGAAACCCACAAAACTTCACCAAATGCGAACTTCAAGCTCTAAGCGAGCTTAAAACGCGGGGAAAAATCGTCCTCTGGCCGCGTGAAATGTACATGTCAGAGGCATCAAAACAACTCAATGACTCAAAAATACTACCAAAAACTAGACAAAAACCAAACGAGAAAACACACGCTGAGCATTAAGCCCTTCCAGACAACCATCAAGTCCAAGGAATTCCTTAGCGAATCAAGAATAAAATACCTTTGGCCAGAGTCACCCACTCGTACTCCAGGATTTCTACCTTCTTCCAAAAATTCACAAAGAGGGCATACTAGAACGCCCAATTACTTCAGGTTGTACTTCTCCGGATGAAAAAATCTCTCGATTCTTATACCATTACGTACAACTAATTGTGCGAACATTGCAATCCTACACCAAAAACACTCCGCTTACTTCCAAACGAAACTTTTCAACTTACCTCCTAAGGAAAATTCTCTACAATAACTTAAAACTACCAAGAAACTCAATCGTAGCTTCTTTCGATGTCAACTCTCTATGTAACCAACATACCACAAGGGGAAGGCAATCAGACACTTAGCAGATGTATCAATATTACTGTCAAAACTTACCATTACCAATACGAACCAGTTATAACACAAATGTTCAATATCGTCTTAAAAAACCACTTTTTCACTTTCAACAATGATTTCCACCTACAAATCCATGGAAAGAATGGAAACACCTTGCTCCCCAAATTATGCCAACCTTTTTTCATGTTTGAACTCAAAAAGACGATTCTCAACATCAAGAACTTTACAAAGCAAACCCTTCTGTGGTTAAGATTTATAGATGATATTTTAATGATTGGGCAACGCAGCAAGAAAGAACTGACATAGTTTCACAAATCTATCAACAATATTTGAAATCACATTTCCAAGAAGCAACATAATTTCCTAAAAACTAACATAGACGTGAACAAAATAGGCAAATTAGAAAGTAGAATACCGGCTGTCCAGAAATTTTCCCCGATTGAACAGTTCCAGAAAAACAACCATTGTCCCGTTTTGAACGATGTAAAAGCTATTACTTGCTTAAAACGCTATTTGGATCCACATAACCCTTTCTGACTTTCTGCTCATCAAAGGACCTCCAGAATATGAATTTTCCAAAAATGTTATGGTTGACAAACCTTTGAAAAGGTGGAAAGTCTAGGAGATATTTTCCATTCCTTCTAAGTTTTACATCACAGCATACAACCGCCTGCCAATGACACAGATTGGTAGTTAAACACAGCAATATGCAAAAGTGCTAAAGTGCTGACCACACAACATTGTTTGTTTAGCATACTTTTTCTTCGAACATCAAGCAAAATAGTGCTTTTAGGGAGCAAGCAGGCAAATGTGATTTTTGTTGGGACCCTTTATACGGAGTTTAAGCATCGAACTGTTGGGATAATTTTTAAGGGCAAAATTTTTGTGGACATTGTAGTGGATTCAACGTGCGGCCCATAAACACATAAATCAAAGATGTATCTTAGTTTCCTTAAAGTGCAAATATTCAAAATGTATCAAACACAACTGAACTAAAAACTGTCATTAATCCATGTTTGGTTCTCTTTATTCTTCGTCCCCAACAAGGAAAGGAATAAATACGCTCACCAAAATCATGCCGACGTCAACTTGGGCTTGGGCTTGGGTCGTCGCTGCTCGAGACTAGGCCTAGCTTCAGTGGCTTTTCGTAAGGAACGCGCTCGTCTTGTTTTTCTTGTGCTCTCTCTACAACTCTCCTCCTGTTTTCTGTTGTAATAGTTTTACATGTTTACCATGGCTCCTTAGGGAACTGGATCAGCGCAACACCGCCAACACACAGGGCAAAATGCACCCACAAAAAAGGCAAGATACCTCAAGGGACAAAACGTTCTGGGGGTCTCCTGAGTCTTGTCGACTCCCTTTGTGATTTCCTTTGAGGTTTGCCAACAGATATTGAGCGGTAGATTTGGCAATCTTATTGATCTACGGTTTTTAGCTCTTTTTGAACTTTTCAGATGTTCTGTTTTCAGGAAAATATTTATAGAAAATCAATGCGTGCAGATACAGAGATGAAACAAATACGCAGATCTAATTTAGGCATTGTATCCTTTTGTGAGTTTTCTTGGGGGGGAACTTCGATAAAATAACAGCTTAGATAGGGAAACATTTTTGGCACACCCGGTATACAATAAGCCAAATGACACATGTGCTTTGCTTCGTCGCCAATCTTCCTACCATGAAAGTCAAAAATAAGCCTAACCTTTTCACAAGTCTTAAGGCTAATTTCCACTCAGTAGCATTTTCCGAGCGGACGGGAAATTTTTTGTTTAGATGAGAAAATGTTTCTTTGATTTCGAATAGAATGTCGCGCGTGACCAACATTTCATCGTGTAAAATCCCATCCGCTCGGATAATTCCACTGTGTTGAAATTAGCCTTTATGGTATCGTCGAGTCATTACCAAAGATGAACATCTCGTAAAAAACTTACAAAAACTCTGCAAAGAGGCTACAAGTTCTTTAAATTCAATTTACCATTCAACACATTATTCTTAAAATAACTCATTATCAGAAAGAAAAAGCAACAGTGACATTCCATCATTCTTCCCATTTTTGTTCCATCTGACAAAACTACACAGTCCATCAGTAGCATTCTGAAAAGGTGTTGGCATCTCGTTTAATTTTCCCCGGTTGAAACAATTTGGCTGGCGACACCAATCCTGTCTCTATAAAAGCATCCAAGCTTACAAGACATCTTCATACGTGCAGACTTACCAAACACAAAACAAATGTACATCTTGAACAAAAAACACAACTGTTAACAGTACTCTACGATGGAAAGCAATGGGGGCACCCACACCACCAATTAACGTATCCTTTCTTAATTAAAGCTCAGAAACGTTGAAATGGGATAAAGACTGAAAATCAACAGTTGACAAAGTTACCAACAAAACCAAACAATCACAACAACAACAGACAGAAGAAAAGCTATTGCGAAATTACATAACTTCATTACACCAGTAAACCCAACAACTTAACAAAATCGGGGTCGTGGCTAGAGTTCATACAACAATATTAAAGTTGATGACGTCATTAAATTTATGACGTCATGGAAATAATAACAAATGTCATAGATAACCTTTAATGGCCAAATTTGGTTCTCTTCATCTTTACAAATAATTTGAGAGATTTTGGAGTATTTCCATCATTTATTAGGGGTTTAAATGAAGTAATGACAAACTGATGTAAATAAATCATGAATAAGCGATATAAATAATGAGCTTGGATGGGATTCACATGTCTGATCTTTACTTTTTGATGCCTTTTGATGTATTTTAGAGGCGCTATAAAAAAACTTATCAACTAAAACTGAGATATTGTCAACAGTTAGCAAATGCTGCCATATTCCTCAATTATGACATCATGATGACGTCACAGATGTAATGAAATAATTAAAAACTGTCCTGTTGTGTAAATTTTGTTATTGTATACCATTGTATCAACCTCTGTCCTAATATCCGCAATATTGATGAACATCCTAGTGAAATGCGGTGGCAGGGGTTGTCTGGAAAGCATTTTGAAGATTTCGACTGGTAGCCATTTTGAATATGCAAATTAAGCCCTTAAATGAGCGAATTTCGCTTGGGATCCACTAAATTTGTAATCAGCATGGTTGAAATACCCTAAATCAACTGGATCCCAGCTTCTACTAGGAAATGTCCCTTGTTTTATGTTTTGTGGGAATTGGAACCAGTCTACAATATTATCTAACCATTTGTGTTTTCAACATAAAAGAGCACTGTTTGTTCCTTTATGATGTTTTAAATGTCAAAAAACATATTTGCCGCAGTGTTAGCGACTACATTGATAATTCATGCATTCAAAAATAAGAAACCAATTAAGAAACTTTTAGTACTAACATGGACAAAATTTCATGTGAAGTGAAGAAAGTTTTAGTAGCTACTATGGCCTGATCCAAGTTTCTAATAAAAAACGTGTAGGTTAGCAAACTTTAGAATTTTATTGCGAAAAAACTGGCCAAGCTTTTGACTTAAAATTTGGTATGTGTGTCGGTGAGCATGTTGTGTGTTTGGTGAAAAGTTTGATTCTGAAGCTAGTAAAATATTTTGAAATGAGCCTTCTCAAAAACCGTGAAAGCAAACCCTTTTGTTAAATATGTCATTCGATTGCCAAGAGTATGAGCAATCCCATACTTACAGAATTTCGATAGCTCGATTGGTTGCAGAGCAATTAAAGTTTCTAGAGAGGATCATTTCTGAAAATCGACTTTCCGTGCTCATCAGGGAAAAGTGTTGCAGAGTCATCTTAACCCTTTTCACATGGGGGGAGGGCGCTTTTCTCCCCCCCAACCAAACTTTTCTACACTGCGCCGAAACGATACAAGATATGATGACCAAACTTTGTGACTTTTACTCAAATTTAATTGGCAATCAAAATTTAAATGTGTCATTGTTCTAGATTTGATCACGTGACCACAATGGCACCATATTTGGAGAGTAGTTGACAAAAAACGGCTTTGAACATCCATAATTTCTTTGTTTCTCGTCCGAATTACTTGAAACATGTATCATTCGATTGCTCTGGATGAGAGCTTTTACTTGATATATAATTTTTGCTAATTTGCTGACATCAGCAAAATTTAATATCTATGACGTCATTTATATTTATGACGTCATTTTTTCGAATAAATTAATGCATTAATTAAGATTTTTGTTGCAATTTAGCTTAATCTTGTTTGTTTCATGCATATTAAGTCGATCTAAGCCAGAAATAGCAGGAAAACTACGGAAAACTGCAGTGACAATAAGTAGGAAGGAACAAAGAGCAAATTAAGTTTATTTGGTCTATAATTAGATACTTCAGATTGCTTCAAAGTACATATTTTAATTGTACAATATATTTCTGATCATTTAAGACTATTCTCAGTAAAATCGTTTGAGTATTCAATTAAGTAGAATCTTTCTTGTGAAGCAGCTATAAATTGGCCAGTTTTCTTTTGTTTTTGGTTGCCTAGCAACAAATCACGTGATTAATTAATTACCATTGTTATATTTGGAAAGCTTATTGTCCAAAGAACAATGGAGGAAAGTTTCATTGTTATATCTTTTGTGGTTTCAGAGAAAAAGAGCGGGGGCGAAAAACGCCCCCCATGCCAAAATATCGAAAAAATACCCCATATGAAATAGGGTTAAATCAAGCCTCCACGGCTTCGATGGCACGATCCTTCATATTGCAAACAAAGCTCGCGAAAGCAGTGAGAATATTTATAAAAAGATGCTGACTAAATCAATTTAATTTCTTTGCTGAACCCCCCGACACATTCAACTCAGGCCCAGTTTTCTTTCGCTCCAAACAGTAACATTTTCCTAATCCGCGATGAATCAAACACTAAGAATTGGCACGTGGTCTTACCTTATTGAGAAAGTAGTGATCTGATTGGATGCGCCGTGAACACGACGGACTTGGCCTAGTTAGTCCCTGTATTGAAGCGTAAGGACATAAGTCCCTCAACTGAAGCGATAACAACAACAACAACAAGCGTAAGTTAGAGGGACTTATGTAATGCAGTCTAGGCTCGCAGCTGATGGACAAAGATTTATTTCTTTCTTTGGGATAGCAGATACAATTGCACTGATTTGCTTACATTTTGAGAGTGCTTTTCTATCGGTATTTCTTTGGTTTTTTTCGCAAAATCGTCTTTGAATTGCTTCAAAGATAGAGGAAGAAGTAATGAGCGTAAGAAAGTTTTAAGCAAGGTCTTTTGAAATGATTGAGCATCTTTTGTCGTTATAAACAGCTCTTTGGCGGAATAGGTTTTCACACTTCAGTTCCAGGATATTATTTGCTTCGCCACAACAAAAAATCTATAGAGTACAGACGAGGCACTGGCAGTATTCATCTTTGCAACTGCGTCATGGCACTTCAGCATTGCAGTGACGTTGTGAACCGTCTATCTTGGCATGCTCTATCAACCTTGGGTCATTGGACCTCAAGAGCATTGGGCCATCGTACAACAGTGCCTGCCCTATCAACACTATCACGCAGCACTTACTGACTGTTGTAACTGCTAATTACATACGTAGATTGCATTGACTGATGAAATTCAAAGAGTTTAGGTAAATTACAAATCCTTGGCAACCAATCCTGTACTGAATAGCTAACCAAACTTGTAAATTCAACGTTGAATTGTTGCCGATATCAACCTCAAATATACCGGGAATGCCAGAAATAAGTTCCCATTTTTGAAAATTCATAGCACCAACAGTACATCAAAGATTTGGATGTTTCAAATTTTAGTTAAAAGCCGAAAGATTAAAGTAATTCAATGAGTTTCTCGTTGTCTTACCTGCACTAGAAAGATTGGTTAATTAAACTTGATAGAACTTTCATGGTTGCAAAATAACTGAAAAAGGGCCTAAAACATTGATCATATCGTAAGGACCCTCCTCACAAAGAACAAAGCAATGGGCATTTCACCTCTCAGCAATTATAAGACGTAGATTTTCAAACAAATGATACATCTTTTCAATCCTGTAATTATTTAGTAAAGATTTTCAAACTTTATGTAAGATCAAATAGCACAGAATTTAGATATAGACTTGGATTGCAAATAGGATCAACAAGATAATTCAGTTTGCGCAGAAAATCTCTTTCAGCTTGGTAAAAGATCCATTGATCCATCTCAAGAGAGCATAAAATCGGTAGTAAGCCGTGAGATCACTTCGTTTATCTTAAACGGAAACAATTCCTTCCACGGGGTTACCAGGTTGATCTTGTAGACATTCCTTTTAATCCGGGTAAGGAGAGAAGATTTCTTGATACAAACATTTCATTATCCAATGTCTGTGTTGGATCTGTAATTTTTAGTTATACATAAGGAGGGAACTGCTCTCTTTCATTGCATTCATGATAAGGAACTGAAATGGTTTTGCTCTTATTTAACAAAGAGAAAGTAATGCTGCAAGGTAAATTGGAAGCTTTCGAATATGGAATCTATAACTTGTGGAGTTCCGCAGGGGCCCTATCCTGGGCCTCTCCCCCATTTATTATATATATCAATGACCTCCATTTACACATGAACCATTGATGCTTACGACACAAGCCTTACTTTTTCGTCGGCTTCTATTACGCATATGAACGATTGCCCCAACGTTGACCTGAGCAGCCTAAAATCTTGGTTACAAGCTAATAAATTGTCTCTCAATGTTGCAAAGACACATAGTCTCGTAATTTGCAGCAGGAAGTGACTGAAAGATATAAGTGATGATAGAGTAGCAAAGCCCTCTTTCGTGGTGGGTGAGGAGAATGTTTCCATTGTTGAAAACATTAACTACCTCCGGGTAATTTTTGATAAACATTTGAGCTGAAACGAGCAAATTTCAGCAGTGACGAGCGAAAAAGGGTTTCCACGAGGATTAGGGATGCTGCGCTTCTCCAGAAAGTATTTAACCGTTGTTACTTTACCAAAATGTACAGAGGTTTAATGGAACTCTACGTCAGACATAGCTGTCCTGTATGGGGCGCAGCTGGTTTCAGTGCTATCAATAAGTTGCGAGGACCGCAAAACTCCAAAACAGGGCGGCAAGAATTGATGGTTCTGCTCTACCCATAATAAGAAAACTTGGTTGGTTGATCCTCCATAAATAAACTGATCGAATTAGAATGGTATACAAATCGGATAACGACCAACCTCCCACTTACTTTACGGAAATGTTCATCAGGCTGTCTGATTCAAGCAAGAGAGAACTTCGCAATACCAACATACATGGATTTGGCCTTTCCTCGTCGCAAATCGGCTTTTGGACAGAAATGCTTCTCGTACTAGGGCGCTAAACTGTGGAACTATTCCATTAAAAATGTACAATGCATGATTATTAATTACTATACCTACATCTAACTCTACCCTTCTACAGAGGTGATTCCCCAAGGAGTAAATCATTTTGTCCACCCTGGGACCATAACCAAATTGTTGCGAGTGAAGATTTATGGAGTTTGGAACTATGAAAGGCAGTGTAAAAACTGCGCCATGAAAATGGTGACAACAAAGGCAAACGAAGAGACCGCATATGCAAGAGGAATGCTCGATGAAACAGACCCTTTGATTGCAGCCAATCAGATATTTTTAATTACTTTGCAATTCAATTCATCGTCTGAATGTGGATTTGCGCTCAGTTAAACAGACCACTTATTTTTCGTTTCAAGTGGCCTGGAGCACAGGCTATGCTCAACAAAGAAACTTTGACAAAAACTACATCATTGAGCATCAGTTTTTGAATTTTGACATGGAATTTCATTGTCCTCAAATCTGAAATGAGGCACGTTTTCAGATCTCTGCGCACACTATTTGAAACGATTTGACAAGAACAATTCAACAGCTTTAATACATAGAAAGGCTTAGCTTCATCAAAGAGATTGCCCCTTGGTACAACCATACGGCCTTTGGCCGTAACACATATCCTGCAACCTACATTATGCAATCTGCATTATGCAACCTGGGTTATGCAGATGATACCAGCTATCACAATTTTAGGGATTGCACAAATCCGATGTGCCCTAGTAATCACAGTGATTCAGGATGGTGAAGTATTGTAATAGATACCGAAACACAAATGAAATTTCTCCAAATAGACCTTTTAGCTATTCAACAAAAGAGCCTGGATCGAACATCATTTTTATACATTTTTATACGCGAGGCTCGATTGAGTGGGGTAAAGGCTTCTATCACCATTGTGCACATTCGAAAATTCTACAAAATGTAGCAAAGTATCGTTGAATTGAGATTCTTTTTCAGATTCTAACCTTAACCCTAGGTCTATTAATCAGCCTATAGCTCAAGTCTGTCAACGATATTAAGTATATTTCTAACGGGATTTTAGATGCCTGACGATACACAGATCCAGCCCTTCAACTTCAGCAGCATTACTCTCTTCGCAATCAGGATTTCATTGGGCGAATAAGGGCAATGATAAAAAATTCTAGCCTCGTTTCTATCCCAATTGTATTATTGAATGGAATGAACTAGGTCCAGAGATTAGGATTGCACCATCTGTTGTTATCTTTAAGAAAAGGTTGATCTCAATTGCCTGTCCCTTGGCAAAATCTGTCTTTGAGATTCGTTACCCAGTAGGATTATCCTACTTCACTCAACTTAGAGCTGAACATAGCAAAACATGCTTTCAAAAATTCAATCACATTTTAGGGATTCCATAAATCCGATGTGCCCTACAAATCAAAATGATCCGGAATGGCGAAATATTGTAATAAATTCCGAAAAACAAATGTAAGTTCTCCACATTAATAAAACTATGGTTCATTTGAGAGAGCAATAGTTGGCAATCAAAACTAAAGACGAATCTTTAAAATTAGACCTATGAGAGCCAAGACGCTGATTTTTGAAGATTCAAGATAGTACTAGTTTACAAATTCCTTATTTCTGCCACTGTTTCTCCGAATTTTGACATTATTTTTTTCATTTTGATTTTGTTCACCTCAGTATAATTTATGGTTCACCTCATTTTTTATCATTGAAAAATTTCACAGACTTTGCAATTAGTAAATAGTACTATATTGGATGATAAAACCAATATTTTCATTTCATTTCATTTTCATTTTTCATTTTTAATTCTTTATACAGGGTAAAAACTCCAATAACTAAAATTACTGCTTTACAGCTTGCCCTGTCAGCTAAACAAAAATAATATTGAAAAAAAACCTATTTACAGTTTGGAATTGCGTAATTCCCTGACGCATTTATCAGAGACCCTAGTAAACAGACCTTGTAGATATTCAGGTACTTCATTGTGCAATGTCTTGTGAACAATCTTAGTTGTTTCAAACTCAATCATTTGTTGAATATTTAGCCAGCCAAGTTGTTTAATTAGCGGTAATGCGGAGGCGTCATAGGGACTATTTGTGACTATCCTGGCTGCTCTGTTTTGCAGCTTTTGCACTGTTTGAAGAGCCGTAGTACCACAATTACCCCAGACAGGTAAACAATACCTGAAGTAAGGCTCTACAAGACTCTTACACATTCTTTGAATGGTGGATAATGGGAGGTATTTTTTTGATTATTTCAGCATTCCTAAACCTCGAGAAATTTTTTTGGTAATAACACTTAAATGCTCATCCCACAGTAAGTGCTGATCGATCTGAACACCTAAATATTTAGTGTGCTTAACCATAGAGATAGGCTCCTCTCCTATTTTCAGGGCTGGCTCTGGGTTTTCAGACATGCCGATCTTTTTGAGTCTAGTTCGGCTACCGATTAGCATGCTCTGTGTTTTTGCTACATTTAGCGATAGCTTATTACCCTCCAACCAGTTCTTAAGGTGATCCAAGTCTTCATTGACTGAATCATTAATATTTGTAACCGAGTCCGAGGAGTAGGAGATGCTGGTATCGTCTGCATACATATTAACTTCTCCAAACTTAAGTGAGAGGGGAAGATCAGTAATATATATAAGAAATAGTAAAGGCCCAAGGCAAGAACCTTGGGGAACCCCGTACTTAATTGACTCCATGCTGGAAACGTGCCCATTGACCTTGCGACACTGCTTACGATTTTGCAAGTAAGATCTGAACCAATTCAACTCTTTCCCGCAACTCCATAAACACATAGCTTTCTTATCAATATTTGGTGATCAACAGTGTCAAAAGCCTTCTTTAAGTCAATTTTGATAAAAATAATTGAAGATCTAAAGGACTGAGTCAAATAGTGCCTAAGAAAGAATATTATGATTAACTAGAATGTGTCTCGAGTGCGTAGGCCAAAAAATATGTTCAAGGACCTTCTGTGAAGAATTTTATGACCTTTTTATAATTTTTGCGGTCATTCTCTTGACAACGATATTTGGTCGCTTCTGAAACTTGTACGGTGTATTTTGAAATTTGAGATAATCACTTTCACATTTCATTTCAAATCAAAAACAAGTCAATCAACTGAATCAGAGCAGAGTAATCGAAAAAGTTATAAATCTACATTTCCCAACGTACAGTGGATTGAGAACGAGAAGTCGTACGCACGCGACCTTCAATTTTGAAATTGAAAATTGTGACACGGTGAGGTCCTGCATTTAAGAAGCCACTTTTTCATACCTCAGCCTAAAATGTTCCTTATATCTATGATATTTCACATATTTTAGGCTTCAGTTTCTCAAGTTTCTAATTTCTTTCTAGGAAGCCCTTGACAAATAAGTTACATGAATTAGTGTTGTACTAGGCTTGCCGCGCGTCGCCTGCGGCGCTGCGCTGGCCCGCCGTCGTACTTTGCTTTCATAACGACACCCTGCTCAGCCCTGCTCTATAACGTTACTTGCCTGATAAACCCTATCCTTTCATGGCATACTTATAGTTATGCCCATTCTATTTACTCCTTCAACTCATATGAAACACAAAAGGCTATCAACCATCGTCCTAAATGTTTCCCATGTTTGTAACTTGGGTACCAGACTCCCTAAGAGATAGAGTTTGGTACCCAGGGTAACATTTAGTGAACTTAAATAATGTCGACCTTGATGTTCATGGTATATTAGCCCTGTTTTGCCATATATGTTATCAAAAAATCTGTAAGAAATGGAGGCAAAGAAACAAGACTTTGTGTATTTTTTAACTTGCAATATGTGCAATGGAGCAATGAACTACATCGGACAAACAACGAATTTTCAAAAACGGCTGAATAATCACATTTCTGAATCAAGGACTGGCTTGTCATGTTGTAATTTCCCAAAACACGTCTACGAATGCGGCAAAAAGGACAACAAATTAAAGGAACCTTTCTTTAAGGCCTACGCTTTTTTCGCATTAACAGATCCAAGAATGCTATTACGTGAAGAGAACAAACTATTCAAAGCCGGACATAGCCTACTTAACAGCTAAAATATATCTTCTTTATCATTCGCCGAACAGGAAATATAAAAATAGTTTACATTTTGTATATAAATCGTTATGATAGATTTCACTTTCAAATGTTAGTCACACTCTGAAGAGAACATAAGTTCGAAAGGCCTTAGTGTGCTGATTTAAAGTCTTGTTTCTTTGCCTCCATTTCTTACAGATTTTTTGTATTTTACCTACCAAATATATGTTATCAAAGATGGACATCAATTAAATTTTAGGTAACAATTTTTGAATCCATAATTTCTTGCTATCAATTTCTTGAAAAATCCTGTATCAAGTGTAATGCTCTCAGACCACCATACCAGTACTTTGTCACTCAAAATACAAGAAACTTTATTTTGGGTGTGAACCTCAACAGTTTCTTATAGGTAGGGGGCTAACCATTTTTCAGTAGCCTAAGAGTTTCTTTCAGGCTGTTTCCTAAATACGGTGTTATTGTAACTTGCAGAAGCAGTTGGAATTTATTACATTATCATTGAATTCCAATTTAATGATAGAGGCTATTCATCAAATTTCAATGTAAGGATAGAGGTTATTCGATGTGAATTGTCGAAACTGCAATTTTTGCAATTTGATAGCTGTTCACATTGAAACCCGATGGTTTGAATCATATTAAGTGGAGATTGTGGATTTCAAACAAATGTTCATAATTTCTTGTCTCAAGCCAAGAATTTAGAATGCAATAAAAATGTTAATTTTCTATTTTCAAAACGCTCAAAGCAATCATGGAAGTCATCAACGTCAACTGTTATGTCATCGAGAAAAGACCGCGAATGTCAGGTTCATAAGCTCGTTAACCTGCAACCAAACAAAAGGAACGTCTAATAGGATTGAATCTGAACTTCTGGATGAAAGAAAAGCTGCATACATTGTAGCCTGCGCGCAGACTTTCGGTCCAATCGCCTCTGAAAAAGTTCGTATCGAGAAAGAAATTGAGGTTCCTGAGGAGCTCGAAGATTCTGTCTACTGTCATAAAAAAGTGCCAGATCAAAATATTACAATAGACCTTTTAGCTATTCTAAAAAGAATCTGAATCGAACGATGTTATGATCCACTTTGAAGAATTTTCGAATGTGCAAAGCTCCAACGTCACTCAATAGAACCTCGCTTATGAAACTGTATAAAAATAACGCTCGACCCAGACTCTTTTGTAGAATAGCTAAAAGGTCTATTCTGGAATCCTCATTCATGTGTCAAAGACTCGATCATTGAAATATAGATGGTACCAATTGTCCTTGCCATTTGCCAGGAGAAAAATTTGAGCCCGTTAAGCAAACGTTAGAATTTTATCGCAGAACCAATGGCAATAACAAGATTCAGTATCTTTGGGTACTAGAACACCTGAACAACGATCACAACCTTGTGCTCGCAAAATGTGCAAAGAAGAAATTTCTCAACAGCAAAGTCAGGAAGGGGAGTTGTCATAGATTTATGAATATGATTGACGTAATAGTTGTTGTTGTAGTTGTTGGTAGTAGGTGGAGGAGTTGAAATCAAGTAGGCCCCAAAGTGGAGGCGTGTCTTCAGGTTAATATGTAGTGTTAATTGTTTGCTAGGCCACCGGCCATTACACAGTATGACAGGAGTAAGCTTCATAAATGAGCCATGAGAAGACACAGTTAGCACTGATGAAAGAACCCTACATACTGCTACATTTTGTGGATTATTCAAGCAGCAAAATGTTCGGGAAGTAGTGGAGAAGAAAATTGCATATAAATTGGGAACATGGACCAGACTAACCAAGTACACATCAGGTAAAACGAAAGAACTAATGAGACATTGTATCAAGTTGCCGCTAAGTGTTTTTCACAAGAAAGCAAAAGCATTGTTAAGAACGGGATATTAAAATTCGTAAAGGATTTCTGCAATACATACTTGAAAGCTAAGCAGGCGGCCACAAATCAAAGACGTTGATGCACTGGCATTTAGAATTTTCTTTAGCTTTTTAGTTAAATGTCAAAGTAGCATGAAATCTGGCTCTCATTGGCAAGCATTAAGCACACCAGAAATTCTGCAATATCTCCAGTCAAAACTCCCTAGTTATCTACTAGAAAGGTGGAATCGAAAGGCCTTTGGTCTCTGAAGAGATGAGTTGAGAGCAGCTGCATTCTCTAACTTTGTTAGCCTTATTGATGAGGTAATGAGGCTGGCCAATAAGCCATTTGTATTCAAGATGAGCTTCGTCCCAAGTCAAAAGTCACTTCAAAGACAGATTTACAAGAGAAGTGTTAAACGATACAAAGATGAGGGTTTACTGTACAGAGATGTCCGCAACAGAGATGATAAAGTTTACGAAACAAAATTGTGTTATGGATTGCTTATCACTGATAGATGTCCATATCATTCTAAGTGTAATTTGAAAGAAAGGAGCAAATTCAATATGTGAAAAGATTATGTTATGCTATGCTAGAAGCCTACATCCTCAATCCATGTTTCGAAAAGTTGCAAGCAACGAAGGACGTATACTATTTTTGCTGGATCTCGTCCAACAGGTGCACATGGATTTAAGTTTACGCAATGAATGGAGAATGCTGAAAGAGAACAAGATGATTTAGCCTGTAATTTGACTTCTCCTTCTGCTCAATTTTTAAGTTTATCATTGATCCCAGTGAGACTTGGTGTCTCGATAAATTGACAGTTTCTGGTTTGAGCATTGCAAAGAGACATCTCATTGCCAAAACATACAGCAGAAAAGTGCTTCCGATTCAAAGAGGGGATATACCAACATCCGATAAATTGCATCGATGGCCTCACCTGAGAGAAATCATGAAAGTTCTGCACGAAGAAGATTCTGACATTCGTTTCGGTTTTTTGATTAGTGTAAGTTGCTCATTTAGTGTTCGAACCAAATGAAATGACTCCTGGTCAGGATGGTGACACTCTTTCCTTTCCTGCCTTGGCTAGTGCATTTCCGACCAAGATTTAATCAAATCGAATTTAATCGAATCACAGTCATTATTGCTGGTTTTGCAAACATTACTGACCATCATTTTGTCCTAGGAGATGCAGTAAAGCATATCTGAACAAAACGAAAATTTGAAGAAGATGTATCATACTGATTTCAGTGAAACCAAGCTCGATGATGAAAATTGAACCTTTCACACGATGACAAGAAATTCTTAAAAATGACGAAAAAACAGAGCATCAATTCAGATATGACCTGCGTACAGACTCTTGATAAGAAATTGAAAAGAGGAAGAAAAGTAGAGTTTGTGCAACTGAGCCACTATTCTTGTTCAAGGGATCCTCCAAATCAAGGAACCAAATTTTTTGGTTTAGCAAAATTCAAGAAAACCTATTATCACCTATACCTCCATTTATGGTCCACATGGTTTGGCTGCCTTGTTTTTTTACAAGGCGATAAATGCTACAGGAACATTGCAGTCAATTATGTTATCAGAAGAGCAGAAATGTGGATGAGACAGAGGCAGGAGACAGAGAGACAGAGAGAGAGCATGAACATGTGGATAAGACAGAGGCAGGAGCTTTCTTTCCTTGAAGAAAAAGAGGTGGAACGCTGCTACAAGCAAAAGCATTTTGGTGAAGTCGTCTCAGCAACACTTCACAAGTTACAGATGCATCACAAGAAGGGTTTTGTCATAGGCAAGCTGCTCTCATCTCATTGATGTCAAAAGAAATATCAACTGTTCTTTGGTCATGGCTAAACCTTGTGTTTCACTATTTTGGCAAATGACGATTCCAAGATTGAAACTTAAAGCCACAACGCTATCAGTAAAATTTAGTACTATGCTGAGAAAAGAAGTTGACCTTGAAGAGCTGGATCGACATTTTGGACAGCTAGCAAGATCGTGCATGGTTACATTGCAACTGAAGCAAGGAGATTCAAGACATTTGTCACAAACTGGGTTCAAATAATCAGAGATCACTCGGAAAAAGAAGAATGGAGTTATGTTGACACGAAAATTCAGCTGATCAAGCATCCCACGGTACTCGTACAAGTGACATAGTAAAGGATCCACGTTGATTCAGAGGTCCAGAATATTTGTGGAATTCAGAGATCGAATGGCCAAAGGCAAAGCAATACCTTTGCTGAAGGAAGACGATCGTTAAAGAAGATTGTCAAAGTGAATTGCGCTGCATTTGCCATGAAAGACAGTTTCCTGATTGAACACTGGTTATGCAGGAGGCGCGTTGTCGCACTTCTGCTGAAATTAATTCTAAAATTCAAAAAAGAATAAAGAATACAGAAGAGAAGGTTGTTTTAAAAAATTCCAATACTGAAGATGCAACAATCTGTAGAAAATGTACAGACTGCAGAAGATATCATCATCAGATTTGCACAAGAGGAAGCAGTTGAAATCTAGATGAAAGAAGGAAAAAGAGTTCCAATAAATGGCAAATTCTCACGAGTAGAAAGAAGAAGCCTCGAGAAGACTAGTTCTTTGCTCCTATTGGATCCTCTTCTTTACAAAAACTCAGAGTAGGTGGAAAAGTGAAGAAGTCTTGCTTTGATGAAGAATGCAATCATCCTATCTTACTGCCAAAGAAAATGAAAGTTACTGAATTAGTAATTGACTTGTGCCATCGTATGGAGTGCCAAAGACAAAAAATATCATTTATATCCTATGAATACTATTATCATTCTGTAAACTCTATATTATCATTTGTTATTTCCATTTTCATTTTGTGAATTTCTATTATCATTCTGTAAAATCTTATTATCATTTTGTTATTTCTGTTGTCATTTTTTGAAGTTCCCTTATGATTCTGCTAACTCTTATTATCATTATGTCCATTCCAATCTCATTCCATGAATTATGACATTATCATTATGTGAAGCTCACACATCATGGTGAAACCATAGCAACGTATGCACTTGCAAAATATATGATGAAACCATGGTAACTGAGACGCCGAAGAAGCTGTAAAGCAACAACAACAACAAATATCTGCTGGGCCTAAATATCTTCAGCCTGGAGGCATAAGGCAGAAGCTAGGAGTCACGAAACGGGAGAGGCAACAAACCTAATAATCAAAATCTTCATTTTTGCACAGTTTTTATCAACAAACAAGCTCAACATCAAATCTTACAAAAATGAAATGTTTTTGGTGTGTATGCCTGATGTAATTAGGAAAAGGGCGCGCAAAAATCACATGACCTCCACCTACCTCCACAGCTTCGCGGATTCAATGTGACGTCATACGTCAGTAGGGGTTGTCGGGTGTGAATATCTCTGAGAGTTAAATGACCCGTTGACAGTAGTTAGATTCGATTCCATGGTGACATTACGAAGTGAAGCAATCACATCGCTTGTGGTTGAAACCACGTTATTTTTGTTCCACTATCACATGTAAAAAATATCAAAATTTCCCCATAGTTCTTGGATGGAAACTTAAGGGAAATGGACAAGTTTCTATGGGAAATTTATCGGAAATGAGTGCGTTTCTCGAAAATTTCCCCAACAAAAAATGTGGTGAAATTTCATCATTTTTTGCATGCTCAGTGATGTTTGCGTTGGTTGGAAGTACGTAGCTAACATTGAACAGTCAATGTCATCTGGCTGAAAAGCAGGTTAATTTATTCTTGGATTTCCACTTCTTGCATCATCATCATCATTTGGTACCATCTTCGACACGAAGGTTGGAAACCATAAACTTCCATTTCACTCTGTCTTCAACTGTTCGTTTCAATGCACCAAAGTTTTTAATTCCTGTCCAATCTTTCAAATCGTCAATCCAGGTTCTACGCTGCCTTCCCTTGTCTCTCTTTCCATTTCTCTCTTTCCGTTTTAATGGTTCTTTATGTTTCCAAAAGAAGCTTTTAGCTACTCCGATACGTCTTTTGATCGCAGTCAAACAGTCCCCATTTTCCGTAATCCAACTTCCGAGATACTTGTATTCTTTTACCTCCTCTAATCTAATTTGTTCAGCAAAAATTGTTATAATAGGTGATTCCTTTTTTGACACAACCATCACTTTAGTTTTTTTTTCGGATTTGATGCCATACCATATGTTTTACATGTTTTGATTACTTCATTTATCATGTTTTGAAGAGCTGTTTCATTATCTGCCATAAGAAGGGTATCATCTGCGTATCGGAAATCAGTATATCTTTTACCATTTACTTTTATTCCTTCAGCACTCTCTGGTGCTTCTTCGATAAGTACTTCACTGCATAGCAAAGCTATTTAATATGTAAAGGTTACGGGAAAGTGACGGATCTGAGCAGCCTACCTTGTTGAAACTACTTGTTGTGTTGTTCTTTAACAAAAGTACTCGTATTTTCTAAAAGGGCACTTTCAATTCATACTCCTACAAGCTTGAAGGCTGACAAAAGAATACTCTATTCATCTTGACTGCCTAGACATCTCAAGGTACAGGTAAGAAGTCTTGATGATCATATGATCAATATAGATGTACTTAGTAAACAATGAGTGTCCCCTAAGAAGGAATACCAGGTCTATTTAATGTTCAATGCACACTTTGCCTTGAGTTTAACAACAAACCTTTGGCGCATCAAACTTTGTTCCTTTGGGACTTCCAACCTAATCTTATATTAAGACAATATGAAAATCCATCTTGTCAACTATCTGAAAGATGCCTTTTTATCTTGATGAGGCATCTCAGTGGTACTTTTGTGTGGTATCCATACCTCCAAATCTGTTCATCGATTGCCACATCATGCATAGAAACGATTTGTCTTCGGATGTTTTGTTTAGAAATCCTAGATACTGCTGCCTGCAATGTGGTGCATATAATTTGAGAATAAAGTGTGTAATACGTTGGACCATATTTCATGTCATGGAAAATCAGTCTCAAATGTAATCAAGATAATTTCTTCCCAAATTTAAAATCAAGCCAAATTCAAACACGAGCGTTAAAAGATATTTTAATCAAGCCCCCATTGACAGCGATCCAACTAATGGCGCCGATATCATTCTTGCTTTCCTACCAGAGGACTTGAATCTTGTCAAACCTTTGTTTGCAGTAGCTCTTTTGTAAAACAACCATGGTACTTGACATCTCTAATATTTCTGGTTCACGATTTAGATGAATGAGAAGGAAAGTTGGATCATATTAAATCAATCCATACATTCCTGTGTAAGTGCCCAAAGAATTCTATCCTGTTGATTTGCTAAGTAAAAAAGAATCAACGAAGAGCTAAACCCTTTTAACAAGGGCTTTACTTATAGCATTGATTCGGGTTAACTTGTCTGGACTGAAAGCTATGTGATGTACGGTCTTGGTCAAAATATTTGCATAAGAATTACAAAATTACACTTATTTGGTCTTTGAATCCGTGCAATCCACTCTCTCCGTTTCAATTTTGCTTTAAGTAAACGCCAGTTGTTCCGGATATCATTTGATTAGAAGTAAGAGGGACAAGAAGTCGTAAACATACTTGTATGGGAAAGATACATATTTATGCTAACAGAGTCTTCAACTGCAGATGGATAAACAGATTTGCGTGGGTTTTTGCGCAATATATTAATGTTAGATTTTAACATTGCATTATCTAGTTCAGGTTCTCATAGGCCAATATTCAGATAGAATTGCATTGAAATTAGGTAATGAATGTTTATGTGACAGAAGTCTTCAAGATCAAAAGGTAAGGCACGATGCACTCATTTTATTCAGAAACCTCTTATGATAAACTGTAAGCTCGATGTCTCGAAAGTTATGAAACCATTCGACTTTGTTTGAAGGAGCTAAGACACTTAAATAATTTGCAGCTTTATTTTCCCTGGTCATTCAAAGCCGTGTTTGGTACTGACAAGTGCACTGAAGAGTAATAGCAAATGTTTGTTAATCTTAAAACCCATTTAAACAAGGACGCTAAGGCCTTTAGAGATATAACATATTTGTCACAAACTTCTTAAAGCCTCTGAAATACCCACCAACCCTGGAGCCATCTCATGAATGAGCTGACTTGATCTTTCACTTAACGCCTCCTGAAATTTGAATAAAGATTGTCGTCAATTGTCATTCGAATGTTATCTCGAAGGAGTGGGCAGTGAATTCATCTAATTTCATCCGCGCTCTAGACTCAACAAAAGCGCACGGCTGTGATGACATATCGATCTCAATGATAAAAATGTGTGACACCTCAATTGTCGAGCCATTGTGTTTAATTTTCGAGAATTGCTTAGAAACAGGAGTCTACCCTTCTATTTGGAAAAAAGCTAATGTAATACCTGTGCACAAAAAGAATAGTAGACAAAGTAAGGAAAACTATCGTCCTATTTCGCTTCTGCCAATATTTGGCAAAATATTTGAAAAATTGATTTTCGACTCAATGTATGAACACTTCTGTAATCATGGTCTCATTACACCTAAGCAATCAGGATTTCGGCCAAATGATTCTGCTATTAATCAATTATTGGCAATTACCCATCACATCTACTGTGCTTTTGAAGAAAATCCAAGCAAGGAAACTAGGGCAGTATTTCTCGACTTGTCAAAGGCTTTCGATAGGGTTTGGCACGAAGGTTTGATTTACAAACTAGAGTGTAAAGGCATATCTGGAAATCTTCTAACCCTTGTGAGGAACTATCTAAAAGATCGCAAGCAGCGCGTGGTATTAAACGGGAGGAGCTCGGAATGGGCAACAGTATCCGCAGGTGTTCCGCAAGGCTCGGTTCTTGGTCCCTTATTCTTTCTCATCTATATTAATGACCTAACTGAAAATGTAGCTTGTGGAGTTAAATTGTTTGCCGATGACACCTCTCTCTTCTCGGTTGTTCGAAATGAGAATGAACCTGCACAGGCATTAAACAGTGATCTTGAAAAACTTCGTATCTGGGCATGGCAATGGAAAATGAAATCTAATGCAGATAAAACAGAAGAAGTCGTGTTTTCTTGCAAGTGGAACAAGCCGGTCCATCCAACCCTTAAGCTTGGTAGCAGTGATATAAGCGCAAAAATTGAGCATAAGCATCTTGGTATGATACTTGATTCTAAATTAGATTTCCAAAGTCATGTTAGAGAAGCTATTGTTAAAGCAAGGAGAGGCATTGGCATGATAAGATATCTTTCTAGGTATGTTTCGAGAGAGGTTCTCGATGTGATATATAAGTTACACGTAAGACCACACCTCGACTACGGCGATATAATCTACCACAAGTATGACCCTGATATGCGCTTGACCTTCACACAAAAGCTTGAACAAACGCAGTATCTTGCTGCACTAGCAGTAACTGGAACATGGAGAGGTACAAACAGGCGGAGACTGTTTAATGAGCTAGGTTGGGAAACATTGTATGATAGAAGGTGGTATCGTAGATTGTGTCATTTATTCTCCCTTATTAATTCCAAATCACCTGAAAACCTGTATAGTGAGCTTCCCCAAGCGCGGCAAATGCAGTATAGCCTGAGAAATCTCTCTAGCTTCGAGCAACCAGTCAGCAGAACAGTTCGTTTCGCTAGCACGTACTTCCATAACGCGCTATTTGAATGGAATTTACTCGACGATGAGACAAGAATTCAAAATCTTTGTTTCAGTTTAAGCATAAATTACTTGAAATTGTAAGACCACTAGGAAACTCAACATACAAGATCTGTGACATTTCTGGAGTCAAACTGTTGACAAAACTCCACGTGCATTTTAGTGCCCTAAATGAACATCGCTTCAAACATGCTTTTGACTGCCTCAGCTCAGTTTGTTTCTGTGGTAAAGACAATGAAAATAACAAGCATTTTCTCCTGCATTGCCCCCTATACGATGTACTTCGTGGAGATCTCTTTGACCAGCTCTCTGATGTTCCAGGTCTAGATATCGCCAGTATCAGTAGTAATATGGATGATGATACTCTTTGTCATCGACTCTTGTTTGGAGATCCATCTCTAGGTACTATTGAAAACAGAGTAATATTGGAAGCGACGATCTCTTTATAAAAAATTCTGGCCGATTTGATTGATACAACGATATCAAGCCAGCAGCAGCAGTTCCCTATTCCTAGTTCCCTGTGTTTATGTTTGTGCTCTTTTTGTTTTTCTTGTTTTTGTTCCGCATTGCTGAGGTGGATTACTGGGATAAACCATGCACTGCAATATTTTTCTCTCGTTTTTTTACGGCTAAGAGTTGAATAACCTTAATTTCTTTTGACCAGTTATCTGCCTTGGCTCAGTTCTTTTGTTGTCGTTTGTGCGTATTGTATCTTGGTTTCGTAGTTTTGTTCCTTGTTCTTTGTATATTTAAATTAATTGGATAAGTGCCATCCATAGTGAAGACCCGGTGACTTTATGTCTTTTTTTCACTATGGATGGCACAGTGTAATATAACCCTATATATTGTAGTTTTTAATCTTGATAAAAAAAAATCTAATTTCATTGATGGGCCAGCTCTGGTTCACATGCGTAAGTCACATATAAACCCAATGCAACTAATCGGGATATACTGACGTATCATTGTTAATTGCATTAAGTAAATGTTTTGATTAATTCAGACTCATCCAGTCATCATGGAATGCATTGCTGTGTTATTAGGTAGAGCCGGCCATGCATGAATCGCAGAGAAGGTGAAGGTGAAGGATAAGGTGACGTTGCAGTTTTTGGCACCAAGCGCTCAGATCGTAGAGGAAGAGAAGCCCTAATCGAGTCTGCGACTCGTTGTCATGACGCTCAATTGATGGGGCTCTACCTGCGATCGAATCCTGTCCGCGTTACTGCTCTAGCTACGAATACCCTATTCACACTTGCATGTTAAACCAGCTTAAATTAACCTAGGTTATCGAATGTTGCATTCTAATTGGTCAGTCCAACAAATCGAGCTCATTCAATTGGCTAAAATTTATCCTAGTTTAGATAAAGCTGTTTTAGATGTTTCAGTATGAAAGGGGTGAAAGTCACTGGATTAAATCATTGCGCATAACAGCTTCAAAAAAGAAAGGTCGAATATGCATCACTATCTTTTAGAGGAGAGAAGACATGTGCGCTAATGATGCTGCAGGGCACTTTGATGAATAAAATAAGTTGCTTGGTTAGCATTGGTTGATTTAATTAGTCTCTTCAATAAATCAATCATAGTTATCAAGAGACATATGTATTCAAGATTTCTTGGTTCTCGTTAGCTATTTTGAGGGTGGGATGTCAGGTCTTTGGAAAAGAATATATTTCATTATAAAGGTGATTAAGTAGAAACAAGGAAGCAACGATGAATATTCCACTAAAAATGTTTAAGGTACTCTTTAATCTGAAAATCCTACGTCACAACGTTATGACTGAACCAAGTTCGTAGCTCATGGAATCTTCTTAAGAAAGATACAAAGCAAGCTCCCGAGGGTTAATGAACAAATTTTGTCTGCCCAAGCCAGGATGGTACTCTTCCTCTAGATAAGATGTCATTAGGGAGATTTCATTTCTCTTTGATTGAACCTGCCTTAAGCAACAGTTCTAATTTGATTGAATAATTCCGTTATAAACCTCTTTTCCAGGTTGTATCACTTCTTGTGCCATGACTCTCCTCAGGTCATATTCATTTTCATACACCGACCAATTGAGTATATCCATCTTTCCTCATATTTGAAGCAGAGTCAATTTCTTTTTATTTTGAAATCCCAGAAGCGAGGTTTCCCTTTGTGCAACAGCAATGATTTAATTATTTTTCCAAGCAGATCGTCCTGATTAATCCCTGTACTGATCCACGGCACAAAGTTACCTTTTCTGAAAGATATCCGATCTAAGATGATTTTTTTCCTTTTAAACAGAACTCCATAGAAGCTAATGAAAAATGGATGCAGCAACGATAATCAGTGCACTTGGTAATCCAGGCAGATTTACAATTGTTCTGTTCTGTTTGTTCTTTATTGGAAACACAAATCTGGCTATCAACCACATGATATACGCAATATATGGAGCAACTCCAAGTCATAGGTAAGCTTGCACATGATAATTTCTGACTTGTCAGTTCTAACACAACAATAGTTATGCCTTACTTAGAATTCGTTCCTAGAAGAGCGTATCTAAGGGAAGACTGAGGTAGTGGACTGAGGTATATACCCTGGGGTATCTAGATATCCAGCTTTGTTGGGGTGGTATTTTTTTGCTAGCAAATGTTCCTAAAGTGGCCGTGTTTACCTTTTAGACCTTAGTTTTTTTTTGCAAAGTCCACTAGACCAGGTCTTGAGATGCCCCTGTACTCTGGATCTTGTAGAACTTTTATGTCGCGTCTGTGTTCATTTTCAAATTCTCAAAAATTAGTCAATCCAATACCCAATTGCTTTTGACCCTTTCTGACCTGGGAGCTTGATTCCAGCCTCCAAGTTTCTGCCACTTTCACTCTATTCTTCGTTGCATTGAATGATGACATTTTCAAGATTCTAAATATAGCATCATAACCATAGCAACCAACATTTTATTGCTCAGTCAACACAACTGTTATAACTATTTATCAATTGTTGCAGATATCAATATCATCAAATGTCATTCAAATTATGCTTACACATGTATCTAGTGATATCCAACTCAATTTGAAGCTAAATATTTCAATAGAGTGCCTCATTTTATTGTTTCAATCATGATATCGATAATCATGTTAATCATAAGTCAGTTTCGTTAACTTGCATGAATTGCAGCTGAAGTGAAAATATATCAATTTAGGCATCGATCTCTTCTCTTTTTTCTGTCTTTATCAACGATCATGTCCGTTATAGCAATTTTTCCGAACCTTGCTTTTTATGCCAATAGCTCCATTTTAGACATTTCATACTGTTCGTTGTTGCCTGGTAATGCATCCCTTGACAAATTAATAACTGGTGCACAATTTGGCTAAGTATCTTCGTTGCATTTATTCTACTCTCCAAAAAAATTGAGGAGAAGGGGAGGGGGCAAAAATGTCTGTGGCTTTTTGCGCCTTTATTCTACAGTAACGTGCTTGCTTAAAAACACTAATGACTGGCACAATGGGCTGGATCTCGGAAAGCTCTTGGGACTCGTATTTATTGACCCGAAAAAGGCATTTGATACAGTTGACCATGATATACTCTGTAAAAAATTAGAATATTATGGTATTCAGGAGCGGCAGTTAGCACGGTTCAAATCTTGCCTTGCCGATAGGAAGGGTGAATGGCATTGACTCACCAGTTGAGGAAATAAATGTCGGTGTACCCCAAGGCTCATGTGTTGGTTCCCTTCTTTTCCTCATTTACATTAATGATATCCCACGATCTGTCCAGGGATCAAGAATATCCATGTACGCTGATGACACGATTGTCTGCCATCAATCCTCTGATATTGCTCAGCTGAATGGGGCCATCAACAGTGACCATGCACTAGTTGAAAAATGGCTCAAGGGTAATAAACTCTCTCTTAATGTAATGAAAACACATGCCATGCTCATTTCCACAAAACCGAAGCATAAAACTTTAATAAATCAAGATGAATCTTTGAAGTTAAAGATTCGGAATGATGAACTTGAAGTTGTGCAAAAAACAAAATATCCTGGGGTGCAGAATGACAACAAGTTGGATTGGAAGGAACACATAAAGACAGTTTCCTCAAAGGTCTCAAGAGCAATTGGCTTTTTGAAACATGCAAAATCATTTCTGCCAGAAAAGACTCTGAGAACTATGTACACAGGTATTGTGGAGCCGCATTTTCGCTATCGTTGTTCTGTTTGGGGCTGTTGTGGTCTGACTGAGATTGATCATTTGCAAAAATTACAAAACCGGGCTGCACGTATTATAACTGGCAGTCGCTTTGGTGCACCGCGCTTGCCACCTGTAAAAAGACGTGGCTGGAAGACCATTGATGAGATAATCAGTAGTGAGTCTAATATCATGGTCTTCAAATCCCTTCATGGTCTTGCTCCACAATACATGTCCAATCTATTCACAAAGATATCCCAGCTAACCTCAAGGAATTTTAGGAATTCAGCAACAGATCTAAGAGTACCAAAGAAAAGGTCAACAAATGGGCAGAAATGCTTCTCTTTTAGAGGTGCTAAATCTTGGAATGGCTTCTAAGCTGAGCATAAGAATGCTTCCACAATTTACAAATTCAAATCGTCTTGACAATCAGTAGGTGTATATATGTCTTTGGATTTCTTTTTATTGTAAATATTCATTTTAGATCTTAAGCTATTCTATTAGTATTTTATGAAATTGTAATTAGGTTGATTTAGTTTTTTTTCCAATATATTTTAATTTATATGTATTTGAGTGGAGGGCCCCTTGTAAATCAACATTGTTGTTATCATCATCATTGTTGTTGTCATCATTGAGACTGAAATCGTTATGTCATCCGTTATCACAAGACAAGACAAGCCTGGAATGCCTAAGAAAGTCAAGAATCTAAACAAAGTCATTGATGAGGTTTGTGAAAAATTCAGTATCAAAGTGATGTCCAACTCAAATATTGGTGGTGAATGCCTCAGTACTAAAAAACTACACTTGAATCAGAAAGGGAACTCAGTATTCGCTAGAAACTTTCTAAAATTTATCAGTAATTATTGAACTGTGGCCAAAAATAATCAGCCGATTACGGCTAGCGACATCAGCATTACCCAATTGAATAGAGCTGATACATACATAGGGGTGGATCAGGATGGATGTACCAACATTCATAGCGTCCAGATTCCTCCTCCTACTCCACAAAATGTATCTCCCAAAACGCTGGGTTTTGCCAAAGGGATGGTCATTGCATCTCTCAACATTAATAGCTTACCATTGCATAAAGACGAGGTTTCGTCATTTATCAATGAAAAGGGGATTCATGTTCTTGCCTTAAAAGAAACGAAAGTCGAAAGAAAAATGGGGAATAATCTATTGAATATCAATGGCTATAAGATAGAAAGGGAGGATCGAAACAATGGAGGAGGTGGAGTTGCAATCTATGTAAAAAGCAGTATAAATTACGCTCGAAGGAAAGACATACCCCTTGATGCCCTTGAGTTGGTTTGCATATAAATCAAACCAGTGAAAGCTTCCCCTTTTATTATCATTGCCTGGTATCGACCACCAAGTGACCCCACCTTAACTTTCGATAAGCTTGAAAAAGTTCTTCAGTACCTTGAGAATGAAAATAAGGAGATACTTCTAATAGGTGACACCAATTGTAATCTGTTGCACCAAGAAGTCCTTCAGTCTCCTAATAGCGATCTTGCACCGGCGTTTGGTTCAACGGGTACTGCTGATGCTAACACTAGCAGCGGTATGTGTAAGCATATGATTGATTTGTATGAAGCGTATGGCCTAAAACAGCTAATTAAGGAGCCTACTAGGGTAACTCTTCATACGTCTACCTTAATTGACCACGTGGCAGTTAGTGATCCGAGGAATATTGTTGATTCCGGCGTTCTAAAAATTGCCATGGGTGATCACTATATGGTTTATTGTGTTCGGAAGTTTCGTGGAGCATTGACAAAGCAACATAAGAAAATTACCACCCGTCAGATGAAAAATTTTGATGAAACTAGCTTCCTTGCTGACATCTCCTCTGTAGATTGGAATCTCATTATTCAGAGAAGTGCTGATCTTGACTCAGCTGTGGAGAACTGGACAAAATTTGCTCTCGCTTATAATTGAAAAGCATGCGCCCATGCGGCAACGCAGGGTTTCTGATAGATATTGCCCATGGCTTACTGAGCTAAAAGCCACTATGAGGTCAAGAGACAAACTTAAGAAATCTGCTGTAAAACATGGGTCTGCTTTGTTAATGCAAGCATACCGACGTATCAGAAACAGGGTTAATAGCTTAAATACCAAACTGAAAAAGGCATATTTTTCACAAAAAATTGCCGATTGTCAGGGCAACATGAAAGAAACTTGGAACACCATTAACAAACTAATTGATAAAAGGTCCAAAACGACCAACATTTCTTCACTAGTGGTGGATGAGGCCTGCCTGACAAATAGCAGTGAAATCGCAGATTCTATGAATGACTATTTTTGCAACATTGGTAGCAAACTTAGTTCGAAGATACCAAACATAGAAAACCCACTTCTCAATGGTGATTATTTAATAAACGAAGACCATACGCGCTTTCACTTCCAAATGATTCGCCCTGACGAACTAAGCATAATAATGAATAAGTTTAAAACATCTCAAAGTTCTGGCATTGACGGTATATCAAGTTCATTTCTCAAAATTGCGATGCCTGTTCTTGCACCATCATTATGTAGTATATTCAATACGTCCATTTCACAAGGTTGCTTTCCAGGAAACTGGAAGATTGCGAGGGTCTCTCCTATCTACAAAGATGGCTCCACCGAAGCTAGATCTAACTATAGACCTATTTCTGTGCTTCCTGTAGTCTCACGATTATTTGAAAAGATAGTCTTCGATCATGTATATAATTATTTTACTGAGAATGAATTTTTCTTCTCAGACCAGTCGGGTTTCAGGCTATTTCATTCCGTATTGACATGCTTACTGAAGTGTACCAATGATTGGTATCTAAGTTTCGACAAGGGACTCTTTTCTGGAGTCACTTTCATCGACTTAAAGAAAGCCTTTGACACAGTGGATCACGATATTCTCATAGCTAAGCTGCGTTTCTATGGAGTTGATGGCGTGGAGCTCGACTGGTTCATATCATACCTAAGTAATAGGAAGCAATGCTGTAAGGTTAATGGCAAAACTTCTGAAATACAAGACATCCAATGTGGAGTGCCTCAGGGCTCTTGCCTTGGCCCACTCTTATTTTTGATCTATATTAATGACTTGCCGTTTGCCTTACAAAGAACGAGGGTCACAATGTATGCAGATGATACAAGCATTTCCTATTCCTCGAAATCTGTCTCTGACCTGTGCAATGCCATCAACTCAGATCTTCAGAATCTTAGTTCGTGGCTCCAGGGTAATAAATTGTCTCTTAATGTGGCCAAAACTCAGTGCATGATCCTTGGTACTGTACCAAACCTCAGAAGACTAGATTCCAATGATTCAAACAGTTTTCCCCTCTTTCAAATAAATGGCGATGAGATCGAATCCACGGGTAATACAAAATATCTTGGGGTTCAAATCGACCCGTCATTAAACTGGAAAGAGCAAATCAACGTTGCTATCGGGAAGATTTCAAGGGGAATAGGAATGCTCAAGTATTCTAAGAAATATCTTTCGCTGCAAACCATACAAAGGATGTACTTCAGCATAGTTGATTCGCACTTTAGATACTGCTGCTCTGTCTGGGGTTGTGCTGGTGATACTACACTAAGAAAATTGCAAAAGCTACAAAATCGGGCAGCTCGTGTAGTGACAAACAGTCCCTTCGACCATACATCGCTGCCATTAATATCAAAACTAGGGTGGTTAACAGTTAAAGAAATGATTGACTTTGAGACAGCCTGCATGGTATATAAAGCCTTGCATGGGCTTGCACCTCCCTATATGAAGTCGATGTTTCATAAATTGTCCGAGTCTTGCAATCGGACTTTACGTAATACCAGCACTGACCTCAGGATCCCTTTGTGTAAAACCTCAAATGGGCAGCGGAGCTTTTCGTATCGAGGAGTTACTGTTTGGAACCAATTAAGCCTTGAAATCAAAACTGCTCCTTCGCTAGCTGCTTTCAAAACGAAATTAAAATCTTTTTTGAAAGATCAAAGAAGTTGATGATCGAAATCTACTTCAGCCACATACTTTGACTTCAGAGTCCCCTTTCTTTTTGAAAATTTTCTTTTTCTTATATATTGGATTTTATGCCGATAATTATTCATGTAATTAAGTAAGTTAGGGTTTTAAAGCAGGGCACATTGTAAAACAGTAGATATCCATAGTTACTGAATGTATTTACCCTGTTGAAATAAATGAAAATGAATGAAATGAATTGTTATTGATGAAGGGCTACCCTCCTTAAAAATTTGAAAATCAAATGAAATGAAATGACAAATCAAAAATGCTAAAATTTTTACCTGATGTAAATAGGGTTAAGAGTTTCAAAAATTGAAAAATCCATGGTGTCTTCAAGTCATTTGTCGTATCTCCTCATTCTTACTACATTTGCAACTTCTTACAAATTATTGAGTGTCATGAAAAATTGTTTACTTAGTTTTAACGCGTTTTATTGTTGGCAGCAGCCACAAATGAGCTTGCTTGTGCAGTATAGTAAGGTAGGAGCATTACTGGGCACAATGGCCCTGACACAGAAAAAGGGAAATGAATGTCAAGAAGCAAAGTTGGAGGAGTACGACCATTTCACATAGGAGTTTCTAGGTCATAATGTATTCTCACAATGAAATGATAGAAATATTGACAAAACTAAATCTTTCTTCAAGTTGCAATCTTCCAAGTAAATCACCAACTGCTGGCAATTTGACACAAGTAAATTCTACAAACATGAAGTATTACCAAGATGATGGCAAATGCACTTTTTTTGAAAGAAATAATGGGTCATTCGAAAAAGTTCCATGCAAGTTCGGATGGAAATTTGATCTTGAGCAAAGGCAATCAACAATAATGACCGAGGTATGACTTTTTTATCTTGCCAGAAATTCTTGCTTCGACTTCAATAGTTTCCATAATTCATGAGCAACAATGTAGCAGTCTACTTCTCATTCGTCGCTATTTTTCGTTTCTACCACGAAATGCTTGGAATGTCTCCGAAATTCCCTAACTAAGTGGATAGAGAGATTTGGCAATGTGGAACAGGGCAAGTTGTAATCAAACCATTCGTTCACATTCTATCAAGGCTGGTTTCATCGTCAGTTTTAAGATCGAATCTCCAGTAGTTACCTTAAAATGTTGAAACAGGCTATCTTAGTCATTTTCAGCATTATCTTCCTGGCACTTAACACTTCTTTCATCTTTATGGTGCATTGATTTCGATTCTTTCCAAGTTCCAGTACATTGGTGGAGAAAATACTGCGTGCCGCAAAATGAACTCACTTTTTCACTGCCAACTGAGGGAGATCTCTGTTGAATTAAATTTATGTATGATCATATAAAAACGATTTGGAAACATATCTGAGCTGACGAAAAACAGTTTCATTTCATCCAAAAAAGTTAATATCAATTCAGCACACACTTTTGTCAGTCCAGGGTAACTTGCAACTGATATCAGAAAACTCAATCTGAAATATGTTACCTTCAACAATCCTTAAGTTCTGAAATTCTAAGCATATCTCAGTCAGAATTATTTTATGATCAGCTTGCCTCATTATACGTAATTGATTAAATATAGGATTTATATATTTAAATATTCATATTATATATATATCATATATTTATATATTCATATATTTTTAGATATATGAAATATATATTTTATGATCAGCTTGCCTCATTATACGTAATTGATTAAATATATGCATCACACCCTTGACTAGTGTATGAATATCGATGCTTCTGGCTCTTTGTCGAAGTCTGTTTTAATCTGTCTTGCTGCAACTTGCAATGGTTACTTTTGAAGCTTGTTCCATTGCTTGACCTTGTATTCAAATGACACCAAATCTATTTCAAGTTAAATGTACTTTGCTTTGTTTCAGTGATGGAGTTTGTGAAGCATTTGTCTACATTAGCGTTGACGTTGGTACAACATTTGCCTGCCGCAGTTCATTCAGGCCAATCTTATTGTTATCACTATCATAGTTATCATGGTGTCATAGTTATCGCTATTTATACACAGGTCGGACCGTCTAAAAGTTTGAGTGATGGCAGCTTGGTGATCCTTTTTCCAGAAGATTGTTGGTGCCTGTAGGAGACCATGCAAATTTTTTAGAATCAAGTGCGGTTTGATCAAATTAAGATGCGTCAGGTCAATAACCCTGGCGATTTATGGGAAAAAATGGCTATTTCCAACATTCAAAGTGAAATGACATAAGATGTTACTTCTTTGAAAATGCAATTCACTTTTTCACCACTTGAATTCATTCTGCAGTGTTCTTCTTTTTATTACAGTGGTCCCTTGTTTGTGGGAAACGTTACCTTGGAAACCTTGCAGTATCGATGTATTTCGTTGGCGTGATGGTTGGTGGAGTGTTATTTGGCAGCCTGTCGGACAAGTATGGAGGCAGAAAAGTTATCATTGGAACAATATATCTTCAGCTGGTATTTGGAGTTGCTGTCTCATTTGCACCAACATATACAGTGTTTGTGGTACTGAGATTTTTCGTTGGCATGTTGGTACAGGTAAGCCCATCAGATGATCTTTTCTTGGTAGGCTTCGAGGTGGTGCCAGGATATAGGGGCTATCAGGGAATTCCAAAATACGTGCGGTGATTGTGTAACTGCTGTGCAAGATTTGTAAATTCAGTTATGTCATTTGGTATAGTTATTTGAAAATAAGCTTCAACTAGAATAGGTTCCAAATCCTTAAAAAACAAGGGTGTAAAATTACATGGCCTGCAAAGTCAGTCAAGAAAACAGTCCTCATTGGAAACGCCACTGCTGCATCTATATCACGGCAATGATGTTAGAAAGTACATCAATTAGTAGTGATTATTTTCTAACAACTCTGAAAATCAGCCGGATTGAAATGGGCCTCTTCATTCTGGAATTATGAGGGGTTTTCTCTGGGAAGCCTTTCAAGAAACTTTTACACACGTCAGCACATGTTTTCCTTGCATTAGCACATGTCATCCATGCAGAGGATGAAAGTATCTTTCTTAAGTCTTGGGAGCAAAAACAGCATTATTCCAGTTGATTTCATGCTCCCAAGAGAAAAATGTGTGTTTGAAATGTGTTGAAGTCATATTGCAAAGCAGAAATGTTAAGAAGATTTGGTTGCGCCCTTAGGCTGTTGAAAAGTTTCTTGAAGGAGCTTTCTCAAGAAATTTCCCAATAATTTCAGGATTGTGCGGCCTATTCGATTTCATTTCGACAAGTTAATAAAAGATTGGATGTGTCCACCAGGAAAAGATATCTCTACAAATATAACCATCTTGAAATCTATAGAGTAGCGGCCTTGCAAAAAGAGATCGAATTTTTTTATCTAATTGGGTCTTTCTTTGAGCTCGATGGCTTTAAGGATACTTTAACTGCTCTGCCATAATTCTATCTTTGCATTTTTCAAGAATCTTAAATACTTTACCGATATAGTGGCATCCTTCTTCTATTAAGATCTGGCGGAATCTTCCAAAGATAACGAAATTAAACCACTGCAAGCTCTAAACCTCGTGAAGAAATATAGAATAATTCCCAAGAGAACCATGATTCATGAATTTTTACAATATATCAGTAAGCACAGCATTTCCATTTTCATGACATTACATCTTCAAATGATTGGAAATATCAAATACCCTTCAATTTCTAAAATTATTTTGCAAGCCATTCAATTAAAAGATAAAGGTCTTAGAACTTTGTAACAACTTTTTAAAAGATTTGGAATCTAACCAGTCAATAGACCTCTTCGCAATTTGGAAAAAGAGACCGAGGAGAGCGCAGCCCATTCTGACAGCCTTGGCAACAGTAGGAAATCAAGGACTGCGGAGTGATCCAAAAAGTGGGTGGGCTAGGAAGCGAACGCTAAGTGAGTGCAACTTGGGGGTCCGGGGACACAGCCTCCGGAAAATTTTTTTAAGATCAAGCTCACTGGATTGCTGGAAAACGCCCTTTTCATATGTGTTTCCTCTCGATTTTTCGGCGTCTTGCCATCCTTCTGCCCAGTTGTGAGGGTATTTTTAGTCACTTTATTGCATTTATTCACTCACGGTTGAAGTTAGGTCTGTTGACCTGTTGGGCCTAAACTGAGCTGCTTCAAAGCCAAGGTCCATTTTCTGCAATGAAGTTTTTATATACATCGTCAATTAGAAATTTACAATGCAAGATACTTACTACACTACTTACAAAATACTCTACGATACTACAAATAAGATACCATGAGGAGCACGATATCATGTTACCCTTGTGGCTTCAGAAAGGAAAGAAAAAATATAGAAGCAAAAGGACGTATAACTATACTAAAAAAAACTTCACTAAAAAGGAGATTTCGTGGCTGCTTGACGAATTTGAACGAAATCAATTGAATCGACCAGTTTCATGGATAAAATGTAGCGTTAACCCTATTTTAACCGGGTGAAAAAAAGTGATTTTCTACCGGGGGGGGGGGCTTTTTCGCCCACGTAATTATCTTCCCAACTATAATAGCTATGGCAATGAAACTTGCACTGCGTCATAACTCATCAAAAGAGAATCCAAAAATAGCATTGATGAATTTCCAGTCACGTGATTGGTTGCTAGGCAACCAAAACAGGACAAATTTTGATGAATTTGAGCTATTTTGAAAAACAGGTAAATTTATATGAAATAACTTGCTAAAATAGGCTAAAAACCATCCATATACTTACTTGACAGCCTTAGTTTGAGATTCCATTTGGTTTTATATGAATATCTGTGGTTACTAATTAATCAAATAATCAAATAAGGGTAATTCGATTCAATACAAAGTTGTTTGCTCAATGATAATGCTTAAACATCATCAATTTTGCATAATTTGGGTGAAATCAAGTTGTTTTATCAATGTTTCAAGTCATGACACTATTTATGACGTCATAGAAATTATAGATTACTGACGTCAGCAAGTACAGATAATTCGTACATCGAATGAAAGTACTCATCGAGACAAGTCAAATGGTACGTATATTAATGAGATTCAACACAAATTGAAGAAACTAGAGCAATTTTGACGATTTTTTTTGTGACCACTCTTTAAATGTTGGCATCTGGTGGTCACGTGGTTTAAAAATAGGCACTGAAATTCTTATTTTCCGATTGCCAATTAAATTTCAGTAAACAATTCAGTAAATAATTTTCAGCAAGTTTCAGTGCTATAGCAATGATCCTTTAGGAGTTATCAAAAAAAGTTCGGGAGTGAAGTGAAGAATGCCCCACCCCGGTTGAAAAATAGGGTTATCTCAATGATATTTCTATTGATTTATCAGGGAAGTCCTTATTACGATACATTAACAGTTGCACTAAAAGCTCGTTAAAACCTATTTACCATGGTTTGAGAGGCACACAGTGGCTCAAAGTGGCTCGAAATACACTCACCATCAAAATACACTCAAAATACATTCAATAAATTGGCTCCAAATACTCTAACCATTGGCTGAAGGGATGGCCAGGTAGCTAAATAATCGAAAGAAAACACTTACCAGACTAAACAGGTATCGTGTGAATCTTGAAAGGAGCAAATTAGGTAAGTCAGATTTACAAGAGAGATACAACTCAGCTGCAAGGAGGGGATTCTCCTGACTTTCTGCTATTCCTGGGGCTGTCATAATTGGCTGCGCTCACCACAGTCTTTCTGCAAAGTGTGAAAAAGTCTATTCGAAGCTCTTTTGTATTTCGGCGAACCCACTTTGTGAGAATGATCTTGAAGTAAATTGAATTTTTTAAAGAATTTGCATGCATCGAAAGCTGACCAAGAGAGCTGCATTCCATTGCTAAGAGAAATTGTTAACTGGCTGATTCTCCGAAAGAGCATGCGAAGAGTGCTCGAAATATAGCACAAGCAGAAAGAATGGAACAGAAACATTGCAATCAGTAAGACTTTGAAATCAAATATCTCTCAGTGCAAAGAAAATTTCGTCAGTCTCAAAATAGTCATGATGGCAATTTGTGCATTTGCAATTATTTACAGCAGCTAAAGTTTATTACAAGCCATTAAATCAAACGGAAGATTTACTAACTATTCGTGTAATCTTTGTGCAAAAATTTTTCGGAATGCGTTAGACTTTATCAAAATCTTCAGTACCTAATTGCCTGAAAATATAAATTCTCCTTCATTATCAGGGAAATGCTGCTGCTGCAATTGTAATGCTACTGGAGATGACACCTCTGAAGCTCCGTCCCGTCCTTGCTGGTATCTATGAGGTCTCTTGGTCAATAGGAACGATTTTCATGTCATGTTTAGCTTGGCTTATCAAAGACTGGAGAAAGATTCAATTGGCTATTGCCCTTCAGACGCTCTATTGTGTTTTCTATTATTGGTAATCACATGCAAAATATCTTGTTTTTGACAGATATTTTTGCCAATATTCATAACATGGCATTACCTCAAAGTTCAGATAGAACAGCTCTTTTTTATTACAGTAATCAATCATTATACAACTTTTATTGTATGGTGATAAAGACCTTTCCAGTGACGTTGATAAACATGTTCTCGAACTGACTTTAAATTTCATTCATCAAACTGGTCGGTTTGACTAAGGAACTTCTAAACCTTTGTTTTACACTTTATACTCACCAAGTCATTTTACCCATAGTTCTTTTGCCTGTAAGTTTGTTTCGCATTGGATGTTAGGCTCATTGGGCACAGATCAATTATCCAAATCCGTGATGGAATCTCCAGTTTAGCGATTTTGTGAACGATCTGCTTGCCCAAAGTTAGCCCGACATGCAAAGCGAAACGAGCCTTAGTAATTACCAGTTAAGTTCATGTGTATTTTTCGTAGTCATATATTTAATCTTAGTTTAGTTATATACATGTTCTCTATGTTAATGACTGCAGAGTTGTCATGGTCTCCTGCACTCCGTGGTATCGTCTTCGTAGTTGAGTAAAGTAGCTCATACGTAGTATCTTAAGTAGCTTCCTTTTGTAGCATTTTATGTTGAGTAAAAAAAGTAATCAAACTTTGGAGACATCATATATTTAGTACTTTGACCTGGTCAATCCTTGATTGAGAGGTTTTTGACGCCTTTCTGGCATCACTTTCTTTTGAAAAAATCAGATTCGTGGAAGCCTCCTTTTCATTCACTAACTAGAGTTTTGTAGAATGAAGTTTCATTTTTTTCTCATCAAAAACATACGATAACTTGCCAAATTTGTTTGTAAGACGAATAATGTCAATGGTAAGTGAGAGCAAATTTGATGAAACGGTGTATTCTATCTTATTCGTATGATGGCATTTGATCGCATGTCATTCCAAGTATTTAATATTTGATCTCTGATCAAAGTCAGAAATTGCACTGATCACTTGTTAGTTTATTTGCTAATCATTTTCGTTACAGGGTTGTTCCAGACTCAATCCGATGGTGTCTAATAAATAAGGAGTCAGAAAAGGCCATGGCTGCAGTAAAGAAGATAGCAAAGTTTAACAAAGTTACTTTATCAGATGACACAGTTCTGGAGGAGAATAATAATTCGAGCAAAAGTCGGTACACTTTCCTCGACTTATTAAAAACGAAAGTTATAAGAACAAGAGCATTATGTATGTTCAACATTTGGTAAGTGAATCTTCTACCTAGCACAAACATAAAGAGCAGAGATGAGAACATTCACTAACTATCAATTTACTACTAGCCTTAAAAATCAAGCTGCAAGTTAGGTTTATGTGTAGTTTCTCTGAAATATTATTCTACATTAAAGACCCGCCCACATTCGAAAAGTTCCTCTAAAACGTTCAGGCGATCAATCTAGCCCACCAGTGAGGAGCATTATAATTTTTGGAGAAATAAGAGATCAATTAGATCTTTGGCCTTAAAGACGCAAAGAAGCCATGTGTGTGTCTCTAGACTACGCCGTCGTTTGGTTATGATAAGATTTCTATGGCTAAGAGTCCGACTACTTTTATGAGTCTAAAAATGGCATGTTCCAGCCCTTGAAGAGAAAACCAGTTATTAATTTGAGCCAAGCCTCATATCTGCTTCCTATGAATTGCCAATAAGATGGGAATGTAAAAAACGTTAAAGTTTGGATGTGTTCGTTGCGTGTGGTGCTATAGTAATTAAGCGATAGTATGATAAATACATGATTTAAGTACCAAATATAGCTGAGATGGTTTGAACATCTCAGCTATATTTGGTACTTAAGGCATTTATCTATAATATTATTGCTAAATATTATAGAACCGGGATAAATCAAAGCTGGCTCTGCTATAAATCTCTGATACATCCGTTATTATTTATCTGATACATCCGTTATTATTCATGTGGTGTCATAACAATTGATAACATCATTAAGTTGAAAATTGCTGATGTCATCAAGAATGAATAAACTATACATCATCTGAAATCTCTCGTCAAGAACTATCGAATGGTGGTATTCTCAATGATCTATGATCACCCTGGAACAATTTGAATCCGCTTCTTGATGTATAGCTGACCACGTCCTGAGAAGAATTTTGTCACATAATCATTGTCTCCCAATTTGAAACATTTTTTCAAATTTTTAATCAGTATATCAAATTTGAGGAGAATTTGCAAAGTTTCAGCACTTTATCTTTTGAGCTGACGACACTGCATCAAATGATCTTTGTGCCCCCTTCCAGTAGTTATAGGTTTAACACCTATTCATGTTGCTTTGCATATTATATTTTCAGGATAACTGCCAGTGTCGTATATTATGGAACTTCATTGAACATCGCCACACTGACTGGAAACCTTTACTTGAACATCTTTGTTAGTAGCCTAATTGAGTTACCAGCACTAGTATTTGGAGCAATATTATTTCGATGGTATGTATTTTTTCCAAATGTTGTTTCCATTGTTTGTTTTTATTTTTTGAATTAATGCTTGTTTAAATCATAACAGCAAATTCAGCAAATTCATTCTTTGATTTATTATGCCGTTCTTCTTTACTTATGTCTTCCTTGCTTCTTTCTTTCGTTCTTTCTCTCTCGAAAATTTGGTGAGTAACACAATCGTAAAGTGTAAAGATTGATCTGATAGACAAATCCTAAATAACTGATCCGACTGTAGTATTGGTTTTTGGTAGCTTTGAGCAGTTTAGTTTCGTTGCCTGAAATTATTTGTTTATATTGTATGTCTTGAAGACTTTTTATTCTTTGCATGGAGAAAATTCTTCAAGATGGAACCAACAGCAACCTATGCACCGGGTGAGTCAGGAAAAACTTTCCACTTATGAAAATTCATAGCACCAAGAGTAGTTCATAGATTTCGTTAATTCAAATTCTAGTTAAAAGTTGAAAGATTGAAGTATTTCTGGAGATTTTTTGTCGCTGCCCTTTCAGCTTTAAAAGAATTGGTAAATTCATCTATGAAGTCTGTTATGATTTAATCAATGGTTTAGGCCCTTTTTAGTAAGTTTGGAACTATGGAAAAGTTAAATTTACCTTTGTTTCTAATGCTCGTAAGACATCAAGAAAAATCACAAAAATACTTTGATCTTTTGGCATTTTAGAAATTGAATCATTCAGATTTGTGAAGTGCCCTAGATGCCAAGCATTTTTGAAAGTTGGAACCTTTTTCTGGCTCACCCGGTATATTATCAGGTTTCCAAAATTGATGTATCGGCGTTTTGCCAACTGAAATGCTCCTTTGTGAATTTTCTCTTGAAGATAAAGTTAGGCTATCATGAAATTTAACGGAGCAGAAATAGACAATATGCAAGGGGAGGCATTTAGCCCTGATGCAATGTGCTTAAGAATCACATTTCTATAGAAATGCTGTTAATCGGATGGTAATGCCTCTGACGGCCTCCTTCCATCATAGTATACTGCATGGTACTTGTTTGGTGGATCATTCCAGACTTTGACCTTACTAGCTCCATTTCAGCAACTGGATTCAAGTGTAAGAAATCGTTAAGAACTTGCTTTACTGTATGTATCTATCAAGTGACGAGCTTTGAAACTGATATGGACAAAAGAGATTATTTCAAACTCTAGTCTTTGTGGCATACTTCACCATAAAGTTGTTTCTTGTCTTGTACAAAGATGTGTCAGCATGAAACGTTTGACAGTCGGGTGAAACAAAGCTTCATGGCCATTGAATATTTCTTGCCAACATCATTCTACACAGTGAAGCTTTTAAAGCCTTTTTCATCATAGCCTAAGAATGATAAACCAAAATGTCATATTTCCTGAGCTTGAATAAGCACTTAATACTAAAGAGCGACCCAAATTAAAGTAAACTGAGTAATAGCAATACGTCAAACAATTGATTCAACGTTGATTCAATGCCTTCGAAATTTTTTCGAGCTATTACTTTCAATAATTTTGCTGCTCTTGCTACCCTTAAATTCTTACGTTATATGATATTACAAAAGGTCGTATCTGTCGTTACTGATTAAAACAGTGGTCAATGCCATGAAGGCAGAGCGAATTATAACAGGACTGAAACAAGAAGCTATGTGATATCACAAAAGGCTGTATCTGTCTTTACTGATGAAAAAAGTTCTCAATGCCATGAAGGCAGAGCAAATGAAAACGGAACTGAAGCAATAAGCCATGTAGCTCTATGATATATTTGAAACTTGTTTTTTCTGCATGAACGTGTTAGCCAGATATCCACATATTTTCATGATTAGTTTACTTTGTTGCCATCTGTTCACTTTCCTACGAAGTTGGGCCTTCTTGCCATGCACCGCGTTGCAGTTGTTGTTGCTGCTGTATTCAATGGGATCACATCGAAAAATATTCATCCAAACTTTAACACGTGATTAAATGACATCGTTGTGGTGTCTCATTGTCAAACAAGTAAATAACATTAAATATATTTTATACATATATATTTGTATATGCAAATAAAACATTGAAGCTAGGCAACAACTACTTCATATGGTGCCATTCATAGAGGGAAAGGACACAAGGTCATCGAGTTCCCTCTATCAATGGCACTTACAGTATATTTGACTACTCTGTCACTCTAGCGAAACAAAAGGACCAGGAACAAACTAAAGAAGAAACGAAAAACAACAAAGCAAAGGGGAAAGCACAACGAAGAAACAAATGACGAAAACAAACAAACGAATAACAAAATCTAACAGAACGAAAACTAAATATGGGGGTAGCTGCACTCAGTCCAATCGTTTTGTTTCTTTGATAAAGGATATCGTCGCTTCCATAATTATTCTGTTGGTAATTACATTCAACGATGGAGATCCATATAGAAGCAGTGTGCATAAGGATTTGGAATCATGATGAGAAATGTCTAAACCAGGAATTTCTTAGAGTTGGCCAAGGAGATCGCAACGCATTATGTCATACAATGGGCAGTGCAGGAGGAAACGTTCATCATCTTCCTTTGCTGTTCCACAAATGCAAACAGGGCTTAAACAATCAAAATTATGTCTGAATCTGTGCTCGTTTAGTGCGCTTAATTGCAAACGTAGTTTAGTTAAATATCTAACACCTATAATGTCGTGAACGTTATACATAGAGTTTCCCACTGGTCTTATAGCGGAAAGCAGTTTGTTCTTAAACTGAGCAATGGATACGGAATATTTAACCTCATTGTCAAGCTTATTCCATTCCATGAAACTGTTTTGGAAATAGGTATTAGCAAAATATAAGTATATTACATTAAATATAAGCACTTTGATGCGAATTGAGAGTAGAGACGTTTCGACCATTGCCCGTTATCAAGCCAATATTATAGCCGTTATCATAGCCGTTGTCATAGCCATTATTTGGCTTGATGACGGGCTATTCTCGAAACGTCGCTACTCTCAACGCATCAAAGTGCTTGCATTTTATGTTATTTACTTGTTTGTCTTTGTATTGTGGCACTACACGCAGCAAGAAGATATTTGTGTGTCTTATTGTCAATTATATTTGGCACGCATGCCTTGACGTATGAGTTTAAGCAAATTGGAATTCCTTGCATGGCATGCAGGATAGTTGAAATTTTGTAGAACTGTTATCTGCAGAGACGTAATCAACCAAAACAAAGCCCATGTCTAGGTGCAACTGTTTAAGAAAGTTAGGCCTGACTCTCATTGCCGCACGTTTTACTTGCCTTCACTGGCTTGCTGCCTTTTTACACATTGAAAATGGAAAATAAAACCGTCCGCCAGTTTGAAATATCACTGCAGCAAACGTATTTGCGCAATAACTACCAATGCGGAATCACGACAATGATTCCTTGTGAGTTGATAGTCTGCCGTTTGAAAGTAAGCCCGTCGAAAGTAAAATTTAAAGAGTAACTATCGTCCTATTCCTCTTCTACCAATCTTTGGGAAGATGCTCGAAAAACTCATGTATGATTCCTTATACTCACATCTTGATTCATGTGATCTGCTTAACCCCAATCAATCTGGTTTTCGTCCAGGTGACTCAACAGTCAACCAATTAATTTCAATAAAACATACAATCTTTACAGCATTCGACTGTAACCCTCCCCTTGATGTTCGTTCCGTGTATCTTGATATTTCTAAAGCTTTTGACAGGGTTTGGCACGATGGTCTTATTTATGAACTAAAAAGATGTGGCATCTCAGGACAACTGCTCTCTGTCCTCCAAAGCTTCCTTAAGGATCGAAAACAGCGAACTGTCTTGAATGGACAGTGTTCTAATTGGGGAGATATTTTGGCGGGTGTGCCCCAGGGTTCTATACTAGGACCACTGCTTTTTCTTGTGTATATGAACGATCTCACTGCTGACTTGACATGTAATGTAAAGCTCTTTGCCGATGATACATCCCTGTTCACAGTCGTTCAACAACCTTGTACAGCTGCCGAGGACTTGAATCATGATCTTGAGTTGATAAGCAAGTGGGCCCATGATTGGAGGATGTCATTTAATCCAGACCCACAAAAACAAGCTGTCGAATTACTGCTTTCCAAGAAAAGACATGAAATAGATCATCCCGATATCTTCTTCAATAATCTACCTGTGAAGAAAGTAGAGGAACATAAACATCTTGGTATAATCCTGGACTCGAAGCTTTCTTTTTCATCTCATATCAAATCTGCTATCTCTAAGACGAGAAAGGGCATTGGTCTGCTGAAATATCTCTCCAAATATCTGCCAAGACATACTCTGAACGAATTATATAAGCTCTATGTGCGGTCCCACCTAGACTACGGGGATGTTATCTATCATATTCCACCTAAGGTATGTGAATTCAGTCAAACCGTCATTTTACCAAATCTAATGGAAAAACTAGAGTCTGTTCAGTATTCTGCTGCACTTGCTGTAACAGGAACGTGGAGGGGAACATCGCGTGAGAAGCTGTACGCAGAGCTTGGTTGGGAATCACTATGTTTCCGTAGATGGAGCAGACGCCTTACTCTGTTCTATAAGATTTTGAATAATCTTACTCCCTTGTACACAAAGGAGCCAATTCCAACGCTTCATCAGTCAAATTACTCCCTTCGCCATCAGGATGCTGTTGGGCGAATGAGGGCAAGAACAGAAAAATTTAAATCTAGCTTCTATCCAGACTGCATCTCTGAATGGAATAAACTTGATCCTGAAATCAGGCTTGCGCCGTCCATTGCTATTTTTAAGACAAAGCTTCTAGCAAAAATTCGCCCCCCTGCAAAATCGGTCCTCGGTATTCATAACCCAGCAGGCCTTTCGTATCTTTCTCAAATAAGGGTCGGTCTCTAAATTTCCACAAATTCAACCACAATTTCAGGGACACCGTAAATCCAATGTGCCCAACGAATGACGGTATTGAGGAAACGGAGCACTTCTTGTTGCTTTGCCCTTCCTTTGATATCCAACGACGAGATCTTCTCGCTGGAGTTTCGGTTGCATTACGACCATTTGTTGAAATCGACAGCCTTTCAAACAACGTTCTTGTACAACTTTTGCTATATGGTGATAAAAACCTTTCAAATGACGTTAATAGAAGTATACTCGAACTGACCTTAGATTTTATCCATAAAACGGGTCGATTTGTTTAAGTTAGATAAAACCTTTGTTTCACACCACACAGCCACAGAATACTTTCCTCTTTAAGTCCTTTCATTTTGTTTCCATTCTCATCTGTTTGTTTTTGTCAGTAAACATCGTCAATGTGTAGCTCTTTGTATTGTATATTTAGATGCTCTATGTCAAGGTAGAATCCCTATTACTTTTCCAAATCCAACATATCCAACATCAACAAATATCCAACTATCCAGAACAGTTGGAATTTGATCAAAAGTTATAGGGTTTCTACCTAAATGACCCTTGGGATAGTCATGGTTTCTTGCTTCCCGGGTTATCGTTCTTGTTATGTAGTTTAGTAGTTTGTAGTCCAATAGTCTTAAGTACCTCGTATTGTAAATTTTTATATTGAATAAAAAAAAAGTAAGCCTGTGTGGACGATCAATATCATTATGCATCTGCAAAATTCTCCACCTCTGTCTCTATTATGATTCAGGGCTTTGTTCTTATGTTTTCAATACAAGACTTCCGCTGTCTTGAATTGCTAGACAGATTTCGAGATTTCATTATTTAGAGTTTACTGATATGTAAATGACTTTGACCATGCCTTGACATTTTGATTGGGGATTTGTTTACCATGAGAAATTCTTCGCAGAAAGTTTTTCAATTTTTTTTTCAATTTGTTTTTGAGTGAGCTTGTCAGGATTTCTAGCTACTGAAAGCTAATTTAGGCCCACTCTGCATGCTGCATCCAGGCATGGGACCCCTAGTTTAACGTCCCTTCCGAAGGACGACGAAGTGAGTTGCGAAGTCAGTCCTCAGAGGTCACCCATCCGAAATCTGACCTCACTCGACCAAGCTTAACTTCAGTCACCTGACGAAGACTGTATAAGCCACTCGGCCACTCACCCCGCATGGTGAGTCCTAGGTATGCAAGTCCAAAGCCTGTGTCCTGGTTGCATACTGAGCAGGTATATCAAACAAGGTGCTTGGTCCCCCTCAATGAGAGAGTACTTTTCCCAACCTGTGGCCTCGTGAACATTTTAAAACAAAGTTTGTATCATTGTTTCGATATAACTGTAGTACCTTCCTAAGGTGATTCTGAAAACAGGTGAAGATAAAGGGAGAATATTTCAAGAATTCCATTTTGGAAAGTTAACAGTTTCTCAAGTTTTAATTACACAATACTGGAGTTCCTGGTGATGTGAGAGTTGAGTTTCTTATAGGAACTATCTTATTAAAAAAATACTGCGATTACTCAAGTTTGGAGGGGGCCAGAGCCCAGAGTCCTGCTTCATTCCAAACGCAAATAGTCAATGACTGTATTCCTTGCCTATTTTCTTTCTTTGAATATTCTGTTCTGTTGTCTTTCTTGCTTGCACTGAAGCGATGAAGCGTAGGCATTAGTTCGCGATAGCTATTTCTAGCTGTAGAAATTGACATTTACGAATTTTCTGCATTTTTTGATAATTTTCAAAGTTGTACTCACTTCATAAATTCTAAATACCACAAAAGTCATTTTCTCGGAACAGCCAGAAAATGGCCCAAAACGTATGATCAAATCTGCAACGTTGTTTGAAATCGATTGGAAATTCTTTTGAGAATTAAAGAAATTTCCTTTGAGAATTAAAATGATTAGCAAACTGATAAGCTGAAGCTGAGATGCAAATTGAAATTGATATTTCATTCTTTTCCGAAAAAAGGATTATTGCATATAGTAAAGCTGACACAAGCTGTGTTTCCTTTATTCCAAAATGCTTGTTATCATGCACCCAAGGCCATTTTCTTATTGTTGCGCAAGACCACTTTTCATCTTTTGTATTGCCTACAGTATAACCATCTTGAAAATTACCAAAAGGGTGTGTAAAATACTTTAATCTCGTAGTGATTAGAAAACAAATTTTAATCACTATGTTGCCGGTAAATTTGCTGCAATGTTTTTTTCAAACAAGAGGATATTTTTGTTAGTCATCCGGTATATTTGTATTATTTCAGTCCAAAGAAAATGAAATGAAATGCAATGAAAGTAAACTTAATTTCGTTGCTGCATCTTCTTTGATATTTATGAAAATATTCATACGAATGTCCATTCTAAAGCATGCGTCTTATTTCCACAGGATTGGGAGAAGGTCGCCAATTATATACTACTATGTTTTATCAGGGACAGCATGCATCATTGCTGGATCTTTACCACAGAGGACAGGTAAGCAAATCTTTGCTGATCTTGAGTCACAAATTGTCGCACCCTCCTTACCTGTTCTTTTTTTTAGAAATCCACACAGGATATCCTTATTCCAGAGGTTTCAACTGGGAAAATTTCGAAATTATTTTTCCAAATCATGCATTTCTAGTTTTAATAATTTGCCTGTGATTCTTAAGTAGACTTATGACGATGAGTCTCTTGTTTCCCTGTGCTCTTTGACTTGATGATGGCGCTTCGGTCAAGAGAGACTCATAGTATTACTATGAAAAACCTGGCCGTATTTAGGCCCAAACTTCGCAATTCCTCCAGTACCAATCAGATTGCGAGATTTGGCCAAGAACAATGCTGTTGAATTTTCAATAGGCCTTATGCCTGATTCAATGTAAATCCTTGTCGCTATCCTTGATCAAACCTGTTGCGTTTTTTCTGGGACACCCGGTATGAACAGAGCTTTGTTTCAAACGACGTTCCGGGCCTAGACCTGTCTTGAGAACGGGTTTAAGCCCGAAACGTTGTTTGAAGCAAAGATCTACTGCTCATAGCACAATCATTCATACTTAGCTCGTTTACTTTCGATTAAACATTGTGTAACATGCGTACAAGTAGTTTGTTTGTGTACTGAGAATTTTATCGAGACGCTAAAGCTTTTAACAGCTGTGAATTAGTTTGCAGAAACATGTGGCTTAGTTTACATAATAGTAATAACATCAAAGATAGTTACAGCTATAAAGCATATTTTTGATAATGAGAATTTTCCAAATTCATACGGACAAATTCTTTCAACAAGTAAAATTACTGTCATCAATCAAAAACTTGTATATGCTAATATTCTATGTTTGCATAAATGAGGGAGGCAACCAGCTTGTAAGCTATGTTGCTTTGTCATTAAGCATCACTTCTAATCTGCACATTAAAGATCATCAGGGTAGATCCAATATGCACCATGTAGCGTGGCTATATCAAGAAAGCAGTAGGAACTGTTTTAAAATGTTCAAAGTTGCATTTAAAATACGAAATATTAACCAACCAAGAGACTGGTAGACAATTGCCATTCATTGTTAACGTAGATCTCCACTAAACCTGAGCGAAGTCTCATCTTACTCAATACCTACGCAGCAGCTAATATGCAACGGATGGCTGTTATCTGCTCTCAATGTTCATGAATGCTTTTAAAACATTACATATTGTGTGCAGCTCACAACGGATTATTGGCATGTATGGCCACTTTATCTTTCGTAGTGGTGCAAAAGCAATGCAGTTGATTTGATGTTCCTCCCTTTGTTCATTTCAGGCAATGGCAAAGATTTAACAATTTACAAAACTGTCTTTGCATTTATTGGAAAATTCTTTGTATCTGCTGCATTCTGCACCTTACGGATCTTTACAACTGAGCTTTTCCCAACAGCTGTAAGGTAAGTTAATCGACGATCTGCTTAATTTTACTATTTGTTTTACTTTAGAAAGTTTTGATGGATTCTGCATACAACTATACGCAAGGGCTGGAAGGATAGCGCAAGGGTAGTGAGATCAAAAATGTTGTTATGACTAAGACATGATATTTTTGCATTTGGCTATATTCAGTCTGATTACCTGGGGAATCATCCTGACACATGTAGCAACAGAAAGATATGTTACTTGTATGCGTACATTGAGATGCAGTTTGAGATTCAGTTCACAGTTAGATGTTGCTTGATTTTTTCTTTATATTAATAGTGCTTTGCGAAGTGTGTCCGACAGCATGTTCGACTTGTAAGAACTATTCTTTTGTAGAGTACTATCGCCCTGAATCGGCACCCTAGTGCGTTCTCCGAGATTTAGGCTTGTTTACAAACTTTTAAAAATGGAACATGAAAATAAAGGGCGAAAATGGTTTGCTGAAGCTATATTCTTGCTTTCTGACTGATCTTGCTTGTTTCCTTGGCTTTGTTTACATGCTACGAAGAAATTTTCAACGTACCTGAAAATTGACGGTAAGCGTTCGTTCATTTCTCCATTTATTTTGCCAAGCCGCGTTTTTGTTTTGATTCATTTTCATTGCTAAAATACTGGCAAAGGTCAAATAACTTGTTTCAATAGTTTGTTCTGCCCCTTTGAATGAAATATTTGAAAATTCCTTCAAGTTGTCGATTTCCATTTTTTTCAGGGGGTCTCCATTCCAAAGCGAGTGGATTGGCTAAAAATCGCCCTGAACCGGCATAGTGTGTGAAAATGGTCTCGTGTTGTGAATCCTTTCCGCTGGACGACTTTGTGAATAAACACAGGTGGTAAATAATATTTTGATTCTAGGAACACATTTCTGACTTAGTGACCTTTCGTGGAGTTAGAAGAGGAGCATTTTTGGAATAACGTAATGACGGTAGTATGATTGCGAGGTTAAAACTGGGGAGGAACGGAAAGCATTAATTTTGCATCCGATCACAATGCAATGAATATTTATTACATAGGGGATGTGACCCTAGAAAATAGCTGTTTTGACAGTATAGTACGATTTTCTTTCGGGATAGCTGATTGCGGTAAAATGGGGGGGGGGTGCCGGTTCAGGGCGATATAACTGATATAGGCCGATTTTTACCGTTGCTCCTTTAAGTTCTGGCTGTACTTCAAAAAGTGGTAAGATTAAGTTGATGAAGTGGTACATTAAACCCCTATCATAACGCTCATGATAGGTGCTTTATCTGAAAGGTGCCGATTCAGGGCGATGGTACTCTACTTCTTGTGAATTTGGCTATCCATGATTTGAGATGAGATGATTTTGGATTTTCTTTATGATTTGACTTTCGATGCATTTTCAATGACTTCTGGCAGGGATATTATCTTGGCAGGTAGGTAGGTAGGTTATCATATTTAACGTGGCTAGCCTGCAAAAGTCTGAGAGACTTATTTCCAGCAGGGGACACGGATGTTTTATCATCAACCCGCCGTGGCTACCCGCTGCAGCTACCAGATTTCCCTCACACGGCTCTGGTCGACCCAGGCGAGAGTTACGGACAGTGACCAAACTGTCCAGCGCGTAATACGAACCTCGGCCGTTCTGACCTATGGTTAACGAGTCAGTTGCCTTAACTACTCGGCCACGCCACTGGACTACGCTTCTTCTGGCGTTAAAACCGATTCCATTGCCCAGAAAATGTCATGGTAAACTTTTCGAGCATAAATAACTCACTTACCAATAAGCGAGACCCAATTTCGCTTGTCTGCCGCCCAGGGGGGGACTTCTATTGGTATGTGACGGGGGGGTCAGACACATTACATTTTTGAAAAACCCAAAAAAAATATACTAAATTTAGGAAATTTAGACCCCAAAAATATACTCTGCCCAAAAATATTCTGAAATTAGGACATTTGTAGACCCCAAAAATATACTCACAGCTTCATGGTACATGAAAATTAAAGGTTTTATAGCATTTTCGGCAACTGCTCTGCGATATTTTGGTGAAAGCTCAGCCTAGCACTCACCTTGTCTAATTTTCTCATCAGCTACCCCAAAAATATACCGATTATGCTCCAAATCACGTACCCAAAGGTATACTAGACAACGTTTTCCAAACCCAAAAGATGTCTGACCCCCCCCCCCCGTCACTTACTAATAGGGAGTCGCCCCCTGGGGTTTGCCGCTTTTACTTCCGTAAATCTTTACAAGCAACAACTAAGGGCCAATATAAGCAAAGGCTTTGGTTGGGAACGAGGGTGCTATTTGAGAATGAAATGTAAACCTTCCCTCAGTCCACATTTTTCTTTGCACGCACTCCCTGCTTCAGACGTCGAGCCAAAGACAACGACGAATTTTAACTTGGCATCTCAGACGACTTGCATCGAAGAACATTTCTGATATGATAAACGATTAAAGGCGGTTAAAGTGCTCATGAATGATTTTCAAACATCTGATTTCATTCTATCAATGCAAGTAAACACAAAGAGCAAGACAATATTTACGGGCTCCCTGAAAAGATACCTTGTTATGCTTCTTTTGTTTATCTGCTATCGTTTGAGTAAAATCAGATTTGTCATAATTATTCGTTAGTGTTTCGCTCAAGCGCATCGAATCTTTTATCAGATGAGAAATTTTCCGTAATGCAAGCCTTTTGTGATGCAAAACTAAAGCTCATCATTGTCGTTTGAGGCAGAGTGCATGCACAGGTAAAAGTTGAAACTAGGAGCATTTGCAGGTTACCTACAAATGGTTGATTCTTCTGAACTTCTGCTGAAGTAAAACAGGCAAACAAAGTCAAGCTGGTTACTGAGTTATTGGTTAAATGAATCATTTGGCTCAAAAGGTTTAGCATAACACTTTGCAAGTGGAATGGATTTTAAGCCAGGAGAAGCTTGGCTTCACACAAGTTCTCCACCAGAAGTCATTGAACAATGAACGTTGTCTAGATTTTGCGGTTTGGTAGCAATGAAAGTGTTTCATTTATTGCTCAGGATCTCAGTTAAGCATGAATGATCTCTTATATCCATTTTCCATCAACATTTCTATGAGAATCAATGCTCTTCCAGCGAATGTCTTGAATGCAGCTCTCATTCGAAATAAGATACGCCAGCTTTAGATGGATATCTCTACAATTGACTTTCCAAGCAGTGCAGATAAATGCAGTAATTTTAGCATCTATTTCAGTTGTTTCTTGGTACTGGAAACTTCACCTCAAACGAAAAACTTTGTATCACATGGTAGACAGCTACGATTTCATTGGTTGATCAATGTGTCATTCGATGATTTTCGAGTGCTCTTACAGCCAGTAAGGATTTGAGCCTTGTCTTCCTGTACATAGCTTTCCTTTGCTTTCCTCTAGTCAGATGAGAAAGAACGTATCAGCTATGTCTGTTCACATTCTATTTTTCTTTTTAACGAAAACGAATCGAGGCCGTCAGGAATGCTGAAGAGGCCCACCATCAGAAATTGGGAATTTTAAACCATTTTCAATAAAGCAAGACCACTCTCTAGTGTTCCATGAGGACTAACAATTACCTTTCATTTGACAGAAACACAGCGCTTGGATGTTGCATCTTTTGGACTAGAGTTGGCGGAACAATAGCACCGCAAATTTTGCTATTGGTAAGACATAATGATTTTATCTGGTTGGCACTAGCCATAGCGAGGTACGAGCGGCTCAGGAAATGAAATCTGGAATTTAGTACAAATTGCATGTCCAATGGAAAGAGATAAATAGAATTGCAGGTTATACATTTCAAAGTAAGAAAATTGACACACTGTGCCTTCTCGTTGCATTTAGGCTCTCGGCACCGGGATTGTGAAAGCTGTATCAAGTTTCCAACGTTAATAGCACAAGACACTCTAGTATAAGAAATTGCTTATAAGAAACTGTAGTCTTGTTATTTCAAAGATTTAGAAAGCATGCTGACTAGTTTAATTTATCTAACACATTAACAAGCATCGGTTCTATAGAATTCCCATATTTCTTAAACGAGTTTTCTACAATCTTACTTGAGTAGGAATTTTTTCAGTCACATGAAAAAGGGAGTTAAAACTTTTTAACAAGGATTTTTCAAGAAATCCAAAAGTTATCTTAAGATTCCTCGAATTCTTTAGCAAATAGTGCACAAGGCATCTAGTGTATTTGCTGGATATGTTGATACGCTGATAAGGAGTCGAGATCAATCACAACCAGTTCTTACTTCGTATCGACGTATCAAGAAAATACAGTGAGGCCCCGAATTCAAGAAACTACTTTGTGATACCTTAGCCTAAACTGTTTCTTATGTCCATGATACTTCTCATGTTTTCAGGCACAAGTTTCTTAAGATTGTAATTTCTTTTCTGGAAGGTGCAAGAAAATAAGTTACGAAAAAATGCGGTTATCTATAGATAAAATAGCCATTATGCCCCCTCTATGAAATGTTTAGATAGAATCTATGCCATGAAAAATGTGGTTTTGAATCTTCTTGAACTTTAATTAAATTTAATAGGCTACATAATTATCCATACTTCATTCTTCATTATTGTGTTACGTGACCTCCACATGCCTTTTTTGGTGACCAGTCACAAAGGAAAATCGTAAATCATCTGTTATTTTATCCCCAGTGGGATTAAATGCAAAGTAATATATATATATAAAGCTTCTGGCAATATCGGCTGGATTTCTTTGCCCCTAAGGGTTTAAACACTAGGCAGGTAGATACATAGATTTTATTTTTGTTTGCATTTCGGTTGTTGTGTTGTTTTTATTTTAGCGCTGAGCTTTTCGTTAGGGACACACGCTGTTTTTTAGGGTTTTCTGTTCTGCCAATCCGCTCTCGGATCTTTCTATTGTTTGTTTTGTTGTAACATGCTATCTTTTCCAGCTTCGACGAGACAGTCACAGACTCCGACTCCAGCGGTTCTTTGTTCTGCGCTTTCTTTTACCTTTTCCGCTGCCGCAAAAGCTGTATGCTTCATTTACACCTTGTACTAGGTAGGATTCGTTTGAAGCTATTGAATATTAAATCTATTGTATTTTTTGGTTATAAGTACGCTCTTTTGGATTGTAGAAGCATTACTGATGAAGACGCAAGTCGAAACGTTTAAACGAAGTTGTATTTTCTGAGTCTATATTTATTTCTTAATACAATTTAACGAAAGAGCTTATGAGTAGATATATATATATATATATATATAAATATATATATATATATATATATATAAATATAAATATATATATATATATATATATATATATATATATATATATATATATATATATAGTGTAGGACAAATGGATCACATACTAACTGGTAATATAGAGAAAACTAAAAATAAAAAGCCATGAAGTATCACGGAACTAGTTTCATCCTTTCAACGAGGAATCTTCAGCCTAATGACAAATTGCAAATCTAGACGCCCTTTTAAAGACGTTTTACTTGTATAATGCGTAAAATTAAGACAATTGTACACGATTATTTCATATGACGTTAAACTCAATACAAACTAGTCAACAGTACAACCTCGTAATAATGCAATATAGTTCTCTTTGTAGCAGAATTTTTGTTCGTAATACGAGGCTCCATCTTTCAGTAGCTCTCGCGGTGGTACTACTTATATTTCGTAGTCCATTAGTTTGACGTCACATTTTTGTGCGCCTTTGTGAATTTTCGGGTCGCATTAGCCTTCGGTTGCGCCATACCGGTAAAGTGTCGAGGTCCTTTAGACTCTCGATAAAATAACCAAAAATTTGCTGACACTTGAAGATATTTCTTGAGGCTTCTCTCAGTTGATCTACTTGTTTGAATCTGTGTTGTTAATCATCTTTTGACTTGTCAGGTTGAAAGGACATCTGACCTTTGCAATTTGTGATAGAATCTTCTTGGGGGAGAAATTTAACAATCTGGAGGTCGTCCTCTTCTCAAAAATGTGGTGATATAGGTCATTCTTTGTTTTTTCCTATCATGGAACATCTTCGTCACTTCCTTTGGGAAATCTTTTGGTGTTGTTGCATCATCATGGAGACCATGTTTGGGTCGCATTATCCTTCGGTTGCGCCTTACCGGTAAACTTTTCTCTGTTTGTAGATAATCTTCTTTTGTTTTAAGATTATGGTCTTGTCTCCGTCTCAAATTGTTGCATCTGAAGAATTTCTTCCTTGATTGTGGCGATTTTACACGCTTCCGTCTTCTTTCCATATTCAAATTTATTTGCTGTTTGATCAGTCGAAGTCTCTCCCTTTTTATTTCTTCGGAGGCTTCTTAGCTAGTCTAGTATGGTTAATGATAGTGTAGGACAAATGGATCACATACTAACTGGTAATATAGAGAAAACTAAAAATAAAAAGCCATGAAGTATCACGGAACTAGTTTCATCCTTTCAACGAGGAATCTTCAGCCTAATGACAAATTGCAAATCTAGACGCCCTTTTAAAGACGTTTTACTTGTATAATGCGTAAAATTAAGACAATTGTACACGATTATTTCATATGACGTTAAACTCAATACAAACTAGTCAACAGTACAACCTCGTAATAATGCAATATAGTTCTCTTTGTAGCAGAATTTTTGTTCGTAATACGAGGCTCCATCTTTCAGTAGCTCTCGCGGTGGTACTACTTATATTTCGTAGTCCATTAGTTTGACGTCACATTTTTGTGCGCCTTTGTGAATTTTCGGGTCGCATTAGCCTTCGGTTGCGCCATACCGGTAAAGTGTCGAGGTCCTTTAGACTCTCGATAAAATAACCAAAAATTTGCTGACACTTGAAGATATTTCTTGAGGCTTCTCTCAGTTGATCTACTTGTTTGAATCTGTGTTGTTAATCATCTTTTGACTTGTCAGGTTGAAAGGACATCTGACCTTTGCAATTTGTGATAGAATCTTCTTGGGGGAGAAATTTAACAATCTGGAGGTCGTCCTCTTCTCAAAAATGTGGTGATATAGGTCATTCTTTGTTTTTTCCTATCATGGAACATCTTCGTCACTTCCTTTGGGAAATCTTTTGGTGTTGTTGCATCATCATGGAGACCATGTTTGGGTCGCATTATCCTTCGGTTGCGCCTTACCGGTAAACTTTTCTCTGTTTGTAGATAATCTTCTTTTGTTTTAAGATTATGGTCTTGTCTCCGTCTCAAATTGTTGCATCTGAAGAATTTCTTCCTTGATTGTGGCGATTTTACATGCTTCCGTCTTCTTTCCATATTCAAATTTATTTCCTGTTTGATCAGTCGAAGTCTCTCCCTTTTTATTTCTTCGGAGGCTTCTTAGCTAGTCTAGTATGGTTAATGATAGTGTAGGACAAATGGATCACATACTAACTGGTAATATAGAGAAAACTAAAAATAAAAAGCCATGAAGTATCACGGAACTAGTTTCATCCTTTCAACGAGGAATCTTCAGCCTAATGACAAATTGCAAATCTAGACGCCTTTTTCTGCTACAAAGAGAACTATATTGCATTATTACGAGGTTGTACTGTTGACTAGTTTGTATTGAGTTTAACGTCATATGAAATAATCGTGTACAATTGTCTTAATTTTACGCATTATACAAGTAAAACGTCTTTAAAAGGGCGTCTAGATTTGCAATTTGTCATTAGGCTGAAGATTCCTCGTTGAAAGGATGAAACTAGTTCCGTGATACTTCATGGCTTTTTATTTTTAGTTTTCTCTATATTACCAGTTAGTATGTGATCCATTTGTCCTACACTATCATTAACCATACTAGACTAGCTAAGAAGCCTCCGAAGAAATAAAAAGGGAGAGACTTCGACTGATCAAACAGCAAATAAATTTGAATATGGAAAGAAGACGGAAGCGTGTAAAATCGCCACAATCAAGGAAGAAATTCTTCAGATGCAACAATTTGAGACGGAGACAAGACCATAATCTTAAAACAAAAGAAGATTATCTACAAACAGAGAAAAGTTTACCGGTAAGGCGCAACCGAAGGATAATGCGACCCAAACATGGTCTCCATGATGATGCAACAACACCAAAAGATTTCCCAAAGGAAGTGACGAAGATGTTCCATGATAGGAAAAAACAAAGAATGACCTATATCACCACATTTTTGAGAAGAGGACTACCTCCAGATTGTTAAATTTCTCCCCCAAGAAGATTCTATCACAAATTGCAAAGGTCAGATGTCCTTTCAACCTGACAAGTCAAAAGATGATTAACAACACAGATTCAAACAAGTAGATCAACTGAGAGAAGCCTCAAGAAATATCTTCAAGTGTCAGCAAATTTTTGGTTATTTTATCGAGAGTCTAAAGGACCTCGACACTTTACCGGTATGGCGCAACCGAAGGCTAATGCGACCCGAAAATTCACAAAGGCGCACAAAAATGTGACGTCAAACTAATGGACTACGAAATATAAGTAGTACCACCGCGAGAGCTACTGAAAGATGGAGCCTCGTATTACGAACAAAAATTCTGCTACAAAGAGAACTATATTGCATTATTACGAGGTTGTACTGTTGACTAGTTTGTATTGAGTTTAACGTCATATGAAATAATCGTGTACAATTGTCTTAATTTTACGCATTATACAAGTAAAACGTCTTTAAAAGGGCGTCTAGATTTGCAATTTGTCATTAGGCTGAAGATTCCTCGTTGAAAGGATGAAACTAGTTCCGTGATACTTCATGGCTTTTTATTTTTAGTTTTCTCTATATTACCAGTTAGTATGTGATCCATTTGTCCTACACTATCATTAACCATACTAGACTAGCTAAGAAGCCTCCGAAGAAATAAAAAGGGAGAGACTTCGACTGATCAAACAGCAAATAAATTTGAATATGGAAAGAAGACGGAAGCATGTAAAATCGCCACAATCAAGGAAGAAATTCTTCAGATGCAACAATTTGAGACGGAGACAAGACCATAATCTTAAAACAAAAGAAGATTATCTACAAACAGAGAAAAGTTTACCGGTAAGGCGCAACCGAAGGATAATGCGACCCAAACATGGTCTCCATGATGATGCAACAACACCAAAAGATTTCCCAAAGGAAGTGACGAAGATGTTCCATGATAGGAAAAAACAAAGAATGACCTATATCACCACATTTTTGAGAAGAGGACGACCTCCAGATTGTTAAATTTCTCCCCCAAGAAGATTCTATCACAAATTGCAAAGGTCAGATGTCCTTTCAACCTGACAAGTCAAAAGATGATTAACAACACAGATTCAAACAAGTAGATCAACTGAGAGAAGCCTCAAGAAATATCTTCAAGTGTCAGCAAATTTTTGGTTATTTTATCGAGAGTCTAAAGGACCTCGACACTTTACCGGTATGGCGCAACCGAAGGCTAATGCGACCCGAAAATTCACAAAGGCGCACAAAAATGTGACGTCAAACTAATGGACTACGAAATATAAGTAGTACCACCGCGAGAGCTACTGAAAGATGGAGCCTCGTATTACGAACAAAAATTCTGCTACAAAGAGAACTATATTGCATTATTACGAGGTTGTACTGTTGACTAGTTTGTATTGAGTTTAACGTCATATGAAATAATCGTGTACAATTGTCTTAATTTTACGCATTATACAAGTAAAACGTCTTTAAAAGGGCGTCTAGATTTGCAATTTGTCATTAGGCTGAAGATTCCTCGTTGAAAGGATGAAACTAGTTCCGTGATACTTCATGGCTTTTTATTTTTAGTTTTCTCTATATATATATATATATATATATATATATATGTATGTATATATATATATATATATATATATATGTATATATCTACTCATAAGCTCTTTCGTTAAATTCATTCATTGCAACCAATTCGAAATCTATATGTATGCTCCGTCGGATTTTGGAAAGTCATACTGATGAAGGCTTTGGCCGAAACGTTTAAACGAATGTGTTTTTTCTGAGTTTCTATATCTATTTTTATTACATATTGAGATTGAGCTAATGAGTACATATATATATATATATATATATATATATATATATATATAAAGATGAACAGAAAGAAAGACGAGCGGAAATGTATCTATATAATGTTTTTTATCTCAATTCCCAACTAGTTTCGACCAATATGGTCATCATCAGGAGAATATATATATGTACTCATTAGCTCAATCTCAATATGTAATAAAAATAGATATAGAAACTCAGAAAAAACACATTCGTTTAAACGTTTCGGCCAAAGCCTTCATCAGTATGACTTTCCAAAATCCGACGGAGCATACATATAGATTTCGAATTTCAAAAACGATACACAACAATAGCCTAAGCGGGTCCTACCTATTACAATGCGTAATATAAATGTGTTAAAGCAGCCGGTAATACAAAGGTGGCGGGAGAAAGATAAAAGAAAGCGCAGAGTTAAGAACTGCTGCAGTCGGTGGCTGTGTCTGTCTCGCCGAAGCTGATATACGTATATAATCTCAAAAGCTCATTCTAAAAGATGCTTTAAAAATAGTATAGATACTCAAAGAAAAGCACTTCTGGTAAACGTTTCGGCGTAAGCCTTCATCAGTGATAACTTTTCCAAATTCAACAGAGCATACATATAGATTACGAAATTTAAAACAATAGCCTAGGCGGGATCTAACCTATTACAATACGTATTGAAAAAGTGTTAAAGTAGTGGTAATGACAAAGGTGGCAGGAGAACGATCACAAGAAAGCGCAGAGTTAAGACCTGCCGAAGTCGGTGTCTGTGTCTGCCTCGCAGGAGCTGGAAAAAATGTCTATTAAAACAAAACAAAACAAAAGATAGAAAGATCCCAGAGTGGATGGGCAGAAAGAAATCCCTAATAAACAGCGTGTGTCCCTAACGAAAAGCTGAGCGCAAAAAATCAAAACAACGCAACAACCAAAAAGTAAACAAAAATGAAATCTATGTATCTACCTGCCTAGTGTTTAAACCCTTAGGGGCAAAGCAATCTAGCCGATATTGCCAGAAGCTTTCCCGCATCCTATTACCCCCCGTTAGCCTATCAATTGTCTTTACGCTAATGTCCTTCAGAAACCCCCGGTGGCCTTCTTCAGTGAAATGTCTGAAGAATTCGGCCTGGGGTACTGAGGCCCCCGAATTAAACTTACGACTGCACGCCTTGTAATTGTTAAACCTAAGCCTTAAAGGCGTGCAGGTGCTACCAACCTACTGCTACTATATATATACAATTGGCTTTGTCTTGAAGAGAGCTTTCATTTTATATAGTTTATTAATATTTGCTTACATCGGCAAATTTTAATGTCTATGTCGTCACGCAACTTGATGACGTCATGTTTTGAATGAATTAGTAAATCATTCTTGTACATTTGCTAGAAATTTCGTGATGATGAACTGAGGTGTCTAATTTCGCTGATTAGAGGTCAAAATGTATGAAGATTTACTGTAACAATAGTTTTCATTGTTTAAAGTGTCCGTTAACTTTGAATTAATTGGCAATAATTAACAGAGGCGATTTTCAAAATTCAAATACAGGTACATGTACCCCAAAAACTAAGGTACCCCAAAAACCACAAGGTCAATTTAAAGGCAATATCTATAGAAGAGCAACATACAACATAAAACTCTTACTGATCAATGATGCTTAGGTAACTAGGCTACCTAAAAATGTAGATTTGCCATGAATAAATTGGATTAAAAAAAATTATAAGGTGTAAAAGCAAAAATTTGAACTTGAAATTTTACAGATTATTTCCATGAACGAGTAGCAAGTCGCAAAGTCTTACTTTAAGTTTGCAAACCAATGTTTTTCAGGATCTTTCATGTGTCCTCTTGCCAGAAAAGCACAATGGTTACCTTGCAATATAGTGAACGTATTCAATGGGCATCCTGACTTTGGTGATTTTTTGTGTGGTTTTGGGGTACATTTCACTGAAACATGGAAAATACAAGTACAGGGTGTGCCACGGAGAAACAAAATGAAATTATGTATTTTCAGCAAAATCACATATATATTTATATATCATTAACACTTTCTGTAAACAATTGACATAAGGTATTTGTCCATATAACAAAATATCTCTTCTGAAAGTCAAGGCTAGAATGGTCAAGTTTTTAACAAAATTAACAAAATAACAAATATTTCCTGACAGTCTGTAAACAAACAGCAAGTAAATTTTCCATTTTTCAGCAAAATAATAAACACATCTTCAAGACAATCAACATACAGTTGGTAAAATGGTACATGTTTTAACAAAATAATAAACATTTTCTGCAACTCAATCAACACACAGTTAATTAAAATTGCCCATATTTTAACACAGTGAAAAAAATTTCTTTCTAAAAGTCAATCAACATAGGTATTTGCTGTCCAGATATCATTAGCTAACCAATCACTTCAGAAGACTTCCGTTAATTTTGAATACCACTGGAAAGTTACTCTCATTTGAGGTTACTCTCATTTGAGGTTACTTTGAGGTTAAACCATTTGAGGTTACTCTCAAACATTTTAGGGGTGATAAATGAAACCTCTGAGGTGGTTAAAAGTCTGGTAGACTCTGAAATGTATGCAGTTGTGAAATTGAAAGAAAAGAAAATTTATCCATGGAATAGAAACATCAAAACTTTTCATTATTTGTGAAAAAAATTACCAGGAAAATTGATATTCTCAAATATTTTGATACTTGGAAAAAAACATGCACTTTGTAATTGCTAGTAAATTAATAACACAGTTCCTCTCTGTTAGATCGGATTGTCAGCAGATTTCAAAATATATGCAGAATCAAGAAAAATAATGCTTTTGCAGATTGATATGCAGCAAACGGCTTCATAAGTGAAAAACTAATGTGGTTTTTGGGGTACACCCCATGTGGGTTTTGTGGTACATTAGATACTTCCACTGAAAATAAGTTTGCAGCTATACTTTCTATCCATTACTGATTTATAATGATAACTTCTTCCCAAATATCACAATGATAGGTGCATCAGCTGTAATCTTTTGCGTGTTTTTGAGTGTGCGGTTTTTGGGGTACATATTGTGAAAAACAAGAAACTTTGTCACATCAGTACTCGGTCAATCCTAGGTAAAAAATAATAATACCCTACGGGAAGACCTCGTTTTCTGCAGCCCTTCATTGACACAAAACCATTTTTGAAAGCAACTAGTAGGAAGAAAATTATAACCACACACTTTTTTTGTGGCTTTTGGGGTACATGTACCTGTAATCAATTGAAATATCTTTTTAGACTCCTAACGATTATTTTTGTAGCATAGTTAGCTACATATCTTAAAGCTTTTATTTCGCTATAAATACAAATCCTAGCCTCGCTTATCAGTTGTCCTTCAACGCCATGAGATACGGTCATCAAATCCCTTTGTTTTCCTTACTGTGTGAAATTACACCTCAATGACTTCAAAGGGAAACCGCACTAATCTTCATGACCGTCCTCTACACAGAAACCACAGAACTGATTAAATGTCTGCCATTATTCTTACATAGCGACATAAAAGCTTTAAACAAATCTGTAAATATCTGGTATTTAAAAGAGCAATGACTACTTTTGCTTCTAATCACGTGATAAATTACTAATTTACTGCTACTTTTGGATTCTTTATAGGTCCTTCATTGGATGTTTCATCTTCATACAATTTCTCGTTTCTGAAATGGGGGTCATAATAGCCCACGCCCAACCACAATGCTAGAAACTTTTTCCCGGCTTGAATAGGGCTAATTGCGAGGCCTTGCTCTATTGATTCTTTGCGATTTTTTGATTCTCCATATCAACTTATCAGCATAGATTAATTTAAAAAAGAGAAGGTATATTCTACAATCAAGTTAAGCTGCTTCAAGAGCTTCCTGTCCTTATATTCTTACTATTTACATGGGCATGGTTTACCTATCAAGTATAGATTTACACTTAAATAGAGGTCGGCGTCTTTAAAACATATATCTTAAGGCAGTTTCAAGACCAAGATGGTACAAAACTTCTTCCCGTAGCCCTTTTATGATTGCTTGAATAAATTAAGTTTCAGTTTCTCCACCATCGAAAGCTAAATTTGTCAGCCATGATGTGTACCTCTCCTACATAGAGCCAATAATAGGATGTGATCACACTTCATAACCTCAAAAAACAACTAACGCAACAATGATAGCAATAACGACAATACCAATAAAGCGAATCAACAAACGTACCGTAATCAACACCTTATCAAGGCAGAAGCTTTGTACTAGCAATAAAATCTGATAAGAAGGTGTTGTGTACTGAGTTTGTCGAAAAAGTAGGTACCTAATGTTTCTGGCTGTGATCAGTTACAATTTGGCAAATACAAAGCCTGGGTACTTGAGAGGACGTACCAGACCTAGCAACTGAAACGGAGCTTGAGGTTTTGCAGAAAACCAAAGACCTTGGAGTCCAGGTAGACAACAACCGTGTTTGGATGGACCAACTGAAATTTTGATGGACCAACATAAAACTGTACTAAAAGATTGCGGAAAAGACAGTGGTATTATCTTCCAACGTAAACTCTGGCTTCCTGCATTTAATCTATCGATCAAAATGACATAACTCGGTAGGAAGCAGGGAAATTGTTCTGAAATTCCTTTCCCGCAGTCTTTATGCCGCAAAGGTTCATTGTGATAATTTAGGTTGTAGTTAGCGTATAGTGATTAGCTTACAAGCATTCTTTGTTTTCTTTTTGTGTATTGTCCTAGTAGTGTTCATCGCTTTTGTTATGTGTAGGGACGTGGGGTAGCCATGCCATTTTGCTCCCCACTTTATTGTCCCTGTAGTGCTGTGCGGTTGTATAGTATTAATATGTAGAGGAGGTAAAACAAATTGAAAACAGTACCTCCTAGAGTTTCAAGGTTACCTTTAAAGCATTCTAAGTAAGTTTGCGCGTGAGGGATGAGCATGCTGGAGATTTGCGAGCTCTGATATTTTCGTTTGCTGGCCACACATATTTGGTTTTTTTACCGCCAGGCACCAGTTCTCTTGTTTAGGCCTCAATCAGACCATTTATTTGATCCAGTTGTAGCTACTCGCTTCAATGCTTGAAACGAAATATTGCAGCCAAACTTCACTCTTTTAAACACCCACAGTAAGAATTAACTCAGGAAAACGCAACACAATTATAACTGAACTCTTTTACTTATATTTCGATTAAGTTCATCCATAAGTTCATAAATCTGTAAAGCTGCAAAGCTGTAAAACTGTAAAACTTGTAGAACAAGATAAGGCGTCTGCTTCACCTACGGAAACTTAGCGATTCCCAGCCAAGCTCTGCATACAGCTCTCGTGACGTAACCTTGCATGTGCCTGATACAGCTCGAGCAGCAGAATACTGAACGGATTCTAATTCTCCATAAGATTTGGCAAAATTGTATTGCCACTAAATTCACATACTTTTGCAGGAATGTGGTAAATTACATCTCCGTAGTCGAGATTGGGTCGCACATACAGCTTATACTAGGGAAACGCAACTTCACCTTCACCTCCAAGAATTGTTGTTGAAAAAAAGGACAAATAGATAAGAAAACATAATCGATTGCGAAGCTTTCGAGAAATATGCTGCTTTGCAGCAATAAAAGACCTTGTGAAACCGGGCAGTATCACAATGTTCATTCAAAAGTTTCAGTTCACACAAAAAAGTAAAAAAAAAATTAACTAGAATGCTTCTTTGATAGACCGTCGTAATGGCTAAAAGATCCAGTTTTCCTAAGGTTGATTAGGGCTTCCTTGCAGAGCTTTGCAGCCATAAAGTGAAAAGACTTCATCGCATATTCTTTTTGACAATAGGAAAACTTATCAAACATTGGCTCTTTCTTGTTTATGCTTTGATTAGTTCCTATGTTAAGTGTGAATTGGCTCTGTCGTAGTCTCTCTGTAATAGACTAAGTAACGCAATTTGGAATCAAAGTAAGGTGCGGAATGATCGCATTTACTTTGATTCAAGTTGCTACAAGACAAGCGAAAAGACTAGAATTTCATATTATTAGCAATAGGGGGAGGGGGGATGAGTGCTTGTTTGGTACGTTCGAGATGAGGAGTTTACTTTCAAAATAAGCAGTTGAAAAGATAACAACTTTTCCCTTTCACAGGGTACTTACACCATCAAAGAGCTGCCATATATTTTGTTTGGAATTATGTCTCTTTCGGCTGCTGTAACTGCATGGATCTTGCCTGAGACGAAAGGAATGAAGCTCCTGGAAACAATCGAAGAAGTAGAGGGATTCACAAAGCAAAATCATGAACTTAGTCAAAATCTACTAAACCGGAAGGCATCAAATGTGTAAGCATTTGGTACTGATCAACAGAGACATGGACGTTCATCGTTTATTTTTATGACATATGATGTTTGAATTAAACTTAATGACCCTTGGCCATAGGGATAACAATACTAAGTAACAATACTAGGTACATGACACCAGAGAGGGTGTGAGACGAGCCAAAGAAACATTCTTCATTGGCTTGGCTAACTCTCTGTCACCCAACAGACTTAACTGAACCACAGACCGCTAACAAACATAATGCCCCTTCAATTGTACTTATAAGCACACTCTCTTACCTTGCCTATCCTCACTCATACTCACCATCATCATCATTAGCATCCCGTCATCACCATCATCATAATCATCATAATCATAATCATCATAATCATCATCATCATCATCATCATCATCATCATCATCATCATCATCATCATCATCATCATTATCATCATTATCATCATCATCATCATATGTATGTATGTATGTATGTATGTATGTATGTATGTATGTACGTACATGAGGGACGTTGTGGGGACAAAAATCCGTTTACATACTCGCATTGTGGGGACTGTCAACATTGTGGGGACAGAAAAGCTGTCCCCACAACGTACATTCGATCATTTCCTTTAAAAACGCCATTTTAGTGTTTCTGGCTCGTTTCTAGGCTGTCCCCACAATGCTGATGTATAAATGTATGTGTGACATTGTGAGGACATATGTATCCTCATGTCAAATTTAGAAAAAAATCTTTCTGGGGACAAATCATACACACCATACTAAAAGTGTAGAAAATCATACAATAACAGCCACAACTAATAAACTAAATTTGTTTAAATTAGATCTCAATGTCTGAGCAATTGAACGACGGACGTATCATTTCAGTGAAATTACATCAATTTGTGCGTTCATTTATTAGTCCAGTATTAGATTGTTTCCCAGAGATGGGGCTAAGTAGAAACTTCAGTGTCTGTAGTCCAAAATTTCGAACTTTTTCGCACAGGACTTTGAACTTTTATTCTATTGAATTGGTTCTGAGTCCAATTGTGTCAATTAAAGTTCCTATCTCACAGAAAAACAACTGATCATCCCTCAAATTTATTAATCCAATGTCACACTTTTGGCCAAGTGTATGAGGTTTCAAACTTTTCATTAAGGCCCTGCAAGCTCTATTCTATTGAAGTGGTTCTGAGTCCAATGGTGCCAATCAAGAATCTCTATCCTATAGAAAAGCAAAGTGGCCACCTGTCAACTGGTGTTCAGTGTTAGACTGTCAACCAGAAATGGGCCTAAGTGGAACTTTCAAGTGTTCGTAGTCCGAAATTTTGAACTTTTCTCACGCAGGCCTTTCTAGTTTTAGACTCCTGAAGTGGTTCTTACTCCAATAGTACCAATTGAAAGTTTCTACCTTGAAGAAAAAACAACTGATCACCTCTGAAATTTATTAGCCAAGTATTAGATTGTAGGTCGAAAAAGCTTAAGTGGAACTTTCAACTGTCCGTAGTTCAAAATTGCAAACTTTTTCATGCAGGTCTTTCAAATTTTAGTCTATTGAAGTGGTTGCGAGTCCAATGGTACCAACTAAAAGCTTCTATCTCGCAGAAAAATCAATGATCAGCCCTCAAATTTATCTGTCAGTTTTAGATTCTTGGCAAAAGGGGCCTAAGCGTAGGACAAAATTTTGTTCCTTTTCAAGAAGGCCTTCAAGTTTTAAGTTTCTATAAATTCTGGGATTGGGTCAAAGAAATCTTTCTGAAGCACACCTTCCTACTCGTATAACCCGATAGCAAAGTTCTCACGATCGAAAAAATGGAAATCAATCCCAAGCTATGTATCCTAAAATTCACAGACGTAAAATGCTTGTTGGCTTAATTTTTAAACCACGTCAAACCCAAGTACAATGCAAGTCATTTAATTCTCAATTTACGTGTTAAGTAATGAAATAATTCTCGCTTTATTCATTTAGAAATCAATGCTTTGCAATTACATTTGAGCAATCAAAAACAAAACTTATGCTGTAAAACCACCTAAAAGTATAATAACTCATCTTGTTAACTGAGAATCACAAAAAATAGCACATATGGGCCTAAAAGACTTGATTTTCTATATCAGCTATAAAACTTTTACCTGTATGAACCTGGACAAACCGTTTGGCGGAAATCTTCATCGATACCTAAAGTTTAGTACAAAATGAGTTTTCAAGATTCTTGTTTCCTCACTTTTTTGTTTGCACCAGAAAAGAAGAAATTTAGGGGTCATATGTTCGACTATGCTGCTGAAACTGCTCCTTGATAAACATATGTCAAATGAACACACGAATTGATGTAATTTCATTGAAATGATACGTTGCTCAATTGCTAAGACATTGAGGTCTAATTTAAAACAAATTTCATTGAAATCGGATGAGTACAACTGGAGAAATGAAAATTTGAAATATTTGGTTTACGCTCATGTAAAAAGTTATGTAAAGGAAATGTAAACAAAAACAATGCCTAACAATTTTGGTAAAACTCAAACCGCAGTTTCTTTGCACTCATTGGTCCGATTTTCATATGGATCTTTGTTCTGAATAGCTTAAAGTGTTCTTTATATGATATATTTGAAAGTGTTTGTATTTGCTAAGTTTTGTGTCTTGGCATTTCCTCCATGATTTGCACAATCTGCATCACTGTGCAAGGAACAGTTGAGACATTATAAAACTTTGATAAGAAACCTAATTCGCAAAAGCTTATTCTCACGACGTTTCCCATCGTTGTCGATTCGCGAAAGTTAATTTGAAATCATTTTGCGTTTGTTCCAGCTCATAACACTTCCTTCCCGCGAAAGTTTCTTCCCTGAAAGTATTTAGTTTATGGATAACTTCAAAATGCAGCTCAAACAATTTTGGTCAACTTCGTTTATTTGAGTTGATTGTCTTTGATAGTCAATCAACAATAGTTTGTAATAATGAAGGAAGAAATCGATGCACAAAAGTTGGAAAAATTCGAAACGAAACGTGAAATATATAGTTTACTATCTTTGGGATTCTTGTCCTCCTTTTGACATTCCATATGAGATAGTGAGTAAGAAATAGTAGGGCTTTCACATTGGACATTGGACTCTGCTGTTTCAGTCCATCCATGAAGCTGTTTACCGCTGCAAAATAGTAAGATAAAATGACCAACAAACTTTGATTGAACATCTGAAGAGCAACATCATGTAAAATTTTGGCGAGGATCTTCGGCCGTTTTCAAACGGGGCACAATTTTTTCAGGACTCCCTGTACATGGAAAGTTGTTCCAAACAAACTCCATGAGAGTAAAATAGGCAGGCTAAGCATGTATTCGAAATAAAACTAGGATAAATGCAACTATGAAGTCCCATCGATTTACTTATAGACAAATAATGTCTTTGATACAGTATAGTACCGGAATTAATCTAACAACGAAATCCCGTGATTTTTGCTAATAAGCAAAGGACCTCTTAAAGATAGAACTGGAAGAATCTTTACCATGGAAGTCCCAACAATTTCTGTTGACAGGCAAAGCATGCCTTTGAAATCATAGTGGAAGAGATTAAGCTATGAAGTCTTAGCAATGTCAGTTTATGGACAAAGAATGTCTTCGAATCGAACGGAAATTCAATGATGACGTTGCCACAATTTGCGTTAATAACAAATCCATGTCTTCGACATAGAATTGGAACAAACGTTAATGATGAAGGCCCAACTATTTGTGTTTATAGTCAGAGCATATCTTCGGACTGCAACTGGAATAAAATGCAACAATGAAGTCGCCACCATTTGTGTTTACAGGCAAAGGAAATCTTTGAAGTAGAAGTAGATTGAGATTTAACAATGAAGTACCAACAAAATGTTTTTATTGGCAAAGCAAGTCTGGGATACAGCTGCAGAGTCAAATTTAAGCATAGAATTGCCAAAATTTATCCCTATAGGCAGAGCAGCCCTTTGAAAAAGAACTAGAACCAAATGTAACGACGAAATCGCCACAATTTGAGTTTACTTGCAGAGCTTATCTTTGAACACAAAGTAAAAGGAAATTTAAGACTGACGTCGCCACGATTTGTGTCTGAAGGCAAAGCATGTCTCACAAACAGAATTGGAATGAAATTTAACTAGAAATGTTCATACAGTTGTGTTTATAGAAAAAGTACATCTTGGAGCTAGACTTGAAATGAACTTCAACGATGGGGTGTTCACAGGCAAAGACTATCTTGGACACATAAGTGGAATGAACGGCAACCTTTAAATCGACACACAATCTGTTGGTAGCAAAGCATGTTTCGAAGCAGAACTAAGATGAGATTTAACAATGAAGGTCCAGAAATTTCTTTTTATTGTCAAACCTTGTCTTACAAATAGAAGTGGCATGAAATTCAACAATGAAGTCGATGCGATTTGCGTTTATCGGACAGGAACTCTTTTCAATGAAACAAAAACCAAATGCAAGGATGAAGTCGTCGCAATATGTGCTCATATGCCAAGCATATCTTCAAAATAGAACTAGAATAAGATTTAACAATGAAGTTCCAACAATCTCTGTTTATGTTAAATCATGTCTTGAAAATAAGAGTGGGAAGAAATTTAACAATGAAGTTGCTACAATTTTTGTTTATGGTCAAAGGATCTCTTTCAAATGCTACTGGAACCAATAGTGACGATGACACAATACGTGATTTTGGCCTAGAATATCTTCAAAATGAAATTAAAGTGAGAGTAATTATTACGTCCAACAATTAGTGTTTGTAAGCAAAGGAAAGCTTCGAAATAGAAGTAAATTGAGATTGAGATCTAAAAATGAAGTCACCACAATTTGTGTCTATAGGCAGAGCATGCCTTCGAAGTAAAGCAGAATGAGCTTTGATAAAGTTACAACAGTTTCTGTTTAAAGCCAAAGCCTTTCTTGGAAGTAGAAGTGGAATGAAATTTAATGAAGTCGCCATAATTTATGTTTATAGGCCAAGCATATTTTTGAATGAGAGCCGAAATGAGATTTAATAAAGAAATCCGATGATTTGCGTTTATAGGAAAACGAAATTGTCGAGATAGAGATAGAGTGACCTTTAACGATAAAGTACCAACAATTTGTATTTATAGGCAAAGCATCTCTTTCTTATAAAACCAGAACCAAATGCAACAATGACGTCACCACAATATGTGTCTGCAAACCAAGCATATTTTGAATGAGAGCTAAAGTGAGATTTAAAGAATGAAATCACCAAAATTTAGTTTATATGGAAAGCATGTCTTCAAAGTAGAAGTGGAATGAAAGTTATTGATCAATATCCACAATTTCTGTATATAGGCAAAACAAATCTTCGAAGTAGAGGTGGAATAAAATTTGATAATGAAGTCCCGATGATTTGCATTCCCAAGAGAAGCGTATCTTCGAAATAGCAAAGTTAAACGATGAACTCACAAGTGTCTGTTTACAGGTAAAGCACCTCCTCGAAGTACAAGTGAAATGACATTTGAAGATGAAGTCGCCACAATCTGCGTTTCTATCTAAAGCATACCTTGAAAAAAAAACTAAAATGAGATTAAAAAATGATCCTCCAGCAATATCTGATATGGCCAAAGTATCTCTTCAAAACAGAATTTGAATTAAATTCAACAATCAAGTCGCCGCAGTTTGTGTTTGTAGGCACAGAGCATATCTCGCAAATAGAAATGGAAATGAAATTTAATTAGAATGTTACAACAGTTGTGTTCATTGACAAAGGAACTCTTGAAAGAAGAACAAGGATGAAATTGAACAATCAAGCCCCAACAGTTCATGTTTATAGGAAAAGCATGTATGGAACATAGCATAGAGGTGGAATGAACTATAATGATAATATCGCCACAATTGGTGTTTACAGGTAAAGCGTATCTTCGAAATAGAAGTGGGATGAGATTTAACTAGAATGTTACAACAGTTGTGTTCATTGACAAAGGAACTCTTGAAAGAAGAACAAGAATGAAATTGAACAATCAAGCCCCAACAGTTCATGTTTATAGGAAAAGCATGTATTGAACATAGCATAGAGGTGGAATGAACTATAATGATAATATCGCCACAATTGGTGTTTACAGGTAAAGCGTATCTTCGAAATAGAAGTGGAATGAGATATAACTAGAATGTTACAACAGTTGTGTTCATTGACAAAGGAACTCTTGAAAGAAGAACAAGAATGAAATTGAACAATCAAGCCCCAACAGTTCATGTTTATAGGAAAAGCATGTATTGAACATAGCATAGAGGTGGAATGAACTATAATGATAATATCGCCACAATTGGTGTTTACAGGTAAAGCGTATCTTCGAAATAGAAGTGGAATGAAATTGAAGAATGACATCACCATAATTTGTGTTTGGTTTGAAGGAAAAGCATGTCTTCCAAATATAAATGGAAATGAAATTTAATTAGAATGTTCTAACAGTTGTGTTTATAGACAAAGAAACGACCTAGAATGAAAGTTAAATAGCAAGACAACAATTTGTGTTTATACCGGGTGTCCCAAAAAAGGTAACAGATTTGATCAGGGCTATCGCTAAGAATTTAGCTTGAATCAATCGGAAATAATCTTTAAACTATTCCTCGATAGTTTACTTGAAGATAGACACCTTGTTGGTTGATATTGGAGCATTTAGAGTAGACATTTTTATCTTGAAAGTCCAAATTTGCTTTCACCTCCAAATCAGAGCTTTTAGACTTTGGCCTAAACTACAAACACGCTGTTGTGGGGAATCTCCTCAAGGATAGGCACAATGTAGAAAGTCCAAAGAAGGACCTTTACTTTGTACATGCACATTTGAGTACAAATGTAAAAACTGAAAACTGAACAAGTCACTAAGGAATATCTTTACTCAGCCAAAATGAAAATGAATTTACAAAGAAGAAGCAACTTAAGCACGAGAGAGCGCTTTCAATGATCTTACCCTCGTGGATGTTTAATCCATTGGGTATAAGTGACGAATTCTCTTTTCGTAATAATTTCAATGATCAAAAAATGTATTTTATTCGAAGGAAGATTTTTCCACACTCAAGGGAATCATTTCCCTGTAGGGTAAGTTTTATTTGGCAGCGGCAATTCACAGCTTTCGTAGAATGAACAGAGATATCCCTTCGGGAAAATATTCTTGAGTTTGATTGTCAAGTTCGATTTGGATTTCTACTAAGAATTTTTCCGAAGCACGAGGCATCTTGTGTGTACTTGGCTATGATTCAGGAGATTCCACAACAAGCGCGTTGACAGCTTAGGCCATAACCCAAAAGCTCTGGTTTGGAGATAGAGGCAAATCTAGACTTTCAAGACTAAAATTTCTACTCTTAATGCTCCAAGGTCAACAAACAAGGTATGTATCTTCAATTTAACTATCGAGGATTAGTTTAAACGTTATTTCCGGCTGATTCGAGCCAAATTCTTAGCGCTAGTCGTGATCAAATCTGTTACCTTTTTTCTGGGACACCCGGTAGGTAACGTATGTCTGGTACATAGAAGTGGAGTGAACTCTAACAATGAAATCGACACAATTTCTATTTATGGCAAAACTTATTTCGAAGTAGAGATGAAATGATATTTTACAGTGAAGTTCCAGCAATTTCTGCTGATAATTACATCACGTCTTGGAAACAGCAGTGGCAAAAAATACAAAAGTGAAGTCGCTGCAATTTGCGTTCATAAGAAAAGGATCTCTTTCCAATAGAACTAAAACAAATGCAACGATGAAGTCGTCACAATACGTGTCGATATGCCAAGCATATCATGAAAGTACAACTAAAACGAGACTTACCAATGAAGTTCCAGCAATTTCTGCTTATAATCAAATCACGTCTTGAAAATAGAAGTGGAATGAAATACAACAATGAAGTCGCTACAATTTGCGTTTATAAGAAAAGGAAGTCTTTCCAATGAACTAAATCAAATGCAGCGATGAAGTCGTTGTAATATGTGTTCATATGCCAAGTTTGACTCAATCAAAATTCAATGAGATTTAACAATGAAGTTCCAACAATTTCTGTTCATAGTAAAATCATGTCTTGCAAATATAACTGTAATTTAACAATGAAGTCGCCACAATTATGGTCAAAGCATTGTGCTTATGGTCAAAGGATCTCTTTCAAATAATACTTGAAACAGAAGTGACCATGAAGTTGCCGCAATATGTGTTGATGGCCAAGTATACTTTCGAAATAAAACTAAAGTGAGAGTTAATTATAGCGTCCAACAATTGGCGTTTATTGGTAAAGGAAAGCTTCGAAATAGAGGTGAATTGAGATTTAACGATGAAGTCACCACAATTTGATTCTACAGGCAGAGCATGTCTTCGAAGTAGAAGCAGAATGAACTGAAACAATAAAATTCCAACAGTTCTGTCTATAGTCAAAGCCCTTCTTGGAAATAGAAGTGGAATGAAATTTAACAATGATGCGCCACAATTTATGTTTACAGAAAAAGCAACCCTTTGAAATAGAAGGAGAACCAAATGTAACAATGAAGTCGCCACAATATATGTTTATAGGCCAAGCATATTTTGAATGAGAGCTAAACTGAGATTTAAGGATGAAATCACCAAAATTTAGCTCATATGCAAAGCATATCTTCAAAATAGAAGTGGAATGAAAGTTATTGATCAAGATCCACAATTTCTGTTTTTATAGGCAAAGCAAGTCTTTGAAGTAGATATGAGATGGAATAAAATCTAATAATGAAGTCCCAACGATTCGCGTTTCCAGGAAAAGAATATCTTCGAATTAGAAGAGATTAAACGATGAACTCACAAAAGTGTCTGTTTACAGGCAAAGCACCTACTTCAAGTAGAAGTGAAATGAAACCCCAAGATGATGTCGCCACAATTTGCGTTTTTATGTAAAGTTTACCTTGGAGAAAGAAGTAAAATGAGATTTAACAATGACGTTCCAGCGATTTCTGTTCATTGTCAAATCATGTTTTGCAAATAGAAGTTGAATGAAATCAACATGAAGTCGTTAAAAAAATTTGCATTAATAGGAAAAGGAACTCTTTCCGATAGAACTAAAGCCAAATGCAACGATGAAGTCGTTGCAATATGTGTTCCTATGCCAAGTATGGCTTCAAAATTGAATGAGATTTAACAATGAAGTTCCAACAACTTCTGTTCATAGTAAATTAAGTCTTGCCAATGAAACTGAAATTTAACAATTAAGTCCCTACAATTATGGTCAAAGCATTGTGTTTATCGTCAAAGGATCTCTTTCAAGTAATGCTTGAAACAGAAGTGACCATGAAGTTGCCACATTATGTGTTTCTGGCTAGGTATATCTTCGAAATAAAACTAATGTAAGAGTTAATCATAGCATCCAACAGTTTCTGTTTACAGCCAAAGCCTTTCTTGGAAACAGAAGTGAAATAAATTCAACATTGATGCGCCACAATTTATGTTTACGGAAAAAGCAACCCTTTGAAATAGAAGTAGAACCAAATGTAACAATGAACTCGCCACAATATATGTTTATAGGCCAAGCATATTTTGAATGAGAGCTGAAATTAGCTTTAATGATGAAATCCAATAATTTGTGTTTATAGGCAAAGGAAATGGTTGAGATAGAACTAGAATGACCTTTAACAATGAAGTACCAACAATTTGTATTTATAGTCAAAGGATCTCTTCATATAAACCAGAACCAAATGTAATAATGAAGTCGCCAGAATGTGTCTGAAGGCCAAGCATACTTTGAATGAGAGCTAAACTGAGATTTAAGGATGAAATCATCAAAATCTATGTTTGTGTGCAAATCATATCTTCGAAATAGTATTGGAATGAAAGTTGTTGATTAAGACCCAACAATTTCTTATAATAGGCAAAGTATATCTTCGAGTATAAGTGGAACAAAATTTAATGATGAAGTCCGAGCGATTTGTGTTCCCAGGAAAGCGTATCTTCGAAACAGAAGAGTTTAAACGATCAACTCACAAAAGTATCTGTTTACAGGCGAAAAAAAACTCTTTGAAGTAGAAGTGAAATTAAATATTATGATGCAGTCGCCACAGTTTGCATTTATATCGAAAGTATACATTCGAAAAACAACTTAAAAGAGATTTTAACAACGAGCTTCCAACAGTAGCTGTTATTGCCAAAGTATCTCTGGGAATTAGAAGTGGAATGAAATTTAACTAAAATTTCGCTGCAACTCGTGTTCGTAGGTATAGAGCATATCTTGCAAATAGAAGTAGAGTGAAAATTAACTAGCAGGTTTCAAGAGTTGCGTTTATAGACAAAGAAAATGTTCTCAAAAGAACTTAAATAAAGCTTAACAATCATGTTCAAATGGTTTGTGTTTATATGCAAAGTATGTCTTGGACATAGAAGTGGATCTTTAAGGATGAATTATAGGCAAAGCATATCTTCGAAGTAGAAGTGGAATGAAATTTTACAATGACGTGAACACAATTTGTGTTTGTAGGCACAGCATGTCTCGCAAATTGAAGTGGAATGAAAATTAACTAAGATATTCCAACAGTTGTCTTTATAGACTAAAGAAGTGTTCAACAAGAAATAAAATGAAATTTAACGATCAAGTTTCATTAATTTGTGTTCAAGGGAAAAGTATGTCTTGGACATAGAAGTGGAATGAACTTTAACAATGAAATCGCCATAGTTTGTGTTTATAGGGAACGAATATCTTCGACATAGAAGTAGGATGAAATTCAACGATGATGTCGTGCTAGCTTGTGTTTGTAGGCACAACATGTCTTGCAAATAGAAGTGGAATGAAAATTACGTAGAATGATCCAATAGTTGTGTTTATAGACCAAGGAAGTGTTCAAAAAAGAACTAGAATGAAACTTAACGATCGATTCTCATTAATTTGTGTCTCATGAGAACAGCATGTCTTGGAAATTGAACGTAATAAACTTTAATGATGAAATGGCCACAATTTGTGTTTATAGGCAAAGCATATTTTCGAAGTAGTAGTGGAATGAAATTTAACAATGACATCGACACAATTAGTGTTTGTAGGAAGAGCACGTCTCGGAAATAGAAGTGGGATGACATTTAACGAGAAGTTTCCAACAGTTATGTTTCAAGTCAAAGGAAGTGTTCATAAAATAACTGGAATGAAATTCAACGATCAAGTCTCATTAATTTGTGTTCATGGGCAAATCATGTCTTGGACATAGAATGTAATAAACTTTAACGATGAATCGCCACCAATGGTTTATATTGGCAAGGCATATCTTTGAAGTAGAAGTTGTATGAAATTTAACGATGAAGTTGACGCAATTTGTGTTCGTAGGGACGGCATGTCTCGCAAATAGAAGTGGAATGCAATTTTACTAGAATTTTCCAGTAGTTATGTTTACAGCCAAAGGAAGTGCTCAAAAAAGAAGTGGAATGAAATTTAATGATCAAGTCTCATTAATTTGTGTTCATATTCAAAGTATGTTTTGGAAATAGAAGTGGAATCAAGTTTAACAATGAAGACGGCACAAATTGTGTTTATAGACAAAGCATATCCTCGAAATAAATATGGAATAAATTTGATGATATCGTTGCTACAATTTATGTTTAAATGCAAAGCATATCTTCAAAATGGATGTTGAATTAAATTCAATGATCAGGACCCAACAATCTTTGTTTATAGGAAAAGAATATCTTCGAAATAGAAGAGGAATGAACTTTAACGATGAACTCATAAACATGCCTGTTTGCAGGCAAAGCACATCAACAAAATGGAAGTGAAATGAAAGTTTAACAATAAAGTGGCCACAATTTGCGTTTATACCGAAAGCATGTCTTAAAAATAGAACAAAAATGAGATTTAACGCTGAACTTTCAACACTATCTGTCATGGCCAAAGTATCTTTTGAAATAAAAGTGGAATGAAACTAAAGGATGAAGTCGCCACAGTTTATTTTCGTAGACAAAGGATATTGTCAAAAAAATCTTCTTGCTGCGTGTAGTGCCACAATACAAAGACAAACAAGTAAATAACATAAAATATAAGCACTTTGATGCGAATTGAAAGTAGCGACGTTTCGAGCATAGCCCGTTATCAAGCAAAGAAAAATTAATAGAACCGACACTAATCAAGCAAAAAGAAGGGCAGATTCGAAGGATAAAGATAGTGCTCAAGGGAATCGATGTGACGTAGGAAAGAATGTTATTGAAGATACGTAAAGTGCTTGTTGAGTCCTGAAGGATACAAAGTTCCAAGTGCAAAAATGATCCGTTTTTCCAATGTTTTTCTTTTTGTGCTTTCTGTAGATGCATATAGAAGCCCAAGAATCGACATGTCATCGGTAGAATGGTTTGGTAGATTGAAATGGTGTGAAATGTTACTGTCCGGATCGTTTTCGTGTTGCTCATCTAAATGTGTCCTGTTCCTAACATTCCTCAAATGTTCACCGAATCTGTTGTTTATTTGTCTTGACGTCTCTCCAATATACAGGATGTTGCATTTGGTGCAGGTGATGCAATAAACTACGGATGATGAGGCACATGTGAATGCAGATCGGATGGTAAAAGTTCTGTTTTCATTAGTGACGGTTGTGGAATTGTTGATGTGCTTACATGTTTGGCAAAGATGATGGTTACATGGAAAGGTACCAGGTGGGTCGTTGGTCTTGAGGTTTGTGCGGACGAGTGTGTCTTTGATGTTCTTATCTCTGCGAAAGGCCATAAGAGGAGGTGCTTCAAATATATCCTTGGTATGAGAGTCTTCTTGTAATATTCGAAAATTGTTGTAGATGATCTTTTTGATCCTGTCGTTGAGTGGATGGTAGGTGAGGGTGAAAGGAATGCGACTGTTTGTTTGGCTTCTGTCAACAGGCAATAAGGCATCTTCTTGCGATAGTTTTTTTACTCTCTTAAGGGCTGAATCAGTCACGGTCTCCGGATAGTTGTTTTGGTGGAAGAAAGAGGACATCTCCTTTGCTTTGGCATCAAAATCTTCTTCGGCAGTACAAATGCGACGGAGACGGCGTAGCTGAGAATAAGGGATTGAATCTTTGCATTTTTTTGGGTGCGAAGAACCATAATCCAGGAAGCTGTGTGCATCAGTTTCTTTGTAGTAAATTGTGGTAGAAATAGTGTCATCCTTAATTGTGAGCCGGAGATCCAGGAAAGGTAGGCTATCTTCAGTGATATTGTGGGTAAACTGTAGAGCGGGGTGGAAATTGTTGGTGTAATTGATGAATTCTTGCAGTGACTCGAGTGGAAGGGAAGTGGCACCAATAATGTCATCCATGTATCTTTTGATGAGGCAAGGAAATGGGCCACGGTAGGAATTCATGATCAGGTATTCTTGATATCCGACAAAAAGGCATGCATAGCTAGGACCAAGTTTACTACCCATTGCAACTCCAGATGTTTGTAGATAGAAACTACCATTGAAGGAGAATGTATTTGTGGTAAGAACGAGTTCAGCGAGGCGCAGAAGAGTGTTAGTTGGCGGATACTGTTTTGATCGTTGTTCCAGGAAGAATTTTAATGCTATCAATCCATCTGCATGTGGAATGCATGTGTACAGCGACTTGACGTCCATAGTGAACAGGAACCGGTTTGGGCCATTGAATCTGAACTCTTTAAACAAGCGTAGGGCATGAGATGTATCCTTAACATAGGTCGGCAGTTGTTGGTTGATTGGTGTGAAAATGCTATCGAGGTAGGAGGCGATTTGTGATGTAGGGCAGGAGACAGCTGATACAATAGGACGACCAGGGTTATTGAGTTTAGTTGGCTTGATAACGGGCTATGCTCGAAACGTCGCTACTTTCAATTCGCATCAAAGTGCTTATATTTTATGTTATTTACTTGTTTGTCTTTGTATTGTGGCACTACACGCAGCAAGAAGATTTTTTTGATTATTTTTTTTTTTTATTATTTTTTATTTTTTTATTTTTTATTTTTTTATTTTTTTTTGATTATTTTTTTTTGATTATTTTTTATTTTTTTATTTTTTATTTTTTTATTTTTTTTTGATTATTTTTTTTTTATTATTTTTTATTTTTTTATTTTTTATTTTTTTATTTTTTTTTGATTATTTTTATCGCAAGAAGATGCCTTATTGCCTGTTGACAGAAGCCAAACAAACAGTCGTATTCCTTTCACCCTCACCTACCATCCACTCAACGACAGGATCAAAAAGATCATCTACAACAATTTTCGAATATTACAAGAAGACTCTCATACCAAGGATATATTTGAAGCACCTCCTCTTATGGCCATTCGTAGAGATAAGAACATCAAAGACACACTCGTCCGCACAAACCTCAAGACCAACGACCCACCTGGTACCTTTCCATGTAACCATCATCTTTGCCAAACATGTAAGCACATCAACGATTCCACAACCGTCACTAATGGAAACAGAACTTTTACCATCCGATCTGCATTCACATGTGCCTCATCATCCGTAGTTTATTGCATCACCTGCACCAAATGCAACATCCTGTATATTGGAGAGACGTCAAGACAAATAAACAACAGATTCGGTGAACATTTGAGGAATGTTAGGAACAGGACACATTTAGATGAGCAACACGAAAACGATCCGGACAGTAACATTTCACACCATTTCAATCTACCAAACCATTCTACCGATGACATGTCGATTCTTGGGCTTCTATATGCATCTACAGAAAGCACAAAAAGAAAAACATTGGAAAAACGGATCATTTTTGCACTTGGAACTTTGTATCCTTCAGGTAGACTGACGACGTGATTCCTTGTATTCGTTCAACATTTATAATCTGATGTTTTAATTTCACTCATACAAAGGACTCACGACCAAACAGATTCTAAACAGGGACTAAAATCTTATGAAAACTCAGAAGAAACTTAGAACATCTTCCATCCTACGAACGTCGAAAGAAAATTCGAACGTCTCTTCGAACGTCACTTCGAACGTTGCTTCGCTTCGAGAAATCGAACGTTGAACTAATGAGCCAATCAAACGCTACAAATAGGCACGTGGGTTGACCATATTAAGAAAGTAGCGATCTGATTGGTCGCGCCGTGAACGCGGCGGACTTGGCCTAATTAGTCCCTATTCTGAAGCGTAAGGACATAAGTCCCTCAACTGAAGCGATGACAACAACAACAACGAGCGTAAGTTAGAGGGGCTTATGTAATGTAGTCTATCCTTCAGGACTCAACAAGCACTTTACGTTTCTTCAATAACATTCTTTCCTACGTCACATCGATTCCCTTGAGCACTATCTTTATCCTTCGAATCTGTCCTTCTTTTTGCTTGATTAGTGTCGGTTCTATTAATTTTTCTTTGCTTGATAACGGGCTATGCTCGAAACGTCGCTACTTTCAATTCGCATCAAAGTGCTTATATTTTATGTTATTTACTTGTTTGTCTTTGTATTGTGGCACTACACGCAGCAAGAAGATTTTTTTGATCATTTAACGTTTAACAGCGTGACACAAGACCTTTACTAAGACTTACTTACTTGTTGCTGTCGTCTTGACTCATGCCGTCACTCAAGCATTCAAGTATTCAAGTATTCAAGAGATTCGACGTGACCTCAACCAGTTTACTCAACATTTCTCGGAGGACATCATCAACACATCGTATGAGCTCTCTACTTCAACATTTAAGAAGACCAGATTCACAAGCCATGTCCATTTCCTTAGCAGATGTTTACGATCAAAAATCATACCAAACGGATTCAGAATCAAATTTCATTCATCGTCTCAATCACACACCATCCAGAAACACTTAAACTCCTGCTCAAGAAACCTCATACGTTCTACACTACGAGATTACCAAGGCATCATCAAGGACCATTCAGCTAAGTTACCTAATTTAGTTAATCGTCTTCATTACTTTTGTAATGATCATGACATATTTCTTTCCATACGTAGGAAAATACATGAGCTCAACCAAACTCTATACAACAATCTTAAGGAAACTAAGGACCACAAATTTGAGGAACTTCAAAACACTTTTAATACTAACAGAAATGTCATTTCTAGCAATAATCAAACAAAATACATCGTTCAAACAATACCAGAAGATTTAATTCTGACGCAAGAAGAAAGAAATGTTTTAAAGAAAGGACTTAAATTCATCCCACTGAAGCAGAATGTAGATGAATTTCAAGCTAAGCATGATACAGAACTTTTCTTCCGCCGCCTTCGCCTTAAGGCACATTTTCACAGCAAAGACTCAGAAGAATCATCCCAAGAGTCCACAGATTCCACAGCTTCCAATGCCGAGACAGATGAAAGCACTACCATTAATAGCCTTTTCCCAACTAAATCAGTCTGGACCCCCAAGCCTGGCAAGTATTCAGCTCTGGACCTCTACATAGACAAATGCAGATATGAGATCTCACAAATAGATTTTAAAGCAAAATGTAAAAGGTCTAATTTAACTCCACAAGAATGGGCTGCTCTTAAGCACCTGAAATCAAGGGATGACATCGTCATTAAGCCTGCAGACAAAGGTGGACGCGTTGTTGTCTGGAGAAAGGACCTGTACATTGAAGAAGGCAATTCACAGCTACTAACGCAATCATACAAACATCTTCCGAAAAATGTAACCAAATCCTTCAACAAGACAATCATTAACTCCGTCAAAGAAGAAATGCACCTTGGAAACTTACCAACAAATGCAGATAAGCTGTACCTTCAGCATCCTCGAACATCAGCGTTTTACATGCTCCCAAAGATTCATAAACTCAATAACCCTGGTCGTCCTATTGTATCAGCTGTCTCCTGCCCTACATCACAAATCGCCTCCTACCTCGATAGCATTTTCACACCAATCAACCAACAACTGCCGACCTATGTTAAGGATACATCTCATGCCCTACGCTTGTTTAAAGAGTTCAGATTCAATGGCCCAAACCGGTTCCTGTTCACTATGGACGTCAAGTCGCTGTACACATGCATTCCACATGCAGATGGATTGATAGCATTAAAATTCTTCCTGGAACAACGATCAAAACAGTATCCGCCAACTAACACTCTTCTGCGCCTCGCTGAACTCGTTCTTACCACAAATACATTCTCCTTCAATGGTAGTTTCTATCTACAAACATCTGGAGTTGCAATGGGTAGTAAACTTGGTCCTAGCTATGCATGCCTTTTTGTCGGATATCAAGAATACCTGATCATGAATTCCTACCGTGGCCCATTTCCTTGCCTCATCAAAAGATACATGGATGACATTATTGGTGCCACTTCCCTTCCACTCGAGTCACTGCAAGAATTCATCAATTACACCAACAATTTCCACCCCGCTCTACAGTTTACCCACAATATCACTGAAGATAGCCTACCTTTCCTGGATCTCCGGCTCACAATTAAGGATGACACTATTTCTACCACAATTTACTACAAAGAAACTGATGCACACAGCTTCCTGGATTATGGTTCTTCGCACCCAAAAAAATGCAAAGATTCAATCCCTTATTCTCAGCTACGCCGTCTCCGTCGCATTTGTACTGCCGAAGAAGATTTTGATGCCAAAGCAAAGGAGATGTCCTCTTTCTTCCACCAAAACAACTATCCGGAGACCGTGACTGATTCAGCCCTTAAGAGAGTAAAAAAACTATCGCAAGAAGATGCCTTATTGCCTGTTGACAGAAGCCAAACAAACAGTCGCATTCCTTTCACCCTCACCTACCATCCACTCAACGACAGGATCAAAAAGATCATCTACAACAATTTTCGAATATTACAAGAAGACTCTCATACCAAGGATATATTTGAAGCACCTCCTCTTATGGCCTTTCGCAGAGATAAGAACATCAAAGACACACTCGTCCGCACAAACCTCAAGACCAACGACCCACCTGGTACCTTTCCATGTAACCATCATCTTTGCCAAACATGTAAGCACATCAACAATTCCACAACCGTCACTATTGGAAACAGAACTTTTACCATCCGATCTGCATTCACATGTGCCTCATCATCCGTAGTTTATTGCATCACCTGCACCAAATGCAACATCCTGTATATTGGAGAGACGTCAAGACAAATAAACAACAGATTCGGTGAACATTTGAGGAATGTTAGGAACAGGACACATTTAGATGAGCAACACGAAAACGATCCGGACAGTAACATTTCACACCATTTCAATCTACCAAACCATTCTACCGATGACATGTCGATTCTTGGGCTTCTATATGCATCTACAGAAAGCACAAAAAGAAAAACATTGGAAAAACGGATCATTTTTGCACTTGGAACTTTGTATCCTTCAGGACTCAACAAGCACTTTACGTATCTTCAATAACATTCTTTCCTACGTCACATCGATTCCCTTGAGCACTATCTTTATCCTTCGAATCTGTCCTTCTTTTTGCTTGATTAGTGTCGGTTCTATTAATTTTTCTTTGCTTGATAACGGGCTATGCTCGAAACGTCGCTACTTTCAATTCGCATCAAAGTGCTTATATTTTAAAGGATATTGTCGAATGAGAACTAAACTGAGATTTAACGATGAAGTGCAACAATTTTGTGTATATAGGCAAAGGAAATCTGTGAAATACAATTGAACGGAGATTTAAGGATGAAGTCTCCACAACTTCTGTTTATAGGCAAAACTTTAAAAATGGAACAGTCTGGGACTAGTAAATGAAAAGAAAGCAGGAAAATGGTTTCTTGACGCCATATTCTTGCTCTCTGACTGCTCTTGCTTGTTTCCTTGGCTTTGTTTACATGCTACTAAGAAGTTTTCAACGTAAAGTTACGGTAAGCGTTCGTTCATTTCTTCATTTATTTTTCCAAGCTGCAAATTTATTTTGATTCATTTTCATTGATAAAATACTGGCAAAGGTCAAATAACTTGTTTCAATAGTTTGTTCTGCTCCTTTGAATGGAATATTTGAAAATTCCTTCAAGTTGTCGATTTCCATTTTTGTTCCGGGGGTTTCTATTCCAAAGCGGGTGGATTGGCTAAAAATCGCCCTGAACCGGCATAGTGTGTGAAAATAGTCTCGTGTTGTGAATAGTGATCTCCCCCCTTTCCGCTGGACGACTTTATGAATGAAAACAGGTGGTAAATAATATTTGATTCTAGGAACACATTTCTGATTTGGTAACCTTTCGTGGAGTAGGAAGAGGAGCATTTTTGGAATAACGTAATGACGGTAGTATGTATGAGATGTTAAAACTGGGAAGCAACGAAAAGCTTTAATTTTACATCCGATCAAAATGCAATGAATATTAATTACATAGGGGATGTGACCCTAGAAAATAGCTACTTTGACAGTATAGTACAATGTTCTTTCGGGGTAGCTGATTGCGATAAAATGAGGGGTGCCGGTTCAGGGCGATATTATTCATTTAGGCTGATTTTTACCGTTGCTCCTTTAAGTTCTGGCTGTACTTCAAAAAGTGAGAAGATTAAGTAGATGAAGTGATACAGTAAACACCATGAAGTGAAGAATCTTCTGATGGAAAATTATTGTTTTAAGTCCCTATCTAACGCTCATGATAGGTTATTTATCTGAAAGGTGCCGATTCAGGGCGATGGTACTCTATAGGCAAAGCATTTCTTCAAAGTAGAAGTGGAGTGAAAGTGGAAGTGAAACAAATTTTAACAATGAAGTTGCAACAATTTGTGTTTGTGCCGAAAGAATATCTTAGAAATACAATGAAACAGAGGTTTAAGATTGAGCTTCTAACAGTATCTGCTATAGCCAAATAATCTCTTGGCAATAGAAGTGGAATGAAATTTAACGATGAAGTCGCTGCAATCTGTGTTTGTAGGCAGAGCATGTCTCGGAAGTAGAAGTGGAATGAAGTCAAGAATATGTTCTCAAAAAATTGCGTTTGTAGGAAAAACATGTTTTGGAAAAAGAAGTTGGATTAAATCTAACTATACAGCACCCCCCCCCCCCGACAAATAATTTGCAGATATTTGCTTCTTAGTTTTTGGAAAAAAATGCTGTGAACTGACAAAAATATTGAATAAACATAAATCAACCAAGTTCACAGGCAACACATTCTTGAGAATAGAAGTAAAATCAAATTCAACGATGAAATGACCAAAAATCTGTGCACAATACACAAATTGTTGGATGTTATAGCAGTAGAATGAAATTTAGCTCGGAAGGTCCAACAATTTAGTTATAAGCAAAGCATGCGCTCGGAGTACAGCTAGAAAGAAATTAACTATGAATGATAAACGATTTATGTTTATTGGTAAAGCATGTCTTAGAAATAGAACTGGTATGAAATTGAGATAAGAAATCCCGACCACTTGTGTTTATGAGATGAGCATGTGTTCAAAATAGAACTGTATTGAAATTTATCTACTGCCAATGAATGCCTTAAAAATAAAACGGGAATGAAGTCCAACGATCATGTCCCAACAATGCATGTGTATGGAAGGGGAATATCTTAGAAACAGATTAAGAATGAAACTTAACTATGGAGTCCCCATAATGTTTATATTGCAAATGAGTGTCTTAAAAATAAAACGGGAATGAAATTCAACTGTTATGTCCCTACAATGCATTTGTAAGGAAGAGGAATATCTTAGAAAGAGATATTTCTAAGATATTTCTAAGAATGAAACTTAACAATGGAGTCCCAATGATGTGTATATTGCAAAAGAGTGTCTTGAAAATAAAACAGGAATGAAATTCAACTATCATATCCCCACAATGCATGTGTATGGAAGGGGAAAATCTTAGACAGAGATTAAGAATGAAACTTAATTATTAAGTTCCCAGAATGTGGTATTGCCAATGTCTGTCTTCCAAATAAACAGCAATGAAGTTCAACTATCAAGTTTCGACAATGTGTGTATTGTCAATGAACTTCTTGGAAATAAAACAGCAATGAGGCTAAATATGAGGTCTCCACAAAGTTTGTGAATAACAAAAGAATATCTTCGAACGAAATTAAGGATGAACTCCACAGTGAAGCCCCAACAATGTGTGTATTGCAAATGAATGTCTTTTAAGTAAATCAGAAAAATAAAGAACCATCATGGTTCATATGTTGTATGTGTATTTTAAAAGAATATCTTCGAAAGAGATTAAGAATACTTAACTATGGAGTCCCCATAATGTGTGTATTGCAAATGAGTATCTTAAAATAAAATGGGAATGAAGTTCAACTATCATGTTCTCACAATGCATGTGTATAGAAGGGAACTTAACTATGGAGTGCCCATGATGTGTGCATTGCAAATGAGTGTCTTAAAAATCAAACGGGAATGAACTTTAAGTATCATGTCCCCACAATGCATGTGTATTGAAAATGAATTGGAAAGACAATAAAAATGAGGCTTAACTATGATGTCCCTACAATGTGTGTATTGCAAATGAGTGCCTCAAAGATAAAACGGGAATGAAATCTAACTAGAGGGGTGTCGCCCTTATTGAGGGAATTTTACGTTGGCGAAATATTCCTGCTGAATGAAAAAAATCTCAGAACGAAACTTACCATAAACACCTTCGTAAATTCTTCCCTGTTGTTGATATAAAATATATTTGTCTTTAAGAGCGAGCTACTCGAGAACATAGTGGTCGAGAGGGCCTAAATTCCCAACATCGTCCTGGTTGCCGGTGTCAAAACTTCTCCCATGGTTTCAGGTAAATTTACGATAACTTGCTGCGAAAATTATCAGCATATGAATGATTAAAGAATTTTTGCTGCTATCAAATTTTTTCTGATTGTGTTGACTATGTTTCGTTATCCTAAACACTGAACTTAGTTGCAGCATTCGGTCAAAGACTTTTCAAGCCAGCTGACATCAAGTTTTCCTGTTTCCGTGAACTGAACGTGCTTCAATCAATTTATGATATAAAAATATATTTTTGATAGAACAAACCTGTTTTTGCGCCGCAATGTGTCCTTTTACAAGAAAAAGTAATCGCCTGTCATGCGTTGGCAGCTAAGATTTCCTTCAAGAACCGGAATATACCACAGTACCCTCAACCAGAGCGACTTTAGGCCACTCAGATGGCTTGCAACAAGAAGCCTGTCGTGGCGGAAGCGCATTTCATATCTCTGAAGCTACATGAAATACTTATTCTGGACAAACAGAGCTTAGTGAGAGGCCTTTTGTTTGCTGTAAAAGTTTTAACAACGTCGAGAAACAAAGCAAAAAGAAAACTGTGCAACAAAAAGTGAAAGGAAAGATGCGCGATAGTTACAGCTACATCTCAGGTGAGCTTCTTTATGCACTTTTCCCTCTGTTGGTGGAAGAGATTTTAAGAAACACAAACAAGAAAAGATTTAGCACATGGCGTCACCAAAATATATTTGCACGTTTTTTGGTTCTAACTACACTCAAACTCCTGTAATGTAGCAACATACGCAGGACAGTTAAAATCGGTCAAACCGGGTTTACCCTCAACCATGGTGATACCCCTCTATATAATCTCTCCACAACCTATGTGTATAGAAAATGAATATATTCGAAATAGATTAAGAATGAAACTTAAGTATGAAGTCCAAACAATGTGTGTATTGCCAATGAATCTCCTCAAGAGAAAACGGGAGTGAAATTTAACTATCATGTCCCCACAATATATGCGTATCAAAAAAGATGATCTTTGAAAGATATTGAGAATAAATATCAATAATGAAGTCCCCATAATGTGTGTATTGCGAATGAATCTCTTAAAGATCAAACGGGAATGAAATTTAACTATCATGTCCCCACAATATATGTTTATCCAAAAAGATAATCTTTGAAAGATATTGAGAATAAACATAAATAATGAAGTCCCCACAATGTGTGTATTGCCAATGAATCTCTTCAAGAGAAAACGGGAGTGAAATTTAACTATCATGTCCCCACAATATATGTGTATCAAAAAAAATTATATTGGAAAGATATTGAGAATAAACATCAATAATGAAGTCCCCACAATGTGTGTATTGCCAATGAATCTCTTCAAGAGAAAACGGGAGTAAAATTTAACTATCATGTCCCTACAATATATATGTATCAAAAAAGATAATCTTTGAAAGATATTGAGAATAAACATCAATAATGAAGTCCCCACAATGTGTGTATTGCCAACGAATCTCTTAGGGAGAAAACGGGAATGAAATTTAACTATCATGTCCCCACAATATATGTGTATCAAAAAAGATGATCTTTGAAAGATATTGAGAATAAACAAGCATAAGGAAGTCCCCACAATGTGTGTATTGCCAATGAATCTCTTCAAGAGAAAACGGGAGTGAAATTTAACTATCATGTCCCAACAATATATGTGTATCAAAAAAGATAATCTAAGAAAGATATAGGGAATAAACATGGATAAGGAAGTCCCCACAATGTAAGTATTCCCAATGAATCTCTTAGAGATCAAACGGGAATAAAATTTAACGATAAAGTCCGAACAAAGGCACAGTAAATCTTCACAAAGGAATTTTCAATAAAATTCACTCTTTACTACAAACAATTTTGCTGTTTATAGAAAAATTGTACGTGCGAAATAAACCTGGAGTAAAATTTAACTATTAAAACCCCATGATTTTAGATTATAACAAAGAATGTCTTTAAAATAGAACTGGAATGACATTTAACCATTATGTCGCAACAGTTAAAATGCACACTAAGCTTATCTACGGAGTCAAATCAAAATGAGATTTAGTTATGGGATCCCCAAACACGTTCTCTAAAGACAAAGCATATCTTCCCAAGAAACTCTAATGACACTTAACCATGAAGCCAATTAAGTCGCCACAATTTGTTCTCATAGGGCGAAGAATGCCATCAAAATAGAACTAGAATGAAATTTAACAGTGAAGTCGCCTCCATTTGTGTTTATAGGCAAACCATATCTTCGAAATAGAACTAAAATAAATATGGTGAAGGAGTCCCAACAATTAGTGTTTGTTGGCAAAGCATGTCTCAGAAATAGAAGTGGGATTAAATCTAACTATAAAGTTTCAACAGTTTGTGTTTCTAAGCAAAGCATGTCTTGAAAATAGAACTGAACTGAAATAACTACATATAACTACAAAAGCTGTGTTTATAGGCAAGAATGTCTTTGAAATAGAACTGGAATGAGGTCACCACAGTTCGTGTTCATAGGCAAAGCATATCCTTGACATAGAAGTAAAGTGAAATGTTACTATGATGGCCCAACAATTTTCGTTTATAGGCAAATCAAATCTTCAAAAAACCGTAATGAAATTTAACTATCAATTTGCTGCAATTTGCTTTTATGAGCTAAATAAGAAGTCGCATCGATTTACTAATAGATAAAGAAAGTCTTTGATATAGAAAAAGTCCCGGAATAAAATTTAACAACGAAGTCCCATGATTTTTGCCAATAAGCAAAGCACATCTTAAAAATGGAACTGCAATGACCTTTGCCATAGAATTCCCAACACTTTCTGTTGACTGGTAAAGCATGCCTTCGAAATCACAGTGGAATGAAATTAAGTTAGGAAGTCTTAGCAATGTCAGTTTAAGGACAAAGAATGTCTTCGAAATAGAACTCAAAAGAAATTCAATGATCACATTGCCACAATTCATGTTTATAGCAAATGCATATCTTCAACATAGCATTGGAACAAATTTCGACGATGAAAGCCCGACTATTTGCGTTTATAGTCAAAGAATGTCTATGGACTGCAACTGGAATAAAATGCAAAGATGAAGTCACCATCATTTGTGTTTATAGGCCACGAAAATCTTCGACATAGAACTAGAATGAGCTTTAACAATGAAGTACCGACAATTTGTTTGTAAAAACAAAGCATGTCTTTGATACAGCAGTGGAGTTAAATTTAAGCATGGTGTAGCCAACGTTAATGTTTATGGGCAAGACAGCCCTTTGAAATAGAACAACAACCTATTCTTACAAGTCACTACATTATATGTTCACAGGTCGAGCATATCTTCGATATAAAACTAACATGAGACTTAACGATTATTTACAGATTGTGATCATAGGAAAAGAATGTCTTTGACATGGAGGTGGAATGAACTTGAATGATAAAATCGCCACAATTATAGTATACAAACATAGCATATCTTCAAAAAAAGTGAAATGAAATTTAAGAATGATGCACTACGATCTGTATTTGAAGGCAAAGCATGTCTCATAAACAGAATTGGAATAACTAGAAATGTTCCAACAGTTGTGTTTATGGACAAAGTATGTCTTCGACATAGCAAAGAATATCTGGAACATAGGAATGGAATGAACGGCAACGACGAAATCACCACAATTTCTGTTTGTGGTAAAGCATATTTCGAAGCAGAACTACAATGAGATTTAACAGTGAAGCTCCAGTAATTTCTGCTTATAATCAAATCACGTCTTGGAAATAGAAGTGAATGAAATTCAACAATGAAGTAGCTGCAATTTGCGTTTTGGAGCTCTTTCAAATAGAACTAAAACCAAATGCAATGGTGAATTCCCCACAACATGTGCTCCTAGGACAAGCATATCTTCAAAATAGAGATAAAATGAGATTTAATTATTAAGTTCCAACGACTTCTGTTTATAGTAAAATCATGTCTTGCAAATGAAACTGAAATTTAAAAATGAAGTCGATACAATTTGTGTTTATGGTCAAAAGGTCCCTTTCAAATAACACTTGAAGCAGAAGTGACAATGAATTTGCCACAATATGTCTTTATGCCTCAATATATCTTCGAAATAAAACTAACGTTTGAGTTAATTATTGCGTCCAACAATTAGTGTTCATAGGCAAAGGAAAGCTTCAAAATAGAAGTAAATAGAGATTTAACGATAAGGTCACCCAATTTGCGTCTATAGGCAGAGCATGTCTTCGAAGTACAAACAGAATTAACTTTAACAATAAAGTCTGCACAATTTCTGTTTAAAGCCAAAGCCTTTCTTGGAAATAGAAGTGAAATAAAATTTAACAATGATGCGTCACAGTTTATGTTTATGCAAAAAGCAACCCTTTGAAATAGAAGTAGAACCAAATGTAAGCATGAAGTCGCCACAATGTGTGTTTATAGGCCAAGCATATTTTGAATGAGAGCTAAACTGGGATTTAAGGATGAAAACACCAGACTTTGGTTGATATGCAAAGCACATCTTCAAAGTAGAAGTGAAATGAAAGTTATTGATCATGTTCCACAACTCCTATGTACAGTAAATCCCCGCATAGAAATCCCCGCCTATAACAACTAACTTTTTTGAGAGCCAGGCTGAAATAGGTTCTTATTTCAAAGACACTAATTACTAATATCAGGGCATAGAGGTTCTTATTTGAAGGGTGACTCGTGCAAGCCGTTCAGAGTCTTACAAAAGATGTTCAGCCCTGTTATTTGTTTCAGAAGGGTTCACATGGACATTAAAACTAATTGGAGAGGATAATCAACATTTAACAGCCAAATGGGACCAACATTAACCGGGTAATCATAGTCAAAAATCAACTTTGCTACCCCTACCATAAAAACCTATGTTTCATCAAACTGAATCAGGTTCTTAATTGCAAGGTGCATAATTTAGGAAAAACAGCCTCTAGGTTCTTATTTTGGTTGGTTCTTATATGCAGGGATTTACTGCAAGGCAAGTATTTGTAGTAAAGGTGGAGTGAAATTTAAAAAGGAAGTCCCAAAGGTTAACGAATAACTCACATAAGTGTCTCTTTGCAGGCAAAGCACCTAATCGTATTAGATGTAAAATGAAATTTTGAGATTAAGTAGCCACAAATTGCGTTTACATGTAAAGCATAACATGGAAAAAGAAGTTAAATGAGATTTAAGCCTATTTTGGTTGGGGGACAAATTTGACCCCCGGCCCCTAGTAGACTCTTTTAAATAACTCTGCCAGGAAGACATTTATAGAGATAAAACTTCTTGACGTTTTGCAACTACTTATTGTGCAACTTTCTCGAAAAGTTTCATTGAAATATTTTGAAAATGAGGGAGCGGGAGACAATTTTCTGGGACTGACCCTGGAAAAATCGCAAATTCTCAGATCTCAATCATCGCGAAAAAAAGAGCATAAGTTGAATATATTGCACATTTCTTCCGTAGTGTAGTGTTATTTGATGCATCCTATCACAATTATCATGTTTGGATGCAACATGTGCTCCAAATGTAACTTTATCGTGATTTTCCTGATTTTGGCCAATTCTACCGCTTTTCTTGACCACACAAAGGAACATGCTGACGTGAGCAAAAATGACGGCCATTCTTAGGTTAATTTTTATATTCACAGAAAGTTCATGCCTGAGGCTATTAGCACACCAAATTTGGTCGCTCTGTATATTACCAGTCAAGAGTTCAGTAGGGGGCTTTTTGCCCCCCCCAAACCAAAATAGGACTATCAAATAGCCCAACCACAACAGGGTTAACAATGAACTGGAAACAACATATATCTTTTATGGCTAATGTATCTTTTGGAAACAGAAGTGGAATTAAACTTAGCAATAAAGTCACCACAATTTGTGATTTTAGGCATTGAGCATATCTCGCAAATAGAAGTGGAATGGAATTCAACTAGAATTTTCCAACAGTTACGTTTCAAGCCAAAGAAAGTCTTGACAAAATAGATGGAATGAAATTTAACGATCAAGGCTCATTATTTTGTGTTCATAGGCAAAGTATGTCTTGGAAATAGAAGTTAAATGAACTTTAACGATGAAATCGCCATAATTTGTGTTTATGGGCAACGAATATCTTAGAAATAGAAGCAGAATGAAATTTAAGAATGACATCATCACAATTTGTGCTTGACGGCAAAAAGAGTCTAACAAACAGAAATGGAAGTGAAATTTAACGAGAACGTTCCAACAGTTGCGTTTATAGACAAAGCAAGTGTTCAAAGAAGAACTAGGATGAAATTTAACGATCAAGCCGCAAAAATTTCTGTTTATAGGCAAATAATATCTTCACCATAAAAGTTGAATGAACTTTGACAATGAAATCGCCACAATTTCTATCCATGCAAAGAATATTTCGAAATAGAACTAAACTGAGATTTAACAATGAAGCTCCAGCAATTTCTACTTATAATCAAATCACATCTTGGAAATAGAAGTAGAATGAAATCTAACAATAAAGTCACTACAATTTGCGTTTATAGAAAAAGAACTCTTTCAAATAGAACTAAAGCAGCATGCAACAATGGATTTTCCGCAATATGTTTTCATAGGTTACGCTCATCTTCAAAATAGAACTAAAATGAGATATTCCAACAATTTCAGTTTATAGTGAAATCATGTCGTGCAAATAAAACTGAAATTTAGCAATGAAAATGCGACAATTTGTGTTTATGGTCAAAGGATCTCTCTCAAATAATACTTCAAGGAAATGACGATAAAGTTGCCACAATATGAGTATATAGCCCAGTTTGTCTTTGAAATAAAACTAATGTGAGAGTTAATTGTATCGGCCAACAATTAGTGTTTATAGGCAAAAAGGAATCATTGGAAATAGAAGAAAATTGAAATTTAATGATGAGTCATCAGAATTTGCGCCTATAGGCAGAGCATGTCTTTAAAGTAGAGGCATAACAAACCGTAACAATAAAGTTCCAACAGCTTCTGTTTACAGCTAAAGCCTCTCTTGGAAAAAGAAACGAAATAAAGGTCAACAGTAAAGCGCCACAAATGTTTCTAGGCGGAGCAACCCTTTGAAATAGAAGTAGAACCAAATGTAACAATAAAGTCACCACAATATGTGTTCATAGGCCAAGCATGTTTTTGAATGAGATCTGCAATGAGATTTAATAAGGAAATCCAATAATTTGTGTCCATAGATAAAGGAAATTGTCGAGATAGAGCTAGAATGACCTTTAACGATGAAGTAGAAACAATTTGTATTATGGGCAAAAAACCTCTTTCATATAATTATAAACCAGCACCAAATGTAGTAATGAAGTCGCCAGAATATGTGTCTGCAAGCGTAGCATACTTTGAATGAGAGCTAAGCTGATATTCAAGGATAAATTCGTCAAAATTTGTGTTTGTGTGCAAATCATATCTTCGAAATAGGGGTGGAATGAAAGTTGTTGATCAAGACCCTACAATTTCTTATAATAGGCACAGCCAATCTTCAAAGTAGAGGTGGAACAAAATCTAATGATGGAGTCTGAGCCATTTGTAGGAAAAGCATATCTTCGAGACAGAAGAATTTGAGCGATGAACTCACGAAAGTTTCGGTTTACAGGGGAAACAACTCTTTGAAGTAGAAGTGAAATTAAATCATGCGATGAAGTCGCCACAGTTTGCATTATATCGAAAGCATACCTTGGAAAAACCAAAAAGAGATTTAACAATGAACTTCGAAAAATATCAAATATGGCCAAAGTATCTTAAGGATTTAGAAGTGGAATTAAATTTAACTTGAATTTCGCTGCAACTCGTGTTTGTAGGTATAGAACATACCTCGCAAATAGAAGTAGGATGAAAATTAACTTGCATGTTGGAGCAGCTGCGTTCATACACGAAGAAAGTGTTCAACAAAAAACTAACATTAGATTTAACAATCAAGTCTCAACTTTTTGGATTTATATTCAAAGTATGTCTTGGACATAGAAGTGGAATGCGCTTTAACGATGAAATATAGGCAAAGAAATATAGAAATTTAACTATCATGTCCCCACAATATATGTGTATCGAAAAAGATAATCTTTGAAAGATATTGAGCATAAACATTACTAGTGAAGTCCCCACAATGTGTGTATTGGCATTGAATCTCTTGAAGATAAAACGGGAATGACATTTAACTATCATGTTCCCACAATATATGTGTATCAACGAAATAATCTTTGAAAGATATTGAGAATAAACATCAATAATTAAGTCCCCACAATGTGTGCATTGCCAATGAATCTCTTAAAGATTAAACGGGAATTAAATTTAACAATCATGTCCCCACAATATATGTGTATCGAAAAAGATCATCTTTCTTGAAGATAAACATTACTAATGAAGTCCCCACAATGTGTGTATTGCCAATGAATCTCTTCAAGAGAAAACGGGAGTGAAATTTAATTATCATGTCCCCACAATATGTATGTATCAAAAAAGATAATCTTTGAAAGATATTGAGAATATACATTAATAATGAAGTCCCCACAATGTGTGTATTGCCAATGAATCTCTTCAAGAGAAAACGGGAGTGAAATTTAATTATCATGTCCCCACAATGTATGTGTATCAAAAAAGATAATATTTGAAAGATATTGAGAATATACATCAATAATGAAGTCCCCACAATGTGTGTATTGCCAATGAATCTCTTCAAAAGAAAACGGGAGTGAAATTTAACTATCATGTCCCCATAACATATGTGTATCAAAAAATTATATTGGAAAGATGTTGAGAATAAACATCAATAATGAAGTCCAAACAATGTGTGTATTGCCAATGAATCTCTTGAAGAGAAAACAGGAATGAAATTTAAATATCATGTCCCCACAATGTATGCGTATCAAAAAAGATAATCTTTGAAAGATATTAAGAATATACATCAATAATGAAGTCCCCACAATGTGTGTATTGCCAATGAATCTCTTCAAGAGAAAATGGGAATGAATTTGAACTATCATGTTCCCACAATATATGTGTATCAAAAAAATAATCTTTAAAAGATATTGAGAATAAACATCAATAATGAAGTCCCCACAATGTGTGTATTGCCAATGAATCTCTTGAAGATAAAACGGGAATGAAATTTAACTATCATGTCCCCACAATATATGTGTATCGAAAAAGATCATCTTTGAAAGATATTGAGCATAAACATTACTAGTGAAGTCCCCACAATGTGTGTATTGGCATTGAATCTCTTGAAGATAAAACGGGAATGAAATTTAACTATCATGTTCCCACAATATATGTGTATCAACGAAATAATCTTTGAAAGATATTGAGAATAAACATCAATAATTAAGTCCCCACAATGTGTGTATTGCCAATGAATCTCTTAAAGATTAAACGGGAATGAAATTTAACTATCATGTCCCCACAATATATGTGTATCGAAAAAGATCATCTTTGAAAGATATTGAGCATAAACATTACTAATGAAGTCCCCAAAATGTGTGTATTGGCATTGAATCTCTTGAAGATAAAACGGGAATGAAATTTAACTATCATGTTCCCACAATATATGTGTATCAAAAAAATAATCTTTAAAAGATGTTAAGAATAAACATCAATAATGAAGTCCCCACAATGTGTGTATTGCCAATGAATCTCTTGAAGATAAAACGGGAATGAAATTTAACTATCATATCCCTACAATATATGTGTATCAAAAAAATTATATTGGAAAGATATTGACAATAAACATCAATAATTACGTCCCCACAATGTGTGTATTGCCAATGATTCTCTTCAAAAGAAAACGGGAATGAAATTTAATTATCATGTCCCCACAATATATGTGTATCAAAAAAATAATCTTTAAAAGATATTGAGAATAAACATCAATAATGAAGTCCCCACAACGTGTGTATTGCCAATCAATCTCTTGAAGATAAAACGGGAATGAAATTTAACTATCATGTTCCCACAATATATGTGTATCAAAAAAATAATCTTTAAAAGATATTAAGAATAAACATCAATAATGAAGTCCCCACAATGTGTGTATTGCCAATGAATCTCTTGAAGATAAAACGGGAATGAAATTTAACTATCATGTCCCCACAATACATGTGTATCGAAAACGATCATCTTTGAAAGATATTAAGCATAAACATTACTAATGAAGTCCCCAAAATGTGTGTATTGGCATTGAATCTCTTGAAGATAAAACGGGAATGAAATTTAACTATCATGTTCCCACAATATATGTGTATCAAAAAAATAATCTTTAAAAGATATTGAGAATAAACATCAATAATGAAGTCCCCACAATGTGTGTATTGCCAATGAATCTCTTGAAGATAAAACGGGAATGAAATTTAACTATCATGTCCCCACAATATATGTGTATCGAAAAAGATCATCTTTGAAAGATATTGAGCATAAACATTACTAGTGAAGTCCCCACAATGTGCGTATTGGCATTGAATCTCTTGAAGATAAAACGGGAATGAAATTTAACTATCATGTTCCCACAATATATGTGTATCAACGAAATAATCTTTGAAAGATATTGAGAATAAACATCAATAATTAAGTCCACACAATGTTTGTATTGCCAATGAATCTCTTAAAGATTAAACGGGAATTAAATTTAACTATCATGTCCCCACAATATATGTGTATCGAAAAAGATCATCTTTCTTGAAGATAAACATTACTAATGAAGTCCCCACAATGTGTGTATTGCCAATGAATCTCTTCAAGAGAAAACGGGAGTGAAATTTAATTGTCATGTCCCCACAATATGTATGTATCAAAAAAGATAATCTTTGAAAGATATTGAAAATATACATTAATAATGAAGTCCCCACAATGTGTGTATTGCCAATGAATCTCTTCAAGAGAAAACGGGAGTGAAATTTAATTATCATGTCCCCACAATGTATGTGTATCAAAAAAGATAATATTTGAAAGATATTGAGAATATACATCAATAATGAAGTCCCCACAATGTGTGTATTGCCAATGAATCTCTTCAAAAGAAAACGGGAGTGAAATTTAACTATCATGTCCCCATAACATATGTGTATCAAAAAATTATATTGGAAAGATGTTGAGAATAAACATCAATAATGAAGTCCCCACAATGTGTGTATTGCCAATGAATCTCTTGAAGAGAAAACAGGAAAGAAATGTAAATATCATGTCCCCACAATGTATGTGTATCAAAAAAGATAATCTTTGAAAGATATTAAGAATATACAACAATAATGAAGTCCCCACAATGTGTGTATTGCCAATGAATCTCTTCAAGAGAAAATGGGAATGAATTTGAACTATCATGTCCCCACAATATATGTGTATCAAAAAAGATAATCTTTGAAAGATATTGAGAATAAAAATCAATAATGAAGTCCCCACAATGTGTGTATTGCCAATGAATCTCTTCAAGAGAAAATGGGAATGTATTTTAACTATCATGTCCCCACAATATATGTGGATCAAAAAAGATAATCTTTGAAAGATATTGAGAATATACATCAATAGTGAAGTCCCCACAATGTGAGTATTGCCAATGAATCTCTTCAAGAGAAAACAGGATTGAAGTTTAACTATCATGTCCCCAGAATATATGTGTATCAAAAAAGATCATCTTTGAAAGATATTGAGCATAAACATTACTAGTGAAGTCCCCACAATGTGTGTATTGGCATTGAATCTCTTGAAGATAAAACGGGAATGACATTTAACTATCATGTCCCCACAATATATGTGTATCCAAAAAGATAATCTTTGAAAGATATTGAGAATAAAAATCAATAATGAAGTCCCCACAATGTGTGTATTGCCAATGAATCTCTTCAAGAGAAAATGGGAATGAATTTTAACTATCATGTCCCCACAATATATGTGTATCAAAAAAGATAATCTTTGAAAGATATTGAGAATATACATCAATAGTGAAGTCCCCACAATGTGAGTATTGCCAATGAATCTCTTCAAGAGAAAACGGGATTGAAGTTTAACTATCATGTCCCCACAATATATGTGCATCAAAAAAGATAATCTTTGAAAGATATTGAGAATAAACATTAATAATGAAGTCCCCACAATGTGAGTATTGCCAATGAATCTCTTCAAGAGAAAACGGGATTGAAGTTTAACTATCATGTCCCCACAATATATGTGTATCCAAAAAGATAATCTTTGAAAGATATTGAGAATAAACATTAACAATGAAGTCCCAACAATGTTTGTATTGCAAATGAATATCTTAAAGATAAAACGGAAATGAAAGTTGACTACCGTGCCCCCACAATAGATCCCCCCAATAGATTTCCGGATGGCTGACCACAGAGGCCTGACCTCACCTTACCCTCCTTCAGAAGGGATGTTAAACTGGGGGTGCAATGCCTGGATGCTGCATGCAAACTGGGCCCAAATTAGCTTTCAGTAGCTAGAAATCCTGAAAAGCCCATTCAAAGCAAATTGAAAAACAAAAACAAATAAATTTCATTATGACTTTCTCTCTAATTGGCATTGCTAAAGCATATCATAAAACTAAAACACATATGTGCATGCGTACATTGAGGCAGTATGCTTCAAAGTTGGTCTAAATCTGATAGAATGAGGGTGTTGTTTCTAAGTTGCCATGCGACATACTTGGGGTTATCAATATCTCGTTTAGCATGCTCTTTCATTGCCCAATATGTTTGTGGCAGGCTAATGCCCTTTCCTTCTGTTTTTGTGCTTTGATATTGAACTAATTTCAGAACAATTAAAAATAAACAGTAAAATAAACAACAATAATATAAACAATTCGGACTTCAAAGTTTGTAGCCAAGTAGTGTTTTTCAAACAATGACTATGACACTTTAGCAACAAGTTCTCAGGAATTGGATATAGGCTGATCATTACTTCATAAAATATGTGCATATTGTACATGAATTGTCCAAAAATTTGCATTTACATCCATTTCTGAACAAACTTAAAAGAGTAAGAGAGTTACCTATTTCTTTGTCTTGACTTGAAGCATGAGAAATCTCTTTTCAGCCAGTCTTTATGAATGGAGTCTGATTCTTCTGACACATTCTAAAACGCCTTTCTGAAAGGCAGGATATGTGCAAAAGTTATTTGAACACACCTGGGCAGAACCATGTAAAGTGCACAAGTAGTTAATCCAATTTACTATGTTTGCATCCCTTATTTAAGTACAACAATGTATAAAACTGGTAAAGAACAATACAGTTGTAAAATCTTTCACCGCAAGGTGCATTCTATGTCAAATTCACTCCTTATGTAACTCAACTGAGAGGAAATCAATTTTCAGTTTACATGTTTTAATGGAATTTTTGTGGTTACATTGTAGCCTCTACTTCCACTTCAACTTAACAGCCTTCTGCCAACAGTGCTTGAATTTGATAATTCTATTTCCTTAATCATAGCCACTGAAAAAAGTTATTTCCTTTCAACAGTCTAATGTAGTTCAATATCTAGCAATGTAAGGGTTATCCCTCCTGATGTTGATGCCAAATATCTATAACCTTTCTGCTCTGTGCGATTTTGTTTCCTTTAAAGATAGTGCCATTTGTGTGTTCATAGTAACATAACCTTTTTGTGCCTCCCCCTGCCCTTTAAGGACTTCCCAACAAGGGGAAGGTCAGATCATAATGATTCAACTGGATACAAGTAACATTAATCTCCAAACAAACTGAAGGACCTGAGCTTTTTGACAGTCAACTAGCCTATACATAAAACAAAATGAAACATCAGTAAATTACAGCAAGTATTACTTGAAAACTTTATCCGTGGCTAAGTGTATAGGACATGATGAACAAAAGTACATCAATGTGTGTGGTCTTACAGATATACAATACAGTTGACATGCAGTTTAATGCTGCTGGCCTACTACTACTGGCCTGGCAAGAAGAGTGTAAGCTCCACTCTTTTCATTAATCTTCGTCCCCCTTGGTCACAAACATCACTATTTGCAACATATAATTCCCACGTTTAACAAAAATTTTATTGGCTCCTACAAGTAGGGCTAATTTTCATCATTGGCGAGATAGAAGAGGAAAGGGTGTAGGCCTACTAGACCAATTGATGATAGAACAACCAATAAATCAACAAAAACAAGTCAAAAGGTCTTGCCTTGAGATAAACGTACTGCTTACCTGTGTTGTCAACACTGAAACAGGGATCTTAAGTTAGCTTGTCATCTTCTGCTTATCTCTGGTAGAGTTGCTAGCTGTTTTCATACCACAACCCTCGCGCCAATGTGAAGAAGTACAAAAGAAACAAAAGAAAACGCGCCAAACCTACCTGCAAACGAGGCTACACATTTAGCCTCATTCATAAACTAGGGTTAGGGTCAGGGTTAGGGTTAGGGTTATTTTCCTGGAAATCTTCCCTCAAAATGCACAAAATACTTTCTAATTGAATTATTTCGATCCAATACTATCAATCTACACCCAAATAGCTTTCAAATGGTGTGTACTTTTTTTGATAAAGACCTGTTTCTGAAAGGCCTGGATGAATGTGATCGCTCAAAATGCGTAAAAACACATAATTCAATTTTTCACCTGTCAAATTTTCTAATTGAATAATTTCAATCAAATATCATTAATCTACACCAAAAGAGCTTTCAAATGGTGTATAGCTTTTATAAAAACTCGCTTCTGAAAGGCCTGAAAATCATCTCTCAAAATACGCAAAAACCAATCTTTTCAAATTTTCATTCGCGAAATTTTCTAATTTAATAATTTGGATCAAATATCGTTAATCTACAGCAAAAGAGCTTTCAAATGGTGTATAACTTTTATAAAAACCCGTTTCTGAAAGGCCTGCAAATCATCTCTCAAAATACGCAAAAACCAATCTTTTCAAATTTTCATTCGCGAAATTTTCTAATTTAATAGTTTGGATCAAATATCATTAATCTACACCAAAAGAGCTTTCAAATGGTGTATAACTTTTATAAAAACCCGTTTCTGAAAGGCCTGAAAATCATCTCTCAAAATACGCAAAAACCAATCTTTTCAAATTTTCATGCGCGAAATTTTCTAATTTAATAGTTTGGATCAAATATCGTTAATCTACACCAAAAGAGCTTTCAAATGGTGTATGACTTTTATAAAAACCCGTTTCTGAAAGGCCTGAAAATCATCTCTCAAAATACGCAAAAACCAACGTTTCAAATATTCATGCGTGAAATTTTCTAATTTGATACTTTGGATCAAATATCATTAATCTACACCAAAAGAGCTTTCAAATGGTGTATAACTTTTATAAAAACCCGTTTCTGAAAGGCCTGAAAATCATCTCTCAAAATACGCAAAAACCAACTTTTCAAATTTTCATGCGCGAAATTTTCTAATTTAATAATTTGGATCAAATATTGTTAATCTACACCAAAAGAGCTTTCAAATGGTGTATAACTTTTATAAAAACCCGTTTCTGAAAGGCCTGCAAATCATCTCTCAAAATACGCAAAAACCAATCTTTTCAAATTTTCATTCGCGAAATTTTCTAATTTAATAGTTTGGATCAAATATCGTTATTCTACAGCAAAAGAGCTTTCAAATGGTGTATAACTTTTATAAAAACCCGTTTCTGAAAGGCCTGAAAATCATCTCTCAAAATACGCAAAAACCAATCTTTTCAAATTTTCATTCGCGAAATTTTCTAATTTAATAATTTGGATCAAATATCGTTAATCTACAGCAAAAGAGCTTTCAAATGGTGTATAACTTTTATAAAAACCCGTTTCTGAAAGGCCTGCAAATCATCTCTCAAAATACGCAAAAACCAATCTTTTCAAATTTTCATTCGCGAAATTTTCTAATTTAATACTTTGGATCAAATATCGTTATTCTACAGCAAAAGAGCTTTCAAATGGTGTAAAACTTTTATAAAAACCCATTTCTGAAAGGCCTGCAAATCATCTCTCAAAATACGCAAAAACCAATCTTTTCAAATTTTCATTCGCGAAATTTTCTAATTTAATAGTTTGGATCAAATATCGTTATTCTACAGCAAAAGAGCTTTCAAATGGTGTATAACTTTTATAAAAACCCGTTTCTGAAAGGCCTGCAAATCATCTCTCAAAATACGCAAAAACCAACTTTTCAAATTTTCATGCGCGAAATTTTCTAATTTAATAGTTTGGATCAAATATCGTTAATCTACACCAAAAGAGCTTTCAAATGGTGTATGACTTTTATAAAAACCCGCTTCTGAAAGGCCTGAAAATCATCTCTCAAAATACGCAAAAACCAACGTTTCAAATATTCATGCGTGAAATTTTCTAATTTGATACTTTGGATCAAATATCATTAATCTACACCAAAAGAGCTTTCAAATGGTGTATAACTTTTATAAAAACCCGTTTCTGAAAGGCCTGAAAATCATCTCTCAAAATACGCAAAAACCAACTTTTCAAATTTTCATGCGCGAAATTTTCTAATTTAATAATTTGGATCAAATATTGTTAATCTACACCAAAAGAGCTTTCAAATGGTGTATAACTTTTATAAAAACCCGTTTCTGAAAGGCCTGCAAATCATCTCTCAAAATACGCAAAAACCAATCTTTTCAAATTTTCATTCGCGAAATTTTCTAATTTAATAGTTTGGATCAAATATCGTTATTCTACAGCAAAAGAGCTTTCAAATGGTGTATAACTTTTATAAAAACCCGTTTCTGAAAGGCCTGAAAATCATCTCTCAAAATACGCAAAAACCAATCTTTTCAAATTTTCATTCGCGAAATTTTCTAATTTAATAATTTGGATCAAATATCGTTAATCTACAGCAAAAGAGCTTTCAAATGGTGTATAACTTTTATAAAAACCCGTTTCTGAAAGGCCTGCAAATCATCTCTCAAAATACGCAAAAACCAATCTTTTCAAATTTTCATTCGCGAAATTTTCTAATTTAATAGTTTGGATCAAATATCGTTATTCTACAGCAAAAGAGCTTTCAAATGGTGTAAAACTTTTATAAAAACCCATTTCTGAAAGGCCTGCAAATCATCTCTCAAAATACGCAAAAACCAATCTTTTCAAATTTTCATTCGCGAAATTTTCTAATTTAATAGTTTGGATCAAATATCGTTATTCTACAGCAAAAGAGCTTTCAAATGGTGTATAACTTTTATAAAAACCCGTTTCTGAAAGGCCTGCAAATCATCTCTCAAAATACGCAAAAACCAATCTTTTCAAATTTTCATTCGCGAAATTTTCTAATTTAATAGTTTGGATCAAATATCGTTATTCTACAGCAAAAGAGCTTTCAAATGGTGTATAACTTTTATAAAAACCCGTTTCTGAAAGGCCTGAAAATCATCTCTCAAAATACGCAAAAACCAATCTTTTCAAATTTTCATTCGCGAAATTTTCTAATTTAATAATTTGGATCAAATATCGTTAATCTACAGCAAAAGAGCTTTCAAATGGTGTATAACTTTTATAAAAACCCGTTTCTGAAAGGCCTGCAAATCATCTCTCAAAATACGCAAAAACCAATCTTTTCAAATTTTCATTCACGAAATTTTCTAATTTAATAGTTTGGATCAAATATCGTTATTCTACAGCAAAAGAGCTTTCAAATGGTGTATAACTTTTATAAAAACCCGTTTCTGAAAGGCCTGAAAATCATCTCTCAAAATACGCAAAAACCAACGTTTCAAATATTCATGCGTGAAATTTTCTAATTTGATACTTTGGATCAAATATCATTAATCTACACCAAAAGAGCTTTCAAATGGTGTATAACTTTTATAAAAACCCGTTTCTGAAAGGCCTGCAAATCATCTCTCAAAATACGCAAAAACCAATCTTTTCAAATTTTCATTCGCGAAATTTTCTAATTTAATAGTTTGGATCAAATATCGTTATTCTACAGCAAAAGAGCTTTCAAATGGTGTATAACTTTTATAAAAACCCGTTTCTGAAAGGCCTGAAAATCATCTCTCAAAATACGCAAAAACCAATCTTTTCAAATTTTCATTCGCGAAATTTTCTAATTTAATAATTTGGATCAAATATCGTTAATCTACAGCAAAAGAGCTTTCAAATGGTGTATAACTTTTATAAAAACCCGTTTCTGAAAGGCCTGCAAATCATCTCTCAAAATACGCAAAAACCAATCTTTTCAAATTTTCATTCGCGAAATTTTCTAATTTAATAATTTGGATCAAATATCGTTAATCTACAGCAAAAGAGCTTTCAAATGGTGTATAACTTTTATAAAAACCCGTTTCTGAAAGGCCTGCAAATCATCTCTCAAAATACGCAAAAACCAATCTTTTCAAATTTTCATTCGCGAAATTTTCTAATTTAATAGTTTGGATCAAATATCGTTATTCTACAGCAAAAGAGCTTTCAAATGGTGTATAACTTTTATAAAAACCCATTTCTGAAAGGCCTGCAAATCATCTCTCAAAATACGCAAAAACCAATCTTTTCAAATTTTCATTCGCGAAATTTTCTAATTTAATAGTTTGGATCAAATATCGTTATTCTACAGCAAAAGAGCTTTCAAATGGTGTATAACTTTTATAAAAACCCGTTTCTGAAAGGCCTGCAAATCATCTCTCAAAATACGCAAAAACCAATCTTTTCAAATTTTCATTCGCGAAATTTTCTAATTTAATAGTTTGGATCAAATATCGTTATTCTACAGCAAAAGAGCTTTCAAATGGTGTATAACTTTTATAAAAACCCGTTTCTGAAAGGCCTGAAAATCATCTCTCAAAATACGCAAAAACCAATCTTTTCAAATTTTCATTCGCGAAATTTTCTAATTTAATAATTTGGATCAAATATCGTTAATCTACAGCAAAAGAGCTTTCAAATGGTGTATAACTTTTATAAAAACCCGTTTCTGAAAGGCCTGCAAATCATCTCTCAAAATACGCAAAAACCAATCTTTTCAAATTTTCATTCACGAAATTTTCTAATTTAATAGTTTGGATCAAATATCGTTATTCTACAGCAAAAGAGCTTTCAAATGGTGTATAACTTTTATAAAAACCCGTTTCTGAAAGGCCTGAAAATCATCTCTCAAAATACGCAAAAACCAACGTTTCAAATATTCATGCGTGAAATTTTCTAATTTGATACTTTGGATCAAATATCATTAATCTACACCAAAAGAGCTTTCAAATGGTGTATAACTTTTATAAAAACCCGTTTCTGAAAGGCCTGCAAATCATCTCTCAAAATACGCAAAAACCAATCTTTTCAAATTTTCATTCGCGAAATTTTCTAATTTAACAGTTTGGATCAAATATCGTTATTCTACAGCAAAAGAGCTTTCAAATGGTGTATAACTTTTATAAAAACCCGTTTCTGAAAGGCCTGAAAATCATCTCTCAAAATACGCAAAAACCAATCTTTTCAAATTTTCATTCGCGAAATTTTCTAATTTAATAATTTGGATTAAATATCGTTAATCTACAGCAAAAGAGCTTTCAAATGGTGTATAACTTTTATAAAAACCCGTTTCTGAAAGGCCTGCAAATCATCTCTCAAAATACGCAAAAACCAATCTTTTCAAATTTTCATTCGCGAAATTTTCTAATTTAATAGTTTGGATCAAATATCGTTATTCTACAGCAAAAGAGCTTTCAAATGGTGTATAACTTTTATAAAAACCCGTTTCTGAAAGGCCTGAAAATCATCTCTCAAAATACGCAAAAACCAATCTTTTCAAATTTTCATTCGCGAAATTTTCTAATTTAATAATTTGGATCAAATATCGTTAATCTACAGCAAAAGAGCTTTCAAATGGTGTATAACTTTTATAAAAACCCGTTTCTGAAAGGCCTGCAAATCATCTCTCAAAATACGCAAAAACCAATCTTTTCAAATTTTCATTCACGAAATTTTCTAATTTAATAGTTTGGATCAAATATCGTTATTCTACAGCAAAAGAGCTTTCAAATGGTGTATAACTTTTATAAAAACCCGTTTCTGAAAGGCCTGAAAATCATCTCTCAAAATACGCAAAAACCAACGTTTCAAATATTCATGCGTGAAATTTTCTAATTTGATACTTTGGATCAAATATCATTAATCTACACCAAAAGAGCTTTCAAATGGTGTATAACTTTTATAAAAACCCGTTTCTGAAAGGCCTGCAAATCATCTCTCAAAATACGCAAAAACCAATCTTTTCAAATTTTCATTCGCGAAATTTTCTAATTTAATAATTTGGATCAAATATCGTTAATCTACAGCAAAAGAGCTTTCAAATGGTGTATAACTTTTATAAAAACCCGTTTCTGAAAGGCCTGCAAATCATCTCTCAAAATACGCAAAAACCAATCTTTTCAAATTTTCATTCGCGAAATTTTCTAATTTAATTGTTTGGATCAAATATCGTTATTCTACAGCAAAAGAGCTTTCAAATGGTGTATAACTTTTATAAAAACCCGTTTCTGAAAGGCCTGAAAATCATCTCTCAAAATACGCAAAAACCAATCTTTTCAAATTTTCATGCGCGAAATTTTCTAATTTAATAATTTTGATCAAATATTGTTAATCTACACCAAAAGAGCTTTCAAATGGTGTATAACTTTTATAAAAACCCGTTTCTGAAAGGCCTGCAAATCATCTCTCAAAATACGCAAAAACCAATCTTTTCAAATTTTCATTCGCGAAATTTTCTAATTTAATAGTTTGGATCAAATATCGTTATTCTACAGCAAAAGAGCTTTCAAATGGTGTATAACTTTTATAAAAACCCGTTTCTGAAAGGCCTGAAAATCATCTCTCAAAATACGCAAAAACCAATCTTTTCAAATTTTCATTCGCGAAATTTTCTAATTTAATAATTTGGATCAAATATCGTTAATCTACAGCAAAAGAGCTTTCAAATGGTGTATAACTTTTATAAAAACCCGTTTCTGACAACATTTCTTCAAACATTCTAACCCCTCTCACTAAGCATTTCATTAAGGCTATACACGATAGCGAACATATACGCATTACTGTGGTGGATACACCATACAGAGGCGGGGTATTATGCTTGATGTGGTGGATACGCCATACAGAGGCGGAGCATAATGCCCCACCACGTAAGCATAATACCCCGCCTCTGTATGGCGTATCCACCACATCAAGCATAATACCCCGCCTCTGTACGGCGTATCCACCACAGTAGTACGTACAGGTTCGCCATCGTGCTATATATAGTTTGAAAGCTCTTGTGACGAGAATTCATGTTATTGGGTCGAAATCAAGAAATTATGAAATTGGTGCTGTCAAAAATTGAGATATTGGATTTTATATATTTGAGACAAAACTTCTTCAAACATTCTAACCCATCCACAGGAGGCCCAATAGCGTATATTGTGGGGCCTAGCTATAACTGAGGCAATTTATCATGCCGTGCTGCGTTGTTTTCCTAACTGCAAAATAAGTAACACTACTTGTTCTTTGAATCGAGGTAAATTGAAGTTCGTACCGTAGAATGGTTGACTGTTTATCTCTGTGTCTTTCTTCTTGCTTCAGCATCATCGCAACATCCTGCCATGGCAACATTGGTCCTGTTGCAGTTGTTGTACTACAATGACGCAACATTGTTGCCTGTGTTTGTTGTGTTGTATTGTAAGTATTATAAGTAACAAGGAATGAAGTTTGTTTACCTCCAAAGATCTAACAACAGTTTTGTCCTCGCTCCAATTCCATCTCTGCGAACTTTGCATCAAACGCCCAGTTCTTTGCATAAAAATGTTAAACTTTGTACTCAATGCATTTGTTCTCACTTTCCTCCGTGAAATGATGTGAACAAACGCGAAATGAAACATATCTCCACAGCGGTTTGAAGTCTGACGAAGATCGGTCTTGGCAGCATGTCCGGGGCAAAGAGCGCCGACGTTCAATATTTGTCAGATTTTCGGTGAAAAGTCCCCCGGATATTGTTTGCGTCTTGTTTCGTAAAAGACCAACAAGGCAAATCCGGGGGATCACCTTCAAGATTTTCACCGAAATTCTGACGAATCTCGAACGTCGACGCTCTTTACCCTGGACATGTTGCCAAGACCGAGCTCCGTCAGTCCACTATTACTAGTGACTCTAGAAGGTAGTACAGTTTGAGGCAAGAAGCCACGAGAGACGAGAAGTTCCAAATATGTTTTAACGCTTTTGTGCTTACTGTTGTTGCATTTAAGTAAGTCTATGTTTAGGTCACCAATTAAGATTGCTTGTCTGAAAGAATGTTGACCTATTTTTTCTAGGTTTTTATAAAAGTTATACACCATTTGAAAGCTCTTTTGCTGTGGATTAATGATATTTGATCCAAACTATTGAATTAGAAAATTTCGCGAATGAAAATTTGAAAAGATTGGTTTTTGCGTATTTTGAGAGATGATTTTCAGGCCTTTCAGAAACGAGTTTTTATAAAAGTTATACACCATTTGAAAGCTCTTTTGCTGTAAATTAACGATATTTGATCCAAAGTATTAAATTAGAAAATTTCACGAATGAGAATTTGAAAAGTTGGTTTTTGCGTATTTTGAGAGATGATTTTCAGGCCTTTCAGAAACGGGTTTTCATAAAAGTCATACACCATTTGAAAGCTCTTTTGGTGTAGATTAATGATATTTGATCCAAAGTATCAAATTAGAAAATTTCACGCATGAAAATTTGAAAAGATTGGTTTTTGCGTATTTTGAGAGATGATTTTCAGGCCTTTCAGAAACGGGTTTTCATAAAAGTCATACACCATTTGAAAGCTCTTTTGGCGTAGATTAATGATATTTGATCCAAAGTATCAAATTAGAAAATTTCACGCATGAAAATTTGAAAAGATTGGTTTTTGCGTATTTTGAGAGATGATTTTCAGGCCTTTCAAAAACGGGTTTTTATAAAAGTTATACACCATTTGAAAGCTCTTTTGGTGTAGATTAACGATATTTGATCCAAACTATTAAATTAGAAAATTTCGCGAATGAAAATTTGAAAAGATTGGTTTTTGCGTATTTTGAGAGATGATTTTCAGGCCTTTCAGAAACGGGTTTTTATAAAAGTCATACACCATTTGAAAGCTCTTTTGGTGTAGATTAACGATATTTGATCCAAACTATTAAATTAGAAAATTTCGCGAATGAAAATTTGAAACGTTGGTTTTTGCGTATTTTGAGAGATGATTTTCAGGCCTTTCAGAAACGGGTTTTTATAAAAGTTATACACCATTTGAAAGCTCTTTTGGTGTAGATTAACAATATTTGATCCAAATTATTAAATTAGAAAATTTCGCGAATGAAAATTTGAAAAGATTGGTTTTTGCGTATTTTGAGAGATGATTTTCAGGCCTTTCAGAAGCGGGTTTTTATAAAAGTTATACACCATTTGAAAGCTCTTTTGGTGTAGATTAATGACATTTGATTGAAATTATTCAATTAGAAAATTTGACAGGTGAAAAATTGAATTATGTGTTTTTACGCATTTTGATCGATCACATTCATCCAGGCCTTTCAGAAACAGGTCTTTATCAAAAAAAGTACACACCATTTGAAAGCTCTTTGGGTGTAGATTGATAGTATTGGATCGAAATAATTCAATTAGAAAGTATTTTGAGCATTTTGAGGGAAGATTTCCAGGAAAATAACCCTAACCCTAACCCTGACCCTAACCCTAGTTTATGAATGAGGCTAAATGTGTAGCCTCGTTTGCAGGTAGGTTTGGCGCGTTTTCTTTTGTTTCTTTTGTACTTCTTCACTTTGGCGCGAGGGTTGTGGTATGAAAACAGCTAGCAACTCTACTAGAGATAAGCAGAAGATGACAAGCTAACTTAAGATCCCTGTTTCAGTGTTGACAACACAGGTAAGCAGTACGTTTATCTCAAGGCAAGGCCTTTTGACTTGTTTTTGTTGATTTATTGGTTGTTCTATCATCAATTGGTCTAGTAGGCCTACACCCTTTCCTCTTCTATCTCGCCAATGATGAAAATTAGCCCTACTTGTAGGAGCCAATAAAATTTTTGTTAAACGTGGGAATTATATGTTGCAAATAGTGATGTTTGTGACCAAGGGGGACGAAGATTAAAGAAAAGGGTGGAGCTTACACTCTTTCTTGCCAGGCCAGTAGTAGTAGGCCAGCAGCATTAAACTGCATGTCAACTGTATTGTATATCTGTAAGACCACACACATTGATGTACTTTTGTTCATCATGTCCTATACACTTAGCCACGGATAAAGTTTTCAAGTAATACTTGCTGTAATTTACTGATGTTTCATTTTGTTTTATGTATAGGCTAGTTGACTGTCAAAAAGCTCAGGTCCTTCAGTTTGTTTGGAGATTAATGTTACTTGTATCCAGTTGAATCATTATGATCTGACCTTCCCCTTGTTGGGAAGTCCTTAAAGGGCAGGGGGAGGCACAAAAAGGTTATGTTACTATGAACACACAAATGGCACTATCTTTAAAGGAAACAAAATCGCACAGAGCAGAAAGTTTATAGATATTTGGCATCAACATCAGGAGGGATAACCCTTACATTGCTAGATATTGAACTACATTAGACTGTTGAAAGGAAATAACTTTTTTCAGTGGCTATGATTAAGGAAATAGAATTATCAAATTCAAGCACTGTTGGCAGAGGGCTGTTAAGTTGAAGTGGAAGTAGAGGCTACAATGTAACCACAAAAATTCCATTAAAACATGTAAACTGAAAATTGATTTCCTCTCAGTTGAGTTACATAAGGAGTGAATTTGACATAGAATGCACCTTGCGGTGAAAGATTTTACAACTGTATTGTTCTTTACCAGTTTTATACATTGTTGTACTTAAATAAGGGATGCAAACATAGTAAATTGGATTAACTAATTGTGCACTTTACATGGTTCTGCCCAGATGTGTTCAAATAACTTTTGCACATCTCCTGCCTTTCAGAAAGGCGTTTTAGAATGTGTCAGAAGAATCAGACTCCATTCATAAAGACTGGCTAAAAAGAGATTTCTCATGCTTCAAGTCAAGACAAAGAAATAGGTAACTCTCTTACTCTTTTAAGTTTGTTCAGAAATGGATGTAAATGCAAATTTTTGGACAATTCATGTACAATATGCACATATTTTATGAAGTAATGATCAGCCTATATCCAATTCCTGAGAACTTGTTGCTAAAGTGTCATAGTCATTGTTTGAAAAACACTACTTGGCTACAAACTTTGAAGTCCGAATTGTTTATATTATTGTTGTTTATTTTACTGTTTATTTTTAATTGTTCTGAAATTAGTTCAATATCAAAGCACAAAAACAGAAGGAAAGGGCATTAGCCTGCCACAAACATATTGGGCAATGAAAGAGCATGCTAAACGAGATATTGATAACCCCAATTATGTCACATGGCAACTTAGAAATAACACCCTCATTCTATCAGATTTAGACCAACATTGAAGCATACTGCCACAATGTACACATGCACATATATTTTTATTTTTATGATATGCTTTAGCAATGCCAATTTGAGAGAAAGGCGTATTGAAATTTATTTGTTTGTGTTTTTCAATTTGCTTTGAATGGGCTTTTCAGGATTTCTAGCTACTGAAAGCTAATTTGGGCCCACTTTGCATTCCGCATCCAGGCATTGGACCCCTAGTGTAAAGTCCCTTGTGAAGGAGGGTAAGGTGAGTTGTGATGTCAGGCCTCTGAAGTCATCCATCCGGAAATCGTGCTTAACTGTAGTTACCTGATGAAAACTGTTTAAGCCATTGGGCCACTTACCCCGTAATTTCTGTGTGAAATTTCTTTACATGTTTTCATTTCATGCTTAAATCATAAAAATGAATGACAATATGACATGTGACTAATTGGCAGCCTAGTGTTGCACAGATGAACACTTGTGAAGAGTTTGTGAAATACAGGAAACATTTTGCATAGTCTAATTGCATGTAAAAATGTGTTGTAAAACTTTGGGTGCACTAATTAAACATACAATGGAGTGGAGCATGCACATGGATCATCATGCCAAGAAATTGCAACCTTGCATTCTGGATCCCTTTCACTCCAGACACTATAAGTTTCAATGCATCCAGTTACCTTGTCTCCAATGATGCTCTCTGCCCTCCTCTGCATGACAATATGTTTGTAACTAGTTATGTGAGGAAGTAACATACCATTTTTCAAAATTCTGCTATTACTATCTGTTTCGTGCATGAGGCTCTTAAAAGAATCTCTTCTTGGGAGAATTTAGAAGCTTTGTCAATTTTCTATTTGTTTCATATGCACAGCATAGCTTCTGCTGATGAGGTTAGGTTTGAATTGATCAAGATTCTGGTGTAGGTTCTCATTTGATGTTATGACTTATCTGTACTACAGGGGTTGGCTGAAATGAAACTGTTCTTGTAATTGTTGGGATTGAGCGACGTAAGAATGTGCAAAAGTGTTGCTTTTACATCAACAGCTTGCTTTCAAGATAGCTGTCATTACTGGAAAGATTGTTGTTTTAAGGAAAATTGTTTTCCCTTTTTTGATTGATGCAAGGTGAATTTGAATAAGAGAATAGTGTAAGGCAGTTTGGTCATTGGGGCCAAATCATTAACATTCCTTACAAGCTAAATTCCATACAGAAGTTCTTTCTCCAAGTCCTGACCTGGCTCTACAAATTTAGGTGGAGACCTCATCATGTGCATATTTTCCTAAGTCAGGATGTGCATTGTGCAATTTGTGAGGATTAGCCTATGTGCAATTTGTAAGTAATTGATAGTTAGATTTCATGCATGTTTTACATGCAACACATAATTGAGGTGTGTGCAATTTGTGGGACTTGCATACATAAATGTGTTTCAGTTACATGATATGTCTTAGCTATAAACACATTGTTGAGTGTCATAGAGGGTTTTATTTGTAAGGCATTATTTGGCTAGACTTCATTGCTGACTGGTTTTACTTTGAAGACATGTGGATTGGTAAAGTGCGAGTTGCGAGTTACGAGTTGCTCCTGTTTTGCGAGTTGCGAGTTAGTAGTGAAAAGTGCGAGTTGGTACATTCAAAACGCGAGTTGCAAGTTCCTTAAAAAAACTTCAAATTTTCATATTTTGCAGCTAAAAAACTGCGATTTTTGGACAGCCTTTATGAAATCAGGGATTTACAGAAAAGTTTCTTAATGTTCATTATCGAATTTCAGATTTTAGCATAATTCCCAAAGGGATGAAATCACATAAGCAAATTATTTTCTTTGATATCATATGAGCTAGTTACATGCTTTATGTTAAAAACAATCTGCAACACATAACCAAGGCCAGAGTGCAATTCTTTGACTGAGGTAAATGCAACAAGTCAGGCTGAAGAAACTACTTCGGACAGGATGGTAACAATACCTCAAAATTTGGGAAGCGAAAGGGTCATACATAATTCACTGCAAGTTTTGAGCTCAACAATTAACATTGACTTGCCAAGTCGTCTTGAACGATAACGAATTCCCCTTTGATTTTCTTTCAAGACACCTTTTAAGCAAGTTCCCAGTTTACAGTATTGCAGTAATGTCTTTGAACGACAGGGGGAGTAAAGGCTGCAAATTGTAGAAGTTTCTTAACGTTTGAAGAATAGGCCTTAGTATTTTATAGATGGCTTCTGATAAGGAAAGTTACGATGGCATAAGAATGCTTTTCAATGACGAAAACCCAAAAAAAAGTTGCAAATTGAAATGCGACTTTAGAATACCTTTTCTATTTGACGAAAAAGGTCTTTCTACAAAAGAAAACAGGCAACTCGCACATTTTGTTTCAACTCGCACTTTTGAGTTTCCAACTCGCACCTTTCGTTCAACTCGCAACTCGCGACTCGCATAATAAGTGCAACTCGCAACTCGTAACTCGCACAATAAGTGCAACTCGTAACTCGTAACTCGCAAAATATAAGCAACTCGCAACTCGCATTTGCAACTCGCAACTCGCACTTTACCATATCACGAAGACATGCTATGGCTATAATCACACATTACTGAACTCCACATCAAGTGACCCAAAAAAGTGACCCCAGGTAATTTATTGTTGTAAAATAGTAAGGGGTTGATTGAAATGAAACGAAACGAAACGAAAAACTTATCTTACATTTTAAGCATTTTTCACCATTTTTTTTGACATGGTAAAGTTCCTGAATTAAGGATTTTGAGGAAAAGGGCAGGCTCAAAATCCTGAAAAAGTCGTCAAAGGCAGGGGAACAATTTAAAGCCATTTGAGATCTTAAAAACAATGAGGAACGTGTTTTTTCACACTGGGAATAGGCAATGCAGTTGAAAGTTTCTTGAAAATTTTCAGAGAAAGTTCAACATAAATTGCTGAAATTGAAAAGGTTTTCTAAATAATGCCAGTGATTGATTTTGGAAAAGCAATTTTATGGAAGTAGTACATTATTCCAAAACTGTTCTGACTCTGTTTTGTGTAGATGAATGATTTTGGCCTGGAATTATTCAATCATAAATTTGAGAGGAGAGAACTTAAGCTTTTTACATGTAAAAACGTGATGGTTAGCTCTTTCAGGAATGGGAAGAAAACTTTATAAGAATAGTACATCATTTGTTAGCTCAATTAATAATATTGGATTGACATCATTCAATTAGAGACTCATATGGGTGAGGAATTGAATCATTTGCTCTGACGCATTTTGAGCGATTATTTTAGGCCATTCAATACTTTGTTTTTGAAGTGTAGTTATACATCTTTTGAAAGCTCTTTTGGTATAGATACTATTGGATTGAAATCATCCAATTGGAGACTTTCACTGGTGAAAAATTGAAAAATAGGTTTTATGCATTTTTAGTGATGATTTTAAGGCCTTTCAAAAATGGGTACATGTAGAAGTAATACATCACTCAAGCGCTCTTTGGTGTAGATCGCTGATCTTGGATTGAAATTATTTAAATAAAAGTTTGACCAGTGACAAATTAAAGTGTTGGTTTTTAGGCATTTTGAGTCATGATTTTATGACCTTTCAAAAACGGATTGTTTTAAAAGCAATACATCATTTGAAGTTCTCTCAATGTAGATTAATTTCAGGGACTCCTGAAATGTTTCTGAGATACAATGCATCATGTAAATGCCACTGGCAATGGTCAAGCTTAAATATCCCAGAGCTAATTGTTGATACATTGAATGTCCCCAGAAAGTGTGTACATAATGTCCCCAGAAAGTGTGTACAATGAATGTCCCCAGAAAGTGTGTGCATTGAATGTCCCCAGAAAGTGTGTACATTGGATGTCCCCAGATAGTGTGTACATTGAATGTCCCCAGAAAGTGTGTACATTGGCTGTCCCCAGAAAGTGTGTACATAATGTCCCCAGAAAGTGTGTACATCGAATGTCCCCAGAAAGTGTGTACATTGGATGTCCCCAGAAAGTGTGTACATTGAGAGTTCACATATCTGATGTTCAGTGACCATCATGGAAGCAAAAATTGGGTTAACTCTCAGGATAATTCAATTAAGTGGTCTGTAGTATGGTATTTGTGACCAATGAATGCTAAACTGAAAATGTGTCCCCACAACGTTGGTGTAAAACTAACAGTCCCCACAATGTAGATACACAAATTTTGTTTACGAGTGTACTAGCATTGAAATGAGTGCAAGGTCAAGGTCTTTGTTTTCCTTTGACCAGCTCTCGGTTGCTACTTACTGTTGTCAAGTTACATTCAAATATCAGTTGTCCCCACAATGTATGCAGGATGGCAAAGTCCCCACAACCATAGTCATGTCAGTATGTATGTATGTATGTATGTATGTATGTATAATTTTGCCATCAAAGTAAATATATAACTATTGATAAAAGAAAAGAAATCTAATTACAATATCTACAATTTGAAATAATTACAGGCAAAAATTACATATCTTATTAATAACCTAATTTAAAAACACCCCATGGTAAAAGATGGCAGGGATAGCATTAAAAGGTCAATGCAACCTTGTTTCCATAATGGTCCCTCCAGGAGTGCTATTCAAAAGGAAAATGAAAGAAAAACATTTTTGTTATTGTTGAAGGATAATTTCTGTTACAGCTTTTAGGAATTCAATAATATATATAAGGACTATTTTCTCGCTTCTGAAGATCATTAAAGAATTTGTCCTTGATCTTATGCTTGAAGCTGTTGACATTGTTTGAAGATTTGAGGTCCGACTGTAGGCTGTTCCAAATTTTGGGTCCTATATAAGAGAGACCATTTTGCCCCATCATCATCATCATCATCATCATCATCATCATCATCATCATCATCATCATCATCATCATCATCATCATCATCATCATCATCATCATCATCATCATCATCATCATCATCATCATCGTTATTACCTCATAAAACCATTTACAACCCGTTTTGCTTTTTCAGTATCACAATATCATATTATCCACGTCACAATCATCATCACCATGATATCACGTAACCCTTGTAAATTTAATCGATATAGCCTCTGCGTAGCAATCATATCTAGCCAGTCACATGTAACCTCTCTTTTTCAAATCGTTGTACATATTTATATCGTCAATGTAACTAAAACATAACAGCCCTGAAGAAGTTCTGCATGGCAGGACGAAATATTGGCATCCAATATATACATTTCTTAAGTTCGCACATATTTGCTGTTGTTCTTTGTCGCATTGCGTTGTTCCTGCCTTCAAACTTATTCACGTTTTATCACTGCAAGCATCCTCGGATCTGACGAGCGACATTGGTATCGTGTCCTTTTCTTCTTCGATTTATTTTATAACAATACTAACCAGAAAGATAACAAAGATCAATTTTATATGCCGGGTGTCCCAGAATATCCCAGCGCTAAGGATTTAGCTTGAATCAATCGGAAATAATCTTTAAACTATTCCTCGATAGTCAACTTAAACATAGACACCTTGTTTGCTGATATTAAATTTTTATCATGCAAGTCAAGATTTGCCACGACCCCTAGAACAGAGCTTTCGGGGTTTTTTGGCCTAAGTTGTTGACGCGCTTTTTGTGGAATCTCCTGAATCTGAGCGAAATACAAGCAAGAAACCTCGTGCTTCGGAAAAATTCTTGATGGAAATCCAAATCGAACTTGAAATTACATTCACGAATTTTTTTCCCCAAAGAGACATCTCCTTTCATTCAATAAAACCTTTGAATTACACCTGCTGAATAAAAGTTATTCATCAGCGAAAGAATTCCCTTGTATGTAAAAAAATCTTCCTTTTTTGAATAAAATGCATTTTGTTATCATTGGAATTATTACAAAACAAGCAATCACGTATACCCAAAGGAAACAATTAACAAGGAGAAGGTCCTTGAAAAAAGTGCTCACTCTTGCTTAAATTATTTCTATTCTGTAAATTCATTTTGACTGAAGAAAGATATTCCTCGTTGTTGATTTTATTCATTGATAAGTTTGTCAGTTTTTAGTTCTTACATTTCCATTCAAATGTGTACCTAAGCACACTGGTCCTTGTTCAGAATTTCTACGCTATGTCTGTCCCTGAGGAGATTCCCCAAAACAGCGCGTTTGTAGTTAAGGCCGAAACCTAAAAGCTTTGGTTTCGAGATGGAGGCAGATCTGTGCTTTCAAGATAAAAATACCGTCTCTCAATGTTCTAATGTCGACAAGCAAGGTATCCATCTTCAAGGAAATTGGCACTCATACGAGCAAAAAAGGTAATTAGTGCGTCAACGCTTTTTGTTCTGCCTCTTGATATGCATGTTTGCCTATGGTACATTGGGTGCGCCCTGTTAGTCGTAGGTATTGAAGTCAAGTTTTGAAGACTGATGAATGACTTCAATACTAACTAACATACCAAATCGTACTTCGCAATTTATTTCGATTTTTCTGCCATACTTCATTTTTTAGAACAAATTTTTGGCATATTTAAACTTTTTATTGCAGATAGTCGAATACCATTCCGTTTATATGATTGGTTTGTAATTGACGAAGCTAAAGAAATGAAACGTAAAATGATTAGAAAAGTAATGATTTGAAAAGTATGCTGATGCACTATCAATTTTCACAAACTTTAATCTAAAGACAAGAATACCACTCGAATTTGATTGGAGACTCAGCAAGTCTTCTTCAAATATTTGCAATACCATACTGGGCTCACATCTAGGGCAGTTACGATTAAGTGGAGAGGGTGTAGACCCTTAGTTTGCAGACAACGGGCGTTGCAACTGGGCGCGACTATTTTTAACTGAACTTTCTTATGATCTGCTACATCTTTTATGATACCAAAGTCACTTTCCTAGATATAGCAGATTGTCGAAAATGCTGTTTGTTAAACCAGTTGGCTTATGAATCATGGAATATATATTTTATTCGGGGATTATCAGCATCTGAAGTAATGTTAACTATACGAGAAATTGAATCGAGACTCGTGACTCATGTTAATCTATCGTTTTCTGAGAAAAATTTCACTTGCAGATTTCCTGCCTACTTACCTAATTTTACAAAATAAATCGATTGATGATTTTTTTAGCTGTAGTTGACCTATCAAGAGTAGTTTATTGTTCCAATACGTTCAAGCTCTAAATCTTTGTGGCATCACTAGAGGGGTATCGCCCTGGTTGAGGGTAAACGCGTTTTGACCGATTTTAACTCTCTTGCGTTTGTTGCTGAATAACAGGCGTTTGGGCCTAGTTAAAACCAAAAACTGTGCAAAAATATTTTGGTGATTTCATTTGCTTAACAGTTTTTTGTTTGTGTTTCTTAAAACTGCATCCACAAACAGAGGGAGAAGTGCACAAAGAAGCTCACCTAAGATTTAACTGTAAGCATCCGCCATTTTTCCTTTCACATTTTGCTGCACAATTTTCTTTTTGCTTGGTTTCTTGACGTTGTTAAAACTTTCACTGCAAACAAATGGCCTCTTGCCAAGCTCCGCTTGTCCAGAATAAGTACTTCACGTAAATTCAGAGATATGGCATCCGCTTCGGCCACGACGGGCTTCTTTTTGCACGCCGTCTGATTGGCCTAAAGTCGCCCTGGTTGAGGGTACTGTGGTATCTTCCAGTTCATGAACGGAATCTGCATTGTCAACGCATGACAGTTGACTACTATTTGCTGTAAAAGGACACATTACGGGGCAAAAACAGGTTTGTTCTATCAGTGGACTGTAAAACAATTTTTTCTAAGTCATTAATTGATTTAAGCATCGTTCAGTTCACCGAAGGAGGAAAATTTGATGTCAGCTTGCTTGAAAAGTCTTTGAACGAAAGCGGCAATCAAAGGTCAGTGTTAAGGAAAACGCAACACAGTAAACGCAATCAAAAAACATTCGATAACAACAAAAACTCTTTAATCGTTGATATGCTGCTACTTTTCGCATCAAGTTATCTTAAATTTACCTGAAACCATGTGAAAATTTGGATGCCCTCAACCAGGGCGACGTTGGAAATTTGGGCCCTCTCGACCACTCTGTTCTCGAGTAGCTCGCTCTTAAAGACAGCATCACCAATGACAAATATATTTTAAATCAACAACAGTGAAGAGTTTACGAAGGTGTTCGTGGTAAGTTTCGTTCTGAAATTTTTTTCTTTCAACAGGAATATTCTAATAACGTGAAATACCCTCAATCAGGGCGACACCCCTCTAGTCCCAAACAGCGTGCTTTTCCTGCATCAAAGAATTGGCAAACATTAACATTGATGGTAACGGAGACAGCGAACCTGTAACTCGGAAGCTGTAGTTGTAATTGCAGCACAGGCAAGCCAGGAAATAAAATGAATCATTTCTTTGTCCCCTGTGCTTGAAGGGTGAGTCGCTGAGTGGCTTACACAGTTTTCGTCAGGTGACTGAAGTTACGCTCTGCCTAGTGAGGTCAGCATACAAGTCAAACCTTTCAATAGGGCACAGGGAAACCCATAAATCTTCCAATTTCACGCTTATCAGCCAATGGTGTTGCCGTATTTTCGTCACATGACCGAAAATAAGCTCTTTGAGACGAATTTTCGAGTACCCTTACGAAAATCAAAAAGGACATTCGAGTAATAAAGATACAGAGCTGCTTTTGCGAGTCGATTCTACAGGCCCTACTCCATCTTTTACATTTTGCATTTCAAGAAAATCTCATCAGGGATCAGCACTACATCGAATTTCGTGCAACCGAAAATAGGCCTATATTCAAATATCATTTGGGAACTCAACAAATAAGATATAGCTTCCAAAATTTCACACCTTACGTGAATTATAACAAGGAATAAGCTGAAGGTGTTTCTTTGCTTCAGTTTCCCAAATCCTTGTCGAGTCTTAGCTATTTGCGACGAAGAAAGCTATTGGGCCTACCTTCATCAACTGCATAATGCCATTATTGACAATATACGCAGTGGAGAGTCTTTAATTTCGGCTCATTTGGGCTGAATGTCAGAAACTCGACTTTCCCGTGCTGCGTAAGCAATTGTTTCACCCTCGGTTTGCCTCGGGTTTTCAATGTATGACGTCAATGACAGTGAAGAACAAAAGAATTCTTAATCCTTGATGTTCTCGCCTGTTGCTCTCATTCTGACAAGCACAGTTGAGTCTTTCATCATGAAACAAAAGCTGTTTAATCTTTCTTTTCCATCTTCTTAAACATACATGTATATATAAAGGTAAAAACCTACAAACAGCAAAGTTTAAGAAGAGTAACAGAACAAAACAAGCATACACGAAACTAATTAAATACTGTTAAAGGTAACTAAATTTACAAAGGGGGTGCAACAATTAGGTTCTTTGCCTGCATTTTGGACAGCTTGAATAAATATGAGGTGATTTCTTTCATCTCATCTGTTGAAATGATGACTTTAGGTACTGGCCCCGGGGGCTACTTGACATTAGATTGTACTGGGGTATGACTTCACGAAATAACTTTTTCACCAGGCTTCAGAATTTTTCCCTCAAAATGATAGCCGGCTTTGAAAAAATCGGCGAAAAGCATACTCAAAAGTTTAAAAAATTCATAGGAAAACAATGAAATAACACTTTTGACAACCGACTTTACGAAAATTGCCCTCCTCCGATGCTCGGTGTTGAAGAAAGGGGCAAAAACGATACCCGGGAAGGAGTGCACATCCCGTCAGCAAAATATACTAAGTACGCCACCCGGGGTACTGGCCCAAACTTCTTCGTTTTTCATACAAAAAAATACGCGTAAATTATATTTGTTTCAATGGAAAATTTCAATGAGATATCCCCTATCTAAAATATTTCCATACATGTATTTCTTTAAGAAACTAAGAACTTGGGCGAGTACTGAGAGTTTCTTAAAATTATCAGATCTTGAGAACTCAGAGTTTCTTACGAGTTTCTTAAAGGTTCCATAACAATCTTCATGTTCATTTGCTGCGCCTGTCTGAATTTTCAGGCATCACTCAAGTACATTGCGAGTAATATGATACAAGAAACAATTGAAATAAAGTATGTTAAAAATAAATAGTTTCTTAAGTTATATTTTCCCAGTACTGGAGTTTCTTAATTTTTTGGCGATCTGACAGTTGAGTTTCTTATAAGCAGTTTCTTATAAAAAAGATACGTCTATCGTCTTCAAGCCGTTCGGCTTCTTCTTCTGTTTCAAATCGGCTTCTTTGCTGTAGCAAGGTAGCAGAGCTATTCACCAACAACATAACACCAAATTATTTTGAAATATGCATTCACCATTTTCCTTTTTTTAAGAAATACGGATAATTTTGAAAGCCCGGCCTCAATCCCTTCCACTTTTTCATACTAAAACAAAGGCCAAGTCTTTGTAGAGAGGAGATGATACTAGACCTACCTCTTGACCATGACATCATGAGCGCTTTGACAATAACAGAATTTTTTCCACGTGAGCACACTGTTTCAAAACTTGGAATAGATAGTGTGGTGAAGAGCTGTTGAAAGTTCATCGCGTTTTGCCAAAGTTGATAGCAATTTTTCAGCGGAGAATAGTGGAAATTGGTGTTATGTTGTTGGTGAATAGCTCTGCTACCTTTCTACAGCAAAGAAGCCGATTTGAAACAGAATAATGGTATTATGCAGTGGATGAAGGTAGGCCCAATAGCTTTCTTCGTGGCAAATAGCTGAGACTCGTCAAGGATTTGGGAAACTGAAGCAAAGAAACATCGTCAGCTTATTATTTGCTACAATTCACGTAAGGTGTGAAATTTTGGAAGCTATGTCTTATTTGTTGCGTTCCCAGATGATAATTGAATATAGGCCTATTTTCGGTTGCATGAAATTCGATGTAGTGCTGATCCCTGATGAGATTTTCTTGAAATGCAAGTTGTAAAAGATGGAGTTGGGCCTGTAAAATCGACTCGTGGCAAATGCAGCTCTGTATCTTTATTACTCGAATGTCCATTTTGATTTTCGTAAGGGTACTCGAAAATTCGTCTCAAAGAGCTTATTTTCTGTCATGTGACGAAAATACGGCAACACTATTGGCTGATAAGCGTGAAATTGGAAGATTTATGGGTTTCCCTGTGCCCTATTGAAAGGTTTGACTTGTATGCTAGTGAGGTCAAACTCGGAGTCCTGACCTCGCAACTCACCTCGCTGTCCTTCGGAAGGGACGTTAAAATAGTGGTCCTATGCCTTATTGTGGCATGCATAGTTGGCTTAAATTAGCTTTAAGTAGCTAGAAATGCTTACCTTTGTCCCCTGTGTTATAGCAATTCGAAAGTATAACACAGAGGAATAAGGTACAAAAATTTCCAAGAGCAAGCACAGGGGACAGACAAAGACAATTCTACTTTTGGCAACAATTATTTCGAAAGAAAATTCTATTGTTAGCAACAATTATTTCCTAGTTTCCTTGTGGTTGCAGTATGAGATTTGGGAATAGACCTTTACACAAAGTAATTGCGTAATTGCATTCTCAAAAGGAAGTAAATTTCATTGCTGCAGACAAGAAATTCTGTTTCCAAATCTGCACATTGCCAACAAATTGCATGGGTTGCCGTTAGATATTCACGCCGTTGGGTGACCCCGAAACGAAACGAAACCGGCAAATCAGTATTTCAATAGATTTTTGTGATTTTGTGTGAAAGTCTGTACAGGGCCTCGGAAAATTTGTGTTCCGTTTCTACGGCTACTTTCAAAGAGCTGTTGCTTCAATTTAATTCAATCTGAAAAGTGGTTGCTGATTTGTTGTAGATAGGGGCAAAATAAGTGGTTGCTTCAAAAACAGTATTTCTATTGCTCCCCAGTAATGTGAACATTAAGTAAGTTTTCAAAGAAGGACTTTAGCGCCGTTTTAAATTAATTTGTTGTGCAATTCTTAAGCGCTTTAATAGCATTGTCATCAATAGCATAAAGCTTTCAATCATTTCTTTAAGAGAAAATTTTAATATGAAGCTAGGACTCTTTTATTGAAACATTGCTTAATTTTGACATTGCTGCCTACGGTCTCAAAGCATAAAAGTGTCGTTTATGCCTTTATGTTCCTTATGTCATGTTGCAATTATATTGTCATCCCATTGTCAGTCCCCTGCCATAATTCAAAAACCATTTGCCAGACACACTCTAGCAATGTCTTAAAATCTAAGTTCAAGCCTGACTTATGCAACAGTGCAACAAATGAGACAATCAAAGCTATAGCTCCTAAGCCACACAAACAGGGTGCAATATTTTAGGTACACCCTGTAGAAGCAGTCATATTACGTTCTAGACTTCGTAATTGATATAATGAAGATCAAACTGTTAAAAATTCGAACAAATTTCGCAAGCATCGCAACTCTTGTGTTAAGTTATTTGGAAAGGAAAAAAGAAATTATTACAATAACCTAGATATTTTACTTCTCATTGACAATGAAAAATTCTAGAAAACCGTGAAACCTTTCTTCTCGGACAAACAACGATCTAGGAATGACATAGTTTTAATTGAAGATGAAGCCATTATTTCCAACGATGTCAAGGTAGCAGAAACCATGAACGATTTTTTTGTCTTTGTAACGGATTTCCTTGGTATAAATGAAAACTCTGGTTTCGAAAATGCAACAGAAGGATATACAGATACTATTGATAAGGCTGTACACACATTCTCCAATCATCCTAGCATTCAAAAAATTAAAGATCAATATCAAAATGCTGGTCCCCTTCACTTTCAGTTAGTTATCCCCGATGCTGTGGAAAAAGAGGTCAGGAATCTAAATCCTAAGAAAGCTACAACGCACAAAAATATTTCTCCTAAATCCTCAGGTCAAATTCTAATATATGTATAGAACCTTTGACACAAATCTTTAATGATGGCATGGAAGATTCTTCCATTCCTGATGAACTAAAGTGCGCGGATATCACATCTCTTCCCAAGAATGGACCATCCAATTCTAGGACTCACCTTAGGCCAATCAGTGTTCTGCCTATAACTCAAAGCTGCTTGAAAGGATAATGGATAAACAAATAGCTGCATATGTTACACCCTTTTTATCGTCACCTCTCTGTGGTTTTTGAAAAGGCTACAATGCCCAGGACGATCTCGTAAGGCTCTTAGAAAAATTTTTAATTAACCTTAATGAAGGTGGTAAGGCAGAGGCTGTACTGATGGATCTCTCTAAGGCGACAGAGCAGAAATTGCATGAAGTGACGTCATCCACCAATCTGAGATAAGGAAGTGTTTCAATAGGTAAGCTTTTTGAAATGATAAATCAAGAGTTTAAGGCCCTAGAAAGAAAATATCAAGCGTTGCCTAATTTCGGGATCTGTTGCAGGAAGCTAGGGGGCTCAAAGTTACGAGTTTTCGTGCATGCGTGCGCAGTTTCTGCTCTGTCCTCTAAGGTATTTAATTGTATCAGACATGATCTACTGATTGCAGAATTACACGCCTATGGCTTCTCTCGCGAAGCATTAGCACTAATTAACAATTACCTCACAAATAGACAACAAAGAGTAAATGGGTCAGTCAGTTTTTTGGAAAAGCGTAGCACGCGATGTTCCACAGAGGTCAGTCTTAGGGCCTCTGTTATTCAAGACTCGGATATATGTAATTATTCACATGATACTACAATAATACCTACAATAAGAACCTCGACAATATAGTTCATAAGCTTGAAAATGATGGTACTATAGCTTTAAAATGGTTTGCTGACAACTTTATGAGATTAAATGCAGATAAATGCCATTTGTTGGTTCTTGGGTTTAGATGTGACGATCCTGTTGCTGTTAGGATGGGAAGTGCTAACGTTGTAAGTAGCTATGAAGAGAAACTACTCGGAGTTCAAATTGACGGTACGCTTTCCTTCGATAACCATATTTCCAAACTGTGCCAGAAGGCTAGCAATAAACTTTATGCACTTGGTCGCATATCACCCTATATGGATCAGAGAAAATTGAGAACTCTCATAAGGGCACTTATTACCAGTCAATTTCAATACTGTCCTTTAATCTGGATGTTTCACGGCAGGCAGCTCAACAAAAAAATTTAAAAAATACATGAAAGGGCTTTGAGAAAAAGTGATGAGGATGCCGAATCTACTTATAGTGAACTATTAGAGAAGGACTGTGCCGTTACTATTCATACAAAGAACCTTCAATTACTTATGACTGAAATGTACAAAACCAGAAATGACCTGAATCCTTCTTTCATGCAGGAAATTTTCTGTGAAAATGAAAGTCATTACAATTTGCGTAAGAATGACGAATTCGTTCAACCTTGTGTGAGATCGGCGAGTAATAGCACAGAAAGTGTCAGATTTAAAGGTCCACCATAAATCCAGAGAAATTTCTCAAAAGTATACTCATAAATCCGGAAAATTTTCCGAAAACCATACCCATAAGTCCGGAAATGCCAAACAGCTCACCAATCAATGAATTTTTACAAAAAACTATACCATAAATCCGGAAAATGCAAACAATTGTTGAAAACCATACCCATAAATCCGGACTCTATCATGAAAAAGGTACCCTAAAACATGGCACAACCCTGCACCATGGACATGTTAAGCTACCCCCTCCCCGGGAATACGAACTCGGGATCCCTTGCTCAGTTCAAAGCTAATATAGAAAATTGGAAGGGAGAAAATTGTCCATACAAGCTGTGTCGCACTTTCATTCCGAACTTGGGCTTTTTAAGATGTTTTTAGAAACTTGTTTTATTGTATACTTTGATGAATTGTAAATAGTTTAAATAATTTTGTATCTTTTATCTACACTTTGTAATGTGTGTCGTACCGTTGGATTTAAATAGCAATATTTTCGAGCTTTCAAACGTTATCATTTTCGGCTTTGGCAAAATTTTAGAAAAATACTAGCAATGTCTGATCAAAGTTTTTGAAAATTCTCGAAAATTAATGTTACTTCGGGCCTAAATAGCGAGTAAGATTTTGCCCAAAATGCCTCACAGCTTCTGTTTTCATACAACGCCATTAGCAGCAAATCGACCACAAGGCACGTGTAAAATAAGAGCCTAGTGATTGGCCCCTCTAAGAATATAAATAAACACACTAAAACGTAAACAAAAGCGCAAAAAGATTTCTCCTCCTTGCTTCACACATATCTACACTTCACAGCCAACTCAATGGAACACCTTGTTTCACACCCATATTCATTTCAAACTCATTGGAGATTTTTTCTCCTGATGGTGTTCTTGAATTAGTGTTTTTATACCAAGTGAGTCAAAAAAACATGGAGCGTTTTGCGGACTGTAACATCGCACTTAGCTACCTGATTGTCATGAACCAAATTTTTGCCCCCAGTCAAGAGTCTTACCTAGATCACTCGTTGAAATCGGTCATTTGATGCATTTTTAAAAAAAGGTATTCTTCGTGAGACTTTGTATGGGAGCCGTGGAAACTCGTGAAATCTTTTGCCAAACCCATTCTGAATTTAATCTTGGCTAAAATTACATGTACACATGGAGTTATCAGGGGAGAATGAAATAGTTAGGAGACAGCATTTTCTCCCCTGGCATGTCTTATCATAACTTATCCTGCGTGGAGAATATCTTTGAAAAACATTGATAACGTGTACTTCTTTGCTTTGCGAATAGATTCCTTTCAAGCCGATCAACGCTCTGTAAATCTAAGCTCTGACAGCACTTTTTCCTAAAGCCTGGTTAACACTATGTCCTTTGAGTCGTTAGAGCCGTCCAGAAGGAAGCACCAAAAAAACAAAGGATTGAAACTCTGAGTCCTTCTCTTTTGGGTTTTTCTGGGCAAACTTAATGACCTAAAAGATCTAGTGTGAACCAGGCTTAACTTTTTCAGTATCCCCTCATAATATCGCGCGTACCTGCAACTGTGGCAAGGCTAAAATGCTGAAAGCGCTTGGTCAAAGATTTCATCAGTTTGCAAGACTCCCATACAAGGTCTTACGAAGAAAATATGTTTTAGCAAATGCACCAAGAGAGCAATTTCAGTAGTGAAAGGTTTATGATGTAAGTTAGACTTTAGGCCGCATGGAACATGGTTCTATGAGTCATGTTTGTAGTCTTGTAGATAATGAATAAAAATACTGTTGAATAACAAACTAATGAGTACCTTAATGCCAGTGGCGTAACGGAGCAACTAGGGGCCCTTAGTAATTTAGCTACGCAGGGGCCCCCTGAGGCGGCAGATAGATCAACAAAGTTCGCCAAATTTCCAACATCAAAACGGTGTTTTTATCGGCAAAATCAACTTGAGCCCAGCACATCAAAACCTTCATAACCGGCGTCTATGGAAGTATTTTAATGAAGGCACATTTGCACAAGAAACATATTTAGACAGTGGCTGAAACTGAATGATTGCGAAGCGAGCTACATTTGGTGTAGCCCATCGGGAAAGTTTTTTGAACCATGCTCTTTAGAATATCAGAAAACGCATCTTTCGTTGAGTTTTCATCATCGAATTCAGAAAAAGGATAGTGGTCGACGACATGCTTCCCAAGGAAACATTCAAAAGTTAAGTTCAGGTATGAAATGAATTTTGGTAAAGTCATCCTCTAAAACGTTCATATTCGCTAGAAGGTAGCAAGGCATTTTTGAAAAATTAGCAATTTACACCACTTATACCAAACTAAACTTGCATTTAGTTCAATTCACTGCGTTGTTCAATTCACCAGAAGTCTTTGGGTCTTTTTAGAGGGGCGCTAAAGAATTTAGTGCGAATCAACAAGACATGCTGTTACGCCAAAGCTACGTCAGTACAATACTGAAAATCGTAAGGGGCCCCTTGGGGGCCCCTAAAGCTCGGGGGCCCTTAGGAGTTGCTCTAACCCCAACCACCGTGCGTTACGCCACTGCTTAATGCATTCATTGACGAAGATTTTATGATCGAAACGTTTATTTTAAACAGTTTTTGTTTTTACATTCATTGGTGATATTATAAAACCCTACTGCTTTATTGTTATTCCGTTTATTTCCAAATCAATTAAATTCGTTGTGTTGTAATTTCTTTGTATACCGGGTGAGTCAAAAAAAATGCATGGGGCGTTTGACGGACTGCGACATCGAGTTTAGCCATCCGATTGACGTGAACTAAATTTTTCCATGAAGCCAAAGGTCTAACTTAGATCCCAAGCCTTTTTCCAGTAAGTTTTCTGTTTCAATTATGTCACTTGATGTGAGCTTTGTAAAAGGTTTGGGTTTGTTGTTTTTAATATCAAGGTCATTATCCAAAGTTCATCAAAAGGCTAAGAATTAAAAATATTTGTCCCGTCATCATTTGGGATTGCTTCCGAGTAACCAATATTTTGTACATCGTTGGTAATTGATTTGGAAATAAACTAAATCCAGCTTATTTATTTATTTCCACTTTTCCCTTGTATTTTTTGAACCTTGACAGTGCAGCCTTTTGAGTTTCTTTTCGTTGTATAATCAAAGATTTGTTGTTAGCTTATATCTATAATTCCTTTTAGTATTATGGTAAGAGTTTCGTACATCTAAATAGTCTGGGGATGTCTAAATTCTCTGAAGATGTTGTCTCTCTTCGTCTTTTTGATTGTTCACTTTGTAAATTTTCTGGAAACTTACACATTGATTTACCAAGTCTGTTATTCTTTTCTTTTTCTATAAAAGTTTTCATCAAAAATTTTTATTGCCATTAATCCTAATCCACATACGGGGGTGGGGTGTTTTCCACCCCCCTCAGGGTTTTTCTTGCCGTGTTTTAAAAAGACATCAATTATGTTGCCAAAACCTCTCAGAATTTTAGTAATTATCTATTGCCACATTTAAACCGAAAAATTTTTGAACAATAGAACTTACAGGTCATGTGACATGCCCATATTTGGAAGCAGGTAGCTGAAAAATCATTGTTTTAATGATTTCAACGGAAAGAATTGATTAAACTATGAAGTGTTACGTAGAACATGAATCGGTTGACGAAGGACTTTAATTTGATACCTGAATTTCTGGACTTTGATGACATCATCATTTTCTGAAAGTGACGTAATTTTGGCCGCCATTTTGGGCGTACTACCATTTTGCACCTTCTTTTTGTCTAATTTGACAAAGAACAAATCAATAGCACAAATGACGTCATTAGAATTGGCTTATTTCTGCCAAAATATCACTCCAAAACCATCACTTTCAATAAAATGACATTTTCACATCAAGTGTGCAGCTAAGTTGAAGCAAAAACTGAATAAAACTTATGCAAAACTTTCCTTGAATTCAAATTTAACTTGTTAGATTGATTTTCACAGATCTTCAGCTTCATGACATTACTATGACGTCATAAGGCGTTGCAGTTACACCCATGCCGCACCACATGCTTCAAATCATTTGCTTTGTTACTGTACCAAGTTGCATTGAATTCTGATTTGTCTAAGGCAGTTCTCAGAGGGGTTCGAAAGCACCCCAACCACCCATATAAATGGTAGCTTGAAAAAATCCCAAATGGATAGGGTTAAATTTTCTCTTTTCTCTCTGTATGCATTAATTACATGATGATATCATCAGGCCATTGATTATTGCAAGTTTATCGTCAGGACTTGTTATTTGTTTTACAGTGGTTTGCTATTTTGTTAAGTTCACTACTATGAAATAATTTTAGCAGGTTGTAGAATCTACATTCCAGATATACCGGGTAAGTCAAATAATATTTACGCGTTTAGCGGGCTATGGAATAACAAGCATGTGACCGATATTCAATACTAACATGTTAATCTTACAGTCAAAAAGATAACTTAGGGCCTGTTTATATGAGGAAAAACACCTCACTTGCAAGGCCCGGTGCTGAGAGGTGAGATTCCACCTTCCAATAAAATCCTTTGTTCTTTCATTTCGCGTTTACATGAGGAACGCAACACCACCGGTATAGTGAAGTCCCACCTCAATAGAGGTGGAATCTCACCTAGGTGAGGTGAAATTTTTCCATATAAACGAAACACCACCGGTATGGTGAGGTGAATTGAATTTATTCGTTGATTCTCATTGGTCAGTTCATCCTGATTTCACGGAAGAGAGACTTTACTCCACCTCACCTCTCAGCCCCGGGGCTGACAGGTGAGGTGAAAAATGTCATATAAACAGTGACTGAAATCTACCTCGCCTCTCAGCCCCGGGTCTGGCAGGTGAGGTGTTTTTCCTCATATAAACAGGGCCTTAGATGAGAAAATTTTGTTTGGTAAAATCACACATCTTTAAGATCCAAGAATAGACCTTTTAGCTATTCAGCAAAAGAGCCTGGATCGAGCGTTATTTTTATACATTTTTATACGCGAGATTCGATCGAGTGGCGTTAGAACTTCTATCACTATTGTGCACATTCGAAAATTCTACAAAATGTAGCAAAGTATCGTTCGATTGAGGTTCTTTTCCAGAATTGCTAAAAGGTCTATTAAGAAGATGTCTAAAGGGATTGTCTGGGAATCGAGAATTCCACGTTCCGTTCTGGAAACAGTTATGCACAATGCAACCGTCACGTCCGTTAACGTAAATGTTTCGCTTGCTTTGTAAATTCTGTCTCGCATCAGATGTACGCATTTGATTTACTTTAAATAAATAACTCATTACACGTTATGAGTTGTGCTCGTAATGTACAACCCTGATCTTACATCTGATGTGGGATGGGTGGGATGGAATCCGGTATATTATAGTATCTATTATCTATTAAATTGTTCGTTGTGTTATTGTATTCAGTTTAACACTGCGTGTCCTTTCATAACGGCCATTGGTGAAGGTGAAAGGTGAAGCTGCGTTTTTTCGGCGCAAAGTTCTGGGATCGCAGAAATAGAGCTGATCTAATCGAGTCTGCGAGCCCTTGTCATGAATGGAGTCCTACTAGGTCCTACCGCGTTTACATGCAGTTGAGGTAAATGTCATAACAGGTGTTCCAACAGAATCTATAAAGCTTTGGTGAACTCCAGTGATGTAAAATTAGCTTCAATCAATGCCTAATCATTCTCAAAATTTTTCTCGATAGTTTACTTGAACATACGTACCTCGTCTGTTGGCATTGGTAAGAGCAGACATTTTAATCTTGAAAATTCATATTTAAATCCACGTCCATACCAGAGCTTTTGTGGTTTTGCAAGTATGAGTGTCCTATACCCAGAAAGCAGAAAAACTCGTAAAAGAGACTAAGTCATTCAAGTTTATGAAGATATCTTCGCTTAACAAAATTTTCAGACGGGTGAAGCTTTTTTGCTCAGTTGGTAGTACTTGTCAAAGGGCTACCTTTGGTCACTCAATCATATTATGAAGAAAAAATCGATTTCTTCTATGAACAATATCGTAGACATATCCTTGGTTAAATAAAAGGAGTCACGGTTACTTTTCAAACTAATTGTCCCTGTACTTGGCTTCAGTGAGTGTTCTTTGTGCACTAAAATCTTGTGGTACGACTGGCACTTACTGTTTTCACAACTTGATTTCCAGTTGTTGCAGCATTTCGTGATCTTTGGCTCTGAATCGCTCTGCAGTGACTTATAAAAAAGTAAAGCAGAGGATCCATTAGCGGATTAAAGACAAGAAAACTTGTAACTATCAGAAAGACGATGAGACCCCCACGAAACTCGAGGGTTGCATAGATAGCGGACGGTATGAAGCATATGACAAAAACTGCAGTGACAGCACAGGAGTGCATTAGTACCACATTTCCAGATCTCCGGTTTATTGAACTCCTCGAGGCAGACAAAATTCGCTTTCGTTCTCTAATCATTTGACAGCAGATGATGACATAGAAAAGAGAGATTGTAAAGCATGTGCCCATCGCTATATATCCAATGAATATCAATGGAATCTTTCTTAACGCAACAGCAGCAAGGAAGGCTGCAGAACTGCCCCACACGAGCACCAACATAAGTGTGACACGGCATCCAGAAAGGAATTCCTTGTACTTTAAAGGAAATATTGTTGCGATGAATCTCTGAACTGCAATTAGCACGATATGGAAAAAAGAAGCCAGATTTGAGAAATAAAAGGCAAACAATGACAGATTGGCAATGGTTCTTTGTGGAAATGTCTTTTGATGAGTGGCAATGATGTAAGCAAGACCGTAGGTTGTCGCACCGAATGAAGCTAACATGTCTGAAAAGCTCAAACTTACAAGAGTAATGTGGAAAAGTGATTTCTCTCCATGTTTGCGAAAAATAGTTACAACTAAAGCAATGTTTGCAACAAGTCCTAGCAGCCCCAGAGTTACAATGAATCCTGAATATCCAGTCAAACTTTCCATTGTTTTATCTAAATTATCTTCGCGAAAAATGGTTTGCTGCGAGAAGTCAGGGAACGTAGAAAAAACCCTTGATTCCAATATTTTGAAATTATTCTCTACTGGAAAGCAATCCTGCCTTATATTTATGGTGTGGCTCCAAGCCTGCAACGCTACACCTTCAACTGTTCATCATCTTCAATTTTCTGTTCTCTGAGTAATAAAAGCTTCCTTCAGATAATGAACGTAAAAACAGTTTAAATGCCAGAGTATTCCTTCAACGTTCCGCCATGCTAATTTTTCTGTTTGCTGGACAATAAAACTACGCAGACTCTAATAACGGTACAACTTGGAAAATTTTACGTACAGCAGTCTACCTTCAACTCTCCATCTTTTTTAGTTCTCCATTTATTGAACAATAAGCTAAACCTTTTATTCCGATGCCAACCTTGAAGTTAAAACATCTTTTGTGTTAATCCATAATAAAACAGGAGCATTTAAGTCTCTTGGGGCACTTCTCTCAGACTTTCGGTACATCACAAACTGCTTTATCAAACAAACTGTTCTTCGTTACATGTCTTTTATGCAAAAAATTGGTTTGGATGTGATACTTTTTAATTGGCCAAAGTCTGAAATATTCATGGATTCTTGTATAACTTGATAAATAAACAGTGCATAGCAGGTGATTGATATATTTGATGAGCTGCGTGTTAATGCAAGAAATATCGCAAAATGTTATTTGTGTGAAGTAAATATTATGATTGCATTTTCATTATGTCTTGTTTCCAATCAGACAAAACTTCAAATTGTTGTATGATGATATAAACTGTCATGATTCCTTTCAGTTTATCTTTGCCAAAGCAACATGGCTCTTGCTGACACATTTGAAATAATGCTATATCAAAAGTGTAAAGTCTGACATTTATGCAATTTTTTTATAATGTTTTGCCGTCAAAGTGATTGAAACTAAATAGAGATATAAGGATTCAATCTAAAAGCGAACATCATGAACCAGTTATGATTTTTTTTATCATCAATCGATAGGAAAATCATCTTTGTTACGGGAATAATCAGGTGGCTTATGCAGCTTTAACTCTATTCACTCGCTTTCATAGTACACAAATGTGCTCTCGGGGATTGTGTACCAAGATTGCTTGTGTATCGCCTCGTTGCCTTGGTAACTCACCCTGAACGGAATCGAAACGGAACTTCCTCGAATGTACTCCATTTTCCTCCTCTGGTAGGTTTTCCCTGGTAAACTACTTCTTGCCCTCCGGTAGACTGCACTTTCTTCCTTTGGTACACTCCTTTCCTTGCTCCGGTCGAATCCATTTCTCCACTGGTAGACTGCTTGTCTTTCTCTGGTAGTCTACTTGTCTTCCCCCGGTAGAATCGAATTTCTTCCTCTCGTATATTCTAATTTTTCTCTCCGATCGATTCCAATTTATTTCCTTGGTAGACTGCATTTCTTTCTCTGGTAGACTGTTTGTCTTCCTATGGTAAACTCTAATTTCTTTCTCTGGTAGATTTCATTTCTTCCTCTGGTGAAATTTCAAATTGTTACAAGCAAATTCAATGTTTTAACGTGATTGCATTAGAAAAGGTTAATGTTACCCGCATCTTTATTAAGATGTTGACACATGAGGTGATACTAAAGATATACTATTTTTCTCCTAATTGCATCCAGCAACCTCGTCCCCAGGGCCTTTTGTCATATTGGGACGGAGACGAAAAGGCCCTGGCATCGGCTGGTCACCTAAGCAATCTGATTGGCTGTTGCTTTTCACATAAATTATATACAATTCAAATCAATGACTTACCGGTTCGTTGTTGTGAATGTCAAAATCACTTCCGTTTGTGATCGAAGTTTCGAAATTCATTTCTTTCAAAATTAAGAATAATCCAACCTCAGGGCCATTTGTCATATTGGGACGGAGATGTCCCAATGTGACAAGAGGCCCTTGGGACGAGGTTGAGAACAAAACCTTGCAATTCCTTGGGTTGGCAAAATTCGTTGTCAAACTTCCTGCGGCATTTTAGTACATTTGTTTTGATAAGGAAACTTCCCTGAGACTGAATGAAAGTAATTTAAAAATAACATTTTGATTATTTTCGTGTCACTCGGAGGTGCATGACCGAAGAATAATCCTTTGTACAAGCAATTCAAGTAACTCTCAACTCGAAATGTAATTGAAATCTGGTCTAATGGCAAGCTTCCCTGAAGTCATTGAGAAAATATAGAGAACTTACAAACCATCAGTTGATCTTCAACGACCAAATTCAGGGGAGCAACGACCAACACAATATTGCTTGTCGTCTTCGTTGGAAGGATATCGGGCAAAAGCTGGAAGAGGAGGGACTTCCCATAACCAGTTGGCAAAACTGCGATTACTTCTGAGCTATCGATCAGACTTTCAAAACACAGCACCTGCTTTAGCCTTAGACAAAAACATTGATCATGATTCGATAGTGCGATTGAAAACCTTTGGAAAACTGACAAAAACTTTGGCTGTCTGCTGCTACCTGTACAGCGGATAGCAGCAGTGTAGCTGTGGCCTAAAATCTGGCATACATTATAATTTCTATAATTTATGACACCCACTGAGAGAGGGTGTTTTGATGGTCATGTGACCAGCCGATCCCAGGGCCTTTTCGTCTCCGTCCAAATGTGACAAAAAGCCCTGGGGACGAGGTTGTGCATCCAGCTAAGTTACCAATCCCGTCAATTGACATTAATTTGATGAAATTTCACATAGTAACAAGCAGATAAGGTGTTCCGACTTCATTACATTAGACCAAGTTTGATATCACCTGCATGGTCACACTACTTGGGTCCTTCTCTGGTATAGTCAAATTTCTTCCTCTGGTAGATTCCGGTTTCATCCTTTGCATTGCATGCTTCCATTTTTTCCTCTGGTAGACTGTTTATCTTATCCTTGTATATTCTAATTTCTTCATTTTTTTGATAATCTAATATTATTTACACACAAAAGAAACCCTTCAGCAAATCAAAATATACAATATCTATTTACAATGATAAAACCCTAAGAATAAAAACCTACAGCCCTATTAATCTAATCATTGCTGTTCTTCCAAAGAGTTGTGTTTGAGAGTCTAGCTCTTTAGATGCGTTTTCAGTTGTTCTTTAAAACGATCTAATGTCGGTAGCTAACGAATTTTGGCAGGTGTATCATTCCATAATGTTGGAGCTGCGTAATGAAAGCCTTTTTTGGCAAATTCAGTCCCATATGCAGGGATCTGGAGATCTTAACAATGCCTCGTACTTTAGGTCGAGTGAAAAGATCTCGCTTGAAATTTATCCCATAGGCTGTCAGATCAGGGCATAGTCTGTTCATAATCTTGTAGGTCGTGACATTCCGATCGTAACGGAAAAGATTTTCTACGTTCAACCAGGAAGTCGACCAGCTATCTTTTATTTTTGCATTTGAAATTATTGAATAGGCCCAGTCTTGAAGGCGATGGAGAGCAGCTAGTTTTGTTTTAGACAAATTACCCCTAGATAACATCAGCATAACGCAGGTGACTCTCAATTAATGCATAGTATACATTACACAGTTGGAACTGCGGAACGACATTTTTCAATTTGTTAGAGCTGCAAGTCCTCCACTCATTTTACCTTTGGTGTGCATAAACTGTTCATCCCAATTTAGCTTTTCATCAACTATGACTCCGAGGGATTTCGTCTTATCGACTCTTTTTATGTCAGAGTTATTTAGTTTCAGAATTTCTGGCATGTTTAGATTTTTTGGTTTTAAGCGGTTCCCCACGACCATGAATTCATTCTTCTTTCGGATACGGGCTAAGTTTATTCACCCTCATCCAGAGCGATTGGAAGGCTCTTGATGTGCGTTCTCGAATAGTTTCGCTACATCATCCTATATTGGCATCGATAGCAAAGATGCTAGCCCGGGAGAATTTAAGACACTATTCTAAGTCATTCAAGTAAATGATGAAAAGAAGAGGGCCTATACAAGATCCTTGGGGAATACCACAGGTTACGTCTCTAGCTTTTGAATGCTGACCGTTCAGAGAGCAGAACTGTTTTCTATCACTTAGGTAGGATTCAAACCGACCCGCAGCCTCTTATTCCATATGCACTTGATTTGTTAGCAATATATCGTGATCGACCGTATCGAAAGCTTTCTTAAGGTTGAGAAATATAGTGAGATTAACATTGCTGCGATCTCTGTTTTCGTGTACCAGAAGTCTGTGCTGCTTATGCGTGATGTTATCGCGGAGCATAACTTACGAAAAGCTGCCTGGTTGCATATAATACTCTTATTGATTTTGAGGTAAATCAATCTTTTTCCATTCACATTCAGAAGAAGTCTTACACTATTAGTTACATTCTACTATACTTTCTAGCTATGACTATACCACACTACGGCTACGATGCCAAGAAGAGCGAAATGACACCACTACCCCATGGTTACATGAAACAAAACAAGAACAAGACAAGAAACATTACACAAAGAAACAATAATGAGGGAACAAAAACATAGAAGAAAAATATACAAGTAAATACGTTAAATACAAGTTATGGTAGCTTGTAACCAAGTAATTGCAGGTTTAAAAGTCAAGACTTTAAACTCAAGGAATGGTTAGAAAAATTACTTACTTGGTTGCATGCTACCTCAAACTATCACGCAATTGTAAATAAGAACATTGAATTCGTGGGGGTTGGGGGGTAGGGGTATTCGTATGGAAATGGATAGATTAATCAAAGCGTTCTGTTTCCAAAACAGACTTAATTGTTAAGTTTCAGGATTAAAGCATCTGCTTCCAAAGGCAGGTTTTCATTTCCGTATAAAAAGGCCTGCAAAATATTATTGCCCGGAGCTTCAGAATATCCGTACGTTTTTTTGGAGCACATCGTTAGAAGACTGCGCCTATACTCTGTGGAAGAACTGACGAGCAGCAAAAAGTTTTCCATGTCCTCTATGCCATCATCCATTGGGCACACTGGGTTGATTGTATCTTTAAAATTGTGTCTGAATTTGTGAAAATTGAGTTTGCTTTAGCCCAACCCCGAACTGAGTTAAGTAGCCAATCCCTGTCGGATTGTGAATATCGTATATGGAGTTAGCCGGAAGTCTGATCTGTGAAAAATGCTAACAGAAGTGCATGCCCTCAACACAGAATCAATTTTATTCTACTCAAACAAGCAGTTAGGACAAAAACTAACTCTGAATTTCTCCTTTCTTGCCCTTATTTTTATTTGCCCTGCTGCTGTTCTGGCTGCTTTCAAAAAATATAGTTTGTTTCATGCAGCCGCGGAATAACGTCTCGCGTGTAAATAGGCGTTAAGTTATTGATAGAAAAGAATTAGAAGTCTATTCCATCTCCTTGATCTTAAAGACTCCCATCCAAGCTCATTGTACAGCCTTTCACGACATGTTCCCCTCCAGGTTCCTATCATTGCTTATGCAGCAGAATATTGGTTCATTGATTCAAGTCGATACCATAAGGTAACATTTTGATCCAACGTCTCCTTCAGGCACATGATAAATTACATATTTGGATAGAAACTTCAGAATTCCAATTCCTTTTTTTGACTTAGTTATCGCCGCGCGTATATGAGCAGAGAACGGAAGCTTAGAGTTTAGTATTATGCGTAAATGTTTGTGTTCGTCCACTTTCATTACGGGTGAGTCATTAAAAAGGATAACAGAATGGTCAGTTTTGACATTTTTTCTTAGAAAGATTAATTGAACAGCCTGCTTTCTAGGGTCTGGGTTGAAGAATATCCTCCAATTATGTGCCCATAGTCTAATAATGAGATCCAGCCCAGATCATGGTTCATATCAGCTGCGCTTGTATCCTCAACAAAGTGAAGAGTGATGTGTCTTCTGCGAATAGTTTTACGCTACACCTCAAATTTTGTGACAAATCATTGATGTATATCAAGAAATAGATGGGCCTATGGATTGAGCCTTGTGGAACACCGGCAAAGACGTTTCCCAGCCTGAAGACTGTCTGTTTAAAACAGTCCTTTGCTTCCTCTTTGTAAATAAACTTTGAAGGAGCAACAGTTGGGTTCCCAATATACCACATCTCCTTAGCTTATAGTTAAGCCAGTCATACCACACCCTGTCAAACGCATTAGAGATATTCAAATACTTAGAAGACAGACATTATTATTATTATCTTATGCTTCTGCTTTAAGCACTGGCAGTTATTATAACCGAATTTACATCCCAAGGAAGCGGGTCAATACCCTTGACCAAGGGTCCCTTGGGGTCATTGTCCTTTGGTACTCAAGTACTTTTCTTAATATCCTGGCTGTTCCTAATAATGTCGTCTTCTGTAAGAGTGCTGTATTCACTGTGATATCCAGTTTTTCTAACCATTCATCCAGTTTCTTCGTTATACTTCCGAGTGCACCAATAACAACGGGTACAACTATCACATTTCTCATGTTCCAAATCCTCTTAACTTCTCTTTTCAAATCTTGATATTTCTCCACTTTCTCTTTTTCTTTGTCACTAGTCCTACTATCACCTGGCACCGCAATGTCGATGATGATGCATTTTCTCTCACCTTTAATCACAACAACTAGGTCCAGTCTTCTAGCTTCAATTAAGTGATCACACTGAATATTCACATCCCATAGTAGCTTTACCTCGGCATTTTCCACTACAGCCTCAGGAGAATGCTCATACCATTTTTCCGTCCTTTCAAGATTGTATTTCTTGCATAAATGTCAATGCACAATCCTCGCAACGTTGTCGTGCCTTCGTTTGTATTCTTTCTGTGCCATCTTCTTGCACTCACTGACAACGTGATGTACAGTTTCTCCCTTCTCTTCACACATCCTACAAAGTGGTGACTCTGCTGATTTGTCAATATGGTGTTTAACATAATTTGTTCGAATAGCATGTTCTTGCGCTGCGCACAAAAGTGACTCTGTTTGTATCTTAAGATCAGCTTTTCTCAGCCATTCCCATGTCTTGTTTTCATCTGTTGATTCCGGCATCTCTCCAACAAACTGCCCGTACATTCTTTTTTCCTTCCATCTTTGTTCTTTTTCATTCATCCATCCCCTTTTGAATTCATCCTTACTTACAACGTCCTCAGTGTCCACCACTTTGGCAAACCTAACACCTCGAATCAATGACTCCACGGAATTCCTGACATACCGTCCCAAATTATTCTCCTCACTTCGAACACAACCCTCGTAGCTAATCAGTCCACGCCCTCCTTTCTCTCTAGTCAAATTTAACCTGTCTGCATCGCTCTTAGGATGAAATGCACCGTGCATTGTCATAATCTTCCTCGATTTCCTATCCATGCTCTTTAATTCATTTGTTGTCCATTTCAAGATCCCTGCCCAGTATCTCAAGACTGATACAGCCCATGTGTTAATTGCTAATATCTTATTCTTACCATTCAATTTTGATTTCAACACCAACTTTAACCTTCGTTTGTATTCGCTTGCAAACTTGTCTTTCATTTCTGTTTCTTTGATCTTATCCATTTCTACAATGCCCAGGTATTTGTATCCGCTTTCATCGATTTCTTTCATCATTTGCCCATTCGGAAGCGCAATACCATTTTGCTTCACAATTTTTTCTCTCTTCAATACCAACACTCCACACTTGTTTAATCCGAACTGCATTCCAATGTCCTCCTCGCTGAAGAGATGAACAGTTTGTACCAGTGATCTATTTGGTACTGATTCTTGGCAAGTAATTTGAGATCGTCCATGAATAATAGATGATTAATTCTGAATTCCTTGTTACCCCATTCATAAGAAGCTGCTACTTTCCTCAAGGTCAACGTCAGTGGAATCATACATAACACAAACAGTAGTGGAGATAGACTGTCTCCCTGGAGAATCCCTCTCTGAATATCAACATCTCCCAAGCTTTCACCAGAAGATGTTAATTCTAGCTTCCATGCTCGCATACTATCACTCATGAATTTTATAACATTCTCAGCTATCCCAAACAACTCTAGGCACTCAATAATCCAGCTATGAGGCACCATGTCGTACGCATTTTCATTATTATTATTATTATTATTATTATTATTACTCTGAGGAAGATTTTTAATCGAAACGTTAGCTTTTATAAAACAGTCTTATTTTTCATATTTTCTTTTCTGTTTTTCCTGAAGGTGGTTTTAGTTTTCAACATATTATTATTATTATTATTATTGTTATTATTATTATTATTATTATTATTATTATTATTATTATTATTATTATTATTATTATTATTATTATTATTATTATTATTATTATTATTATTATTATTATTATTATTATTATTATTATTATTATTATTATTATTATTATTATTATTATTATTATTATTATTATTATTGTTGATTCTCAACACAAAGCATTTGGCTGTCTTTGCTTTGGAATAGTCACTGTGAATGCGGGCATCAACCAGCTGCCAAGGAACTCACATGTCACTGAACCAGACTTTTAGGAACCAAGTACCAATCTTAATGATCTTGCTGTCCCAAGTAGAGCTGTTTTCTGCACATGCTCAATTCGAATGTCTATCCCAATCTCCTGCATAAATTTCCCAAACCGATTTGTGATTGCTCCCAGCGCTCCGACTACAATCGGAACTATAGTCACTTTCTGCATTTCCCACAAACGTGCAATCTCATCCTTTAATGGTTTGTACTTATCGATCTTTTCTAGCTCCTTCTCACATACTCTAACATCTCCAGGTATCGCAACATCTATGATTTTAACTTCTCTTCTTTGCTTGTCTACTACAACAATGTCCGGTCGGCGGGCCTCAATCTCTTTGTCACACTGAATCATCACATCCAACAAAATCTTATAGTTGGCATTCTCAATGGCCCCATCTGGCCTGTGCTCATACCATTTGTTGGCTCTGTCCAGTTCATATTTTTCACAGATGCGCCAATGTACATACTTGGCAACATTATCATGCCTCCGTTTGTATTCCCTCTGCGCCAACATGCTGCATTCACTTACAATATGTGAAACTGTTTCATTTTTATTGCCACACATTCTACAAAATGGGGAGTCGATGGTTTTATCGATTTTGAATTTGGTGTAATTTGTTCGGAGAGCTTGCTCTTGTGCACTGAAAATCAATGCTTCAGTAGGGCCCTTCAAGTCACTTTTCTGTAGCCATCGCCAGGTGTTAGTCTTGTCTTTGCCCTCCATTTCTCTGAGGTATTGACCATGCATCGCCTTGTCTTTCCAGGTGTTAATCCTTTCTTTTTGTTTAAGTTTTTTAAACTAGTTTGGTTTCATTGACTCTTGGCAAAGTGGTATCGTGTTGCTATCCTTAACTGCAATGAGCAATGGTTCATCATGGTTTCTTACATACCAACCAAGGCTATTTTCTTCCGTGACAACACAGCTCTTGCAACCTATCAGCCCCCTACCACCTTTACTTCGCGTTACGTATAACCGATCAACGTCACTCTTGGGGTGAAACTCCTTATTCATAGTCATAATTTTCCGAGTCTTTCGGTCCATCTCATCAAGCTTGGCAACATTCCACTTAATGATATCTGCCCCGTATCTCATTAAGGACACTGCCCATGTGTTCATTGCCATGATTTTATTCCTTCCATGTAGTCTACTTTTCATGATAGCTTTTGTTCTTCGTACGTATTCTTTCCTGAAACATTCTTTCATCTCACTATCCTTGATTTTATCAAACTCTGTAATTCCAAGATATTTGTAGCCTCCATCTTCAACTTCCTTAATTTTGTCACCACTAGGTAATTCTAAACCTTCTGTTTTCACCACCATTCCTCGCTTTAAAATAAGTGTCAACTGACATCTGCCTATCAGAAAACGACTCACTGATCACTGACCCCAAAAACATAGCTGAAATCATGAATAAACACTTCATCAGTGTTGGCCAAACCACAGAACAAATGAACTCAAAAGAAGACTCTAATTTATCTTTGCACCAAATCATCAAGATGTTTGAAAAACATAACAGCATAATCAGCATAAAAAACAACTTGAAACACAACACGCTCTTTGAATTCCAACCTATTACTAAAGATACACTAAAAGAAATTATCCTTAGCCTTGACCACAATAAAGCTTTTGGTCATGATATGATAATTGCTAAATTCTTAAAACTCTCTGCTGACATCATTGCAGGGCCTTTGGCTAATATCTTTAACAAAGGCATACTTCAAGGAACATTTCCTAGTTCAATGAAATTGGCAGTAGTTTCTCCTGTGTACAAAAAGAAAGATCCTTTCAACAAAGAGAATTATCGACCAATTAGTGTTCTAACAGCACTCTCTAAAGTCTTTGAAAAAGCAATTGAGCTCCAACTATCTCCATTTCTCAACATAAACTTTTCTAATTTCTTATGTGCCTATAGAAAACATTTCTCTTCCCAGCATGCCTTAATAAGGCTGATAGAGGAGTGGAAAACTAGTCTAGAAGCTAAAAAACATACAGCAGCCGTGCTTATGGACCTATCCAAGGCCTTTGACAGCCTCCCCATAAACCTATTAATTGCAAAATTAGCTGCCTATGGTGTTAGTATAAACTCGCTCAAACTATTACAAAGTTATCTCACAAACAGAAAACAATTGGTGAAAGTCAGTGGATACTTTAGTTCATGGAGGCCACTAAACCAAGGGGTGCCACAGGGCTCAATACTCGGACCATTACTCTTCAACCTCTTTATCAATGATATCTTTCTATTTATTCAGCAGGGCTCCTTATGTAACTTTGCAGATGATAACACAATTTCTATCTCTGCTGAAAATGTGGATGAGCTCCATAGATTAGTACAGCTCAACACCACTAAATGCGTTGATTGGTTTAATTCAAATCATATGACAGCCAACCCATCTAAATTCCAATCCTTAATTATTGGCAACAATGATCATCATGTCAAAACACTTCAAATAAGCAATGATTTTGAAATAAACGTAAGTAATGAAGTAACGCTACTTGGAATTCAAATTGACGATCAACTGAAATTTGACTCACATATTGATAAGATCTGCAAAAAAGCTGCCTTGCAGCTAAATGCAATCAAGAGGCTAGCACGTTTCATGGGTAGCAAAGAAAGACAAGTAATCGTTAATTCATTCATCCTCTGTCATTTCAATTACTGCCCCCTTATCTGGTTATTTTGCAGTAATACCAGCCAAAAGAAACTGGAAAAAGTCAATGAGAGGGCCTTACGATTAGCACTCTCTGATTATACTTCATCCTACAAAGATCTTCTAGTTAACGCCCAGAAGCGCCGGGAAGGGGGGGCAAGGGGGGGCGGTTGCCCCCCCAATGTTCTCCAGGACCACTTTTCTAATTCTTCTAATTCCGGCGTAAAAATTGCGGGGGGGGGGGGGGTAAGGCCGATGATCTTGGCAACTATAATGTGTATGAGTATGTGAGTATAGGTTTCTACAGTCTTGCCATTTTAATTCCATTTTCCCACGATCTGTAAAGCATTGACTCGAATTTTTTTCTCGTGCCGAAGCCCCCAGATCCCCGTTCTACCCACTACCAACGCTCCACGTATTGCATATGTCATCAAGATAGCTTCCAGAGGACGTAAGTCAAAATCTTTTTCACGAACGAGGAGAAAGAATTTTGGTAGTTGGGTATAGACATCGTAAAATAGAAATGCTGGAAGGTAGCTGGGAGACTTGTGTTAAGCCATAGCATAAGTTGGCTTTTTGAAAACTTTTCTAGACAAACTATTATAGAATTGTCCAAGACTTGTAGATTTGAGGCCATGGAAATTGGATTGTGAGAACCGTTCTAGGACAAAGTAGAGTGTGTTTGCGCAAAAATTTTCCGGTGGACATGATTCATTGAAAATAGTTACAAAATTGTGAAAGTTTCCCTTTTGGTCTTGGTAAAGATGGCATGCAGGATAGGCATTCTAAGCCAAAGAATACCATGTTTAAAAATTTTACCGGAGATGCCAATTTAGATAACTGTTGCATAGTGATCAACGATTCCAATGCAGCACAGGCTAAAATGTGATCGGTAGAAGCGTTCTAAGCCAAAGTAAAGAGCATATCCACAAAAATTTTCCTAGACCCCCTCAATGTGCCTGGACTTTGAAGTTTCCACTGAACCCGATGCCCTCTTTTTCACAAACCATATATGCTTCGTATTTCTGAATCTGAGAGTACACGATAACTCTTTTGACAATTCCAATACCGAGTGGAGCATGTTAAATTGGTCACAGAAATTTTTCGGGATCCAAAGGTTGGACGCTCGGTCCCCGGTTGGACGTCATTTTCTAATTATGGTACCCTACTCGTGTTATTAAGCAGACTCATTCATCTTAATGTCAATCCATAAAAGGGGTGTTAGTCGCATTTACAGCCAAAGTAGAGAGCTTGGTCCAATAAAAACTTTCTGGGGCTCCGCCCCAGCCCCATCCCGTTTTGCCCCTCCAATAAAAAATCCTGGCGGCGCCACTGTTAACGCCGAATCTACTACAGTTCATATCCATTCTATTAGACTGTTGGCACTTGAAATTTACAAAACTTTGCACAACTTGAATCCAGCCTTTATGAAAAACTATTTTCTCCCAAAACCCACTAGCTATAATCTTCGAAGAAATGACGTTCCATCCATTCCTAAAGTTAAAACTACAAATTACGGTATAAAATCCATTAGCTTTTTGGGTCCCAAGATCTGGAATTCTCTTCCAAATGAAATAAAGTCGTCCAGAAATGCAAATCAGTTCAAAACTCTCATAAAAGACTGGTTTTTCGAAAATAAATGCGCGTGCAGCATTTGCAGTCAATAAGTTCCATAATGCAATCTCTAAAATTGCTTTATGTTAGTGTATATTAGTGCTAGCACTATCGTAAAACTAACATTAAAAAAGGTATTATTATTAGTGCGCCACACTTCTTGGCCCCAAATTCCATGCCTCTGTTGTTTGAAAATATTCCTACCGTAGAGACCAATCCATTGATTTCACGTTCATTCTTCCCATAGATCTTAAGATCATCCATGAATAGCAAGTGATTTAGCTTTAGTCCACACTTCAGAGTGTAACCCGTTGGGACATTCCTTAATATCTCTGTGAGGGGTCTCATACTGATCACAAATAAAAGAGGTGAAAGACTGTCTCCTTGGAAAATCCCTCTCCTGATGTTAACCTTTACCAAGAATTCACCACATTATGTCAAATCCACATTCCAATGAACGATTACGCTAAAGATGGCGGCAAGGTACTTTTTACCAAGATGCATTGCGTTCTTTAATCGAATTCCTATAGAATCGTTAAGGATTCGTAAATAGAACGCAATGCATCTTGGTAAAAAGTTCCTCGCCGCCATCTTTAGCGTAATCGTCTATTCCTCATTGATCTCGTGATAAAATTTAATAACATTATCCGCCACATTTGCCAGCTCCAGACTTTCAAGAATCCAGGAATGGGGGACCATATCATAGGCTTTCTTATAGTCGATCCACGCCATTCCCAGATTGGTATGTCTCTTTCTACAGTCATTCAGCACTGTTTTATCTATGAGCAGTTGGTCTTTGGTCCCTCTGCTTCTTCTCCTGCAACCTTTCTGCTCATTTGGTAGCTTACCAGCATCCTCCAAAAAGTCATACAAAACGTTGGATTATTATTATTATTATTATTATTATCATTATTATTATTATTATTATTATTATTATTATTATTATTATTATTATTATTATTATTATTATTATTATTATTATTATTATTATTATTATTATTATTATTATTATTATTATTATTATTATCATTATTATTCTGCTTTTACACGGTATTGATCGAACAACCGGCTAATTGTCTAAATTATGTTTCTCATCGAACCACTACCCGTGGTCTAGGATGGGAAGCACTTCTGTCCTTCTTCTTATCATTGTCCTTCTGTACAGTACTCCTTTGTTCTTTACTTTGTATCGAGGACCTTCCGTAGAATTCGCGCTGTCCCTAGAAGACATGTTTTTTGAATGGCATCAACCCCCAGGTGCAGGTCTACCTTGTCAAGGTTTTTTCTTACATTATTTGTCACACTTCCCAAAGCCCCTATGACGATTGGTAGGATCATGACTTTATCTACTTCTTTGTTCCAACATTTCAAAATTTCGTATTTCAAGTCATTGTAGTATTCTATCTTTTCTTGCTCTTTTTTCTTGATTCTGGTGTCAAACGAGCATGCAACATCAATGATGAGGCACAACTTCTGCTTCTTACCTAGGACCACAATATCTGGCTTGTTATGCTCTATTCTCTTTTCAGTTTGTATAGAAAAATCCCATAACAGCTTAACTTCATCGTTTTCAAGGACTTTCATCTTTGTTTCCACAAAATGCTCATAGTACTTCTCCGTGCATGCAAAACCAAATTTCTTGCAATAGTTCCAATGGATTAGGGAGCTGTCATAAAGAATGAAACAGAGGGGGGCGGAAGGGATTTCAAAATTTCTTTTAAAATCATATAGCCCAATGGAAGAAACAGAAACTGTTTTCATAACCCCTTAAACATCTGCAAAATGATTTGATGACCCCATCAGGGCTTCAAAATGAACTCTGCCAATACTGTATTTGTGGGATCCAGTATAACGTTTTAAGAAGGTAGGGAGGTACCTGCAGATACCACTGTATCAGACACTGAGATAGAGAACTACATCAATGATCAAGAGAACAGAAAAAGTGACGCTGACAATGTTTAAAACATTGAAAAAACACCCTGATGACCTTCGCTAAAGAAATGCCCAAAGAAACCTGTCATAATGTTGCAGTTTCAACAAAATGAATGTAGTTAGTTTAACCTAAATAAGGCTTTAATCAAAAACATCCTATCTAGATACTCAAATCGATCGACGCTTCAGTGCGCTAATGAGCCTAAACTCAAAACATAATGGGTTCTTTGTTTAAGCTAAATCAATGGTTTTCAATGGTTTCTAAAGAACAAGTTCATAGAATGCAAAACAATGAGAGAGATATCAACAACAACAGATTAGTTTCACCACAAAACCCGCCTGTGGTATAATAATAATAAAAATAATAATAATAATAATAATAATGATAATAATAAAAAGAAACACAACTGTTAAAACTCTGTACGTTTCGATTAAAAATCTTCGTCAGCAATACTTTTCTAATTGGACAACCGAGGATTTATACTCCGTGGTAAACAACTTCAATACAGTTAAAAATGAACTAAAATTACATTTCATTACAAAGAACCCTATTCTTAGTAAACATGACTGACCCCAAATTTAAGACCCAGTGGGAATTAAAATCACGTTTTAAATTCAAACTTTCTTCAGCGTAAACAAGAAATAAAGTAACTGGCACATCAGCAAATGTTCCCTCCCATATGACCCTCCCGTATGTCCTTTTGCCCCGTGGGATCAAATAGATCACAGAGCAAACCTCCAAGGGATGCAGCCGGCAACCCCACGGCCCTCCCACTTGACCTTTCAATGATTCGCAAATTGTTGAATCTTGAATGGCTTGATAGGGAATTCCACCCTAACGCCACATGCAAAAAAACATGAAGCCAAATAGGAAGACAGCACACTGTGATCCAGAGCATCGAATTTAACCAAAACTTGAAGTTTTAGATTCCTGCTTGATTTTGCGCTTGAGATATGCACCATAACCTAGGGGTTCATGTGCTGCAAAAATTTTCAAGATCAGTCAACCGAAAGCCAAGATATTGATTTTTGAAGTTGGGCCTAAATCAGATCTTTGTTTACATGGCCGGCAGAGGCATGGCACTTTTTTGGCAGCAAATTACAATTCCTTGTATCTAGGCTCAGACTTCACCGATCTTTTTCAATTTGGTCTCATTCTGATCCTCTAAATGTGTCTTTTGTGGCAATGTAAAGCAAGCTAAGATATTTTGCCTTTTAGGACCGTTTTTAGACCATTTCACAACGGTACTTTTCGAAAAAATTCTTGTCTTCAAAAACCAATTGTAGAATTAAAAGCTAAAGACAAAAAAAGCATGTTTCGCTATGCTCTTCAAAATAATTTCAACAATTAGAAACGCCTGTCTAACAAGTTTCTACCAAAGGGCTGGTGCCAATTCGAACCCAAAAATCTTTTATGACTATTTTCATTTCACAAGTTTCTAATTTGACATCTGAGATTTTGGCATATAATAACCTCTAAACTTTAACGGACATCCAGTGAAGGGACCAAAGGTGACCAAACCTTACGTACATGTTAAAGCAATATAATGACTAACATTTGATACACTTTGCAAGGCGTATTTGTTAAAATTCTTGCAAAAGTTAAAAATTATGAATTATTTTATGGACAAATGGCTGCAAAGTGCCATTTTGGCCTTAAAAATGTTTGACTCGAGGCTTTAGCAGGCTCAAAGGACAAATAAATGGGATACATTTGATTCTGCATCGGTTTAAAACAAATGCAAAGGTTTGCTTTCACTGTATCTAATTTTTCGTCACGAAATGTGCAAAAATGTTAAAATCATGTACAAAACTTGTAAAATTCAATTTTTTGTTACAATTTTTTGGAGGCGAATTGGCACCAGCCCTTTGGTAGAGACTTGTTAGAAAGGTGTTTCTAATTGTTGAAATTATTTTGAAGAGCATAGCGAAACATCATTTTTTTGTCTTTAGCTTTCAATTTTACGATTGATTTTTGAAGACGAGAATTTTTTAGAAAAGTACCGTTGAGAAATGGTCTAAAAACGGTCCTAAAAAGGCAAAATATTTGAGTGTGCTGAGCATTGCCTCAAAGAACACATTTAGAGGATCAGAATGAGACTAAAATGAAAAATATCGGTGAAGTATGAGCCTAGATACAAGGAATTGTAATTTGCTGTAAAAACAGTGTCATGCCTCTTCCGTTCATGTAAAGAAAGATCGGATTTAGGCCCAAATTTAAAATTCAATATCTTCGCCTTCGGTTCACGGATCTTGAAAATTTTTGCAGCAGATTAACCCCTAGGTTATGCTTCATGTCACAAGTCTAAAATTTTATAAGGATTTGGAACTTTATTTTTCGGCTTAAATTTGATAAAAAGGGCCTAATGGATCACAGTGCAGCAGAGCACTGCCAACCGAATCCCCCAGAGAAACCAGATACAATGGCAGGAATTAGGCCATGCCACACGCAAACATATCGAGTTCCACATCTGCAGCCCGTTCATTCAAACCCTTGGGAAGAAAAGTTCCCAGTCTGTATTGCCAAAATAGTTCCTTACGTCGTAATGAAAAAACATTATCAGCCCCATCGATCATTTTAACCCTAACCTCAAACTTACCATTGTGATTCCCCTCAAAGAAATGACTAAAAAAGTTTGCTTGTGGGATTAATTTACCCCTGTCCAGTGATCCCTCGTTATGTTTGCGTGCGTAAGATCTAAAATAAGATTTGTACACGTTGAATCTTTGCCAAAATTTGGTCTTGGTGCTACCTACATATTTTTTGCTGCAAACTTCACATAGTAGTAAATAAACTACGTTTTCTGAATTGCAGTTATACCTCCCCGAAAAGTTTTTGAAAGATCTGTTTTCGTCCGAATTTTCAAAACTATCCCCCTCCATGATGACGTTGCATATCTGGCAACTTTTCCTGCCATTGCACCTGTAGGTACCCTTAGCCAACGGAGGCTCACCAACACTCGGTAATTTAGCCCTAACAAGTTGATCTTTGAGATTTTTGGCCCTCCGAAATGACAAAAAAATCTTGTTTTGGAACACTTCTTTGTGCTCTTCATCTACCAAAATAAGTTTTGAATTTTCTTTTAAAATCTCATAAACTTTGTTAAGAGCTGGATGATACGTATGTATCAGAGGTATTCTCTTGTCATCCTTAGTTTTTGGCTGCCTATCCAAAAGACTCAAACGATCGCGGCCACGGACTTTGCTGATTTGTTCAAGAACCTCATTTTCACCATAGCCTCTATTGCAAAGCCACCCCTTAAGTTCCCCTACCCTATCATCAAAAAATCGATCCTCAGAACAAATCCGCCTAATCCGCAAGGCCTGGCTATAGGGTATACCCTTTTTAGTGTGACCAGGATGACATGAGGTACGATGAAGGAGTTGGTGAGTATCCGTTGGCTTAGTAAACAAATCTGTGATTAATCGATCACCCTCCCTTATCACCTGAACATCGAGAAAATTTATCTTCTCCCTTGACCAATCCGCAGTGAATTTTATCGAGGGGTGAGCTTGGTTAAGGAAGTCTATAAATCGATGCAATTTCTCTTCACCGTGATGCCATAACCGCCAAAATTTGCGCTCTTAAACCGTGAACCGCTAGAAATTTTCATTCATAAACCGCAACCGTCAATCTTCTTCAGTACGATAGATATTCTTTTCTAGATAGCCATTTCATGTATCCTAAGGTAATTTCAGGATTGAATCTACAATTTGCGATGATCGTCCTGTTACAGCTTTGCGAAAGCCTGATAGATTATAACTGTTATCTACCGGGTGTCCCAGAAAAAACGCAACAGATTTGAAAAATTCTAATGGAAACTGCTTCGTACTCAATATCAAACTATCATTATCACTGAAATCTGCAATAATTGGAAACATTTTTATATATTTTCCAATATTTATGGGGACTTGGTTGTAAAGTTAAAAGTCAACAAACTTCGAAATGCCCATACGTCAAACCAGAGCTGTTGCATTAGCAATGGTGAATTATAATAGTCAACAGTCAAATTATAAAACATGACAATCCCAGCAATTATCGAAAACTGCCGACAAGCAAACAACATACAAGTTAACTGCACGTTTAACAGACACTATAAAGATCTCCGCCAAGACACAGTTACTTTTTCTAAAATGACTAGGCCATCCTGCCCACTCCAACCTGAAAAGGCGGAAACAGGCTGTCAGAGTCAATAATACGTATTCCTCTTTCCAAACTATTCTATCAAGAGTACCTCAAGGCTCTGTTTTGGGTCCTATTCTATTCAATTTTAACATTAACGATCTCTTTCTATTCGTCAAAGAAGCAACATTGCATAATTATGCCGACGATAACACTCTGGCTTATTTTTCTAAGACTTTTTGATTGAGGTACTGGAAGAAGAAGCTGGGTTTGCTTTAACTTGGCTAAAACAAAACCAAATGATAGCTAATCCAGTATAGTTTCATGCACTCCTTATCAAAAAGGATCAAAAAACGCAAGTAGAGACAATTTCAACATCCAAGGAAAAACATTCAAATCAGAAGAAACAGCCAAGTTACTAGGAATTCACCTGGAATATAAGCTAAACTTTGAACAGCACATCTCTGAACTTTGCAGAAAAGCTGCAACACAACTCAATGTTTCAAAAAGACTCAAAAGATTTATTGGTTTTGATGAAAAGAAGATCCTTGTTCAGAGCTCTGTCTATTCTAATTTTGATTATTGCCCCTTAGTATGGTATTTCTCTTCAGCTAAATCTTTGCAAAAAATTGAAAAATTCAAGAACGTGCCCTTAGATTTTTACACAATGGTCACTTTAGCTCATACGGTGACTTACGTTCGAAGTCAGAAAGGTGCACTATGCATGTTTCCCGTTTAAGAGTCCTCTGCATAGAAGTTTTTAAGACTCTGAAAAACTTAAACCCTTCCTTTATGCAAGATATTTTCAAAACAAAAACTTCTAGATACTCACTACGAAAGTCCAATGACTTACAACATTATAGACCAAATCAGGTTCCCCTTGGTTCAAATAGCCTTCGATCTTTGGGACCTCAAATCTGGAATGGACTGCCAAATAAAATGAAAACGGTAGAGAATCTAAATAGTTTTGAAAATATGATAAAAAAATGGGATGGCCAAAACTGTAAATGCAGTGCTTGTAAATATGTGTCTCCAAATTAATTTTATTTTATTTAGTTAGTTTGTTGAAAGACTGTAAAAAATAATATTTATTTATGTTGATATCTTCATCGATTTAGATTAGTTTACCTTGTACATTTGTGTATAGTAAGCTAGCTTTTTAATTTAATCAATGGAAAGTAAGATGAAAACAACAACAACATCATTAGAGTTATACTGTCAATTGGAAATGAACACTGAAAGCTCCCTCAAAACTAGATAGCTCATGAATCAGCAAGGGATCTCTTTGTCGCAGTTTCTTGATCAAATTGTGTGCTTCTCTGTAATTCTGAGAAGTTGAATGAATGCCATGCTTGTAATTTTGCTGTATACTTTGCAATACTGCTGGAAGCTCTGGGTTTGCCCTGACAACAAATTTAAAATTTGCTGATTTTTAGCTCTGCAACTAAGTCACCGAAAATTCTGAAAAATGTATCAAAATCTAAACTAATTATTGTAGATATAGAGAAAATGATTATTCAATTATTAATTCAAAACAGCTTGTGTCAGAATTTTAAAAATCTGTTGCGTTTTTTTTGCGACACCCGGTAGTAGAAGGTTATACGAAGTAAGCAAAAACCGTAAACCGTTCGTTTAAATTCCAATTTTCCGCAACCGCGTAACAATACAAAAACCGTATACCGCACTGATTATCTTGCGAAAACCGAATTCCGCATCCAAAATGAGGCCGAATCCGCCTAACCGCCACACTATAATAGACCCCCTCCAAAGCTTCCAACCCTTCCTCGTGTGGAATACTAGGATACAACCCCACAACATCTATAGTACAAAGAAAAGCGTCATTGGGAATTTCTCCTAGTTCTGAGATTTTGTGGAGAAAATGGTTAGTGTCTTTGATGTACGAAGTAACTTTTTTAGCCAATGGTTGTAACTGATGATCAAGAAATTCCGAAATATTCTCCGCAAAAATCCGCAATTTGAAATGACCGGTCTCCCAGGGACGCTATTCAATCTCTTATGAATCTTCGGAAGCAGATAAAACCGTCCCAATTTTGGGTTATTGACCATAAGGTAATCAAGAGTAGAATCGTCAATATCCCCTCGTTCTTTTATTGCTCCTAATGTTTCTGAAATAATCTGCTGAAGTCTGTCCGATGGATCATCATCCAGTTTCCTATACACTTCAGAATCCCCCAATTGCCCTTGTGCTTCCCTAATATAGTCCCCGATATCCCAAACAACTACCCCCAACCCTTTGAAGCCAAAAACATGAAGCTAAATAGGAAGACAGCAGAGCACTGCCAACCGAATCCCCTGTAATGGATTTTCGTGCGGCCCATAAACACGACAAAACAAATATGCAATTTCCTTAAAATGTAAAGCAAATCATTTTCAATATCAAAGCATACGATCCAAAGATCAACACAACGAAATTTAAGTCATTCAATGTTGTTGAAAGTTTCTCTTTGATGCCTCAGCTCTGACTCCCCGACAAATAATAAGAAAGAATACGCTCACCAACATGCCGTCATCTGTTGGGCTAGGGTCGATGTTTGACTTGCGGCCTGGCCTATCTTGACGTCACTTGAACGCGTTCGGTTTTATCTTGCGTCTTGTACTCTCCTCAAAACATAACTCACAACTGAACACTTTTCAACTCTGTCTCGCAACGATATTTTTTGAGCTCCTCAGGGAACCGAGAGAGGCACACACCACCAAAACACAGGGGAAAAACCATTACGACTGGAAAGGCTAATCAACTCTCTCAAGGGACATAACGCACTGGGGGTCTCCTGAGTCTCATTGGCCTCGTTTCAGGTTTGTCAACATTCTCCCCGCCTTGACGTACTACGTCAAATGACTTGGTAGATTTGGGCTTGGTGACTGCTCCATGAATACATGTCTTTTCTTTCAATATTTCATCATTTATATATTCTTTGTGACCTTCAAGTAGGTGTAACTTTTGGATAGATCTATTTAACTTTCCTTTCTGTGTTTTGAGTGTCACTGTCCGAATTAAACCATCTGCTCCTTCATGAACTTCTGTCACCATTCCCATTGGCCAATTATTCCTTTTGACATTGTCTTCTGATATTAATACAACATCACCTTTCTGTAACGGAGGAGCTTCATTTGTCCATTTTTGTCTCACGGTTAACTTAGGTAAGTATTCTACTTGCCATCTTTTCCAGAAGTGACCAGTCAATCGTTGACGATAAAGATATCTATCAGTGATTGGAGCTTCACATTGCGTCCCATGTGGTATGTCTGGAACAGTCTTTAGTGCTCTTCCAAGAGCAAGATGTGCCGGTGTGATTACTTGTCCATCTTTGATACTTTCTCTAACAAAAGTCAAAGGTCTTGAGTTAACTGTTGACTCGATTTCTGTCAAAACTGTGTACATCTCTACATATGTAAGGAAAGCTTTGCCGAGAATCTTTCGTAATGGCTCTTTTAGTGAACGACATATTCTTTCCCACCAACCTCCTCGGTGTGGACTTCGCTCGGTAATAAACTTCCACGTGATACCTCTATTTGCTAAATCTGTTTCTACTTTCTGAGCATCAATCTTCTTCCAAATTTTCTCTGTCTTCGTTTTTGAAGTCTCCACAATCCATTGCAAGTCTTTATTCGCTCTTTTGAAAGTAGACTGGTTATCTGACCACATCGTGTTGCAGAGACCCCTCCTGTTATACATCCTCTTGAAGGCTTGCAAGAACTCGTCAGTTGTCATATCATTGGTTAATTCGAAATGAACCATTCGTGTTGATGCACAAGTAAATATGCATACATACGCCTTCTGAGGTACTGAACTTCCTTTCAACTTTAGGAACAAGTGTCAGGTGAAGTCTAATCCCACATGCGTAAATGGAGGTGAAGGACTGGCTCTCTCTACTGGTAAAGGAGCCATTTTCTGCATCAGTGGCTTTGTAATTTGTCTTTTACATTTGAGACATCTGTGAATTACTCTGGTAACATTTCGGCGGCCTTGGATTATCCAGAATCTTTCCCTCGTTATGGCTAAAGTGGTTTCTGGTCCTGCATGTGTAGCTTCTCTTTCATGTGCTGATTGAATAACCTTGTCTACGACCATATGTTTTCCAGGTAATACGATTTGATGCTTACTTTCTTCAGGTATCAAAGAAAACTGCAATCTACCCCCGACCTTGATAAGCTCCTTTTCATGATCAAAGATTGGAGACAGGCTATTCAACTTGCTAGTTTTCGGGAGTTGTACATCGTTCTTTAGTGCTTCAAAATCTCCAGCAAATTCTTCTCGTTGCACTGTTCTGTACCAATATTTTTCTGCTGACTTTATCTCTTCTGACGTTAAATCTTTTCCAAATGATTCCATCGGCTGGCTTGTAGCTTTACTTCTTAAACTCGTCTTAAAATTACGAACTGCTCGCAAGACGTAAGCAGTAACTCTTGCTAACTTCAAAAATTTCTCATATTTGGCTGGATCAATTACTCTTGATACAGACTTTGTAGTTGAATGGTTGCAAACTGTAATTTTGACCATCTCTGCTTCTGACTCTGGAGAAACCTCGAGCTTATTTTCTGGCCATTCTACTTCATCTTTCTTTAACCACTCTGGCCCATTCCACCAAAGTTGGTTGTTGATTACTGAACCTAAATTCTCACCCCGAGTCAACAAATCGGCAGGGTTTTCATTTCCTGGGCAAAAACGCCAACATTCAGGTGATACGTTTTCTTGTATCGACTGCACTCGATTTGCAACGAACAATTTCCAGTTTCTGCTTGGTTTTCGTATCCAGCTGAGTGCTACCAAACTGTCTGACCAACACACTATTCGGTCAACAGTCAATTTCAATGATTCCAATACAAACTTCAACAGTTTGGAAAGAATAAATGCAGCTAGCAACTCAAGTCTTGGCAAAGTCACTATTTTAGTCGGTGCAACTCGGTTCTTGGACATGACTAACTGAACATTCACTTTTCCAGATTCGTCTTTCAATACGACGTACACTACTGCACCATAGGCTTTGGGACTAGCATCTCCAAATCCGTGGAGCTCGACGCTGTTGACATTAGTAAGATCACTTACAAAACATCTAGGAATGCGCAGATTTGATAACTCTTTCAAATCTTCTTTCCATTTATTCCATGAAGACATAAGATCTGCTGGTAACTTTTGATCCCAATTTAACCCCCGTGTCCACAGTTCTTGGTATAGGATCTTTGCTCTAACAGAGAATGGACCTAACCATCCCATTGGGTCGAAAAGCTTTGACGATATACTGATAAGACTCCTCTTGGTTCCTTGATCTTGAATATTTGTCAGTTTCTCTCCTTGATTGAACAAAAATTCATCTGTTTCTGTATCCCATGAAATGCCCAATGCTTTCAATGGGTCACCATTGCTTTCAATCTCTATCACATTCTTCGTTGCTCTTTGATCTTGTGGTATACGGACAAGAACCTCTTTAGAATTACTTGCCCACTTGACTAATTCGAAGCCTCCAGATTTCATCATTCCCGTAGCTTCTTGATACAACTGAAACGCACTTTCATTATCTTCAGCTCCCGTTAAACAGTCATCAACATACATGTTCTCTTTGATTTCTGAAGCTTTAGGAAATGATTCCTTGCTTACTTCAGTATGATGCTGCACAGTTGCTATTGCTTCAAAAGGACTTGAGACATCTCCGAAAGTTAGGCGTGTCATGCAGTATGTCTTTGGCTCTATCTTGGTATTAAAATCACGCCACAGAAATCTATGCACATTCTGATCTTGCTTTGCAAGCTTTATTTGCAAGAACATCTTTCTAATATCTGCCATTAAGGCGACACGATGAAGGCGAAACCTAATGATGATTGAAACTAAATTAGGTTGCAACACAGGTCCTGGTAGAAGACAGTCATTGAGGGAAACTCCATTCTTATTCTTCGAAGATGCATCAAATACCACTCTACACTTCGTTGTCACTTTATCTGAGCGAAAAACTGGATGATGAGGCAGATAGTTAATCTTTGTCTCTGAATTTGAATCCGTTTTGTCTGTTTCTCTTGCGTGCCCATCTTTCAAGTACTGATTTATTGCATCTTGATACATGCTTGCCTTTTCTTTGTCATACTGAAAACGTTTCTCTACTTTCACAAGTCTGCTAACAGCTTGCTGCCTATTGTCTTCCAAACCTGTACAATCCTCTCTCCATGGCAATGCAACTTCGTAACGTTCTCCATCATAGACAAGGCTATCTTTGAATTGTTGCATCGCACTTTCCTCGTCTTTTGTCAGCCTTTTTTCACTTTCATCGATTCCCAAAGATTCTAATTGCCAAAATCGTTTGAGATCGAGGTTGAGCTCTTCCTCTATTGTCTTCACTGTAGCAAAATTTGTCGTTGCTCTGTTGCTTGGATGATATTCTGATCCTACATCTAAATTTCCTGAGATCATCCATCCAAATATTGAATTTGTTGCTATCGGACTGCTAGCATCTCTCTTCTTTAGTCCGCTTCTTAAGATCTGACCCCACTGGTCTGAACCTAATAGAATATCAATGTTTGCTGTTTGTCTTGGGTAGCTATCAGCTAACTTTAATCCCTTTAAATATCGATATTTTGAAATATCGACTGGAACTGCTTCTAGCGGTGCACACACCTTATCCACCGCCCATGCACTTACATCAGCAGACTTACTGCCATCCAATGCTGTCAAAGTAAATTTGAACTTTCTCACTTTAATTGTTCTTGATTGACCACCATGCATTAATATTGTCATCAGTTTTGATGGTCCCTCAGATTGCATTCCTAATGACTCTGCAATATCTTGCTTTATGTATGAGTGATCACTTCCACTATCTATCAGAATCCTGACATCTGTTTCAGTGCCATTCTGAATCAACTTTGCCTTTGCTGTGGGTAGCAGCCTCATCTTGGTTTCTGAATCTGTTTTCACAATACCGTTTAAAACTCCAACATGGCTTGCTACTATAGCTTCTACTCTCTCGGAAGAATTGACCTTCTCATCTTTAGTTACTTCTGTCTTGGGATTCGAACTTGCTCTGTGTAGTAATGTATGATGTTTTCTCTTACATCCCTCGACCATACATCCTTGGCTCATACAACATGAACTGTAATGCGTGGAACTTATAGGCTTCAAACAATTGAAGCACAATCCTTTATCTTTAACTATCTGTATCCTCTCATCAACTGATTTCTTCTTGAATCCAAAACACTTCTTTGATTCATGATTTTTCTCACAAAAACCACATTTATTTTGATTATTTCGGCCTTGATTGACAGTTTCTTGACTAGTTTGAGCTGCTAATGCTGTTGCTGATGAAAACCTACTGTCCCCTTGATCCTTGTTTTGTATATGTGGCCTATTTGACATTCTGGGATGAGTTGAACGGTTTGGAGTCGACTTCTCTATGGCCTCTTCAGACATTACATGTGATCGAAGAAAATCGAAGAAAAACTCTGCCGTAACTCTCTTATCTTCTTCTTCATTCTCTAGCTTGGAAAGTTCATACTCCCACTTTCTCCTTATGTCATTTGGCAGTTTATTTTGGAAAATTGGTACAAGAATTCTGTGACACACTTCAAGGTTTGGCTCATACTGCTCCAGAGTGTGATATCTATTAACCAAAGTGTCATACAAGTATCTCAGTGACTGTGCAGTCACCCTTTCTCTCTTCTCTATATTTAGTATCGATTCCACCAAATGTTCAACTACTAAACGTTGTCTACCATAACGCTTCTTCAATGCATCTATGGCCTTTGAGTAATTTGAACTCGTAACTTCAATGTATTCAATGGCTTTTCTTGCAGATCCCTTTACATATACTCTCAGATAATTGAATTTCTCTCTCTCACTTAATGCATTGTTCTCGTGAATGCAAGATTTGAATTGATCCCACCATGAAACCCATTCTATCATATTGCCATGAAACTGTGGTAATGTAAACTTGGGTAATTTCAAATTACTACTTGAATTTGATTCTCTGCATTCCTTCAGTGGTGTCCTATCCTCTACTGATCTCAACTCTGCTTCCTCATCCTTTGTTAATTGTGAAATAAATCGTTCTGCCCCTTTTGATGCACGCAGGATTCGTTGTTGAAATTCTGTCCAAATTCTTATCTCTCTATCTACAATACTTTCATCTATCTGTAATGTAATGATTTCTTGGACTATAGACCCACACTGTTGTTCCTTTTCATTCAGTCGACGTAATGAATTTTCCATCTCAGCTTTTGATACTTCACCCTGATCAAACTCAGAAATCTCTAACAGTATCATCTCTATCGCTGAACCATAAAATTTATATTTTCTGTAAAGTTGCTCCATCTCACTTGGATTTCTTATATCATCACTTCTTGTGTCTGCATTAACATTGGCTTTGTGCTGCACTGCCTCTAATATTTTCTTACTCCAACTATTTATCTTTAAATCCATTTCTTTCTCAATTTGATGAACAAAATTCGACTGTTTTTCCATTAAAACTTTCATTTCACTAATCTCTTGAAAAATATTCTCATGATCTTTGCTTTCTCCATGTCCGTTATCTCCATTATGTCCGGAAAATTCATATTCTCTGTGATCTGTTTCATACTTTGGTTCATCTGAACTAACTTGAAAACGAGGCTGTCCGGTATTTGAAAGCTGTCCGGTTTGTGTGGTCTGCCCGTTGTGTTCCCAACTTTGCTGTCCATTATCATGCAATTGTTCATGTATAATCTTGCCTTCATCTCTTCTACCATCACTGCCTTTCGAATGTCCGAACAGATCAATGTCCCTATCTTCGAACTGTACGCTAAACAAATCCTGCTCCAATATTCTATTTCTATCACGAATTGATGACGTCCTGTCCAAACGTGAACGTGCAGACTTGCTTATCTCTTCAACATTCGGCAACAAACGCGGTATCCTCGAAGGAGTTTTCAACATCGACTCTGTTTTATCTTGAGACTTTTCACTGGGAGCAGAATCCTCAGGAGAACCCCCTTGACTCGTGATTAATTCCCTTTTGGCGAACTTGTACAGCCTCTGTATCAGCTCTGCTTTTCTCCCCGTGGCTGGCAATGCGTTTTTCCCCAATTCCCTTCGGAGCTCCACGACATTCAACTTCAAAATATCATTATACAATTGATCCTCCGACGACATTGTTCCATGAGGAATACTGATAGCAAGTTCACGAGAGACTGATCCAGTAAACAATTAAATAACAAATTTTTCCACGAGCGATTCGACTTTCAAACAAAGTGATCCAAATCTTTAATCTTTAGCCAGTAAACAAGTCCAATAACAAAATATGCAGCAACATGAACTGTCCAGTGAATACCACTATCAATAGAACTAGCTAAGAAACTATTCAATTCAACTCAGCATAACATGTTACAAATTCATTTAAATTTTGTGTAATGATTGCTATGAATTACACAACTTTCTCAAAAAAACAAGAAAGCAGCTCTTAGCTTTCTTATTTTACGCAAAAATCGCTACGCGCAAAACATGCACTAAGAAGCAAGCAAAATTTCAATTAGCACACAAATAGCACATCGAAGTAGCACACAAGGTCCATACCCACATAAGCACAGAACGAGGTACAACTCATCGTGTCGATATGATGCAAGTACCTGCGTAATGAGCTATGTTAAAAGGAAGAACCCTGAGAACTACCTCATTCAGTAAACTAATAGATCATGCAAATGCAAAAAACAGGAAAAAGATACAACTGAGACTGTACGCAAAGTTCAGCACGCACATAACAAGGTACAACTCATCATGTCGAAATGATGTTAGTACCAGCGTAATAAGCTAAATCAATGGGAAGAACTTCACGCAGTACCCCAAAAAATGTGATAGTTTAACAATTCAACTACCCTCTGCTACCATGTAATGGATTTTCGTGCGGCCCATAAACACGACAAAACAAATATGCAATTTCCTTAAAATGTAAAGCAAATCATTTTCAATATCAAAGCATACGATCCAAAGATCAACACAACGAAATTTAAGTCATTCAATGTTGTTGAAAGTTTCTCTTTGATGCCTCAGCTCTGACTCCCCGACAAATAATAAGAAAGAATACGCTCACCAACATGCCGTCATCTGTTGGGCTAGGGTCGATGTTTGACTTGCGGCCTGGCCTATCTTGACGTCACTTGAACGCGTTCGGTTTTATCTTGCGTCTTGTACTCTCCTCAAAACATAACTCACAACTGAACACTTTTCAACTCTGTCTCGCAACGATATTTTTTGAGCTCCTCAGGGAACCGAGAGAGGCACACACCACCAAAACACAGGGGAAAAACCATTACGACTGGAAAGGCTAATCAACTCTCTCAAGGGACATAACGCACTGGGGGTCTCCTGAGTCTCATTGGCCTCGTTTCAGGTTTGTCAACATCCCCCAGAGAAACCAGATACAATGGCAGGAATTAGGCCATGCCACTCGCACACATATTATTATCATTATTATTATTATTATTATTATTGTTTTTTCACACCATGCCAATGTCATTGGTGGTTTGTTGTTCAGCTAAATATCAAGTCAATACCATTGACCTTAGATATCTAGAACGTTCCTGATTATCTTTGCCGTTCCTAGCACACAAGCTTTCTGCATCACGTCAATCTTCTCTTCTACTTTTATTTTTGCTGCCCACGATTGAAACAACACATACAGTTCTGCATTCCCAGATCCTGCTGCTTTCTCTTTTTAACTCCTGATAGCGTTCAACCTTATCAAGTTCTTTCATCTTTACCCTTGTATCAAATGGGCATGCGACATCTATGATACAGCATCCCCTGTTTGTTTTCTCATATATCAATACATCAGGTTTATTGTGTTCAAGGTGGTGATCCGTCTGAATAGAAAAGTCCCACAGTAGCTTTACATCTTTTTTTCCAATGCCCTTTCTGGGACATGTTCATACCACTGATCGCTATGGGGGAATCCAAATCTTTTGCATAATGTCCAGTGTATAACCAATGCGACCCTGTCATGGCGCCAGTTGCGATATTGCTTCTGTGCGAGTTTCGTGCACTCTGCAACAATATGACTGATGGTCTCCTCTCTTTCTCCACAAAGCCTGCACATGGGTGATATATTTTGTTTGTCAATTCTGCTCTTTATTGCATTTGTCCTCAAGGCTTGGTCTTGAGCTACCATCAGTGTTCCTTCGGTCTCTTTCTTTAATGTTCCTCTTTCAACCAATTCCAGCTCTTGTGATCTCTTATCTCTTCCGTACTTCTCACATATTGCCCATGCAATGGCTTTTCTTTATATTGATTTCTTCGTTTCTCTGCAACATCTTCCTTAGACATGCCTTCATCTTTCACAGCCTTGAGCAACTTCTCTTTACTTTCAACTACGTATTGGTCAGTGGAGTACCCAAGGGGGGAATGGGGGGGTCCGGACCCCCCACTTTTCAAAAAGTTGATCCTCGAGATTCGCACAAAAATGTAATAAAATTGGTGGGGGGGGGGGTAGCCTGCGTGCAGACTATACCCAAGGAAAAGGTATAGTCTGCGTAACGCCGCCCACTTTTGTGTAGTGCGTGCTTCAGCATCTATTTGATAACAAAAAAACGTATTGTTGTAACAGCCAATAACATTGCTTTCCTGTGAAACGAGGAAGCAATCAGATTTGAGAACGGCTATCATGTGATTAAATCTCAGGTTTCACTTTGTTTTCTAAGCAAACTTAATTAGCAAAACAATGCTCTGGAATTTTAAGTACCCAGCGGCAGACAATAGGCAGACGCTGAGGAGAAAAGGCCATTCAAACTGCTATCGAAATGGAATGCTGACGCATACAATACACGAGACTGAGCGGCGTTGCGCAGACTATACCTTTCATTGGATATTGTCTGCAAGCAGGCTAGTGGGGGGGGGGGGGGTCGGGCAGATCTCTCAAGAAGTGGTCTCTGAGATTCTTCAAAAGAAAGCAAAGAATGGTTTTCAAGGGTTGGTAGCAAGGTTTTGGTTTCTAAGAAATGCTTGAACACTGCTGGCAGAGGCATTCTAAGCCAAAGTTGGATGCATATCTTCAAAAATTTTTCTGGGGTCTTACCCCAGAATCAAATCATTTCAATATCCCTTGTTATCTCAGCTTGAACATGCCACTGGCTATAGGGATTCCTTTTTGCTGCCATTGTTGAAACAATCTCATCAAAACAATACACCACTTCAACGAACCGCGGCCTCGTTTTAGCGCGCGGGCCTGGGTACGAGCTCGGGGTGAAAGAATCGATCAGCGTGTTTGTTTACATATAAGATCTTCGCGTTGCTGTGCTGAATCTATATATATAAGCAATGAAGAGTTTTGTTACGCACATTCCTGTTTGTGACACTTTCCCGCACGCAGCTCCTCACGCCTACTGCTTACCTCCAACAATTTCAGAAAAAAGATGTAAAATAGCTGACGATAAAGGCTTGCCTGTGGTCCAATACTTTTCTTCGTACAGTATCTTGGGGTAATGTCAGGAGGGGTTTTGTACCCAAATTTTAGCAATTCAATTCAACAATAGGCCTTAACCTTCGACCTTTCTTTGTGGATGCTGATGGCAGCCATAGAAATGTGATGGCAGCGTTTAATCTGAGCTAAAAACAAGTTTTGCAGCTGCTTTTTCCAGACACCGAGGGAGCAAAAGCTTGCAAATAGTTGATATTATGTTAGCTGCAACATCTATCTGGCTTGTGGTAAAGTATTTCGATGCTCACGTTGGATACTCTTTTCGAATTAAAATAAGATCACACACACATACAACGAAGTTATTGCTCTATTTTGCAGAGGCTCTCCTCTTGGTTTTGTCGCAGCGCTACAAATTAAGAATCTGCCCTTGTAGTTTTTTCGGTCTTCTGCTTATAAATTTACTGATTGCAACGCACAGAAACTTTACTCAATTCTTAATGAAGATTTGGCCCAAGATACAAAGTGATTACTCTTCAAACTGATTTTTGACGCTTTCATTAAAGGCCATACACGCATAGCACGAGTTTCTCTGCTTCGGCCAAAATGGCATACAGTACAAATCAGACCTGTGACCCTAAGAGCATTTCCAAATGTTGACGGGATGACTGGCTCAAGGACAAATCCAAAGAAATCCTGTTTACCCGTATAAAGAATGTTTGATTGTAAACTGCTCCTTAACCAAGTTTTTTACCAAAGAAGAGTATGGTTAAAGTTTCACAGCGAGGGAGAGCCTCTGTTATTACAAAAGGGGTGACTTGGAAATAACCTCAATCACAGTTCAGCAATTCACTCATCGCTGGGGCTAAGCTAAGTAACATAATTGAAGTGTGCAGAGTCTGAATTTGGCGAAACGATTTTCTTATTTAATGACGAAATAGCTATTTCTTGTCTGCTGTTGAATGAAAATAATGCAAGTTTAGTAATGAATTAAGCAAAGCTTACTTCGAGTCCAGTAACTGCCTTTGCTACTCCCCTGATTCATCGCTTTTCCATCATTTCAAAATTATGTAAATAATGGTGAAAGGTCCAAGGTCTATTTTTCAACGAGTTAGTAAATGACTTCAACTCTATTTTCCTTCCATCAGTATCATCTTTTGTACTACTTGTTTACGAACTCTGAAAGAGAATTCAGCATAAACGGTCCAACAATGGACAGATTTTCTGCCATAAGATCATTTCTGAAGTCTTTTTACTTATATCATGCATGCAGCCGTTAGCTTGCCAACTCGCAATACTGAAAATCTGCCCCATCACGTAATCTGTTCATCATTCGCACAAAAACTCAGACGTCCTTTTGACCGGACCCGAGGACTCTGCGACCCGGGACTTACAACCCCAGATCATACGACAATACGACCCAAGGCCAAAGTTTTATGTATTTGGTTAAAAAGACTTTGTTATGATGTATTGATACTTCCATTATTTTCAACGTCAATAGATATGCACATGAGTGACTGAGGATCTGGATGATAATAAAGAAATGTTTGCATTTAAGATATAACTTTCTTACTTCTTTGTTATTGTTCTAAAAAATTAGAATGGCTAGAAAGACTGGAGTAGCCCTAACGGTCGTAATGCTTTATAGCCCTCCATTCTGAGTCTGTTACTTTCATGGCCTTCTAACTGAAACATGGAAAATTTGAAGAAGTGCATATTTTTGGATATTCAACATAGATATTCATCCATTCTAATTGTATTCAGAGGGGCCGGTTTTGCTCACAACAACTGGCTAGCTCAGCATGAATACACAGAATTCTACGTGACCAAGAAAACTTTGACACGTACTAATGTCTTGCGTGTTCACTAAACCATCGGTGGTGAAAAATTTTTTTAAGCTATAGCTATGTATCAAACTTTGGACCGGGGTCGTATGGTCGAATGGTCGTATAATCGTATGGTCTGGGGTCGTAGGGTCCAGTGTCACAGGGTTCGGGGTCGTGCAGTCGTACAGTCCGATTGAAAGGACATATCCCATGCCACTGAAACCTTTGAGGCTAAAGGGTACCTATGGGAACCAATAAGATATTCCATATTTCAATAAAATCACAGTTTATTCATATGAAGAGCTGAATTCTGACATACCATAGTATTTTCTCACAGAGCACCTTATTTCCAATTCCTTACATATCAATGCACACATCTATTTTATAAGTGTACAGTTGAACACGAATGTTTCTTTCAAAAAAACTGCTGATAAGAAACTCCATTCTTATATCATCAAAAAATTGATATTTTCATTGCAAGAAAATATAACTTAGCAGCTATTCATTTCATTCATGGAAAGCCTTGGCAAGTGGCATAGTTTGAATTATTTTCACTTATTTCCTGTATCATACTATACAGGAAATAAGTATTACTACTGCCTTCGCAGTTTCCTGTATTACTGCGAAGGCACTGGAGCAATTTCTAAATATTGGTAGGCTTCTTTAACAGTGACAGAAATTGTGGGGATTGGGGACATTGCCCACAAATTCCGAGGGGCATTTCAAACTTCTTGTACATCCTCTGCAAAAGTCCTTTTGTTTCCCCGAATGTTCCACCAAAATCCGTAAAAATTCTTCTGTTCTGAAAAAATCTCGCACCCTTTTCGAATGAGTGAAATGCCACTTCTCAAATTCGAGAAGATTAGGAAACTTTATTTAAAAGTCAGAAATCCTTAGGTAAGATCGAAACTGCAATGAAAAGACGATTCACCGTGGAGAAAAAGAAGGGCTCTTATTAGCAAAAAGCAAACAAAAAGGATATGCTCAAAAGCATACTGTTCAGCTTATATTTACACTTTCACTTCTTTAAATTTGAGAAGAAAATGGTCGGGTAAGTTAGCAACATTTCCAAGCGACGTTGGAGCGTGGAAGGGAGAGGCTCTTTGCTCCAAATCTGACCATTCAAAGAATTACCCTAGGAGCCAACTTTCTTTTAGATATTTGAAACGAATCTATGCATGACATGTCTTTATCAATAGGCTCCAGATTTGACCTTAACTGTATGAAGGGAAACAACCATCTGACCCCCCTTTCGAATTCCTGGGTACGTCGCTAGCTAAGAGACAGATGTATCATCTATCTATAGTAGATTTAGAGCATCAATGGTCGGCAGCAATTAAAGAGCCATTGTCACCCAGGGTCCTTTGCAGGCATGTTGCAATTTCAGATTATTTGAAAATAAAACAAGGCATACGTAAGCGGAAATATGTATTCACTTTGCAGCAGATGAACTGATGGAGACTGATATCTTTTACTACGCCAAATTTGATTTACAGACTTTCTGAAGATGCAGCCTGTACACAAAAAACTCTAGGTGACAATGGCTCCTCAGGAACTCAGAAAAAAATTGAGGGGACCAACTTTATCATTTGAATGAATTTCAAACAGTGGCCAGGGGCGAAGGGCGCAATTGTCTCATTAATCATTCTGAAGCTAAGAGACACGAGGGAGCCCTGAAGCATCTGCTACTGGATTCATGTGCTGAAAACGTAACAATTTTGCTGAGGTTTATGTGAGGCTTATTTGGGAGTAAAGGAATGTTATAGAAAGAGACATGTCTGTTTTTCTCATTTTATGGGGTATAGCATACCACTCTTACTTAGTTACTTGAATTCTTATGAATGACCATAACTGATCTGATTTGATGCAAGGCTGGTAACTTGGCTTTTGTTCAGCAAAGTTTTGGAAATTTGGCTCATTTCCCTTATTGTTGGCTTCAAAAATTAACTTTGGCTGTTTGGCTTAGTTTTGGCTTCTTTTAAGATTTTTGGTCAATTTTCATTCAATTCACTTCAAACTGGAGTACAGACGATCACAATCTAGGACATTTTTCTTTGCAAGGCAACATCAAAGATATAGGGTTTTCATCGGAGCTACACAATATAGTATGTGAAAACAATGGAATACAAATGTCCATTGCTTGAAATAACAATAGAACAATAGGTGGTACAGCAATGGGTCATTGTTTTGAAAGGTTTTGCTTTATCTGCCCTTTTTCCGACCCCTGGTTTGGTTTCGGGGCGGTCCGGAGATCTACCAACCCTGATTTCATGCTCAATTTAAATGGTGGTCACTGAAGGAGTACGGTAACCATAAAAAGCACTCCGCAGGAGCTAGGAATGTTAAAGCTCGAGCGAAGCGAGCGCTTTTACTTCCTAGTCTCGAATATTTGCAAAGTTTTCCTCGATTTTTACAACGAATCATCTATCATTTGTGGCCTGCTATCTTCGGAACAGCTTTTTTAAAAGTTCTTGCAAGTACTAAGCTCTGGTGGGCCACAAGGAATCAATTGGAAGGCTCAATATGGTGAACGGAAACTGCGCTGTTGTAGGCTGTACGAACAGTAACTACAGATTGAGAAAGTGGAAGAAACAAACTTGCGAGGAGCACAGTGGCCAGTCTCACGAAGAATGTCCTTGTGTTCAACCTTTTTGGCTTCACAAGTTTCCAAGCGTACTCAAAAATGTGGAAAAGAGGAAAGAATGGATACGTTTGATGCGGAGAACAACGAAGAGGAAGAATGCATGGACTCCAGGGGACAGTGACATGGTTTGCTCAGAACACTTCGTAAATGGAATGCCAACAGACGAGAATCCTTACCCGTCGTTGCGACTAGGCTACGAGCCACCACCCAAAAGAGCACGGAGAGTTGTTCTTCGTCCAGAAACATTCCCTGCCAACCAAGTTAATGACCTGCCTTCTCTTGTTCAAACCGATGATGCTGAAACATCAACTGCAGTAAATACTGATATCGAAGGTGATCCTGTCCAGTTGCATGGAGAGCCCAACCATGCCAAGGGGGAATGTGCTGATTGTACAGCGAAAAGCTCTCTTATAGGGGCTCTAGTAAATGGCATAAAGTCTCTATCACTAGAAAGAGATCAATTGAAAGAGAAGGTTGGGCAGCTCTCTCATAAGATAGTGAGAGATGTCAGCAAGGCAAGAGAAGAAGCAAAGGTATTCTCCTGGAAAAGGATCAAGTCAGATGCCAAAATGAAGTTTTACACTGGCATTCAAACAGTGGCTTTGTTCAGTGTGCTCTTTTCATTGATACAGCCTTGCCTCCCAAATCTTGTTTACTGGAGAGGAAAGAAAAATATTCTATCAACAAAGTACAAGAGAACAGCCACCAAAAGATCACCCAAGCTTGATGAGAAAAATCAGTTTTTATTGGTCCTTATGCGTTTAAGGTTGGGGCTACTGAATGAGGACTTAGCGGACAGATTTAACATTTCACAGGCCACATGCTCCAGCATTTTCACAACCTGGATCAGACTTTTGTCATCGCTCCTTGGAGATGCTCTTGTGAGATGGTTACCAAGAGAAACTGTCTATTCCAACTTGCCAAGCATGTTTAGAGGGAAATATCCAAAGACAAGATGCATCATAGACTGTTCTGAAGTATATAATGAGCGACCAAAGTCAGTGGATGAACAAGCTGCAACATGGTCAGACTATAAAAAACATAACACTTTTAAGTTCTTGATAGCCATTTCTCCAAATGGGTTCATTATGTTTTTGTCAGACTGTTATGGTGGCAGAACAACAGACCAATTTATCTGCAAGGACAGTAACTTTTACAACTTGTTGGAAGCAGGTGATGAAATCATGGCAGATCGTGGCTTCCAAATAAAGGAAGACCTCCTCCTTTACTATTGTTCCTTAAGTGTGCCCCCAGGGGCAAGGATCAAGGCACAGTTTTGCATGTCTGAATGCGAAAAAACTAAGGAAGTTGCAAACCTGAGAATTCATGTTGAGCGTGCCATCAACAGACTGAAAGAGTTTAAAATTCTCAAGAGTGTTGTTCCTATAAACATGCTTACACATGCTTACACATGCTGATTCAATTGTGAAAACTTGCGCTGCACTCTGTAATTTGCAAAGTCACTTGATAAATGAATTCAGTTACTAGTTTTTAGATTTTGTTAATTTTTGTAGTGCTACAGGGCTAAGGTGGAAGGCACATAAAAAAGATTGGCAAGGTGGCAAGGCTTAAGTTTGGCAAAACTTGCCAGCTACAAGAAGACTGATGTAATCAACTTTCAGTTATTTAATGTATCTTTGCACTCCCAATTTTACCAAAGTCAGCCATTCTTATCCCTGTAGACAATACTGAATATTTGGAAGAAACTGTTGCCCAAGCCCATATGAATCATACAAGGTGTGTTAAATGTGCTGTTTTTATGTGGTTTTTAACTTTGACTGCATAGAAAAGTGACTGGAATGTATGTTAACAAATACTGTTCTGCAATTAAAGTGACCAGCTAGTGTCAGAAAAAAGTGAACCAAATTTGGAAAATTCTGATGAAAACAGTTTCAAACTAAATATCAAAGGACTATGTAGTCAAAATTTGCAATGGTCAAGATCCTCATCACATGATGCTTAGAAACAGACATTAAAATCAGCAAACTTTGACTTGCAAGGTAAAAGCTAAATCTGATGACATACATTCTGAGACAGGCTTAAAAACAATATTTCCACTTTCTGAATGGCTAATTCCTGGAGGCTTTTCAAGAAGCTGGTGATAAAAAACATTTCAAATGCAATTTCCCGCAAACAGGATGTCTATCATCTGAGATTCAACTTCATTTAAACATTGATGGAACATAAAATTTTGAATAGAATTCTACAAAGTCTTTCTTAAGTTGGATCCACAACCTTTCATCAAAGTATATTTCTTGAGGGATATTGCCATGGGCTGTCCAAACAAAGAAATAGCATTTCTGCAATGGTGTTGCAGCCATCTGAATCTGGCACTGAGTGTAATATTTGTGGCTGGTTGACAATGTGGAAATGTTGTTTTCTCTTTTCATGTATGGAAGGATGGCTTCTGGGCTTTCTGGTGACAAATGGCGAATGGAGAATGGACATTTGATTTCCAAGCATGACTGTCCACAGCAATCACACTCTACAATACGATCTGGACTTCCACCAACAAATGGAATTTCTTCACAGAGAAACAATCCACTCTCTTTGGTGACCACATTCCTGTGAGATTTCTTGAAAATCTCTTCAAAACTGTTGGCAGCATCACTTTCCATAGACCTGCCATATTTCAGAGCAGGCAAATCCGGGTTTATGTGTGACATCCCTTTGACTTTATTGAAGATGGATGTCAAATTAACTTCCTCTGAAGCCTTCCTTACTGCTGCCATGCATGTTTTGACATCATGCCCCTTAGAGGCTGTTATAACATGCCTCCTGTATGAAAACCATGATGGATTTTCACTTTGGCCTTTTGTTAACTGCTCAATATCCAAAATCTCTTTCAGTGATATTTGGCTTATTGCCTGCAAATATTCCTCTGCCTCTCTTGATTCAATGACCAACTGATTATGTGTTTTCACTGAAATCTTTTCTTTTGATGGAGCAACCATGGCAGGTTTTGGAAGTGCTGAAAATATGATGCAGTCAGACTCCTTGCAAACAGTACTTACTGCATGTGCAATTTCTTCGAGGCTTAATGCATGATTGCTCTTCTCAATAGGGTTAAATTTTTTCTTTGGTGAAGGATTTAGTGTACATTTTGTTTTGCCTCGTTTCCCAAAATCATTCCTGCATAGTTCCATGTCTTTTATTTTCATTGGCGTAACAGTTTTGTTATTGGGGATCCATTCACATGCCTGTGAGGTACACGATGGACTATTTAGGCCTAGTCGGCTTGCTGCTTCTATGCGGAATAAGGCAGCTCCAACATGGTTGCATGTCTGGATCATACCAGCCATACAGGTGCAATGAGAGCTCATAATTTTCCCACTCAATTTCTGAATACATATCCATAATTTATGTGGTACATCATTAATTCTTTGAGATGGTCTGCATGCACCTTTTAGGATGCAGTACTTGCTTCCTCCACTGATATTGTTGAACTGCAGGGGTAACAACCATCCTTGTGCATAGTAACTATAGGCTTTTGAAGTTTTGTAGTCACTGAGGTCTTTATTTGCAAGTTCACTTGGGTGAAATTGCAAAAAAGCAAACATGTCTGGGTACAGAGTAACTGGCCAGTATTTTATACCATCTTCTTCATTCAACCACTCACTGTCAAGACGAAATGGGTCTGGAATGATTCCCCCTTCCTCCATGTTGAGTTTCTGTTGGTAGTCAAAGGCTATTTCTTTCTCTACTTCTTGCGCAGTTTTCACCAACGGCACATCATTCTCAATGGCAACAAATACTCTCGCCACAAGTTCTTCCTTCTTACCACTTACTTTCAAACCACGGAGACGCAGACAGTTCTTGTGTTCTTCCACTTTCATGCTCGAAGCTCTTTCGAGATCCATTTTCGTTAGGCCTTCGTACGTTATCGGACGTGAAGAAATAATACTTTTTGTGACCCACCAGAGCTTAGTACTTGCAAGAGCTTTTAAAAAAGCTGTTCCGAAGATAGCAGGCCACAAATGACAGATGATTCGTTGTAAAAATCGAGGAAAACTTTGCAAAAATTCGAGATTCAGCACAGCAACGCGAAGATCTTATATGTAAACAAACACGCTGATCGATTCTTTCACCCCGAGCTCGTACCCAGGCCCGCGCGCTAAAACGAGGCCGCGGTTCGTTGAAGTGGTGTATTTGAATATTTGAAGAGTCTGTACCATAACGTGCATGAAATGCAAAATATAGCTAAAAAGGGCGTTTCCCTCATTTTCCGAGCGTCTGGAGGGCGTGGTCATTAAAAATTTTCTGGTCCTACGCCCCAGACCCCCTCACTTTTTCAGTGCTGCGTACGCCTCTGGTATTGGTGCAAACTGTTTGCTTCAATTTCAACACAGTCTTCAACAGTTATCATACCTCTTCCGCCCTCTGCTCTTTTGATGTACAACCTATCCATATCCGCTTGATGATCAAGCGCTCGATGCATATTCATCAGCTTTCTTGTTTTTCGGTTGACATTTCTCAATTCCTCTTTCGTCCATTTGATTATACCAGCTCAGCATGTGTGTTTATTGCATTGATTACGTTACCCCCATTCAACTTCGATTTCAATATCTTTCTCACCCTTCTATATAGTACTCCTTTGTAACATTTTCCTTCATCTCCATATGCTTCACTCCATCTGCCTCTAACGTCCCAAGATACTTGTACCCCTCTCCTTCCCCAAGCTTTTAATGACTTGGTTGTTGGGCATCTCTATTCCTTCACATCGTACCACTTTCCTCCTTTTCAAGAAGAGGACTGCACATTTGTTGATGCCAAACTGCATCCCTGTATCCTGACTGAAAACACGCACAGTGTTAAAAAGCGTATCTACTTGTTTCTCACTCTTTCCATAGAGTTTCAGATCATCCATAAACAACAGATGATTCACAACTCCCCTACGCCCTGCCAGATCATATCCTGCTTTCACCTTCCTTAGAACTAACGTAAAGGGAATTAAAGCCATCACAAAAAGGAGTGGTGACAAGCTGTCGCCCTGGAACATTCCTCTCCTTATGTTCACCTTTCCCAGTGGTCTGCCACATGATATTAATTCTGTACACCACTTATCCATACTCTTGTCTAAAACTCTAGTTACATTTCCCGCCACTCCAAACATTAGCATGCACTTTCTTATCCAAGAATGAGGTACCATATCGTACGCATTCTTATAGTAGACCCATGCTATACCTAGTCCTGTTAGCCTTCGTTTACAGTACCTTATTATCATCTTGTCTATCAATAGCTGGTCTTTAGTCCCCCTTGATTTTCTTCTTCCTCCTTTCCGTTCATCAGGTAACAAACTCTCTTTTTCCAAGTGGCCATACAACTCCCCTGCAATTATTCCTGTTAACAACTTCCAAACCAGAGGGAGGCACGTTATTGGTCTGAAGTTAGTTACTTGACCGCCCTTGTCTTTGTCTTTCATAATCAAAGTTGTTTTTCCTGTTGTCAGCCATTCAGGTATTTGTGCACTGCTCATACAATTCTGTAGCTGCAAAGCTAGCCTCTCATGACAGGATGTAAAATTGTTTAGCCAGTATCCTCGTAATCTGTCCGGTCCTGGCGACTTCCAATTTGGCATCTTCTTTAATTGCTTTCTGACCATTGACAGGTTGATGATTATTTCATCCTGTCTTTTCACATTGATTAAATCCGTTTCTAAATCTTTCAACCACTTTGCTTGCTCATTGTGAGAAGCTGCATTGTCCCAGATATCGCTCCAAAACTTTTTGCTTTCTGTTGCCTCAGGTCTTACTTCATCTGATTTTTCCTTGTTTTCAAGTCGTTCAAACAGTCTCTTTTGGTTCTACTGGTACATCCTATTTTGTCTACATTGCTCCACTCTTCCTTCATACCTTTTCACTTTTGCAGCTTTTGCAACAACTCGTTGTTTTAATTCCTCAATCACAACGCCGATTCCTTTCTTCTTAACTTCATACCTGGTTTCCAGTTGTTTTGTTGCCGCCATACTCTTTAGTTGATTACTCTTCAATTTATCTAGCCGACTTAGATCTTTTCTTAGCTTTGCAATCTGTCCATTTAATCTTCGTTTCCACCAAGGTTCTACCATTGATGTTGTCTCCCGTTTCTTTGCACCCACTTTCTTCCCAACTAAACGTGCTGCTGCCAACAACAATTTATTGGTTTCCGTCAAATTGGCTGTTGGAATATCTGCCAGTAAGTCATCGATCTTTCTAACATAATAACACTACCCATCATGACGCTAAGCTTTATTCAAAAGATGTTCGATGTCAGTGAAGAAGTCAGTATTCAGTCAGGAATCGAAGTTAAACCCGAGAAATATGCTGTTCTCTACGCACGACGCTCTGGTAATAATTGGTACAAAGGAAAAAATGACGTCACTCCGGTTATTACTGTTCAGGGAAATGTTCTTGAGACGCGAGATCGCAACTATTCGTACAAGTATTTAGGAAAATCTCTATCGTTGTCAGGTGAAGACAGTGCTCAAGTTGAAGAATTTATTAAAACGTATCTCGATTTAGTGAAGAAAATCTCGGATTCCAGTTTACCTTTGGCACTGAAAACAAGGGCTTTAAATAACATGGCCCTAGCCAAAATCCTCCATCATTTTTATAATACACGACCATCGGAAGAACAACTTGAGGATATTGACAAGTCAGTTACTAAGACTGTCAAAGAAATGTATGCATTATACACTACTACAACCAATCTTGTGATTTATTTACCTCGGGAGTATGGTGGTATTGGAGTGAAAAGAGTGTCCGATGTCTATCGGACTACAAGACTGGCATTTTTAGTCAAGATGTTGAATCATGATGTGCCACAGTTCAGAAATATGGCTCGTGAGTCTTTGAGGTTAGATATGGTTAAAAGAGGAGTGCCACTGTCAGAGAATAGCGATAAATCTCTTGGTTATGACTTGAATGCTAATGGATTTTTGAATGCAAGAACGCGATTCGGGTGCCAGTCAGACTGGCCAGACATGCTATGATATGCCCGTAAGTTGGGTGTCAAAGTGATTTTCAGAACCGGAAAAGCAGAAATAACTCACAACGATTTAACTCTGGACGAAACCCCTAAACTTCAGAAAAGACTTTTTCGCATCACCATAGATAGAGATCTCCAGAAGAGCAAAGAACTTAGTATCCAAGGTCCTTTTCTTGGACTAAATGTCATTCAGATAAAAGCGTCGCATTCTATATTTAATTTGCGCCTCTGCGAAGCAGAAGCAGCAAATTATTAAAATGCAGAGGCTCTGGAATGCGTTCCAAGTATCGGCGGTCGAGCTTGAGCGCGCTCGTGTCCAAAAGAATTCAGCCAATGAGATTATCGAATATGTCTGATTATGCGGAATTTCACGGGATGATGCAGGAATGTGTTTGTTTTGCGTTCGTTTACCAACAAAGAGAAAAATAGTTAATAAGTTCCTCCTAAAATCTGTGCGTACGCATTTGGTCAAGCAAAGGATGACTATGAGCAAAGAGAATTATTCCTTTTTGTCAAGTTTGTGATGAAGTGAAACATAAGCAGGCCAAAAGACACACTCAGATGTACGAGGAAGGCTGTGTGGTGTGGCTGTGTGGTGTGGTCGTGTGGTTACTGAGTTTTCGAACTCAAGTTGGGAAGGTGAGTGAAATGGTATATATACAGATTTTATCTTCAAGTATTTCATCGTTGATTTTGTGACTTGACTGTGCATTTTCTTCTGATCTATCTAATTCTGCCACCAACCCGTTAAATTCAGGTCATACTGTGGTCTACAGGCAAAGCAGCAAACTTATGAAACATGAACCGTTCCTAACGCAAATATTCGCCATGTTGACATTGATATCATTGCAGTATACCCCACTGCTTATCAGTTTGATCGGTAAACTTAACAATTGTATCCTTATTTTCAACTTTAGTTACGATTTGCAGTCAACACAAAATGCAAAAAAGTCGTATGGTCACTGCATTTTCACTGTCGGGCTTGGAAAGGACAGGTGAGTCAAATAGGTACCACCAAGATAAAATAAGAGAAGAGTTCTAAGAGCAGAATAAGAGTTTTCTTATTTCATCTTGGTACCACATACAAATTTTATTTTGAAATATTTTTCTTTGACTGTTTATTTAGATTGCACATGATATTCATGTGGTCTAACGAAGGACGGTTTGGCTTCCTGCATCAAACAAAGCAAAAGTTATGTTGGTACGCCCCCTTTGTGCTCCTTCCTGCATTGCTTTCAGCATACTCCCACAGTGTCTCCCAGCGTGTGATGACAAATATTTTGACGAGTGGTGAACACCAGCCCGGTCAAGGAGACTCCAAGGAATTTAGGCCAGAGACTGTGAATGACAACAAGCAAAATAAAAGGGCTGAGAAAAGCCTGCATGAATGCAAAGTATCTCTGATAATGAAACTGCTCGTATTATTTCTAGATCCTTTTTCTGGCGTCTGGTGCCCATTGTCACCAGAGAGGAAGTGCGTCATAGCCATACAAACTGGTTTTTGTTTGCCTAAAAACCAAATATTCAATTAACGTAAACGTCGGAAACACGGAACGAAAGTGAATGAAAAATTTGGAACCCTTTTCAATTAAAACAAAATTCCATTTCGCAGCACTCATTGATCAGCTATTGTAGCTTGATGCAACGCCTTTTCGGATGTATCCCTTGTATTGGCATGCTGTTGCCCACTAAATTCCATTTCCATTCCATTCAACAGGAATGTGCAGTGTCTGCATGTGGAAAGATGATTGTATGACAGGGACTTGTAGTTTGTAATGTTGGACAGTTCGTAATCCTGCAATTCTAATCTATGATTCTAATGAATGAGTTTTTTTTTAATTGAATTGTTTATAATAGCTACATGGAATTACTCTCTGTCTTTCTATCAAATTCAAAATGAAATATTTTCTCTTCACTAAGCAAGTTAACGTTGTAGTAAAAAGCATGGTCCTAGCAGTTAGTGACCAGACTTGCTAAATCCCACCTGATTGCCACCTTGTACGGAAATGATACCATACTGTCAAGGCATTCAGGCTAAACCAAGTTTTGTAAAAATGATACCCTTGGCTAGACTAATTTTACATCAAAAGTGCCATGAGTTGGCATTTTCTAGACATAAATTGCCAAATTCTCGTATTCTCTGGACGAAATTGGGTTTCTATACAGGAATTACCGAAGTTTGACTTTTCTTTGAGCAAAATTGCCAAAAAGCATACACTTGCGCAGACTAAAATCGACTAAAATTGCCAAAAGTATACCCTTGGCTAGACTAGTATTCCGAAAAACTATACCCTTGCGGGTGGCACATCCCCAGGTACCTTAGCTATGGAAGAACACCCCCTCCCTCCCGTGGTCTAAGCAGATAATGGTAACCAATCTGAAAAATTTTTAATGATAAAACTCGATATTCATAGTGTGCAAAAGAAACGGAAGCTGGTAGACCAAAGCAGCGTATTTGTGTAGTAGGGGTGTAGTACAGCTGGGAGGTTACCGTGAAGGTTTTTACCTACCAATGTGGGCGCAAATTTTCGGATAGTGATATCCCTTGTTTACAACTGGAACATAAGTGATGATTTGGTTCATTTTGCTATCAAGGCGCGTTTAAGCTTACTCCCTACAAATTTCACAGCTCATATTTGGAACAGGACAAATGATCCGTGTTGCCTGTTTTGTTTTGGTCACACTTAGAGTGTTGCTCATTTGATTAATGGATGCAAGGAATTTCACAATTTCTACAGTCGCCTTCACGATCGGATTGTTGGGAAACTTTTCGATGAAATAAAGTTGATATCAAGTGCAAGGAAGAAGGTTTATACAGACAAGTTATTAGAAACTTTGTTGCCGGAGAATAAAGAAGAGCTGACCGTGCTGCAACATCGCAAACCGGACATTGTGATAATGGATGAAACTTCGCGAGATATTATCATAGCAGAAGTTACACTGTGTTTTGATCTCTACTTTGGATTTTCGTTTCCTGCGAAGTGTGATCGCTACCAGGAACTGTGTGACGTTCTTCGTGAAAATGGTTCGAAAACTTCTCTTCATGTTCTGTGTTTTGGTGCACTTGGTGTATCAAAGATGACGTTTATGAACGATCGAGGAATGGATTTGGAAAGGCAAAAACAAAGGAATTGTTAGCTTGGTGCTCGATATCTAATATTATTGGAGCGAATTATACACAGGGTGACAAAATTGAATCACTGATTTCTTTCCATTTCATCTTCCGTTTTGGTCTGCTGTTCATTTGGTCTGCTTTTTTTTAAGCTCACATCAAGTGTGATCCTTTTCATGTTTGATACTCAGTGATAAATTCATTCACCGTATGTGCTATAGCGTTTATTAACAGTTACTGTAAACCAACAAACATTCTGTATTTGAACTAAGCAGTAGGTCTTTGCCATTTGCCTGGGTGCAGAATAATTTAGGATCGTATTATCATTATCATTATCATTATCATTAACATTATCATTATCATTATCATTATCATTTTCATTATCATTATCATTTTTATTATCATTATCATTATCATTATCATTATCATTATCATTCAGTGGAAATTGGAAATCTTTTTCCATGCGTGCATTGTTTTGGAAACAACAGCCGCTCCGCTGCGCGGAAATATCCGCCTAGTGGAAAACCGGTGTAGTACGAGATTTTGCGTGGCAACCTGTAACTGCATGGTCTCGCATGCAACGGCAAGATTGCCGATTGCAAACGCGAGTTTTGCAGTCAAATTCAAACGATGAATGTAGCTCAGTGAATTTGTCCCCTTGGGAAACCATCAGTGCACGACTTGCGGCAACCTATATCCACGCATGCGTGATTTTACGTTGAAGAACTACTTCAACCAAAGGGAAGTCATTCATTGAAAACAACACAATATCATACCCATCAAAAGGTTCAAAGACTTGGGAGAATGCAAGAAGGCAAGATACTAAGAGAATTTCTTCAATTAATCTTATTTCGAAAAAGTTACACTACCCATGCAGAAAATTTCAGGCTTTTAGAGACTGATTTTTTCTGCGTGGTCTGTTATAATGGATTGAAACGGGACCTAAATATTGTAAAAACACGTCAGCTTGAAGGGGAACAACTTCCTATTATGATTTAATCAAAAATTTGTTCGATTAATCTTATTTCGAGAGAGTAACAATACCCATGCAGAATATTTCAGGCTTTTAGAGACTGAATTTTTCTGCGTGGTTTGTTACAATGGTTTGAAACGGGATCTAAATATGCTAAAAACACATCAGCATGAAGGGAACCAACTTCCTTTTATGATTTCAGCAATAATTTGTTCGACTAATCTTATTTCGAAATAGTAACAATTCCCATGCAGAAAATTTCATGCTTTTAGAGACTGAATTTTTCTGCGTGGTCTGTTATAATAGTTTGAAACGGGTTCGAAATATGCTAAGAACACATCAGCAAGAAGGGAACCAACTTCCTTTTATGATTTCATCAATAATTTCTTTGATTAATCTTATTTGGAAAGAATTACAATAACCATGCAGAAAATTTCATGCCTTTAGAGACTGAATTTTTCTGCGTGGTCTGTTATAATAGTTTGAAACGTGATCGAAATATGCTAAAAACACATCAGCATGAAGGGAACCAACTTCCTTTTATGATTTCAGCAATAATTTCTTTGATTAATCTTATTTGGAAAGAATTACAATACCCATGCAGAATATTTCAGGCTTTTAGAGACTGAATTTTTCTGCGTGGTCTGTTATAATGGATTGAAACGGGATCGAAATATGCTAAAAACACATCAGCATGAAGGGAACCAACTTCCTTTTATGATTTCATCAAGAATTTGTTCGATTAATCTTATTTCGAGAGAATTACAATAACCATGCAGAAAATTTCATGGCTTTTAGAGACTGAATTTTTCGGCGCGGTCTGTTATAATGGATTGAAACGGGAGCGAAATATGCTTAAAACACATCAGCATGAAGGGAACCAACTTCCTTTTATGATTTCAGCAATAATTTGTTCGACTAATCTTATTTCGAGATAGTAACAATTCCCATGCAGAAAATTTCATGCTTTTAGAGACTGAATTTTTCTGCGTGGTCTGTTATAATAGTTTGAAACGGGTTCGAAATATGCTAAAAACACATCAGCATGAAGGGAACCAACTTCCTTTTATGATTTCAGCAATAATTTGTTCGACTAATCTTATTTCGAGAGAGTAACAATACCCATGCAGAATATTATTTGGAAAGAATTACACATGCAGAATCTTATTTGGAAAGAATTACAATAACCATGCAGAAAATTTCATGCCTTTAGAGATTGAATTTTTCTGCGTGGTCTGTTATAATAGTTTGAAACGTGATCGAAATATGCTAAAAACACATCAGCAAGAAGGGAACCAACTTCCTTTTATGATTTCATCAATAATTTCTTTGATTAATCTTATTTGGAAAGAATTACAATAACCATGCAGAAAATTTCATGCCTTTAGAGACTGAATTTTTCTGCGTGGTCTGTTATAATAGTTTGAAACGTGATCGAAATATGCTAAAAACACATCAGCATGAAGGGAACCAACTTCCTTTTATGATTTCATCAATAATTTGTTCGACTAATCTTATTTCGAGAGAGTAACAATACCCATGCAGAATATTTCAGGCTTTTAGAGATTGAATTTTTCTGCGTGGTCTGTTATAATAGTTTGAAACGTGATCGAAATATGCTAAAAACACATCAGCATGAAGGGAACCAACTTCCTTTTATGATTTCATCAATAATTTGTTCGACTAATCTTATTTCGAGAGAGTAACAATACTCATGCAGAATATTTCAGGCTTTTAGAGATTGAATTTTTCTGCGTGGTCTGTTATAATAGTTTGAAACGTGATCGAAATATGCTAAAAACACATCAGCATGAAGGGAACCAACTTCCTTTTATGATTTCATCAATAATTTGTTCGACTAATCTTATTTCGAGAGAGTAACAATACCCATGCAGAATATTTCAGGCTTTTAGAGATTGAATTTTTCTGCGTGGTCTGTTATAATAGTTTGAAACGTGATCGAAATATGCTAAAAACACATCAGCATGAAGGGAACCAACTTCCTTTTATGATTTCATCAATAATTTGTTCGACTAATCTTATTTCGAGATAGTAACAATACTCATGCAGAATATTTCATGCTTTTAGAGACTGAATTTTTCTGCGTGGTCTGTTATAATAGTTTGAAACGTGATCGAAATATGCTAAAAACACATCAGCATGAAGGGAACCAACTTCCTTTTATGATTTCATCAATAATTTGTTCGACTAATCTTATTTCGAGAGAGTAACAATACCCATGCAGAATATTTCAGGCTTTTAGAGATTGAATTTTTCTGCGTGGTCTGTTATAATAGTTTGAAACGTGATCGAAATATGCTAAAAACACATCAGCATGAAGGGAACCAACTTCCTTTTATGATTTCATCAATAATTTGTTCGACTAATCTTATTTCGAGAGAGTAACAATACCCATGCAGAATATTTCAGGCTTTTAGAGACTGAATTTTTCTGCGTGGTCTGTTATAATAGTTTGAAACGTGATCGAAATATGCTAAAAACACATCAGCATGAAGGGAACCAACTTCCTTTTATGATTTCATCAATAATTTGTTCGACTAATCTTATTTCGAGAGAGTAACAATACTCATGCAGAATATTTCAGGCTTTTAGAGATTGAATTTTTCTGCGTGGTCTGTTATAATAGTTTGAAACGTGATCGAAATATGCTAAAAACACATCAGCATGAAGGGAACCAACTTCCTTTTATGATTTCATCAATAATTTGTTCGACTAATCTTATTTCGAGAGAGTAACAATACCCATGCAGAATATTTCAGGCTTTTAGAGATTGAATTTTTCTGCGTGGTCTGTTATAATAGTTTGAAACGTGATCGAAATATGCTAAAAACACATCAGCATGAAGGGAACCAACTTCCTTTTATGATTTCATCAATAATTTGTTCGACTAATCTTATTTCGAGATAGTAACAATACTCATGCAGAATATTTCATGCTTTTAGAGACTGAATTTTTCTGCGTGGTCTGTTATAATAGTTTGAAACGTGATCGAAATATGCTAAAAACACATCAGCATGAAGGGAACCAACTTCCTTTTATGATTTCATCAATAATTTGTTCGACTAATCTTATTTCGAGAGAGTAACAATACCCATGCAGAATATTTCAGGCTTTTAGAGATTGAATTTTTCTGCGTGGTCTGTTATAATAGTTTGAAACGTGATCGAAATATGCTAAGAACACATCAGCATGAAGGGAACCAACTTCCTTTGATGATTTCATCAATAATTTGTTCGACTAATCTTATTTCGAGAGAGTAAGAATACCCATGCAGAATATTTCAGGCTTTTAGAGACTGAATTTTTCTGCGTGGTCTGTTATAATAGTTTGAAACGTGATCGAAATATGCTAAAAACACATCAGCATGAAGGGAACCAACTTCCTTTGATGATTTCATCAATAATTTCTTTGATTAATCTGATTTGGAAAGAATTACAATAACCATGCAGAAAATTTCATGCCTTTAGAGACTGAATTTTTCTGCGTGGTCTGTTATAATAGTTTGAAACGTGATCGAAATATGCTAAAAACACATCAGCATGAAGGGAACCAACTTCCTTTTATGATTTCATCAATAATTTGTTCGACTAATCTTATTTCGAGAGAGTAACAATACCCATGCAGAATATTTCAGGCTTTTAGAGATTGAATTTTTCTGCGTGGTCTGTTATAATAGTTTGAAACGTGATCGAAATATGCTAAAAACACATCAGCATGAAGGGAACCAACTTCCTTTTATGATTTCATCAATAATTTGTTCGACTAATCTTATTTCGAGAGAGTAACAATACTCATGCAGAATATTTCAGGCTTTTAGAGATTGAATTTTTCTGCGTGGTCTGTTATAATAGTTTGAAACGTGATCGAAATATGCTAAAAACACATCAGCATGAAGGGAACCAACTTCCTTTTATGATTTCATCAATAATTTGTTCGACTAATCTTATTTCGAGAGAGTAACAATACCCATGCAGAATATTTCAGGCTTTTAGAGATTGAATTTTTCTGCGTGGTCTGTTATAATAGTTTGAAACGTGATCGAAATATGCTAAAAACACATCAGCATGAAGGGAACCAACTTCCTTTTATGATTTCATCAATAATTTGTTCGACTAATCTTATTTCGAGATAGTAACAATACTCATGCAGAATATTTCATGCTTTTAGAGACTGAATTTTTCTGCGTGGTCTGTTATAATAGTTTGAAACGTGATCGAAATATGCTAAAAACACATCAGCATGAAGGGAACCAACTTCCTTTTATGATTTCATCAATAATTTGTTCGACTAATCTTATTTCGAGAGAGTAACAATACCCATGCAGAATATTTCAGGCTTTTAGAGATTGAATTTTTCTGCGTGGTCTGTTATAATAGTTTGAAACGTGATCGAAATATGCTAAAAACACATCAGCATGAAGGGAACCAACTTCCTTTTATGATTTCATCAATAATTTGTTCGACTAATCTTATTTCGAGAGAGTAACAATACCCATGCAGAATATTTCAGGCTTTTAGAGATTGAATTTTTCTGCGTGGTCTGTTATAATAGTTTGAAACGTGATCGAAATATGCTAAAAACACATCAGCATGAAGGGAACCAACTTCCTTTTATGATTTCATCAATAATTTGTTCGACTAATCTTATTTCGAGATAGTAACAATACTCATGCAGAATATTTCATGCTTTTAGAGACTGAATTTTTCTGCGTGGTCTGTTATAATAGTTTGAAACGTGATCGAAATATGCTAAAAACACATCAGCATGAAGGGAACCAACTTCCTTTTATGATTTCATCAATAATTTGTTCGACTAATCTTATTTCGAGAGAGTAACAATACCCATGCAGAATATTTCAGGCTTTTAGAGATTGAATTTTTCTGCGTGGTCTGTTATAATAGTTTGAAACGTGATCGAAATATGCTAAAAACACATCAGCATGAAGGGAACCAACTTCCTTTTATGATTTCATCAATAATTTGTTCGACTAATCTTATTTCGAGAGAGTAACAATACCCATGCAGAATATTTCATGCCTTTAGAGACTGAATTTTTCTGCGTGGTCTGTTATAATAGTTTGAAACGGGTTCGAAATATGCTAAAAACACATCAGCATGAAGGGAACCAACTTCCTTTTATGATTTCATCAATAATTTGTTCGACTAATCTTATTTCGAGAGAGTAACAATACCCATGCAGAATATTTCAGGCTTTTAGAGATTGAATTTTTCTGCGTGGTCTGTTATAATAGTTTGAAACGTGATCGAAATATGCTAAAAACACATCAGCATGAAGGGAACCAACTTCCTTTGATGATTTCATCAATAATTTGTTCGACTAATCTTATTTCGAGAGAGTAACAATACCCATGCAGAATATTTCAGGCTTTTAGAGACTGAATTTTTCTGCGTGGTCTGTTATAATAGTTTGAAACGTGATCGAAATATGCTAAAAAACACATCAGCATGAAGGGAACCAACTTCCTTTAATGATTTCATCAATAATTTGTTCGACTAATCTTATTTCGAGAGAGTAACAATACCCATGAAGAATATTTCAGGCTTTTAGAGACTGAATTTTTCTGCGTGGTCTGTTATAATAGTTTGAAACGGGATCGAAATATGCTAAGAACACATCAGCATGAAGGGAACCAACTTCCTTTTATGATTTCAGCAATAATTTGTTCGACTAATCTTATTTCGAGAGAGTAACAATACCCATGCAGAATATTTCAGGCTTTTAGAGACTGAATTTTTCTGCGTGGTCTGTTATAATAGTTTGAAAGGTGATCGAAATATGCTAAGAACACATCAGCATGAAGGGAACCAACTTCCTTTGATGATTTCATCAATAATTTGTTCGACTAATCTTATTTCGAGAGAGTAACAATACCCATGCAGAATATTTCAGGCTTTCAGAGACTGAATTTTTCTGCGTGGTCTGTTATAATGGATTGAAACGGGAGCGAAATATGCTAAAAACACATCAGCATGAAGGGAACCAACTTCCTTTGATGATTTCATCAATAATTTGTTCGACTAATCTTATTTCGAGAGAGTAACAATACCCATGCAGAATATTTCAGGCTTTCAGAGACTGAATTTTTCTGCGTGGTCTGTTATAATAGTTTGAAACGTGATCGAAATATGCTAAAAACACATCAGCATGAAGGGAACCAACTTCCTTTTATGATTTCATCAATAATTTCTTTGATTAATCTTATTTGGAAAGAATTACAATACCCATGCAGAAAATTTCATGCTTTTAGAGACTGAATTTTTCTGCGTGGTCTGTTATAATAGTTTGAAACAGGATCGAAATATGCTAAGAACACATCAGCATGAAGGGAACCAACTTCCTTTGATGATTTCAGCAATAATTTGTTCGACTAATCTTATTTAGAGAGAGTAACAATACCCATGCAGAATATTTCAGGCTTTCAGAGACTGAATTTTTCTGCGTGGTCTGTTATAATGGATTGAAACGGGAGCGAAATATGCTAAAAACACATCGGCATGAAGGGAACCAACTTCCTTTGATGATTTCATCAATAATTTGTTCGACTAATCTTATTTCGAGAGAGTAACAATACCCATGCAGAATATTTCAGGCTTTTAGACACTGAATTTTTCTGCGTGGTCTGTTATAATGGATTGAAACGGGAGCGAAATATGCTAAAAACACATCAGCATGAAGGGAACCAACTTCCTTTGATGATTTCATCAATAATTTGTTCGACTAATCTTATTTCGAGAGAGTAACAATACCCATGCAGAATATTTCAGGCTTTTAGACACTGAATTTTTCTGCGTGGTCTGTTATAATGGATTGAAACGGGAGCGAAATATGCTAAAAACACATCAGCATGAAGGGAACCAACTTCCTTTGATGATTTCATCAATAATTTGTTCGACTAATCTTATTTCGAGAGAGTAACAATACCCATGCAGAATATTTCAGGCTTTTAGACACTGAATTTTTCTGCGTGGTCTGTTATAATGGATTGAAACGGGAGCGAAATATGCTAAAAACACATCAGCATGAAGGGAACCAACTTCCTTTGATGATTTCATCAATAATTTGTTCGACTAATCTTATTTCGAGAGAGTAACAATACCCATGCAGAATATTTCAGGCTTTCAGAGACTGAATTTTTCTGCGTGGTCTGTTATAATAGTTTGAAACGTGATCGAAATATGCTAAAAACACATCAGCATGAAGGGAACCAACTTCCTTTTATGATTTCATCAATAATTTCTTTGATTAATCTTATTTGGAAAGAATTACAATACCCATGCAGAAAATTTCATGCTTTTAGAGACTGAATTTTTCTGCGTGGTCTGTTATAATAGTTTGAAACAGGATCGAAATATGCTAAGAACACATCAGCATGAAGGGAACCAACTTCCTTTGATGATTTCAGCAATAATTTGTTCGACTAATCTTATTTAGAGAGAGTAACAATACCCATGCAGAATATTTCAGGCTTTCAGAGACTGAATTTTTCTGCGTGGTCTGTTATAATGGATTGAAACGGGAGCGAAATATGCTAAAAACACATCGGCATGAAGGGAACCAACTTCCTTTGATGATTTCATCAATAATTTTTTCGACTAATCTTATTTCGAGAGAGTAACAATACCCATGCAGAATATTTCAGGCTTTTAGAGACTGAATTTTTCTGCGTGGTCTGTTATAATAGTTTGAAACGGGATCGAAATGTGCTAAGAACATATCAGCATGAAGGGAACCAACTTCCTTTTATGATTTCATCAATAATTTCTTTGATTAATCTTATTTGGAAAGAATTACAATACCCATGCAGAAAATTTCATGCTTTTAGAGACTGAATTTTTCTGCGTGGTCTGTTATAATAGTTTGAAACAGGATCGAAATATGCTAAGAACACATCAGCATGAAGGGAACCAACTTCCTTTTATGATTTCATCGATAATTTCTTTGATTAATCTTATTTGGAAAGAATTACAATACCCATGCAGAAAATTTCATGCTTTTAGAGACTGAATTTTTCTGCGTGGTCTGTTATAATAGTTTGAAACGGGATCGAAATATGCTAAGAACACATCAGTATGAAGGGAACCAACTTCCTTTTATGATTTCATCAATAATTTCTTTGATTAATCTTATTTGGAAAGAATTACAATACCCATGCAGAAAATTTCATGCTTTTAAAGACTGAATTTTTCTGCGTGGTCTGTTATAATAGTTTTAAACGGGATCGAAATATGCTAAGAACACATCAGCATGAAGGGAACCAACTTCCTTTTATGATTTCATCAATAATTTGTTCGACTAATCTTATTTCGAGAGAGTAACAATACCCATGCAGAATATTTCAGGCTTTTAGACACTGAATTTTTCTGCGTGGTCTGTTATAATGGATTGAAACGGGAGCGAAATATGCTAAAAACACATCAGCATGAAGGGAACCAACTTCCTTTGATGATTTCATCAATAATTTGTTCGACTAATCTTATTTCGAGAGAGTAACAATACCCATGCAGAATATTTCAGGCTTTTAGACACTGAATTTTTCTGCGTGGTCTGTTATAATGGATTGAAACGGGAGCGAAATATGCTAAAAACACATCAGCATGAAGGGAACCAACTTCCTTTGATGATTTCATCAATAATTTGTTCGACTAATCTTATTTCGAGAGAGTAACAATACCCATGCAGAATATTTCAGGCTTTTAGACACTGAATTTTTCTGCGTGGTCTGTTATAATGGATTGAAACGGGAGCGAAATATGCTAAAAACACATCAGCATGAAGGGAACCAACTTCCTTTGATGATTTCATCAATAATTTGTTCGACTAATCTTATTTCGAGAGAGTAACAATACCCATGCAGAATATTTCAGGCTTTCAGAGACTGAATTTTTCTGCGTGGTCTGTTATAATAGTTTGAAACGTGATCGAAATATGCTAAAAACACATCAGCATGAAGGGAACCAACTTCCTTTTATGATTTCATCAATAATTTCTTTGATTAATCTTATTTGGAAAGAATTACAATACCCATGCAGAAAATTTCATGCTTTTAGAGACTGAATTTTTCTGCGTGGTCTGTTATAATAGTTTGAAACAGGATCGAAATATGCTAAGAACACATCAGCATGAAGGGAACCAACTTCCTTTGATGATTTCAGCAATAATTTGTTCGACTAATCTTATTTAGAGAGAGTAACAATACCCATGCAGAATATTTCAGGCTTTCAGAGACTGAATTTTTCTGCGTGGTCTGTTATAATGGATTGAAACGGGAGCGAAATATGCTAAAAACACATCGGCATGAAGGGAACCAACTTCCTTTGATGATTTCATCAATAATTTTTTCGACTAATCTTATTTCGAGAGAGTAACAATACCCATGCAGAATATTTCAGGCTTTTAGAGACTGAATTTTTCTGCGTGGTCTGTTATAATAGTTTGAAACGGGATCGAAATGTGCTAAGAACATATCAGCATGAAGGGAACCAACTTCCTTTTATGATTTCATCAATAATTTCTTTGATTAATCTTATTTGGAAAGAATTACAATACCCATGCAGAAAATTTCATGCTTTTAGAGACTGAATTTTTCTGCGTGGTCTGTTATAATAGTTTGAAACAGGATCGAAATATGCTAAGAACACATCAGCATGAAGGGAACCAACTTCCTTTTATGATTTCATCGATAATTTCTTTGATTAATCTTATTTGGAAAGAATTACAATACCCATGCAGAAAATTTCATGCTTTTAGAGACTGAATTTTTCTGCGTGGTCTGTTATAATAGTTTGAAACGGGATCGAAATATGCTAAGAACACATCAGTATGAAGGGAACCAACTTCCTTTTATGATTTCATCAATAATTTCTTTGATTAATCTTATTTGGAAAGAATTACAATACCCATGCAGAAAATTTCATGCTTTTAAAGACTGAATTTTTCTGCGTGGTCTGTTATAATAGTTTTAAACGGGATCGAAATATGCTAAGAACACATCAGCATGAAGGGAACCAACTTCCTTTTATGATTTCAGCAATAATTTGTTCGACTAATCTTATTTCGAGAGAGTAACAATACCCATGCAGAATATTTCAGGCTTTTAGAGACTGAATTTTTCTGCGTGGTCTGTTATAATAGTTTGAAACGTGATCGAAATATGCTAAAAACACATCAGCATGAAGGGAACCAACTTCCTTTTATGATTTCATCAATAATTTCTTTGATTAATCTTATTTGGAAAGAATTACAATACCCATGCAGAAAATTTCATGCTTTTAGAGACTGAATTTTTCTGCGTGGTCTGTTATAATAGTTTGAAACGTGATCGAAATATGCTAAGAACACATCAGCATGAAGGGAACCAACTTCCTTTGATGATTTCATCAATAATTTGTTCGACTAATCTTATTTCGAGAGAGTAAGAATACCCATGCAGAATATTTCAGGCTTTTAGAGACTGAATTTTTCTGCGTGGTCTGTTATAATAGTTTGAAACGTGATCGAAATATGCTAAAAACACATCAGCATGAAGGGAACCAACTTCCTTTGATGATTTCATCAATAATTTCTTTGATTAATCTGATTTGGAAAGAATTACAATAACCATGCAGAAAATTTCATGCTTTTAGAGACTGATTTTTTCTGCGTGGTCTGTTATAATAGTTTGAAACGTGATCGAAATATGCTAAGAACACATCAGCATGAAGGGAACCAACTTCCTTTGATGATTTCATCAATAATTTCTTTGATTAATCTGATTTGGAAAGAATTACAATAACCATGCAGAAAATTTCATGCTTTTAGAGACTGAATTTTTCTGCGTGGTCTGTTATAATAGTTTGAAACGGGATCTAAATATGCTAAAAACACATCAGCATGAAGGGAACCAACTTCCTTTGATGATTTCATCAATAATTTCTTTGATTAATCTGATTTGGAAAGAATTACAATAACCATGCAGAAAATTTCATGCTTTTAGAGACTGAATTTTTCTGCGTGGTCTGTTATAATAGTTTGAAACGTGATCGAAATATGCAAAGAACACATCAGCATGAAGGGAACCAACTTCCTTTGATGATTTCATCAATAATTTGTTCGACTAATCTTATTTCGAGAGAGTAACAATACCCATGCAGAATATTTCAGGCTTTCAGAGACTGAATTTTCCTGCGTGGTCTGTTATAATAGTTTGAAACGTGATCTAAATATGCTAAAAACACATCAGCATGAAGGGAACCAACTTCCTTTGATGATTTCATCAATAATTTCTTTGATTAATCTGATTTGGAAAGAATTACAATAACCATGCAGAAAATTTCATGCTTTTAGAGACTGAATTTTTCTGCGTGGTCTGTTATAATAGTTTGAAACGTGATCTAAATATGCTAAAAACACATCAGCATGAAGGGAACCAACTTCCTTTGATGATTTCATCAATAATTTCTTTGATTAATCTGATTTGGAAAGAATTACAATAACCATGCAGAAAATTTCATGCTTTTAGAGACTGAATTTTTCTGCGTGGTCTGTTATAATAGTTTGAAACGTGATCTAAATATGCTAAAAACACATCAGCAAGAAGGGAACCAACTTCCTTTGATGATTTCATCAATAATTTGTTCGACTAATCTTATTTCGAGAGAGTAACAATACCCATGCAGAATATTTCAGGCTTTTAGAGACTGAATTTTTCTGCGTGGTCTGTTATAATAGTTTGAAACGTGATCGAAATATGCTAAGAACACATCAGCATGAAGGGAACCAACTTCCTTTTATGATTTCATCAATAATTTGTTCGACTAATCTTATTTCGAGAGAGTAACAATACCCATGCAGAAAATTTCATGCTTTTAGAGACTGAATTTTTCTGCGTGGTCTGTTATAATAGTTTGAAACAGGATCGAAATATGCTAAGAACACATCAGCATGAAGGGAACCAACTTCCTTTTATGATTTCATCGATAATTTCTTTGATTAATCTTATTTGGAGAGAATTACAATACCCATGCAGAAAATTTCATGCTTTTAGAGACTGAATTTTTCTGCGTGGTCTGTTATAATAGTTTGAAACGGGATCGAAATATGCTAAGAACACATCAGTATGAAGGGAACCAACTTCCTTTTATGATTTCATCAATAATTTCTTTGATTAATCTTATTTGGAAGGAATTAAAATACCCATGCAGAAAATTTCATGCTTTTAAAGACTGAATTTTTCTGCGTGGTCTGTTATAATAGTTTTAAACGGGATCGAAATATGCTAAGAACACATCAGCATGAAGGGAACCAACTTCCTTTTATGATTTCAGCAATAATTTGTTCGACTAATCTTAATTCGAGAGAGTAACAATACCCATGCAGAATATTTCAGGCTTTTAGAGACTGAATTTTTCTGCGTGGTCTGTTATAATAGTTTGAAACGTGATCGAAATATGCTAAAAACACATCAGCATGAAGGGAACCAACTTTCTTTTATGATTTCAGCAATGATTTGTTCGACTAATCTTCTTTCGAGAGAATTACAATGCCCATGCAGAAAATTTCAGGCGTTTAGTGACTGATTTTTTCTGCGTCGTCTGTACTATGGGTTTGAAATAGGATGGGTATCATTTACTCTTACAGCTTAAGTAAGATCTGGCATTTTTTCATAGGATCATCGAATCACATCACGTCACTTCATATTTTTACCTGTTTTTATTACTATAGAAAGGAAGATACAAGACCACGCAGAAAAATTCAGATATGATAAAACTGAAATATTCTGCATGGGTAGCAGTAACTCTTGCCGCTTACGTAATATCGGGCATTCTTTTGATAAAATCATTGATACACATCAGTTCACCTCATATACACCACATTTTAACCTGGTATAAACTCTATAGCAACCAAGATACAAGACCACGCAGAAAAATCCAGATACGATATACCTGAAATATTCTGCATGGGTAGCATTCACTCTTACAGCTGAAGTGAAGTCTAGCATTTTTTTCATCGAATCATCGAAACACATCACGTCACTTCAAATTTTTACCTGTTTTTACTACTATAGAAACAAAGATTCAAGACCACGCAGAAAAATTCAGACATGATAACATTGAAATGTTCTGCATGGGTAGCATTTACTCTTACAGCTGAAGTGAGGTCTAGCATTTTTTCATAGAATCATCGAAACACATCACGTCACTTCATATCAACGAAATTTTAACCTGTGATAAAACTGAAATATTCTGCATGGGTAGCATTTACTCTGCTTAAGTAAGATCGGGCATTTTTCATAAAATCATCGAAACACATCACGTCACTTCAAATTTTAACATGTTTTTAACACAATAGAAACAAAGATTCAAGACCACGCAGAAAAATCCAGATACCATATACCTGAAATATTCTGCATGGGTAGCATTTACTCTTACAGCTGAAGTGAGGTCTAGCATTTTTTACATAGAATCATCGAAACACATTACGTTACTTCATATCAACGAGATTTTAACAAGTTTTTAACACTATAGAAGCAAAGATACAAGACCACGCAGAAAAATCCAGATACCATATACCTGAAATATTCTGCATGGGTAGCATTTACTCTTACAGCTGAAGTGAGGTCTAGCATTTTTTTCATAGAATCATCGAAACACATCACGTCACTTCATATCAACGAGATTTTAACATGTTTTTAACACTATAGAAGCAAAGATACAAGACCACGCAGAAAAATCCAGATACCATATACCTGAAATATTCTGCATGGGTAGCATTTACTCTTACAGCTGAAGTGAGGTCTAGCATTTTTTTCATAGAATCATCGAAACACATCACGTCACTTCATATCAACGAGATTTTAACATGTTTTTAACACTATAGAAGCAAAGATACAAGACCACGCAGAAAAATCCAGATACCATATACCTGAAATATTCTGCATGGGTAGCATTTACTCTTACAGCTGAAGTGAGGTCTAGCATTTTTTTCATAGAATCATCGAAACACATCACGTCACTTCATATCAACGAGAATTTAACATGTTTTTAACACTATAGAAGCAAAGATACAAGACCACGCAGAAAAATCCAGATACCATATACCTGAAATATTCTGCATGGGTAGCATTTACTCTTACAGCTGAAGTGAGGTCTAGCATTTTTTTCATAGAATCATCGAAACACATCACGTCACTTCATATCAACGAGAATTTAACATGTTTTTAACACTATAGAAGCAAAGATACAAGACCACGCAGAAAAATCCAGATACCATATACCTGAAATATTGTGCATGGGTAGCATTTACTCTTACATCTGAAGTGAGGTCTAGCATTTTTTTCATAGAATCATCGAAACACATCACGTCACTTCATATCAACGAGATTTTAACATGTTTTTAACACTATAAAAGCAAAGATACAAGACCACGCAGAAAAATCCAGATACCATATACCTGAAATATTCTGCATGGGTAGCATTCAGCTGAAGTGAGGTCTAGCATTTTTTACATAGAATCATCGAAACACATTACGTTACTTCATATCAACGAGATTTTAACATGTTTTTAACACTATAAAAGCAAAGATACAAGACCACGCAGAAAAATCCAGATACCATATACCTGAAATATTCTGCATGGGTAGCATTTACTCTTACAGCTGAAGTGAGGTCTAGCATTTTTTACATAGAATCATCGAAACACATTACGTTACTTCATATCAACGAGATTTTAACATGTTTTTAACACTATAGAAGCAAAGATACAAGACCACGCAGAAAAATCCAGATACCATATACCTGAAATATTCTGCATGGGTAGCATTTACTCTTACAGCTGAAGTGAGGTCTAGCATTTTTTTCATAGAATCATCGAAACACATCACGTCACTTCATATCAACGAGATTTTAACATGTTTTTAACACTATAGAAGCAAAGATACAAGACCACGCAGAAAAATCCAGATACCATATACCTGAAATATTCTGCATGGGTAGCATTTACTCTTACAGCTGAAGTGAGGTCTAGCATTTTTTTCATAGAATCATCGAAACACATCACGTCACTTCATATCAACGAGAATTTAACATGTTTTTAACACTATAGAAGCAAAGATACAAGACCACGCAGAAAAATCCAGATACCATATACCTGAAATATTCTGCATGGGTAGCATTTACTCTTACAGCTGAAGTGAGGTCTAGCATTTTTTTCATAGAATCATCGAAACACATCACGTCACTTCATATCAACGAGAATTTAACATGTTTTTAACACTATAGAAGCAAAGATACAAGACCACGCAGAAAAATCCAGATACCATATACCTGAAATATTGTGCATGGGTAGCATTTACTCTTACATCTGAAGTGAGGTCTAGCATTTTTTTCATAGAATCATCGAAACACATCACGTCACTTCATATCAACGAGATTTTAACATGTTTTTAACACTATAAAAGCAAAGATACAAGACCACGCAGAAAAATCCAGATACCATATACCTGAAATATTCTGCATGGGTAGCATTCAGCTGAAGTGAGGTCTAGCATTTTTTACATAGAATCATCGAAACACATTACGTTACTTCATATCAACGAGATTTTAACATGTTTTTAACACTATAGAAGCAAAGATACAAGACCACGCAGAAAAATCCAGATACCATATACCTGAAATATTCTGCATGGGTAGCATTTACTCTTACAGCTGAAGTGAGGTCTAGCATTTTTTTCATAGAATCATCGAAACACATCACGTCACTTCATATCAACGAGAATTTAACATGTTTTTAACACTATAGAAGCAAAGATACAAGACCACGCAGAAAAATCCAGATACCATATACCTGAAATATTCTGCATGGGTAGCATTTACTCTTACAGCTGAAGTGAGGTCTAGCATTTTTTTCATAGAATCATCGAAACACATCACGTCACTTCATATCAACGAGATTTTAACATGTTTTTAACACTATAGAAGCAAAGATACAAGACCACGCAGAAAAATCCAGATACCATATACCTGAAATATTGTGCATGGGTAGCATTTACTCTTACATCTGAAGTGAGGTCTAGCATTTTTTTCATAGAATCATCGAAACACATCACGTCACTTCATATCAACGAGATTTTAACATGTTTTTAACACTATAAAAGCAAAGATACAAGACCACGCAGAAAAATCCAGATACCATATACCTGAAATATTCTGCATGGGTAGCATTCAGCTGAAGTGAGGTCTAGCATTTTTTACATAGAATCATCGAAACGCATTACGTTACTTCATATCAACGAGATTTTAACATGTTTTTAACACTATAAAAGCAAAGATACAAGACCACGCAGAAAAATCCAGATACCATATACCTGAAATATTCTGCATGGGTAGCATTTACTCTTACAGCTGAAGTGAGGTCTAGCATTTTTTACATAGAATCATCGAAACACATTTCGTTACTTCATATCAACGAGATTTTAACATGTTTTTAACACTATAGAAGCAAAGATACAAGACCACGCAGAAAAATCCAGATACCATATACCTGAAATATTCTGCATGGGTAGCATTTACTCTTACAGCTGAAGTGAGGTCTAGCATTTTTTTCATAGAATCATCGAAACACATTACGTTACTTCATATCAACGAGATTTTAACATGTTTTTAACACTATAGAAGCAAAGATACAAGACCACGCAGAAAAATCCAGATACCATATACCTGAAATATTCTGCATGGGTAGCATTTACTCTTACAGCTGAAGTGAGGTCTAGCATTTTTTTCATAGAATCATCGAAACACATCACGTTACTTCATATCAACGAAATTTTAACCTGTGATAAAACTGAAATATTCTGCATGGGTAGCATTTACTCTGCTTAAGTAAGATCGGGCATTTTTCATAAAATCATTGAAACACATCAGTTCACTTCATATACACCACCAGAAAAATTCAAATATGATAAAATCTGAAATATCCTGCATGGGTAGTATTGACTCTTACAGCTTAAATGAGATCGGGCATTTTTTTCATAGAATCGTGAGAACACATCTCGCCACTTCATATCAACCACATTTTAACCTGTTGTTGAAGCTATATAAACCAGGACACAAGACCACGCAGAAAGATCCAGATATCATCTTATCCCAGTACTGGAGATTCTAAATTTTTGGCGATCTGAGAGTTGAGTTTCTTATAAAAAACGTGCATAGCACTTTCATGTTTCATATAAATGAATACTTGCTTTTTCAAGTTTCATGAAATAAAGGTATGGCTAAAATACGACAATATAAGTTTAACAAAATGCCCCTTACCACCCTCTTCATACCAATCACGTCATCAATTGCAACCATCATTACCATGGTTCAGAGTATATAATAATTCTTTTGCAAAATGTGAAATTTAAAAAAAGAAAAAAGCTAAAAGGAGGGAGGAATGAAAAATCTTTCTTCCTCCCTTCTTTTCTCTTGTCTTTGTTTTTTTAATCTCATATTTTTCAACAAAAAAATTACCAAAAATACTCTGATCCAGGGTGAACCAGGATATGAGACCACAAAAATTTAGTCTTTGAAGGTCTGAAAGGTTGAAATATTTACAGGGTTATTGCAACTGTGCTGGCTTTAGTTTAGTCAAGCCAAATCTTGAGGCAAATAGATTGATTTACTTCTTACCACAAATGGTCATTTCATATTTTATATGGGCTCTGTAATTTTTCTAATGTTTCTTGAATAGAAGAAATATGTGACACACAAGTTTTTCCAAGCAATAAAAAAAATTTGCTACAGGTGCTGTCAGTGAAAATCTAATGATGTTAAAACTCAGTTGAAGCATCATCTCATTGATAAGTTCACAGCATATTTTTATAAGAATATAACTTATATATACTGCCAGTACATGCTTCACTTCAAAATTTCTTTTTTGTCTTTCATCATCTGAATTGTGTTCCTTCTCATTCTTGGCTGCTTGAAACACTCCTTTCAATTACATGCATGTTTGCCTCTCTCTTTGGTTCTCCTTCATTCCTATCTGCATTTCATCCACACACTTTACATTGCAAGGCAACTGTCCATTTTCTCTTAATGCGTAAATTCATTCATGTAGAATCTTGCATCCTTCCACTTCCTATCAAAACATTAAAATACAACCAAGAGTTAAGAAAAAAAATTTTTGAAGAAAATGTTTTTGACACTGTTTTGGTAAAATTAGAAACAACTTCTCTGCATCGTTGTGGATTCATAGTTAATAATAACTGTAATTTCACTCAATTATGTTGAACTCAGCAGCCTCAAACAGGGACTGTAACAGAGATACTGATCAGACAAACTTTGAAAATGTAGGAAAGTCTAGATTCCTGACTTTGATTCATTCTCACATTGCATGAAAAGCATGAGGGCTTAATCACGGTTCCAAAAAAGCGCACAAGATTTTTGAAAGCAATAAGATTTACAGGGAGTTTTTACGGATTTCTCTTAAAAATTCAAAAGGACTTTTGCCATCATACGCCCCTTGGAAAAAAGGTGACTGAAAAGTAATTTGGCAAATACTTAAGAAAGTTAACTAAAAGAGTATGGACCAACTGAAAATTTCACATCGTAAAAACTGGCTGCTTGCATTCTGCAAGGCAGTAAAAGCCCTAAAAGAGTCAGATGTTTTAAGAATGTTAAACACAAAAGCATTTTGGAGAAAAGTTTCTTAATTTTGTAATCAATGAATGCAAACTTGTAATGCAAATTACAATCTGTCTTTGCACAAAGTATTTGTCATTTAGTATGATATTGTATGATATCTGGTACAAGTGTCTGGTTAATTGTCTGGTTATTTTTGCACTGAGACTTGCCTAAGCAAAAATGTGTGTTTCTTGTTATGTGTAGGTTTTACTGTAGTGTAGGTTTGCTGCCTTATTTTGTATTAGAATTAATATTTGCAAGTTTAATGTATAGGTATGCTGCCCCTTACTTCTTTCTGCAGACAATTTACTGTGCAACATGCAAGGTTTCCACAAAAAGGATTTAGATCATTATCACTTTGAATTACAGACCGTTCTACAACATGTTCATCATTTATTCTAGTCATTATGCTAAAACATAATAAAGGGTTTACACAACAAATATTACGAGATCAAAGAGGCCCCCTAAGGGATCTCGGGCTCCGAGTCTCCAGGGCGTTTTTTAATGGGCTCCGGGCTCCCAAAGACGAAATTGCTGTGCTCCAGGGCTCCATTGCATGCTCTTTGGGGCTCCAGGGGCTCTATTTCTTAAAATTCGAGAAAATTGCCATGGGAATTGTCTTGGCTCCAGGGCTCCCAAGCTTTCAAAATGATGGGCTCCAGCAGGGCTCCAGCGACCCCCCCCCCCTTGGGGGGCCTCATCAAACAGGGCAGGAAGAATCCAAAAGTAATGATAGGAGCAAGGATTGAAGATTTCAACGCGATGGAACTCAGATTTACAAATTTGGGCCTAAACATTCCATAGCCTTTTCAAGCAAGGCCCACTTTAGGCCCTAAATAGAGCATAAATGCATGAATAAGAAACCTACCTCGGTGCCAGAAGGAAGGAAACAGCCATAGCATAAGTTCTTCAATGATAATGGGTTTCTGCACCACATTTGCTGTTGTTTGGGAGGCAGAGACTTCGCGCAAAAAGTAGTGTGCAGCTTGTTGTGAAAGCCATGTTTGCAAGTACTACGCATGCGCTGCGTATGCGAAACGCAAAAATTGGTTTCGAGTGTTGGCCATGCAGATATGGTTGCCATGCAGAAATACATACGACACCGGCTTTATGCTCTTGGTTTATACTTTGTTTCGAACAGGGAGGGAGGGAATCAGATCATTATCATCTTCGTGAATTTCACTGTACAGTGAAATTACTGGACCTTGCCTAATTCTTTAATTCTTGGTTGTCTGAACATAAAATATCCCAAAACAATACAAATAGAAGTCAGGATTGCCTGCAGCGAACTCAGAAATATCAGTTCAACGATGTTTGGTGTCAAAAAATATCAAAAACATAGTTTCAGTTTTATTTGGACCCAAAAATATCACATTTGGCAATATTCTGACCCAAAAATATCGAACTTACCTCCCCGTTTGTGCTTGTCCTGAGTGCCGAGTGCCCCCCCTGGGCCTCTGGGCGTCAGGACTTAAATAAGCCTCCGCCGGGGCAAGAGCTCTCTGCTCGATTTAATCTTTCATACCTGTTACAAAAGTCCCTATTCTGAAATTCTGCTCATTATGAATGAGAGTACAATGCCTCTGCCAAAGGCCTTTGAGCTCCTAGGACACTCAAGGGCTTGTGTTATAAGGCAAAAAAAAAGGGAGGCAAACCGCTGTCTTCTCTTTGTTTTGTATTCCGTTTTACTTCAGGACAAGTAGGCCGGTTTCACGAACACATTGTTTACTTCGAACATTAGTGTTATTTTGCAGCAAGTAATCATATTGACAAATTCAAAGTGCGATTTTTAGCTCAACGGCAATCTGAAATGGCGGAAGAAGAAAAAAGCAGTGTTGAAACAAGGAAAACGAAGAGGCAACGGTCTAGGACTTCATCTGGGTCAAAGCCGGAGGAATATGAAGCAGGTGTTGAGGTAAATTTATCAGCAAGATTCGTAAATGCCCATTGAAAGGTGATTCTTTACAGTAAGACCCCACATCCAGGAAACTAAACATTTCAAAGCAGGTTTCATGGTTTGTAAAAAAAATTCCGTCTAACTAGAACGGGCCTTTTTTCGTCGTATGCAGTGTTTGGTGGTTTCAAATTTTTAAGACAACTTTGCCTTGAGTTTGTATTAGCAAATGGCAAAAAAGAATGCTCTAATGTTTCATCAATACGTGTTGTACATAAAGTTTTTACAAGAAACTAAGAATTGGGGCCAATACTGGGAGTTTCTGTAGATCATCAATATGTACCCCTGAAAAGTTCAAAATAAGGTGAGGTGTTTTGAGCTCTTTCATGATGCTTACAAATTACTCTCAAGTTCTACAGGAAGTAAGCGATAACAAAGAGAAACATGCAATAGTTTCTTATTTTTTGGGAGATCTAAGAGTCTGAGTCTTGAGCAGTTTCTCGTAAAAACATAGGTGCAGATTGTTAGTGGTACAGTATTCTGGATTGTGGTACTTTCTGGATGATCAGTTTATGAAACCTGTTACACTAAAGTCCAGTATGGAATTGAGCCCATTTCCACCATAGCTCTTTGGTGGACAGAGTAACTCTAAGCAATAGAAAATGTCTAGAGAACAAGATAAAATGGGGGGTAAATCTTTAGCAGATGGCATAACTAATTCACCAGGGCACTATCAATCCATTTACAGCAAGGCAGAGTTACAGTAATCTTATTAGCATATTGACCGTCCCTTGCTCAAATTTCTTGCATATGTATCTTGAATTTTTCAATGTACTGCAGCTAGTAACTGTACATCCATAAACAAACAGTCCTTCCTTGCTCATTCAAAATGACAGTGTAAAGTTTGTTTCTGGCAATAACATGGTAAACAATTTCCAACTTGTCAGCTACTCAAAGAAAGTGGAGTGATGCTGATGAAAACTACGGAAACCAATGTTCAAAGGCTAACCTAATTATATTTGAGATAATTTCCAATGAAACATAGGTGTTTTTAAGGCAATGTGTCCATGCAATAGAAGGCTTTGAGGGGTATATCTCAATGATATGTAATCTTAAAAGAATTGTGTTTTCATGTGACCAGTTGGTCAGGCTCAGGCCCAGGTTTGCCCTTGAATCATCTCACACAAATGCCACAAAATTCTGTCCGCCTTTGTTGTCACTGCCAATAATTCAAGTAGCTTTACATCGTAAACCAATCCCTCTTCGTCCAATTTGCTATGAAATGTTTTTAAAGCTAGAGTTTCCTCATAGACATAGCCAAGCATCAAAGACACCACTTGGTTGAAGCTTGCTCCTCCGGACTGCAGAGTATGGCAGTTTCCAATGAGATCTCAAGTGTGCAAGAGCAAAATATCAAGTGTGCAAGTGTTCAGTTTTATCTAAGTGTACACTTCAAGTGTGCACATGAAGTCTGAGTTTGTATTTGTAAGAAATTCTGACAAAAAGATAAAAATTGATGTGAAAAATTTTACAATTCAAAGGCTTTTCTATCCTGTATTGCAGCAGAAACAGTACACAGCATGCAACAACTTATTACAATGAGTCCCAGATCTCAATTATCAAAGCAAGACTGCCAACAAAGACAAATACAACAACAGAAATTGAAGAGTTGGCAGGAAACCGTAATTTCACCAAAAATTGAAGAACCAAGATTGCGACGATAATCATTGTAAATTTCATTTTCAGTCCTTCCAAGTCATCAATTATAAAGTCAAGAGAGCAGAAGCAGAGACAAATTCATTTCCATAAGATGTTGAGTTGACATTTTTCGACGAATCCAGTGATAAAAAATTAATTAAGACAAAGCCATATTTTTGTTTGCGTTTCGAAGCAAACGCTGTGCTTCATCATCAGAATACAAAATTTCGACAGCTCGAGGCTATATTTATATGCATAAAGAGACAAACAACAAACTGAAGTGCGTGATTACAATTCCTACGTGAAAAGTAAAGTGAGGGGCAAGCCCAAAGGACACTACTTAAAATAGAACTAACGGAATGGAGGACTGCTGGGAATTAAGTGAAGGACGATCGCGCAATATTAGTAGACTTTCATGAATGAGCAAATCAAAATCATCATTTGCTCTGTCCAACACTAAGAAATCTTCCAACGACGTGGCATGACCTGATTGGTTGATGTGGTCCCAGATGGCAGAAGGACTCACTTTAATTTTCTGACCTGCTTTATTGATTCCCAAATGCTCTCTGCAGCGTGTAATCAAATTACGAGATGTTTTTCCAAAGTACGAGGCATTGCAGCCAGGACACTGAAACTTGTAAACAACTGAGGAGCGTATGAGAGTTGGAATGCGGTCTTTAGATGGAAAAAATGATTGAATGCGTTTTGGAGATCGAAAAATAACCTGAAGTTTAATACCCGGATAGCATTGCTTAATTATTCTACATATTCTAGTTTTAATCTGCAAACTATACCTGCCTAGATATGGTATACAAAATAATAAGGCCGTTTTGGCTTCTTGAGGGGCAGGGGGGGGGCCTAGGTGCGAACCTTTTATCCAGAAAGGATTTAATAATACGATCTGTCAGCGCCCTTAAGGGAAACAATTTTTACCTAGGATCTACCTAGGAAATACAACAACTGTAGTAAGTCTACAGCTACATCAGAAATTCTGAACTTGCTATCATAACATTCTTCTGAAGCCCTTCAGTGCCAGTGTGGCACAATAAAAGTTTAAAACAATTGAGCCAAACCCAAATTTTAGTGTGCCACACCCTTTCTCAGGCGTACAGTGGTATTTCAGGAAAAAGTCTTAGCTGTGCACTTGCCATACCCTGCAGTCTGGTTGCTCCTGGCTTGCTTTGCCATCATTCCACCATTGCTTGTCAAGTCTTGACAACAATGCTATTATTTTCATGTGATCAGTTTTAAACAGTCGGCTCTTAACAAATCAAATTCTCAAGCAGTTACATGCATGTCAGCATCATGTCAGCAGTTTCAACGGTTTGTGCATGCAACTTATGGACACACTGCCTTTAACACAAGATAGATGATAAAATTGTGTGTCCAAGTGGTAAGAACAATCTGTTTTGAGTGGGCTTTTCAGGATTTCTATCTACTTAAGGTTACTGCCCGCCTTTTTGTGACAAGTTCGGTTTTTGCCCCATGAGGGAATAAGGTCCTGTCCACATGTATCCAGATATTTTTGAAATCGCATCTTTTTTATCTGTTTAGAAAAAGATCCGCGTCCAGACGAGGAGCGTTTTTGAAAATATCCCAATCCACATGAAAACGCTATAACATTCACAATTAGATATTCGATAACAAAATTCCATAATCGATAACGATATTCAGCATTCAAACTTTGATGAAAGAAAATAGACAAGCAAAATGCACTCGCATGATCCCCAAAGAACTGAGTGCATGCTCTGATATGCAGTAAATAGAAACTGTCATGTCAGTGTTTTCGAAAGCTCTGTTTTCACCAGTCCACACAACAACATGAAAACAGCGTTTTCTGAAAGATCCACTCTGGAGAGCGTCTTCGAAAAGCTTTGTTTTCTGTGACTGAAAACGCCATCTCCATGTAGACGAGAACCCAAAACAGATAAAAGAAGATGCGTTTTCAAAAAGATCCTGATACGTATGGACAGGGCCTAGCAGTAGACCCATAAGTCATTCGATATGTAACTTCATCATGAATATCTTTATACATAAATCCAAATTGATTAATATTCTAAGTAAATCAATTGTTAGAGAATACATAGTTCGGGAGTACCTCTCCTTTTTTTATTTAGGACCCCCTGGAAGAATACAGAAACACAAAAATAGCTTTAGCTGAGATTCTCTAAAAGTGTGTCCCAAAATTTCAATATAACGTCTTGTATACACGCCACATCTTTCTGGATCATCGCGTCAATATTTATAGTCCATATTGAGCTTTGTTTCCAACTAAAGTGCAACCAGTTTTTCTTAATGCATAAAGGACTATTACAGTTTTCCATTGCACAAGTTCATCATTTTTGAAGGGCTATGGTGAGATCTTTATGTCTTCTAGAATACAGATGGAGAAAAGAATGGAGCAAAGGAAGAACCTGCTATTTTTGCTAACATGAATCCAAAGTAAGTGTAATTCTTATAGGCTTATCTGAAATTTCTGGTACATTATTGCAATTGTTTGGTGGTGAGTGAATTGGAACAAACCTTTTTGTTTCATGCAGGTGATCGCCCTCACCAACGCTCTCCTGTATTGTTTATGCTGGCTATTGATTGCCCTTGCAAAAACGTATTTTGCCCTAAGCTCAAAACAGATTTTGTAAAAGATTCTTTTGAATGAAGTCCTGTGGATTTCGAAGTGTCCATTCAGTCATTACTGGTTGTTAATGCAAACTGAACGGTGCTTTATAAGTTCTTTGCAAAACCATCGTGAAGGCTGACCACTGGAAAACGGGTAAGCAAACAAGATTTTTTGGAGGAGGTACTATGCGCATACTAACGAGTTTTGTGTTGTACAGGAAGGTATAAAGCCCAAGGTCTTAAAAGTACAGACCGAGCTTTCCAGCCTTTCTACATGGACGATGAAGAGATACCCTTTGGACATTTTTGTTAGGAAGATGCCTGGAATAGAAGTAGGCTGAAAAGTTAGAGTCATGATTTATAAAATGACGTACCACGGAAGTCAGAAAGAGCACACACCATTTTATAGTCAACCAGACCTATTTCTGCAATAGCAATGCGATAAAAAATGTTGATGTATTATTTATTGTATAAACTATGTGACCTTTGATAGTATGACCACAGGCGTGTTGCTCCAACATGTTCTAATAAATGAAAGTACCTTGGTGCAAATGATGATCCTTTTATGGACTTGTCCAAGTCTCACTTTCTTTTTCCAGTCGACTGAGATCAAACCGCGGAAGTCGAGTGATAAAACAAATGTGAGACTTGAACAAGTCCAACCCTTTTATGACCAGAGAACTCGAAAAGAAATGATACATCGCAAAAGATTTCTGAACAAAGATAACAAAGCCAGAACAGACGAAAATTTCGCTGTTTACAAACGGCAAAGAAATAACTGCGTGAACATTCTGCGCAAAGGTAGACATATTCATTGCCAAAACCTGGATTTCATATAAGAAATTTACAAAAAATTTTACATTCTACACTATACCTATTCAGCTACTATGCAATACTACAGAGACGATGCCAAGGGGGCCGAAAGACAACGATTGCCCCAGAGCGTGAACATAAAGACAAGCGGCAATAACTTACATACAACCACTCACAATTAAAGGCCAAAGGATACTCTACCAGATTTTGTTTCACATTGGATGTCAGATCAGTGTTGAAATGAAATAAAGAAGGTCACGAGTGCAGACTCGTTTAGTGATTAAGTTGGATGAAAAAGTCTGACACATACCTTGCGTTCCTTTGGCGATCAGAACAATCATGATTGTATTGTTTAAGGTTTTAACATTGTTTCATTTCAAAGCAATTAGATCTTGATTGTTTCGATTGCCAAAGGAACGCAATGTTATTATGAAAGAGAATTGACAAAGGAAAAAGAACTAACATTTACGTAAAGGAAGTTGTTGGCTGCTTTGTACATTGTTGTTGGGGAGACAAGATACGCTTGATTGAGGAAATTATTATTATTATTATTATCAATTTGTTTTACGTTGGCAACTTACATAGCTATATATAAAATAAAAAAGCTAATTCAAGCCAACAAATTAATACAATGCTACATGAATATATACAAGAAAAATAAGTCGATAAAATTACAAAATTCACAAAGTTCATATCAATTTACAAAGTTCATATTAAAAATGGTGTAAAACTATAAAAACTATAAAAAGCCGAGCCGAGGAATATACTGCCTGCAAAGTCTGCAGTCGCAGCCTTCATTGTTCCAATATTTGATTTTATTCTTGAATTGTTGCACAGAAGAAGAATCCTTAATTTCCTGTGGAAGAGAGTGCCAAATACGCTGCCCTCTGTATCGGACTGATTCCGTACCATAATTAACTGTATGTACCATAGGAAGTAAAAATGTATTGGCATTTCTCAAATTATATGTGACACTTCTTTTCAGGAAAATTTCATCCATAAAACTGGGGTTTAAATTATTTGTAGTTTTGAACATTTCAGTCATTAGCAATTGCCATTTTTCTGGTGTATTGTTACAGATCTATCTTTTTCTAATAATGATACAAAGCTGGAAGTATATTCTTTATAAGCTATTCGTAAGGCTCTTTCATGCAGTCTGTTAATCTTGTTATTCATTTTTCTGCTATGGAACATCCATACCAAAGGACAGTACTGAAACTGGCTAGTTACGAATGCTCTCATCAAAAGTCTTAATTTATCAGTTCCAAGATATGTGGACATGCGTGACAAGGCAAATAGTTTGTTGGCAGCCTTTTTACAAATATTGCTTACATGCTTTTCAAAGTTGAGATTTGAATCAATCAACACCCCTAAAAGTTTCTCTTCTTGTGAATTATCAACGGTACAGTTGCCAATATTTATGACGACATCTTGATTTGTTCTTTCACCAAAAATCATAAAGTGGCATTTGTCTTCGTTAAGTTTCATGTAATTATTTCCAAACCATTCAATTATAATTTTGGAGTCATTTTCTAACATGGAGATTACATTTTCGAGACGCATATCGCACGTATAAATGGTTGTATCATCGGCATAGTTACATATATCTGTCTCTTGAATCGATAACAGAAGGTCATTGATGTAGATATTGAAAAAGAGAGGTCCAAGGACGGATCCTTGCGGAACACCAAGCTGAACATGCTTATAGTTACTGAAAGAACCATTGATTTTTACTCTTTGTTGCCGATTTTCCAGATAGCTGTAGACAAGCAATAAAGCTTCACGGCTAAATCCGTACGCATGTAACTTAGCAATCAGCAAGTCATGTCGAATACAGTCAAAGGCCTTTGAAAGGTCCATGAATATAGCTCCAACTTTTCCACCCTTGTCGAGGCACGTTCTCCATTTTTCAATTGCCCGTATCAATGCATGTTGTGCATTGTAGCCCTTACGAAATCCGCAAAGCAGAGATGATAAATACTGAGACATATATGCTGATATTTGAGTACCCATGAGCCTTTCAAATACCTTTGACACTGTTGGGAGCACACTGATAGGTCTGTAATTACCCTTGAAGGTTTTGACCTCCTTTTTAAAAAGAGAAGATACATCGGCTAATTTCAATTCATCAGGAAAGGAAGAATGTTCTATTGAGTTATTAAATATGATTTGCAAGGGTGCAGAAACTATTTCTGATTCGGATTTTAACAACTTTGGAGGGATACTCTTGAAAGTGGTTGCTTTAGAGGGGTTTAGCTCACTAATCCCATTTTTGATATTTTCAATGGAAACCTTTTCAAATGAGAAACAACCATTGTTTTCATTGAATGAACGAATTTTTTGAATACTTGGGTGCCTCGAAAATTTTAACACTATTTGATCGATGGGGTCACTGATATCTTCAGAAGCAAGAATAATATTTTCATTTTCGATAATTCCAAGAGAATCAGTGATTGTGACAAAAAAATTATTAAACGTTTCAGCTACATCAGACTCATTCGACACAATTTTCCCTTCTTCGACCAACGTTATTCGGGATTTTGATGAGCTCTTATCCGAAATAAAAGGTTTGACTGTTTTCCAAAATTTTTTGTTGTCTGTAACTGCTGAGATGTCAATTTGATTATAAAAATCTCTTTTTGCCTTACGGGATAATTTAACGCAAAGATTGCGCTGTCTGCGGAAAGCATCCCAGTTTTCAGCTGTTCTATTCTTATTATACTTATTCTTTAGTCTCGTGCGTCGCATGAAAGCCTTGTGAAGAGTTCGGTTCATAAATGGGCTGTCATTCGCACGAATGTACCTCTTTTTCATCGGTGCATGGTTATCTAAGACATGTCCAAAGGCACCCTGAAAAGATGTATAAGTCAAGCGTTGTACATCAAGGTCAGCAATTTGTTTCTGAAGATGCTGTCGAAATACTTCTTCTTGAAAGTTTCTATAGTCTCTGCAGTTAACTACATTTGGTTTTTGCTTATCAAAAGAAGCTTTCAAAACTGTAACGACCAGTTTGTGAAAATCTGATAATCCAGTTTCAACAGCCGTTGTTTGTTGAAAGTTCCTCCCTCTGTTTGTCAATATCAAGTCAATGCACCTTGGGTTACCGGACTTGAAACACGTAGGCTCTCTAACTAGGTTCTTAAGGTCGAAAAGATTCATAAAGTCGTTTATCTCCTGATCCGTTTCAACTGCATTAAAGTCACCAACGAGTATAAAATTTTCATATTTTTCGCTATAATGGTCTATTGCTTTGCCTAGCTCATCAAAGAAGTAAGTCTGTTCTTGTGATGGTGGCCGATATATGCAAAAAAGGGCCCATTTCTTTCTACGAAGATTTATTTCAAAGCAAATGCATTCAATGTCATCTTTAAAGCTGAAAGACTTTAACTGGAATGAAGGAATATCATCTCTGACATAAACTAAAAGCCCGCCGCCGTTACTGTTCCTATCTAATCGAAAGGGTTTACTGAAGCCATGGACGGAAAATTGCTCACTAGGAAAGGAAGAATCGAGTTTTGTTTCCGCTATCATGAAAATGTCAATATTATTGTCAACAATTTCCACTAAACCTTCAAACTTGTTCCTTATTGAGTTGATATTGACGTAGCCAATCATCAAGCGTCCTACATTATTTGCTCTTAATTTCCCAAGCACAGATTTTCCATCCATGTCTTCCGTATCTAAAACTAAGGGCTGCCGCTGACTGCTGGGAGAAACATCATTGATTAAAGGGGAATCATTTTCTGAAAGTGGTAGCTCAAAAGCGGGAGGGGAGGGGGAAGGGGAAGGGGAAGGGGAAGGGGGAGGTTGTTCTTTATCATCATTACCTTCACTATTCAGTCAGTAACCCATTGCCCTTATGAAATTGTTAGCTAGTATGATTGTTCCTTCCATATTAAGATGCAGTCCGCTACCATTCAAATGAGATTCTGGGTCAATGTTTGAGTTGTCGATAAAGCCCAACCGCATACGCTCGCATTCTCTTTCCAGAGCCTTATTTACCTCTAGTGCTTTACCATTTAACTTGTCTCTTCTTTGAACAATACTTGAGACCAGCACTTCAGTGTCTTTGTTTTCCATCGCCTTAGCGAGTTCAATGATATCTTCTGCTATAATCCAAGGAGACTGATTTGTGTTCAAATCATTCGTTCCGCAATGCAATATAATTCGGCTTGGTGACTTTTTCATAGCAGGACAAACATAGCTGTTCATTGCATCGATATTAGCTCCAGGGAACGATCGCACGAAAACATTTTCCTTGTGCCTCACTGCTTCCTTCATTTTGAAGCCTTGGATTCCCTTCACCATTGAATCACCTAAAATCTCAGTAGTTGATCGTTTCTTGGCAAAATATGTCATTTCAGGGGCAGCAGCAGCAGCATTCATGTCATCATTGGAAGAAATATTATCATTATTGGGAGGTTGACTGGCAGCTTGCTTCGTCGCATTCATAGGAATTTTTGGTTTGCCGTCGTCTGTAACCACAGGAGGGGCATTAATGCTGGCCTGATCACTGTCTGGTACTTGAATCGTTTCCGAATTATTTTGTGCTTGATTTGCATCTTGTGTTTGGCTGATCTTTGGTTCAGCGCTTTGTTTTTATTTATTAAGTCTCCTTGAACGTCTATTTTCTTTCTTTGCAACCGTTTGAACAACAGGTTTTTCAACATCAATAGATGCGTAGACAATAGGTGTTGCGTGTCTGTTAGCCAGGTCTGTTTGATCCTGATTTGTATCATTTTTCTCATTGCTGTCATTCTTTTTGCTGTTCTTTCCATTGTTTCTATTCTTCGGGGCTTTAGTTTGGACATCTTCGTTTGAATTGCTGATGCACACGGGAGTTTCAAACTTGCATTTTTCAACATTGTCAGCCATCACATTTTGGTTCTCCATCAATTTTTCTATGGTCTTTTGTTTGTGGTCAAGTTGTTTTTCAAGAGAGAGAATTCGGTCTTCGAGGCTTCTGATAAAAAATTTCTCGTAATCAATGGGGGGTCTGGAGGGGGGAGGGCCAGGTGGTCCACACTCATCGGATGGTGATCGACTTGAAACCATAGCTTTCATGGATAAAATCTCGCCATGCACAAACTTTTTGAAATCAATAATATCGTTGGCAAGCTGACACCAATTGCCTGTCTCATCCGCTGTAGTTTGGGTCTCACTGGTCGATAAGTTTTGGCCTTCCAAAGAGGGCAGGGAAATATCGTGAAATGAGTCCAACAAAGATTTTGTCAAATCAAATCTTCTCTTGAAATCGATTTCAATTGATTCATCTTCACAGCATAATATTTTTCTGCTCAACAACTCCTCAATGAGTGACCTCGAATCGGTCGCGTTTAGGCCCAAATGCGTTTCAGCATCCCGAATAATCAACTCTTGGTCGAGCTTCTTTTTCTTTACTTTTTTGATGTTATCTAAAATTAATATGTCCCCCCGTGCAGTGGGTCAAAGCTCATGCGCCCGTCAAAGCTTCAACCTCAAAACGCTACTGCGCATGAGCTATAACCTACTGCACTCGGACAAAGCATATCTCGTCTCCCCAACAAATAGCTACATAAGCCAAATCAAAACCGGTTTCGTTGATAAATTTAAGAGTAAATTCAAGAATAGTTTTGTTGACGTCATTAGAGAAGTCGTTATCGCCATACAATAATATTTCAACTAGAGTTTTGTTCGAAAGACTATTATGGACAAATGGTCGTATTCCAGGGAGAAGATTTCGACGTTGAATATCAAGGCAGGACAGAGCAACGAGAAGTGTTCCGTATTTTCAATGCCGTCGTGCATTTGCAAATACCGGGTGACCCAACAAAATTTTCACGAGCTAGATCATAGCTGGCTCCCTGAAATCAAAAGCTATTTTCAAATACTTTGGATCACAGTTTAGTTGAAAGGCTTAGCTATCTTTTGAGATACTGCATGATCATTTTAAGAAATTATGACCATCCGAAAAACCAGATTCAAAGAAAATTTCAAATCCAGGATTCCTCATTTTTAGTGGAATAATTGCCATCACTTTCCAGTCAACATTTTGTAAAAACTCAATATAGCGATAGATTAGGAGTCGTCTGGGAAAATTTTTTGTTTGAAAAGTGATTGACTTCTGCTCCTCATTCAAATTTCATGCTCCAAAGCAAAGTTGAAATTCAGCGTTTTTCACATCTACCAAAAGATGGACTGGAAAGCGAAGGGGTGGTCTGAGAACTGAATGAATTTCCACATTTTTAATTCTGTTTTTTCGGACAGTAGGCATATCTTAAACTGACAGCAATGTATCAAAAGATAGAGGAGCCTTTCAGCTACATGCTGATCCATTGTTTGTCTCCATAGCAGTTTCCTTCAAGGAGCTTTGTGTGATCTAGCTCGTGAAATTTTTTGGGTCACCCGGTAGGGTTTACGGTATACCTGAAATTATGCTTGAATTTGTCAAAATTCAATTTACTGCGACTGACCATTATTTGGGAAAGATAAGATAGCAGTGGCGTCGTGGGAGCATAGTTTTTGGGGGGACCAAATGTCAGAATTTTACGACATAGAGCCATTTTTCCGACGAAGTGTAATTGGGAATGTAACGGATTGCAGTGACCAAATCTGTTTGAACTGTCGTCATTTCGAGGTGCCATAACAGTGGAGAATCTATAAAAGTACAGGGCAACCTTTCTGACGAGATTGGTGTTGGCAGTGAGGATGAAGCAAGGCTCAAGCGGAGGAAGAAAAACTAGGGTCCGGGGGCTTGCCTCCGGGAAAATTCTCCATGATTACTCCTGTAGGTTGTTGGAAAGCGCCGTTTTTAATGAATAATTGTAAGTAGGTTTTATTGGGAAATTGGAAGATAGCATACTTCAAAATTACTTAGAATCAGATCTTTTTTAAATTAAAGAATAAAAAACGCGCTTCTGATTTCCTTCGGCATATATAAGTCCAAATTTACATTTTCATAGGCATGCTCTCGTGGAAACTAAAACTAATTCTATCTCATAGCGATCATTCCTTTCATTCTCAAGCCTCCAGAATAATCACTTCTGGAAATTTCTGGTCACGCATCCCTAAGATGAAGCACGATACTAAGTGTAAGACATCTAAGTCCACGCAAGGATACCAAACTGTAAATTTATCGTCTTTTAGTCAACGAAATTTATGGAAAAACATCTGAAAGCACACGAAAAACTTCCAAGAGTTGTTGACCAAAAACATTTGGTCCGAAATTTATTCGTTCGAATTTTTTGCGCTTTGTACCTGCTTTTTCAAATAGAAAATGGAACCTCTTGCCAGAAAATCCGCTTTTTGATGGCAAAGATAATCTTCGCACAAAAATCATTGCTTTTTCGAACGAAAGACCTTGTTTTTTCGACGAAAAACCTACTTTTTCAGTAAAGCTCGAGTTCTTGACCGTAACAGTGGGGCTTTCGGTTGGAATTCACTTCCTATCGATTAGCCATATGAAATGTAAGAATAGACCAGTTTCATAATTAAATTCAATTCGAGGTAAGAGATGTGATTCCCTGTACGGCAAGAAATACAGATCATATCATTATGTTGCAAAGACACGTACAATACTATTTCATGTGTTGCTAAGAGCAATGCATGCTTTTGTGATTTAGATCCACATGATATCGAGGCAAGTGATGTTCATGGAAGTACTTCAAAAGAATTGACGTCATTGTGAAAGTGGTCTATTGATTAATTGCAATTTTTCCAACAAGAGTGGAAAATTGCCGAAATTTCCGACAAAATTTCACAGGGGGGGGGGGGCAATGCTACTGAAGATGAGCCTATTGGGTCGTAAATTCCAAAGACAGATTTTGCAGGAGTGCGAATTATTGATAGAAGTTTTGCCTTAAAAACAGTTTTACCTTTGATGTAAAATATGGAACGAATAAGGAATGGAACATATCTCCATCGCTAGATTTTCCACCTTTTCAAGGACTTCTGCAGCATACGATTTTTTTTGAAAAATTTATATTTTGGAGGTCTTTTGATGAGCAAAAAATCGCGTAAAATCATATGGATCCAAGTGAGACTTTAAGCAAGAGATTGCCGTTTACATCACTCAAAACGAGGCAATGGTTGTTGTTGTGGAGCTGCTCAAAGGGGGAAGTTTTTTTTGGGACACCCGTTATATATTTAAATGATGTATATATTGTTAACTATTGTAAATAATCGACTTAGAATTAAACTACACACACACACGCGCACTGAAAATACAAGCAGGTAATACAGGCTTTATCCTATCCCAGTTTAGCTGTCCCTCAGTGTGGATGTTTTGTAACAGACATCTTAATAACGAAATAAACCATATTCATAAAAAGGCACTGAGCATCGCGTACAAGGATAGTGTTTCTGACTTTGACACATTGCAGACTAGAGATAATCATGTGTCTATTCACAAACGGAACTTTCAGTTGCTGATGACTGAGATCTTCAAAACAAAATCGAATATAGGCCAAAGCTTTATGACCGAGATTTTCATTTACAAGAGTCTTTTACGTATGCCCAAAGCCCGAACAGTTCAGTTTGGGATATAAAGTAATGCTTTCTTGGGATTGTAACGATGGCACGGACTCTCAAATGACATTAAACAATCATTGAATGTTTCCGTCTTCAAAAAGCATATAAAGAATTGGAAGGATGACGAATGCAACTGCCGATTATGTAAGAAATCTGTAGCACAGGCTGACTTCTTAAACTAATTTATATATTTTATATATAATTTGTAATTGTTAAATTAATTAGGTTTTACTTTACACTTTGTAATAATTTCTTTATTTATTAATTATTAATTTTGTTAAATTATTATTTATACGTATTTTCTTGTTTTTGTTTTAGTAGGTATCAATTAGCTGTATTAAAACTATCTATTAACACTATAAAGAAATAAAGTAATTAATGATAATGTAATAGCTTTTTCCTGGAGGAAATCATTCACTCCACTTTGGTTTGTGAGGGCTTTTCTTGAGAGAAAATTTCAATGAAAAACCCTGAAAGAAGGCCTGAAGCATGACCATACTTCCCTACGATTTCTTCTTTACGACTTTGACTTAACGACAAGTGTCATCCCGTTGAAAAAATGAAAAAGTCATTCCTATAGTAGAAAAAATTTATTCCAGGGCATTCGATCCTTCCAAGAGGTTAACATATGCTAAAACGAGTTCAAATCATCGCTGTGAGGCAACAAAACTTACCAAATGTGATCATTTTATTGAGCAATTTTTGGATACTTTTTGAAGGACCCTACCCAAGGGGATTCTTCCCCCAGTTTCTTCCCTCAGTTCAGACAGGTTGACCGATTTCTTTCTTGCAAATTTCACGTTTTATCAAAGATAATACCTATTGAGCAAGATGTTTTGTTACTGTTATTTTGTTAATCATTTCAGGTAACAGTTGTTTTTATGTTTGAAGAATGAAAACATTATGGAAAGGCTTTTGCTCCAACCGGAAGGAATACACCTATATACCTGCCTACCTATACCTACCTACCTGCCTACAATTGAAAGAATCACCGAAGCATTCGAGATCTATATAGGCATCGTTGATTTATACAATGTTAACAATCGGGCAAAGTAAACATTCTCTATGAAATTTTGATGAGTTGCTCGCTGTTAATGAGATCATCAACAGATTTGCAATGTCAATAGAATGCAATTTTCAAAGTTTGACCTGGCAAAGTTCCCGTACTGCTTGAAATCTTCATATAGACGACTGTTATTGTCAAGGGAACCAACCAACCAATATAATACTATCAAGAAACAGGTGTGGCAACATTCTAGTTGCAAATCTTGTCTGGCTAAAGGAGAGAATTTGTCAATATCGTGCACTTTCCTTATTTTCGGTACATCCAAAGTAATGATTCTGATGCTTGTCAAGAAGTCTGGTCTCCTTCAAGTGGGCCGGTTATTAGGCTGTTGCCAACCTGATGTGAACTAAATCCTGCATTAAACAGTTGCAACTGCGAATGAATCTTTATTACTTGATGAAGCAAGCTACGTGCACGATCTCATTCTTCAAACATAGCTTATGGGGGCCTTTAATTTATGTTTGAAGAATGAAAACATTATGGAAGAGCTTTTTCTCCAACTGGAAGGAATACACCTACGTACCTATATAGAGAGGAAGGAATCAGAAATGTTGCATCAACGGGCATTATTTATGCGCACAATCGAAACAATCGACAAAGCATCAGATATATTCATAGGCTTTGTTGATATATACAATCAAAGAAATTCAGAGATATATGGTCCAAGAATCAAATTTAGGTGAGCTGCCAAAATCTGGCTGTTAGAAAATTCATCAGTTCAACCGCCATCTCATTGAAAGGCAATTTTCCAAAATCTGACCTCTGTGACCTGGCAAACGTCCCTTACGTCCCTGAAATCTTCAACAAGGACGACTGTTGTCAAGGGAGTAAGCAATTCATAACTTTACTGTCAAGAAACAATTGTTGTGCCGCTAAGGTAGCAGCTGGTGTCTAGCTAAAGTAAAAATTCGTCAGTAGTGTACGCCATCTTTTTTCGCTACATCTACATGCATTTTTATGAGAAACAAAGGATTCGGGCAGTACTGAAGGTTTTTTAAGATTATCGGATTTTGAGGTTTTTAGTATACAGAGTTTCTAACGACTTCCTTAAATGTTCCATAACAATCTCCATGTTCACTACGTGTGCCCTCTTTATCTTTTCAAAACAAGGTTTTTTGAAGCCATGCGATACAGATAACAAGTGAATATCAAGTAAAAGATTAGAGATTTTCTTTATCAAAATGAATAATTTCTTAAGCTATATTTCATGTTTGAAGAATGAAAACATTCTGGAGGGGGTTTTGGGCAAACCGGAAGGAATATACCTAGTAGATAGGAATCAAGAATGTTGTAACAATAGGCATTCTGTATGCACACAATCGAAATAATCAACAGAATCGGTAATGTATCCATTCAAAACGAGTTAGCGAAATAAAGAAACTCTATCAAATTTCGATGAGTTGCCAATCGATTTCTCTTGATCAAGGCTAATTTCTTGGTGTTCCTAACAAACTCTCGTTGTTAATGACATCATTAACAGAGCTGCAGTCATTAAAATGCAATTTTCAAAGTTTGACCTGACAAACTTCCCTTACTCATTTAAACTTCATATGGAAGACTGTTGTCAAGCGAACCAACTAACCCATATAATGCCATCAAGAAACAGCAAGTCTTATTTCGATAGTATAAATGTCAATGTGTGCCATCCTTATTTTCAGTACATTCAATGATTCTGATGCTTATCAAGAAATCTGGTCACCATCAAATGGGCTTGTTATTAAGCTTTTGCCATCCCCATACAAACTGGATCCTGCATCAAACAGTTGCATTTGCAAATAAGCATTATTACTTAATCCTGCAAGCTACACGCATGATCTTAAAACATGGCTAATTAGAGCCTTTAATTTTCAGCCGTGTTGGGTATTTTACTCATCCTTGACCTTTAGATGACATCAAAAGGCTTAAAAACATCATCTTTTTTATCCCTTATTTATGTGAACATTGGAAAATAGGCTAAATCCAACTTACAAAAACCTTTTCTTCAAAATGATTATGAAATTGCCTAATACACACACAAAAGTTTTGAAAAATCTCGTTCCGTTCACTTACCTTTCTTTTCGTTCAAGAGTTAAAATTACATCTTTAATCCTGTTGTTGGTACATGTAAAATCTTGAGGGAAATGAAAGGTGCTTGCATATTATGTATTTTTTGTACCACTGAACGAAGGATCAGCCTCAAAGTTTCTGTGTCTTGAACAATTTATCGAGTGTCATGCACTTTTAGTCATTATCAATTGCTAAGCAGCCGAGAAAGTGAAGAATGCAGTTCTGACTTCAGTGTCGTATGCGTTTTCTGTGCTCTTTCTTTATTCCAGTGCTAATTACAAAGATAAATGTTGATCAATTGCAGCAACGAGCGTGACTGACTGATTGCATCAACGAGCATATTTGAAACAAATCTCAAATATAATTTTCAAAGTTCATATTTTTATGAAATGGAAGATGTTGTATCATTATTTGTTGTTTTTTATTTAGGTGGAAAAACTGGTGGATAAGATCAACATTTACAATTCTAATGATTGTCGGATTTGGTGTTATCATAAAAATGGGACCACTAGCCATTTTGCTACTGGTAATTATCTGATTGCTTTATCATTGTTCCTTTCATGTACGGAATAATCTTATGTCTGTCTTGAATTGGATACCAAATGAAAGGATCCGTGAATAACAATATCGAATGGTATTGCTAATTTTGCGTTATTGCAAATCTCACCTGACATCTGATTTTAGACAGATCATTCTTTCGTCCACTTTCAGGGCTTCCTTGATACAAATAAAATTTAAGTTTTTCTCAGTTTTCATGACATGGCAAAGATGAAAACTCAAATTCTTTACGTTGCAATTTAAAGCGGACCTTGGTACTTGAGCTGAGTGATTAAGACACAACTGCTTCTCTGTTTAGTTTGTGACAAAACTGAGTAAGCTGCTTCAAAGCATTTTAATTGTATCTGTTCAAGTTCCTATGAATATTTATAGAATTTTTCAACGGTAATTTTGGGCGACCAGCATTTCAGTGATATAAGATACTTTTTGTCACAATTATTGTGAAATTTGGTGATGTTATTTTCAGATTTTTGCCATCCAAGTGAAATGTTACCATGAAATCATTTCTATTGGACATGTGCAGTACAAGAAGTTTAACCTTCCTTGGTTTCGAACTCTTAGTTGGTGAGTACATTCAAATTTAATCTTCCAAAACGTTCACCATTTGAAGTTTCCTCAGAGTAAAGCTTGCTGCATGTTTGGCAAAAGGATTAAAACAACGAAGTAGTTAGCTCCAGTCTATTCATGTGCACTTATTTCTTGCTCATATTTGCTTGAAAGCAGCTGAATGATAGGCTCCGCTGAGAGGCAGACAGTTGGTCGATAAATGTGTCATGTTTGCTTTCACATTCCTCATAAATCAAGCTCTTGATTAATAGAGACGCTGAACTCCACAATTTATCATTTGTTACATATTGCTTATCCCAAACAAATTGGAAGGCGAGAAGAACGATGAAAAACCATGTTCATGCTATTTGATATTCTTATTCCATTAAGAAGGATGACAAATTCTTTAAAGCCCATCTGTCAATTAAGTTCAGTCATGTTTGACCATCCAACTGTATAAGGATTATTTAAACCTTTGTTACCAATTTTATCAAACGAACCTTTTGGATCTGCTGCAAGATCCATCGTCAACGTGTAAAAGTGGGCGTGAGTTACCATTGGATGAAAGCATGGACAAAGAGTAACAATAAGATGCAAAAATGCGTCTTACAAATAGCAAATACAAATAATTGTTGCAAAAAATTCAGATGATTCCAGCAACAAATAATTCCAAAAAGCAGAATGTGGGAAAAGACAAGTTTTTTAATGAGAGAGGAGGTTTATAACAACAAATTTTGAAAACCGTCGTGAGGCATCAAGAATTTTTGAATTTGAATTCAAAGATGACATTTTGGTCACACAGAACGATCTGCAATAATTCTTCAAAGACAAGTTTTAAGGAATATACCTTTTCAATGAACGAGCTTCTCATTTTCGAAATTTTTGAAAATTTTTCCTGCAAGTCTTTTGACCACAGATTTGGATTTAGCATTGATTCAACTTTTCAGAATCCTAGTGGTTGCCATTTTGACTTTATGACCATAATATATTTGAAAATTTATAAGGGAATTGACCTTGAAAATGTAAGTTTAACTTTACACCGTTTCAAATTTATTATCGTCACTAAATAAAAATGTCGAACAGTAAGATTATGAAATTGTTGAAGCTGAATCTGAATCTGATGTATGAAATATTTATCTCCATCATAAACCTGCAAGAGCAAGGAAAAATTTGCCGAACCCTCAATACCATCATTTGTCGAGCACAAAGGATTTTAAGTTCTCGGAAGATATTTTGAATTTGTGAAAATTCAGCTTGTTTAGTCCAACATGTAACCTTTTGGTTCGTGGTGTAGACCAGTTATGAAGGTGGACGGATGAGTGCTAATGGTCGTTATTTCTAAAATGATCTTGCTCGAAGAAGGGCCCTTTGGTTAGCATTTTCCACTGTGTTACCAACTTGTGAAATTGGCAAATTTTGTAACTGTTTTTTATATGCCCGACAACCCCTACTGACGTAAGACGTCACAATGAAACCTCAAAGCTATGGGGCAGGTGGAGGTAATGTGATTATTGCAGGCCATTTTCCTAATTCCATCCGCAAACATGCATGCAAAAAGCATTTCATTTTTGCAAAGATTTGATGCTGAGCTTGTTTAAAAATTGTTTAAAACTGTTTGAAAACCTCAAGATTTCGAGGAATTCCAAGCAGAGAACAAACGCAGGGGTTGCTAGCAGAGATCCTCCTGAATTCAGAAAAGCCCGTAGGACCTGGATTTCAACTCACCATAATTCTTAGAATTTCTTTGTTATCTTCTGTGATATTTTGAAGATTTTTATTGTGCCTGGAAGAACCAACTTCTAATATTCTTTCGTTTGGGAGGTTTGAGATGAAATTATCCATGATCACAAGGCGATTAATTTGATGAAACCCTTTAGACCTTCCCTTCGGTTGATACCATGAAAGTTTATATTTTTCTTGCAGTCGCGTTTTTCGTAAAGTGATGATTTTACTTGAGAAGCAAACTATTCTATGCCACGCAAATGTTTTTCTTTTGTTTTGATATGGCGCTTTGCATGTTTTTTGGCATTCGTTTCCGAAAGGTCTCTGTTTGATCGGTAAGTTGGCATTTTCTGGAAAGACATCCATACTTCCAAAACCCAATCATATTGTGATTCTGTAACTTTTTCTGAAGTTAGAGTTGTATTCAACCTGCATGCTGAATTACTGCATGTCCGTCCGTTGAATTTTGCCACAATTTCACTCTTTCATTCGGGGCCAATTTTCTTCCAAATTCTGCGTCGTAGGGAAAAGAAAACCCTTCCATGCCACTCAAAATTCATTTCGGTTTATTAGGTTTGGCACATTTTTGTTGTTAGTATGAAACCTATAAGAAAGGCGTAAACATGGGATGAATTTTGCACCTTTATTTTGGCTAGGCTAATTATTCTTTATTTAAATTTTTCAAAGTTTCGCGGCTCTCTGCTGCCTTGTCATCCTATACTTTTCGATTTATATTACTATATTCATATTTTCGCGCAAAAATTAATCTTATGAAATTTTAGCTTTTCCTTGTTTTTGCGGCTACACGTTATCCATTCATTTATCATTTCGTCGTATTTTGCGGAAATTTATCTAGTTCATTAGGAGTATATTCTCTTGCATAAATAGCAAGTCACAGAATAAAGAGACCTTCAAGGCCACGTCAAAATATTCTGCCTTTCTCGTGATGTAAAGTTTGACAAGTTTATTGTTGGAGTTTGCGAGCCTGTTAACTAGGCGCTGGTCAGGTTCACCTCTCGTCCCCTTCGTTATGGTTAGGCCAGTCGATTTCCGGTGGTCTCTCGCTGCTCAGATGTGATTTCTTAGTCTGTATGTCATTTATCATCCTTCACCTTACAGCTGAATATGCAATATGAAATTTCTAAATTGTGTCAGTCGTAGTGTCATATTTTGGAAAAATTCATTCTTGTGACAAGGAATTTTCCTTCCCGAAGTTGCATTTCGACCTGCCTGATGTTGGAGAAGTTGTCCCAAATAAGGGTGAATCAATACCATATATGGGGTTAGCCAGAAAAATTTCTGACCGATCTTCAGAAATACTTGATACCCAACCTTTTAAACTTTTTGAACGAATACAAATTTTCGGCAACTAAAATCTCTGATAGGTTCTCTGCAAGTGTTGTTGAGGTTTGTTGACACAGGCTATATCTGGCCTTCGCTAAAATCAGGCACATGTTCGAGAAAAAAGTTCTTTTATAGAAACACCTCACAAATAGAACCCGGATGCAGAGGTAAATGTTCTTCACGAGAATCCATTATTTTCCCCATTCTTAGCGGAGTACGGGCAGTTTTCTGTTATTTTGGCAAATGGCTCACTGGCAATGATTTTTTTCTTTCAGGTATTTCCTGCTTTGTTCAAATTATTTCTTTTATGGTGAAATGGTAGCGGAGTACTTTCATGGATTTTCGTATCAGCAGGTATGACACTTTTATGCATGAAGTAAAACGAATGCATGTAGGAGTGAGGCAGTGTAACACACTAACTAACTCATTCACGCACTAATGAACCAAAAATACATTCCGCGAACCAGCTAAGAATTCCAAGAATGCAATCAGTTGCCAACTGGTGACACATTGCTGCGCCTCCCTGTCGTCACATTCCCACAGTTGCTAAAGCGTTTTGACACAGCACCGTGCAAACATACCATTCACATTAATTATTTTCGATTTGTGTCCAATTTTGACCACAAAGATAATTGATGTAGACGAGACTGCAATTCATGTACATACGACCGGTTAATTATATTGCGCTTGCCAGTTCACCAATTGAAGACGTTGGCGTTCGGCTTAGCTCTATTTATTCAAAACTTTTCTGTCTCAGGGCAAATATTATAGCTTGTACAGTGTGTCAAAGTACAGGCCTCTTTCATCCTTATTATTGATGTCATACACTGGACCCATGCTTAAAAACCAACGCAATGAACATGAAGAATAGTATTCTTGCAAAACCCAGTGTGAAAATTAATGACAATGCAAGCAGTGAACCCGTAGGGCCTATGTTTTCCTTGGTCAGTGTCAAAGTACCGTTTTTTATCTATTGGAACAGTGGAACATGTTTTCGTTACGTGGAGAATGAAGGTGAACAAATTTTGCCCTTCGCTACTATGTCCTCGGAAACTTCTTCGTATTAGTATCTTAGCTTTCTTTCATGTGTACTTTATGAAAGACCTTGAAGACTAGCGCCCGCAAAATTAAGATTATTGATACTGTCGTAGCTTCGAAGACGCTACTTGCCTTCAACCAGAAAGTCTCAACTGTATATGGCCATAAGTGATAAGACAAGCATATACTGTTTCCGTTTGCAATGGCAATTTGGAAGCTTCTCCCACAGCTGTGTCAAGCTTTGATTTCTACCAGCGTTTTTTTTTACTTGTCTAATGGGTCCCTTTAACTGGTTTATTTAGAATTTGAGAAATTGCAGTACATTGGACCCAAAATTATCCATTTTTGATTGGCCACGATAGATGGCTCAGTAAATCAAATGGAAATGTTGATTATTTGATCTTTGATTAGCATCCTTAATTTTATCGTTTTTGTTGACCAGGTTCTTTTTTCCTACTTATTGGAGCTTCCTTCAGAACATTTGTTTGCAAACAGTCTGAAAAATCAAAACTCGTCCATTGATACTAACATAGTTTGACTTAACAACAGAATATTATTCGAGATGATGTCGGAATTGCGTCATGAACATTTATTTGAAACCAAGCAAGTAAGCAACTTTACGATTGCTGGGTATTTGGCAGGTATTCAATTGCTGTGGGCTTTTTGCTTATTTTGATTATGAATACCTCATTTGTTAGTACTGCTGTTTTAGGAGTTGAAATATTTGTCATGGAAGTTCAAATTTGCCTCCATATCCATAAAAGAGCTCTGGTGCTTTCGCCAGATAAAGCATCAGATAAATCGTTCGTGATCAAAAGACTTTTTGACTAATCTACACCACTGTCATTTGATTTATTTGCAGCAAATCTTTACTTGGCTATTTCAGCACCATCGCCTTATTTCATTCAGCCTTTACACAGTTGGTAAGTTTTATTTCTCTTTAGCTGTTCGGACTTCTGGGTTCGGAGACAAAACCGAAATAGCTCAAGAGTGCCCCCCCCCCCCCCGGGAATTTTATTCGACCAGGCAGAAAACACACATGGAATATGGACACGAAGTTTAAAACAAACAAATCATTCCATTATTTAATATTATCTCGTTGGTGTCTCGCAAACCTTACAAAGGTCTTTATCCAAACTAGATAAAAATTGTTAAAACAGCGATAATCATCAAATTGAAAGAACTAAATCTGCCAACAATCAACGAATGGTGGCGATTATTCCCTTACTCAAATATTCAGTCCTGAGGGCTGTATACTATAGGCAAATTCAATGTGCAATATACTCCCTAATTCGTAATTAGTTTTAAAGCAACCCGCTACTCAGTCTTCAAATGCAAAATAACCCCCAGCCTCGAACAAAAAACTTCAGTTCATTAATTCAGTTTTCGTAAATGACTGAAATCCAAAGCTAATGTCTTTTGCTTCGAATTGAAATTGATTGTGAGATAGGTCTATTCATTCCTGTAACTATATGAGAATGAATTGGTATTTGGTTTGCTCGCAGAAGTCAGCCATTTTTATCTTCTTCTTTGGTCGGGTCTCGTATCTAACAATGCTACATTTTGGATCGTAACGATCTAGGAACCTTAACCGTAGGTCCGATTCAATTCTCTCAAAGATCCGCGCCTTGTGAAGGGAGGTTTTGTTCATAATTGCCATGATTTTCACGAACATGACTTAGGGATAGCAATGCCACCTAAACATCCTTGATATGAAGATTTAAAAGGTCGTTTAGTCAAGGAAAAGCAAAAATGGTGTGGTCTGGAGAAAGATATGTCATATTTTGACCAACAGATTGTCAGCTAGTTTCTAAGGATCTTAGTTTCATATGTTCAAGATGTGGTCTCAGAAAATAGTTTTTAGTTTCAGTAGGTTTTCATATTTCAAGGACGAAATTTTTTGGCTGTGAAGTTCTTTATCGGTGGTTTAGCTTGTATTGAGTAATCTTTGGTCCTCCCAAAATAATTACTTTTTAGCGAACATAATTTGAAAATGAAAAATTTTCTGTTGTGGCTAGATTGTAAGATTTTCTAAATATGCGGAATATTGTTTTTGCTTCTATTGTTGCTTTTAAAGGAGGTATCAAACTTGAAGCTTAGATTCTTGATTGATGAAAAGAGTCCGTTTTATATCACAGACATAGAATATTTAGAGGCGAAGTCAAATGCCACTTTATAGTATTTAGTTAAAGAAGGAATCAAATGGTTAGCATAGATATTGGCGTTAAGACCTCACAAAAAGCCGTTATCGGTGTAACAATAGTGTTACAATACGTGTAGACCCGTCATCCAAATAGAGAAAGAGTCTACGAATCTATGAATGAAAGCTTGCTACTACGATTCCAGATTTTTTAACTTAATCCACGCAGTCTTTGTTTGAACGCTTGCCGTAGACGCATTTGGATAGAGGATCAATATAGTTAATTTGGCAGCCACAGCAAGCCATGTCTCCTTACTACGTAGACCCTTTATTCTTTAGAATACTGGGTCTACTCGTAGGCTAAGATTTTAGGGGAAATGACAAATTTGTGCCACACAATTCGAGCTTCACAAGGCCGGAAAAATGGACGTCTCATAATATAGCTGGCCGTACGAAGATTTGAAAACTATTTTTGGTTAAAGAAAAGACAGTTTGCTCTGTTCCGGTAATCCGTGAAACGCATGAAACAGTAAATTTCCATTTGAAATGCCTAGGTGGTAAAATACAACATTGCCAGCAGCAAACCGTCTTCCTCGAGACCTTTTTGACTAGATTCTTCACCCTATCAGGCTTCCTTCTAGACCGTGGACTTTTTCAAGCAAGCGAAATTTTACATCTTCAAGAAAGTCATCCAGCCTAACTTCTATTCAATTACAAAGCTACATATTTCTTGTAAGTAAAAGAATTTCCACCCGCTCGGAAAATTCTACTACCTGGCAACTTGTCGTTACTTTGAATGTGCTCAGTAGTGATTAGAACTCTTGCTCGTGGTCAAGGTCAACGAGAGGGATTTAAGGATATCGTGTGAAAACTATTGTTTTAACTTTCTTCGTTTGCAAGAAAGTATACACCTGCAACGACATACATGAGAAAAATGTCAAATTGCTAATTACTGATATGCTCAACAGTCGATGATCTGAATATTCACACATATTTATGAATGAAATTTCATTCAAAGAAATTTCAGATGTCCTTTGAGAGAATGCAAATGTATTCCAGCGCATACATTAGACAGCAATAATGTGTATGCTGTGTCACTAAGGATGCTTAGAAGAGTAATGTCTTATCCATCCCTATTTTTTTCGATAAGTTGATGAGCAGCATGCTTTTTATCCTCGAATTTGTGAAACTGCATTGCACACTCCCTAGCCGAGTAATCATGACGTTGTTGAAACAATGAGAAAGTCGCATGCTACTTGTACATTTTACGAGCAGCAGTCTTCCCTTTAGAAAGTCAGTTTGATTCACAGTGATGGTGATGTGTGTCCCATCCACAGCACCACTGCATTGAGGAAATCCGTGATTTTTGAAAAGAACTGTCAGGTGTTCTACTCTGGCCACTTCTGTTCGGAGTTCCATAATTACTAGGCCATTTCCCCCTGCAAGGTGTTCAAAAACCATTTACCCCATTTGTGTGGCTACTTTGAAGGAGCTGTATATTCAATTATCTCGTTTTTTACACAGTTCCATAGCTCAAGCCTCAGCTTAGAATTTGAGACCTTTTTGGGTCAATCTGACACGCGTTCGCTAATTTTTGGAAGAGAAAAGGCAAAATTAGTGGTTGCCTCAAAAGCATCACTTCTTTTGCTCTCCAACAGTGTCAAAATAGAGTAAGTTCTCAAAGAAAGTTTTGTGGCATCATGTCACAATTCCGCTACATTTCTTAAAAGGAAGAAAGTGCTCTGTCATGAATAGACAACATTACTAACCCTTTGAAAAAGATTTAACTAACTTTTAACATGACGCTAGAACTCTTTCTTTCAAAACTTACTTTATTTTTGGCATTGCTAATAGAGCTGCTGTTTTTGAAGCAACCACTAATTTCGCCTTTTCTCTGCCATAAATCACTAAACACTTCTTAGATTGACTCATGCAAGAACTCAAACTCTCCGTTGAAGCATGTCCTTTGCAACTTTGTAAAAGCCAAGATGATTGAATCTACAGTGCCTCCACAGCAGCCACTTAAACGGGGCACAATGTTAATGGGAAACCCTGTAGAAATGACGAGGCAAACTCTTTTGATAGTAAGTGAGATGACACTGTTGTTCTCGGTATGCCAGAAGCCTTTGGAACTTAGTTTGCTTTCAGTTTGTTTTGAGTGAGCTTGTCAGGATTTAAACTACTTAAAGCTAACTTAGGCCCACTATGCATGTCGTGGCGAGGCATGGTACCCCTAGTGTAGCGTCCCTTCCGAAAGACAGTACGGTGTATTGCAAGTTCAGGCCTCCAAAGTCACCCATCTGGAGTCTGACCTCACTCAACTGAGCTTAACTTCAGTCACATGATGACAACTGTATAAGTCGCTCAGCCACTCACCCCGCATTTGCTTTTTTTATATGTATCCATCTAAAATGTTGCAATATAAGGTTACAAACTACTATACTTTCTAATTACTATACGACTATACCACACTACAGGGACGATACCACAAGGAGCAACAGACAATGACTACCCTGCGGTCTTAACATAAAGAAATATCCAACCTAATGACAAACTCAATATTCGATTACAGATAGCTACACATAAACGATCACCACCGACTACGGGTAGATCCTGATGCCTGTTTTACGTCAGATACCAAGCCTTTTATAGGATTCAGGTGCCTTTATCGGAGCATGCGTATTTGAATATCTATATAAAACATCTTATACAGATGTTCAAATTCACACATTATATGCTTTGCATCAAACTTGAAACAAACGTAGTGCAAAACGACAAAGAGAAAGAACAAAAGGACGTACTTACTTCGTGGCACAAGCAAAATTAGAATAGACCTTTTCAAAGAGGTCTGGGACGGCGCGCTACTTTTCTGGAAGATGGCGGATAAGCTGCGGAGGGGAATCCCCTTCGCATTGCAAACGTTAAAATGCAGTTGCAGTGGGCGACGTAATGCAATGAAAACCGAAATTAATTCCAGCTAATGTGCACTCAAAGGACCAGAAATGCCCACAAAATCTTACAACATCGAAATAAAGAGTTAGTTATCACATTTAAGTGATATGTTACAAGGAAAAGATTATTTCTTCGAGTTCGTTGAATTTGGATTGTATGATAATTAGTTGCCAATGTTAGATTTTTATTCATGAATAAACTTGAGGTTGTCTATTGCCCTAACTAAGGATATACGAGGGCACTTTTGGTACAAACGTATAGGGGCAAACATGTCCTTCCTCTCCCAGACCCTTTGAGCCTCGTAGCAAAAGAGAGACTTTGGCGGGAAAACATTACTCATCAAATTTGTATTCGTCATTTCGTTCTCTGTTTCTTGGATGAAACAAAAAGAAACTGGTTTGCGACGGGTTTGCGACAAAACACTTGTGGATTTCAGAACGAAAACAGAAAAAATTTAGTCGTTTCTTGATTGTACAATGTGGAAGAGATTACAAGTCAAAGATTTGCTAAAGTAATAAGTATATTGTTTTGTTTGGAGGAGGCAAAGTGTTAGTGGCGTGGCATATTGGTTGCGAGCAGTTGTGCAGTTTGTTGTGTTGACTTTTCAATCGGAGCAAAAGTTTTTACAAATAATAAGTAAATGGGAATCTTGTGCAAGTTAAGCTGTCTGGAGCAGGTAAGTGGCCTTATTTTACGAGTGCATACAGAAACCCTTTATTTCAAAACACTCCAAACTTTGTTAGGCACATGTGAACAAATTAAAAGATCGAAGAAACTTTTCATTGATTTGGAAAGGCATGGTCGGTAGCTTTAGCATTGGAACGAAGAAATGTGAATCGTTGTTTGTTTCTTAACAGTTCTCGATACATACGACTGCTCTTATTCCTTCATCAGTTATCGGGGGATAAGCCCAACTCGCAAACAGAAATCTAAATTTATCTAAATTTATGTGACCGAGTCTGAGGTCATCACGAAGTCCAAACTTCGCTGAAACAACTCGAAGGTATAAACGTCTCCTCCTCGTAAAATGTGCTAAACCTTGCGTTCATGTGATCAGTAAGTATTTGTTTTCATGCTGAAGCCCCTCTGGTCTTTCATGAACTATATAACTAGAGTTAAATTCCATATTTTGTTGTTCACTACTTTTCCCACTGCAACTCCAAGTTCAGCATCGCGGAGAAGATTCCCGTGTATCCGCCATCTTCCAGAAAAGTAGCGCGCCGTCCCAGACCTCTTTGAAAAGGTCTATTGTCTTACCCAAACCGACCAGTTTTGTGAATGAAATCTATAGTCAGTTGGAGTATAATTTTGTTAACGTCATCAGGGAAATCTTTATCACCGTACAGTAAAAGTTGCAGAAGAGCGTTTCTCGAGAGACTATTGATTTGAGCAAGGGGTCGTAATAGTTCCGAAACTCTAGCGAGAAGATCTCGTCATTGAATGTCAAATGAGGGGCAAAGAAACAAAAAGTGCTCCGTATCTTCAATGCCATCATTCGTTGGGCACATTGGATTATGGTATCTCTAAAGTTATGCTTGAACTTGTGGAAGTTGAACTTGCTGAGACCAACCCTTATTTGGGAGAGATTCGATGAGCCTACTGGATCATGAATACCGAAGACAGATTTTGGAGGCGTCGAATTTTCAATAGAAGCTTTGTCTTAAACACAGCAACAAACGGTGCAAGCCTAATTTCTGGATCAAGTTTATTCCATTCAGATATACAATTTGGGTAGAAGCAAGATTTAAATCTTTCTGTCCTCCCCTTATTGAACCAATCACATCCTGGTTGCGAAGAGAGTAGTTCGACTGACGAAGTAACGGGATAGGCATTTGCTTTTTACTTACCGATTCTACTTTGTTGATGTAATGTGAAGAATTTCCCACTTGCTTTTTAACAGATAGTGACTTGCTAAGTTGACGACTCATCTGGTCAACAATGGCCTAGTCTCACCACACTGTTCTAAAATTTTGTTCCTACTCTTCTGGAATGACATGGTTCTTTACAAAATTTTGCAACCTGACATTGTCGGGTTGTATTTAGTGTCCATTAGCCCGTTGGTTTTGTGCCGACTTTTTGTTTCCATAGAGAAGGCGTAGTTAGGTCCTAATTTCCATAATATTAATGTTCAGTGTATTAACAGCACTTGATGAATTCTGTGCTTGGTTTCAAAAACGTTGATTTGATTGCATCATTTACTGAAAGATGTAAGCCTGGTCATCGGTAAAGGACCGACAACTTCTTTGGGATCCATTTTGTCAGAGTTTGCTTTTTTTCTTGAGTATCAGCGTCATATTCTATCAAGAGCAATTTATTTCAAGCGAGTGTGAATCTGCAACACTCTGAATTCACACTGGATATAACTCCTTGTAGATACGAATAATTCTTGATCCGAATTGGTGTGAAAACTTTTAAGAAAAGTGGATCAGTTCGAATCAAAATTGGAGCTCTTGAAAACGAAGCCCTAATTCTTTGCAAAATCAAATTCACAAATATCTTATGAGGCCCATTTTGCTTGGTCTCTCGATCACTTTCTCCTGGCAAGGAATTTATTCTGTTTGTGTTTTACAATTAACTCTCCCATTTGACTTTCATTTCATTTCATTTTCATTTTCATTTCATTTTTTATTTTTTATCCACGGTAGCCCCGTCAATCTGCATTGATTGCTTTACAGGGGGCCGTGCAAAAATACATATAATTTCCAAATTTAAAACCTAATCCTAATTAATTTACGATTGTGTTTACAAAAACGAAAAAAAAAAAAAAAAAAATCAAATGAATGTACATAAAAAAGATCTTTAACCCTCCACTACGTCTTTAAACCTCCTTTTGAAGGTAGAAAGGGAGGGTGCAAGTCTGACATCAGAGCTTAATTGATTCCACAGCTTAGGCCCACGAAATGATATTGACTTCTGCCCATTTGCCGTTTTGAAGAGAGGAACACGCAAGTCAGCTTCGGTATTTCTAAGTCTCATTGTGTTAAGCGCTGAGTTCTTTACAAACAGCTCGGAAAGATATTCAGGCGCAAGACTATTTGTTGACTTAAACATTATGGTCGCTGTTTCACTTAGAATAATGTCCGAGATTGTTGGCCACCCCAGCTTTTTAATCAGACCAGTTGCTGAAACATGATAGCTGCTATTCGTAACAATTCTGGCAGCTCGATTTTGCAGTCTTTGGAGGGCATCAATTTGAGTTTTGCCTCAAGTTAGACTCAATTTCAATGCTGATATTCTGTTCCTTATTCTTAATAGGAATTATGATGTTTGTTCTTAGTTTGAGAAAGAATTATTACAAGACTCAATTTGCTTTGGTAAGCTGCATTAAGAATTACAGCTCATTGTTATCGTTTACGCACTTCTTACAATAAGCTTCATGCAGAGTCGTTAGGTATTGTCTTTCGCCGCAATGTATGCACGTTGATTTCTCATCTATTTTCAATATGCTTTCATTAATGCAGCTATCATTTATTTCCCCACCCCGGGATAGGCGGGGCCGATGCGGGGCTATTCGCCTGTTATTCACTAAAAAAAATTATCCCGGGGAGCGGGGACACCCGGGGTGATTCGCTTTTTCAAAAGCTTCTCAAATTCACGTTGAAATTTCTAGCATGCTATGAATTCCATTTGTCCCCCGCACAACATGCCGGGGCTTTGAGCGGGGTCAAACGTAAGTTATCGTCTCCCCTTCGCAAAAGAATATTGCCCCGATGGGCGAGGGGTATCGTTCGCTTTCACAAGAGAAAAACATGAATGACCCCGCATCGGCCCCGCCCATCCCGGGATGGGGGGGGGTAGGGGCAATAAAATGATAGTTGCCTAAGTGTTAACGGTTACGTCAGAAAGCTGCATTTTCTGCTTGAAAAACTTTACAAAAACATTTACAGAATCAATTTATACCATTTGAATTTTATCATCTTACAGAGTCGTTCATTGGATTCCTGTGATTTTTCCCATAAGTTTGGGTGCATCATTTCCTTCTGAAATCAGGTCTTAGCCAAAAGTAATTGTTCTCAATATGCCGAATATGCTGAAACAAAATAGACTATCGACTATCTTTTGAATTTTTGGGCCGTTGGTGTTCAACATAAAAGATTGACGATTAAATGTCAACAAGTTATCTGCCACTAGCTGGCAATGATTGAGCTGACTGAAGGAATGTGGTGCCTTTTAGGTTGTTGAAAAGTGGACTAGAGTCAGTGACTCACGTATTGATTTAACAAAAAAGCTTGGCATCTTCATTTCAGAAGGTTTTCAAGACTTTGTCATTTTAGATGAAGACTTTGCCACGAAAATTAGAGGAAAATAAAGATCTCAATGAACACAGTTAAATTGAATAATAACTTACTTGTCAAAACAAGTTTTGATGAAACACATTGCCGCATCTTTTCGCAGCCAATCAGTTTTGAACCACGAAATACATGACATTTTTCAATTTCTACACCGACAGGGAAACCTCGTTTTCTAAGTGATAACCACACATTTTTATAAAGCATCAAAAATGGGTCCTGTTGCACCAGCATTGTGTTTGAAAGGCACACGATATACGTTCTTCCTTAAGAGTGAATCGGTACTTTGTTGCATCAAATTACTCTTATTTGCAGTTTGGCTGGTACCAAATCACGCTTGGGATTATACTTGTTCCTTCACATCTCATTATACAGAATTTTTTTCAAGGAATGATTTGGTAAGTACTGCATACCTTCTTCTAAGATCTAGACGAATCAAGAGATCATTCAATATATTTGTAATCAGCTAAATATGACTAGATTTGTGAATTTTGAAAGCAGTTCAAGGATAGCCAGAGTTCCATGCTCCAGCTCCTAAAGGGAAGGGTCGGTGTAACCATCGCAGATTCCTTGTCCAGCAGTTAAGCTGGAATGTTTGTATATCTTTGGTTGGTTGCATACCATTCTTTGCTCGACTGTTTGCACAATATTTCAAAGTTTGAAATGATTTAGGTTCAACTGTCAAATTTAGAACGATCTCTTTCAAATTACAAGAAATCGTTCTGTCGTTCTCTTTGAATTCTATTTGTTTAAGGCTTAGCTTTCAGATGTATCATTTGAATGCAGTTGGTAACATCAAATGATTTGAGGTCATGTTGTAGAAGAGGCTTTAAAAGTGTAATATCACCTTTCACAATATATTGTAATATAAACATTCTTTCACCGCGGAATTCGATAACATCAATCAAATCACAATATTTTGCCAATAAGTGACCCTGAAAGCGTCTCTAAAGAAAATGTAACATCAGGTAAGCGCGAGAGAGAATTGCCGCTCTGGCCTTCATTGTAAAACACAACAAGGTTGTTTCTTCCTTCTTGTTGGAAATCTGTTCTTTCAACCATGCCTGATAGATGTATGGCTTATGGTTGCAGCAATACCTATGATAAAGATTTGGGTATTTCTATCCATAAACTGGCTTTCTTCGAAGATGACCAGCCTGAAGCGAAGAAACGAAGGAAGGAGCGGACAGAATTTACAGAGGGAAAGAGGGTTATTTGATGGGAGAATTTCATATCAAAAGCTTTGATCGACAGTTTGCCTCTGTTCCTTGGATGGAGTTGCCATACCGAAGAAGTTTTGTATCGGATGACATCAGGACTAAAAGCTAGCCTAAAAGTACAGGGTCTACACGTGGGCAAGGTGAAAGCTTTTCCTTCTATACAGGAGCCGTTTCTCCAAAGACGACATCTGATATTCCTCAGAGATGAGGTATCATTCATAGCTAAATGGAACAATAGTTATGTATTTATTTTCAATTTCAAATTTTTAAGGAGGGTGGCCCTTCATCAATAACAATGATGATTTACAAGGGGCCCTCCACTCAAATACATACAAATTAAGGTTACGGTAAACGTTTTCTCGGTGAAAATATCAATTTTTCGATTTCTTCATATTCTGTTAGCTGAACTTTCAAGGCACACAATGATACATTGTTTGAAGCTAACAGAAGTTTTGAAAATGGAAGAAATTTCGTGTAAACGAAGGTTTCCAGAATTTTTTAATCAAAGTTTTTGTTTGTGGTCTTCAAAATTCATACCTAAATGCTTGACCTGTTAAGCCGATAATCCCAAAGACCTTGTAGCTTGTGTGCAATAGCATTGTGCGTTCTTGTATCATTATGTTCATAGGGTAATTATTTGAAGGCCCTAATTGATTTTTAAGCCTAAATGGCTTGATCCGGATTAGTGTGGTTTATGTGGTCCCGATGTGTACTTTACGACTGCAGAACAGTAAGAACCTTTTTGCTCAGGACTCGAAAATCCATGAGGTACAGGTACGAAAAATCTTGTACCCTTTGAGCCAATCGAATCGCTCGAAAATTTGCAGATGGCCAGGACAGACTTGGAGCTTGGAAAGTGTGTCCCAAATTCTTTGTATGTGTCCTGGTCCGTCTTTTATAGCCAAATACAACTGTGGGAGTGCAGCAAAATCAATTGCTATTTTTTGACAGCATGTAATTTCAAAGAGAGAAGGAATTTGAAAAATTCAAGACACACTTTAAAAGCTTAGGATCTGCACTTCCTGCTGATGTAAGTCAGATTCTGTTACCTCAAACGCAAGGGTACAAAATAGCTTTTGAAGGTGGTACACTCTTTGAAGCAATAAATTTGCCTGGAAAATATCATTTTACGATATTTGCCAATAATTTTGGTATGGTTAGAATCCCCAAATTCTTGTGCATCGAATGATGTATAGTTTACCAACATTCCGTTAATAGTTCGGCTTTAAGCGAGCGAAAACCAAATTTCGTGCCACAAACGTTTACCGTAACCTTAAAATATATTGGAAAAAAAAACTAAAATAACCTAATTACAATTTCATAAAATACTAATAAAATAGCCTAAGATCTAAAATGAATATTTACAATAAAAAGAAATCCAAATACATATATACACCTACTGATTGTCAACACGTTTGAATTTGTAAATTGTGGAAGCATTCTTATGCTCAGCTGAGAGGCCATTTCAAGATTTAGCACCCCTAAAAGAGAAGCATTTCTGCCCATTTGCTGACTTTTTCTTTGGTACTCTTAGATCTGTTGCTGAATTCCTAAGATTCCTTGATTTTAGCTGGGATGTCTTTGTGAATAGATTGGACATGTATTGTGGAGCAAGACCATGAAGGGATTTGAAGACCATGATATTAGACTCACTACTGATTAGCTCATCAATGGTCTTCCAGCTAAGTCTTTTTACAAGTGGCAAGCCCGGTGCATCATAGCGACTGCCAGTTATAATGCGTGCGGCCCGGTTTTGTAATTTTTGCAAATGGTTAATCTCAGTCAGACCACAACAGCCCCAAACAGAACAACAATAGCGAAAATGCGGCTCCACAATACCTGTGTACATAGTTCTCAGAGTCTTTTCTGGCAGAAATGATTTTGCATGTTTCAAAAAGCCAATTGCTCTTGAGACCTTTGAGGAAACTGACTTAATGTGTTCCTTCCAATCCAACTTGTTGTCAATCTGCACTCCAAGATATTTTGTTTTTTGCACAACTTCAAGTTCATCATTCCGAATTTTTAACTTCAAAGATTCACCTTGATTCATTAAAGTTTTATGCTTCGGTTTTGTGGAAATGAGCATGGCATGTGTTTTCATTACATTAAGAGAGAGTTTATTACCCTTGAGCCATTTTTCAACTAGTGCAAGGTCACTGTTGATGGCCCCATTCAGCTGAGCAATATCAGAGGATTGATGGCAGATACTCGTGTCATCAGCGTACATGGACATTCTTGATCCCTGGACAGATCGTGGGAGATCATTAAGATAAATGAGGAAAAGAAGGGGACCAAGACATGAGCCTTGGGGTACACCGACATTTATTTCCTCAACTGATGAGTCAATGCCATTCACCCTAGAAAATTGAATTGTTTCCTATTGGCAAGGTAAGATTTGAACCATGCTAACTGCCTCTCCTGAATACCATAATATTCTAATTTTTTACAGAGTATATCATGGTCAACTGTATCAAATGCCTTTTTCAGGTCAATAAATACGAGTCCCACTAGCTTTCCGAGATCCAGCCCATTATACCAGTCATCAGTGTTTTTAAGCAAGCACGTTACTGTAGAATGAAGGCGCAAAAAGCCTGACTGCTCAGATGAAAAGAGCCCATTATCATACATGTGCTGGTACAATTGGTTGGCAACGAGTTTTTCAAAGAGCCTTGAGATGACAGGTAAAACTGAAATAGGGCGATAATTTGATTTATCAGCCTTGTCTCCCTCCTTGAAGATTGGTGTAACTCTGGCCAATTTCCATGAGTCTGGAAATTGGCTTGTTTCAAGTGACGTATTGAACAAACATGCCAATGAGTTTTCAATAAAAGGCAAGGCTAGTTTCAGGAAATAACAGGAGATACTGTCACTCCCAAAGCCCTTTGACGTTTTGGTCTTGGCAATCGCATCCCTGATTTCCTGCACTCCAATGGTCCGAAACTGGAACTGAACATTGTTACTCCTTTCAGTAAAGTCCCCAGACAGAAGTGGGTTAGGGGTGGCATCAATTTTACTGGCTAGTTTCTCACCAATTGTACAGAAGAAACTATTCATGGCGTTTGAAATGTCTTTTTTATTAACAATAGCATTCCCAGAGTCCTTGATACAATCAATGTTGCAGGATTTGGATCTCTTGTTCAGGACTTCATTGATTGTTTTCCAAGACTCTTTCATATTCCCTTTACATTCAGAGATTTTTGTAGAAAAATATTGCTTTTTGAGCTTGATATTAACAGAGTTGGCCTCATTTCGAGCTTGTCTGTATGCATCCATGAGAATAGAAGACTTACTCTCAAGAGCAGCCCTTTTCAGTCTATCCCTAGTCTGCATCAGACTCTTAAGGTCTTTGTTAATCCAGGGACAATATTTTTTCAGAAACATGCATTTCCCTTAGAGGGGCATGTTTTTCTATGATTAAGGCGAACAAGGTAGACCAGTCATCAACAATTGTCGGTCTGTTGAAAAAAATGCTCCCAACAAATGTCAGAAACATCAGATAAGAATTCATCTTCTTTAAAATGTTTCATACTCCGAGTTTTTATCCGTTTGTGGCCTTTTTCAACAGCTCCGTTGAATTTTCGGATACAGTAGACTAGAAAGTGATCACTGAGGGAAACCTGATGGACGCCTGTCTTAACAATGTTTCTGGCACATGTTGTGGCAATGTGGTCAATGAGAGTTCTGTTTCAAGAGTGACTCTTGTCGGCTCCTCAACAAGCTGTTTAAAACTGAATAGCTCATAGATATCTGCCATGTGTTTGGCATTGTCCATGAGCTGATCACTTGATCTCCTGGTGAGATCACAATTTGTGTCCCCAAGGAGGATCATTTCCTTTCCTTCCCTATCCAAGTAGGCAAGTACTTTTTCCAGCTTGTCAAAGGAACCGACTGGGTCACTAGGTGGTCGGTACCATGTAATAACAAGAAATGGCTTGCTTTTTGGGGGCTCAATTTCAATACAAATAAGTTCAAGCCCATCTATTGTTATATCATCTCTGGGCTTAAAATTGACTGAGTCCCGTACGTAAATAGAAATTCCCCCACCATGACAGGTCCTATCAAGGCGAATTTGTTGGTACCCAGAAACTTTGGTCAATTCTTTGGGAACAGAATTGTCCAATTTAGTTTCATTTAATCCCAAAATATGAATTCCTAACCTCTTCATCATAAGCTTAACTTCATCTAAGTGACTACGAATGCCATTGACATTCAGGGACGCGATTGCCATGCCCTTTTTTGATCCTAATTGCTGAGGACACGAGACCATATCGATAGGCCTGTTGGAATTTTTATCAATTCTATCTGAACTGGTGATTGTCAAAGCCCTCGTTTTGTCTAGTCAATAATACCTGTTAATAGCATTGATGAAGTTATTGGCTAATTTTGCTGTACCACTCTCATTTAAATGCAGACCATCCTTCCATAAATGCTGGTCTACCCTAATTTCTGCATTGTCAATATACACAAATCCACACTGCTCACATAGCTCTCTCAGTTTGTCATTCACAATGTTCCTCTTCTTCTGACATTTCAGAGGTCTTCTGCTCGTTATGCTAGATATCATGACACAAGTTACACCAGCATTTTTACATCTTTCACCAATCTGAATAATGATTCGTGCAATTTCATCTTCTGACAGCTCAGTTCCGGTCCTTGGTTGCAAGTCATTAGTTCCACAATGGATGATTACTGTGTCAGGTGTGTTTCTCTCTAAAGTAGGTTCTATGTAATGCTTCATGTCTCTCACGGTAGCTCCTGGAAATTTCTTGAATTGACAATGGCCTTGATGCAGATTATCATTGAACTCTTGATGCCTTATCCTGGATGGTATGCTATCACCAAAAACAACCACTCTTCGACCTTTCTTTACAACTTCACTATAACTGCTTTGCCCTGGAACTGTTCTTCTTCCCTGATTTACTTGAATTCTCTCTGGATAGGGATTAACCACAACATTTGGGCGTTAGCTAGATTTTGAAACAAGGATGCCAGGAGAATGCTTCTGTGAGTTGTTGGATACCACATGGTCTGACTTGGAATTAGTAGCTCCCTGTGAAATGATCTCATGTTCCAAAACATTGAAACGATTTGGAGAAGCAAAGGTAAGCATTGATGAAGAGTTAGTATTTGGTACCCTCCGAGTCCTGCACACATCAATCCAGGGATTTTTTTCAGACAGTAATAATTCTGGCTCCTGACTTTTCCCTGAAATTTTGAACCTGTCTTTTTGCAAGTCACTCAGGAGTATGTTGATAACTGCTTGCTTATCCTGTAGCTCAGATTTTAAAAAATTGTTCTCCTCTCTCAGTTGCTTTTGGTTGTTATTAATGTCCTGATGTGCCAGTGTTTTCATTTTGTTAAGTTCATTGAAAACGTGTTCTTTGAACTCAAAATAATCCTCCAAGAATAAGCCTGAGTCAGGTAATTTCATATTTGTAATATCTGATTCATCATTACAATTAAGAGACTTCATCTTAACGTCAACATTTTTCAAGTTACTTTTGACTTTTTTGCTACCATCATGATCATGCTTGCCATTATATGATTGATTTCCAAAATTTTCAGAGGTTTTCTTTGACTCTACAACGAAATACTTATCCTTTTTGGAAAAGATTTGGTTTGTAGTTTGAAGTTTATTCAACAGCTGCTCGGTTTCATTTTCGTCAAGGCCAAGTGATTTGAAGGCCTCATTTATTATGTTCTTCTTGGAGCTTCCACCTTTTTTCTTGCTGATCAGGAGTTTACTGATTACTTCTAAAAGCTTGCTGTCCTGTGGTGTTATAATTACTTCTTCTTCGCGCGATCTTTTAGTGCAAGATGTATCCGCCTGTTGAGTACCATCTGTGTTTGCTGTGGCCATCTTTGACTTAGGCTACGCTTGACCTTTGACACTAGGCCTAGGCCAGAACACAAAACTTAAAGAACTGGCTTTCGGTGATCTTTTATCGACGGAAATACGATCTCAGTACAAACTTCAGCAACTCTTGATGCTATTTCCCGGTTTTCCAAAGTGAAAACGAACCAACTTTGACAATGTAGGCGTTGATGATGCGGATGACTTATAAACACGTGTGTGGTGAGGCCATACCGCGTCTTTGGTGAGCTTATGTATGAATGGCTTAAAGAATCCTCTTTCGAATGCTGTCAAATTTTAAGACTTTTTACACTAAAATTTGCAGTTTTTGTTGTTGTCGTTGTTCATTTTAGTTTGATTCCATAAGTACATGAAGCTAACATGCATATACATATATCCATACATACATACATAATACGAAGTTGTTTGTTTTGAGTGTCTGTCTTTTCCTTAATACAATTTAAAGATTGAGCTAATGAATACACATGCATATATACATACATACTTAGATACATAAGGTAACTAATCTAAATTGAACGATATAAAGAAAAGTAATTAAACGAATAAAAGAAAACCATGAACAAAATTTTCATGTTGTAAAAATTAAAAGCATTACATTTACAACTTGGTCCTTCCCATTGCCATTGTTTTATCATTCTTTTGAAAGTGTTAAGGTTTTCAGCTGATTTTAATTCATAAGGCTCTTGGAACCAAAAGTTACTTGATTTGGCAGAAAATTATTCAAGTTGTTCGGATACCGTGATGAATAATTTGAAGCCTTAAAACTAAAGATGTTATTCATAAATGATGGATTCAGGTTTTTCACTGTTTTAAAGATCTCGATGCAAAGTGCCCCTTGACGAGCAACTTGCATTTTACACTTTTTCGACTTGGGAGTAGATTGCTATAGGTACTTTTGTGATAGTTATACAGATTTCTCAACGCATGTTCCCGTATTCTTTCGATTTTCTGTACTGATTTTTATAATGAAAGATACCAAACTAAGGAACAATAGTTAAAATTTGAGTATGCAAAGCTTTGAACCAAAACTTCTCCTTCAGCAAAACCAATAAACGATCTAAGTCGTTGCATAACGTTTAGTTGCGAGGCAGCCTTCTTGCAAAGGTTGTATATGTGTGGGTCAAAATTCAGTTTATAATCTAGTGTTACGCCTAAGAGTTGTACAGGCTCTTCAGATATAATAGCATTTTCTTATAAATTGAGGTTTATGCCTGAAGTACTTGCCTGATCTTTTTTTAACAAAAAGGGCGTGAAATTTGTCAAGGTTCGCTATCATTTCATTCTGCTCGAGCCAGGATAAGGCATTACTTGCTTCTTTTTCCAAAAACTCGACGAGAATATCCTGAAAAGGACTGTACCGGGTGACCCAAAAAATGTGACCCTACGCAATCTGTTGTAGAAAAATTAGTAAGAGGCCGATTGAAATGCTTCAAACGTTGTTTTGTCGCTAGACTACCTACCCTACATTATGAGTATTTTTTGTTATATTTTTTTTCGGATCTTACTAAGCATTTGGAAGACTTGCATATTAAGTTTCTTCTGAGTCTTCGGAATATGGGGTCTGGGGCACAGACCGTACGATGACTTCGAAGGAGAGCACTTAAATAATACGCCTGAACATCTTGAGACAAAGTCTGAAAATCTTTCGACTTTTCATTGAATTTATCTAGATGATACCTCCATTTTGCCATTCCGTTATTCCGTCTGAATATCAAGGTAGAAATGCACATGACTGGAAAATGCTTTTCATCAATAGTCTTGTGACGATGAGTGCCTTGGTCAGCAGGGACTCATAATGAGACCGTGGAAAACCTGGCCCTATGTTCATCACTGCTTCGCCTCTGGTCAACGGTCACTCCTCAGTAAGAAAGTGCGGTAAAAACCACGTTAAGCAGACATTTAATCAACGAAACTTGGTACAAATTTGGAGAAGGAAGTTCACTTTACCTGGTAAATTCAAAATGATCCTTTCAACGCTATATTTTCAATGTTTTTTGGACCAAAACAAACCAGAGAAATTTTCAACTGCCTGCCGCAGCAACTTCGTTCAAAGTCTCGTCTACTGCATTATTTAAATCGACAATTTATCAGCATTGTTCTTTGCCAAATCTCGCAATTTTGATTGGTACTCAAGTAGTCGCAGATATTGGGCCTAAACAGGCCCAGGTTTTCAGAGTAATATTATTAGTCTCTGTTGGCCAAAGCGCCAAGATGAAGTCAAAGAGCACAACCAAACAAGAGACTCATCGAGAAGCGCTCTGACGTTGTGTCACAAGATATCCAAAACTAACCTTGATCCCGTTTATCTAATCAAGTCATTGAGAAATGAGAATCATCCCCTTTTCCCTCATATAAAGAATTAAGACTGTCTGTCCAGGTTTTATGAACAGAAAGGTTTTATTCGTAGTTTGAAATTCAATTAAGTAAGGTTTGGAGCGAAAGCAATGGCAACGAATCGGATCATTAGTCCACACTTTCTTTTTTATGCCAAAATTTCATCTTTAAATCCAGTATTTACCACGTTTCGTTAATGCTACAATTACTTGCATTGTTGCTCTTTGATTTTCTCATTTATAAACGGGCTTTTCTTATGAAAATGAATATATAGTATTACTACATTTAATCTCCTGAACATTTTATCTCTTGAACATTTAAAATCAGCTTTGACTCTTCGAATGCACGACGTAGGAACACTATAGTCTGTCGAATATTCTAAATCTTTGCAGGTTTTATCTTCCCGTCTCTATGGTAATTTGTAATGACATCTGGGCATACATATTTGGTAAGTTTGTGAATGTTTCACCTACTTGCAATTTTTTATGATTTTCTAATCAATATTTAGACCCAATCAAGAACATTTGGCACTATTTCTTTAGCTTTTTTTGAATTTCTGTTCAAATTCAATTGAATTCGCTTAGATAATTGCGTTAACCTTTGATAATAACAGTGGTACAGTAATGTTTCATTTTGAGTTTGATATTTTACCAGATAAATTTCTTTCCATCTATCAATGGCAGTCTAACGTAGATTAAAGGACTAGGTTTTGGCACCTACATTAGTATTTGCGTGTCGTAATCGCGATTGGAATGTTACATCCATTCTACTGCTTCTAGTTTACATTCAAGAGTTTTTACAACTCTTATATCTTCAAAGTAATACAATTTCTTCCAGACCAAAACAACGAAGGCTTGATCTAAATAATGCTATTAATGGTTCACCTCCTATGACTCGAAAAGCATTTCACGGCTATATAGTGGGTAAAGCACAGACAAGCCTTTTCCTGGTCCCTGATTGAACCTATGTGATATTCTGGTTGCGTTTTGGATCTTCGCGTGCTTGATCATCACTTGATGACACAGATGTGCAATCATAGTCCTTGAATATAATTTATACTTTTTTCGATAGAAGAAAGCAAACTTCTCTGAGATCGGTCTACCAGATTAATTTCTGAAATGTTATTCTTAATGAAAAAAATTAAAGATTGCTGAACTACGAGAATAATCTGCGCAAATTACGGGCGGCCACTTTCTTAGATTGTTTACAGGCGTACTCAACCCATCCTGGCATATTTGGGATTACGATTATGGTTAAAGGCACACTGTCGTGGTTGTGATTGGCTAGTTGTGATGTTGAAATCAGAAACAAGCTCTGGCCTTTGAGTATTTACCAAGCCTTTATGCTCTTGGATCATTCTTTGTTTCGAGAATAAAGGGAATCAGATCATTATCATCTTTGTGAATTTCACTGTACAGCGAAATTATTGAACCTTGCTTGATTCTTTTCTTCTTGGTTGTCTTGTTTATCCAGTCAGTGTCACGACAGTGTACCTTTAATGCACAAGAAAGCTTTATATTTTCACACATAGACCTGTTTTCAGTGAATTCAGAAGATGAATGCCACAAAAAATGTGGCGGTGCTGTACCTACTGATCAATGAAAATTTGTCTCAAATGTTTGCTTATAAGGAGATCGCATATCATATAAACAACTTAAACCTTGCCTCGTCTAACCCATTTTCAAAATGCCGAGACCACGACCAATGCTAATTACAGAACCAACCCTGTTCTTTTTTCTGTCTCGAAAATTTATGAAAGACTTAGATGAGAAAATATTCCCATCTAACAATCAAACTAGACTATTAGGGGTAACAGTTAAGTCAAAATCGAATTTTGATACCCACATAACTTTCTTGTGTGTCAATTCATGGACGGTATCGTCAGCAGCCTCTAAAACGGTAGCGTTATGATTCATTTGTTATTTCGAACCTTAAAGGGAATCGACATAGTTAAAAGCTGGTCCAGGGCAAGTTGAAAATATCATCTATGGTATTCAACAGCTTTGGCGCCTGCTGTTTCATTGTTGTGGTATAGGAAACAATGGGTCTTTCTACAGCGCATTGATAGCAGTTTGTCGATATAGCTATGCCTATTTCCTTTAAGTACTACTCCTTAATTGGAATTATCTATGGAAAAGGTGCAAAATATAAGATCAATAAGATCCACTGACGAGCACTTAGTGTTTTTATGACTGTGGTGCACAACTTGCTGGCCCTTTTTTCAGAAGTATTAAAACTGTCCATGTTCAGAATTTACGAAGATTGCTTTTAGCGATGTATAATTGAACCTTAATGAACAAAACAAAACACGGCATTATCTTCTTATATAGGAAGAAGACCTTTACAGGACTTTACACTGATTTCGGAAGTCTCTGGCCTAACAAATGTAAGGTCGATTTAATTAGGGTTCTAGTGCACCGTGCTTTTCATATGATGTGCTCTACGTATTCTTATTTTCACGATGAGGTGGCTAGAATAAAAGGAATTTCAAAAGAAAACTGCTTCCCTGTGCCACTTATCGACCGTGTGATTAAAACCTTCTTGGAGCAACAGTTTAGTAAAAGGCCTCAACCTACTCGTGAAGAAAAGCAGTTTCTTATGTTCTGCCTCCCCTTTCTTGGAAGTTATTGCTTACAAATTAAAACTAAGCTTACTCGGCATTTCAAACAATGTTACCCTGACGTCAAGCTTAAGGTTATCTTTAACTCTCCCAAGCGTTTGTCATCATATTTTATGTTTAAGGACCGCTTCCCCATCCTCATGTGCTCTTCTGTAGTTTACTCACATAAGTGTCCTGGCTGCCATGCCTTGTACTATGGAAAAACAACCGGTAATTTAGGCCCCGTTTACACGATGCCGTTTTCATTTCATATCGGATTGGTTTCATATCGGATTGGCCTCCTGTTTGCACGATAACGTTTTCATTCCATATCGGATTGGCCTCCTGTTTACACGAGAACGCACCAATCCGATATGCTTCATACCGTTTTCGCGTTTTCAAATGAAAACGCTCTGAAAGTGGCATGAAACCAATCCGATATCGTGTGAACGGTCGAATCCGATATCAACTCAGAACGGAACCTCATTATCAATTGTACTAGCCTCGAATCCATCGGGGAGCTGCGCAGAATGCGCAGTGGAACCATTACCGAATGCGGTGAAACCATTATAGTGCAAGGCGAAACGGTATCGTGTAAACAGAACCCCGATCCGCTATGAAATGAAAACGGCATCGTGTAAACAGGATAAATTTTCATATCGGATTGCCTTACCCAATCCGATATGAAATGAAAACGGTATCGTGTAAACGGCGCCTTAGTTACCCGCTGTAGAGAGCACTTGGGAATCAAACAAAGCAAGTCAAAAGATGAAAAGTAACTGTTCCGCCATTGGGGACCACATTTCTAAATTCAGCCACAACGGATCCCTTGATTACTTTGATATTCTCAGCAAAACTGAGAATTCTTTTGACCTTCTTATTCATGAAAGTCTCTTAATCCTTCGGGACTGCCCTTCCCTTAATTCGCAGCAGTCCTCAATCCCTCTGGTACTGTTCTGAGGTGTTTGTCTCCCTTTTTTCTACCACTAATACTGGTTTTACCGGTTTCTCGTTTGTGTTTTTCCCCTTTTCCCCTATCACATATGGCAATTTTGCACTTTTTTGGATTATTCCCAATTCCCACTAGCGTGTAGCTTATATATTTAAATCGAAATTCCACCCAGTCAACTTGCTGAGGATGGACCTAGTAAGGTTCGAAACGTTCTAATTGATTATGGCTCAGCCACTTGATTTATGTCTTTTGATTTGTGTCACTACTGATTTTAACATTGACTTGTCATTTTTCTATTATTAACATGGATTTGTCAATTTATCATGAAATATGAGCAAACGAACATGATCTTTTTTGTCGTCGTACTCGCCCTAAGATTTCCATCAAGCTGCGTTTTCCAAACGATGTTCCAACACGGCATTGCAACTGAACAGTAGTGTTTCGTGATTCTTTGGATTTTGTTGACTGGGACTTTATCCGTTGTAGGATTTTTCTTTGGTAAAACAAGATTGATTAAGGTGAGTGACAATTTCTTAATTTCACTGCTTTTGAGGAAAAATCTTTGCTTCAAGAAATTTTTGGGAGCTGGAAAGTCGCGAAATTTATGGAATTAAATGTCAGGGATTGGCCAACATTGGAGATTTTTCGGCGATGAATTTTCGTGATTTAAATTTCGTATCAAAATGTTAAATGTCTCAAATGTTTCTCAGTTCAAACTCTTCCATAATCTTTGCTTGGTAGTAGCATAGCTGGAAAGGTTCGTTATTAAACAATATTATATTGAATTTCTTCACATTTTATTTACACATACAACATAAAATACGACAAAGAATATCTATATTTGATTTTATGACTAGTTTATTCTATATTTCAAGACCTTTTGTGGTTAGAAAATTTCGCCAATTTCACATTTAGGAAATTTTGTGCAAAAAGCCATTGCAAACTTTGGCCAAAAACACGAAAAAGCGAAAGTTTCGTCAATTTATTCATTTTCACGTTTTTGAAGAAGGTAACACTTAGGCAGTGCTTATATTTAAGGGGCCCTCCAATATAGAACTTTTTGAATAACAAGTCGTAGGAAAAACTAAACTAACCAAATTTCTAAATTTATAAGATACTCTTAAAAAGTCCCTATGATCAAAAATGAATATTTCCAATGAAAGAAAGTCCAAATAGATGCCGCGTGAGTCAAAAAGTTTCCACCTTTGTTGGCATGTGGAATAAAAGGTATGTGGCCGATGATAATCAAAAATAAAATGTTAGTCTATCAATCCAAGGCCATCTCCGATGAGAAAATTGTTTTTAATAAAATTGCTCATATTTATCACGTACCTGTTGTACTGTGCATTCCATCTGCGCATAACAATATGGCATCGACTGATGAGGACCGGAAAGTTGAAACATGTTTTACAACTGTTTTATAACTGTCTAGTTGACTTTAAGTGTGTCGAAAGACTATGGAATATTTTATATATTTTATTATTATTATGCATCACACAAAGTCTTTTCTTGCCTCGGCAACAAATCTATCTTCACGATGCTCATCTTTAAGGCTCAAAAATTATAAGATATGCCTGTAAGGGGTGTGCAATTCTTCGTTATAGAGTTTTGATTGCAATAGCTACAATCCTCGCCAAAACCCTTGTCACAAAACGGAAAAAAGTAGATCTGAAGAGCCAATGCCCCCCTTTACCCCCCAAGTCAATGTTGTTGATTTCTGTAACTCGGAAAAAATCATGCAGCACGTCTCCTGAGTCAAGACAAACAACATTGACTTGGGGGGAAGGGGGGTTTACACGATATTTCAGTTGAATTAGTAGGCGCTGTGATTTTTGTCGAAAAATGCTGAAAATCTTTGTTTGTGACAAGAGGTTTTGGCGAGGATTGTAGTAAATCATGTACTAGAACGGACCATGGAATTTTCTTTACCATACATGCCCTTTGCAGACATTTTCCCAATTTTTTGGTCTTAAAAGATGAGTGATTTTGCCAAATAAAATCTAATGTCTAAGTTGGCTTTTGACTGATAGATTTAAACTTTGATTTTAGATATTGATCACAGACTTTGTATTCCACAGCCCACTAAACGTGTGGATTTTTTTCACTCACCCGATATATACACCTATCATACAGCTACTCAGCAAGTTGTTCAAATTGTTACTGGTGGATGTCATATCACGCTCATCTTAGAGGCCATTCCAAGACTTAGCACCTCTTCTGAAAGAGAAAAATTTCTGTTATTTTGTGGAGTTTTTCTTTGGCATCCTTGGATCTGTTGCGGAATTCCTAAGATTCCATGAGGTTAGCTGGGGTGCTCTTTTGACATCTCCCCCCTTTGTACCCGAATTTTTTGCTAAATATGTTTTCAAGTACTTTACGTGGAGTTCAATCTTATCGATCAGCAGGAACGGGGATTATATGCCAGACATGGACGCTCGAATTAAACCTCTTTGCTGTGGCCAAAACTACAACTTGAAACGTTGCTATTGAAAGCCCAGTTAAGCGGCTCCAAACTGAACAAACAAAACAATGATTCATTCTATCCAAGCTCCTTTAAAGGACAATTCAGCGGCTTGTATGGTTGACGATAAAATGCAAGATATGAATAGTATAGCTGTTATAGCCGTTATGAAGCTGTTATCAGTAGTGTTTCCTGAGGAATTGCGACCAGAGCATAGTCACATCATCAATCGCAAAGAATCTGTGCATTCTAGCGTCATACTCAATGAAATTAGGCTGTCCTATTGTTTTCTTGCCTTTTAGTCATTACTAGCCTCGTTGTCTTATTCTGATGGGGAAAATAGCGACTAATTGCAACGATATTTGGCCTACGTTTGCAGAATATTTAACGCATGTTACCATGTTACCATATTTATTACAAGCATCATCTTCCACAAAAGGAATGAGCTTTTATTATGATGTAGGCATTGTTTTTCAAATTTGCTAACCACTTTCCTATTTGTGGGCGTGGCGAAATTCCTGCATTTAACACACACATGTAGATTCCCTTACTAAAGTGAATAACCTGAGTGAAAAGATGAGATCGCATAGGTTAATAAATAGCCTATTGTATTTGGTAATCCAGCTCGTGAAGAAAGAAAGCAAGGCCAAAGAAAAAATGCGGGGATTAGGCGCTTCTTTGTCCTATTTTTTAGACAAGCGTTAAATACCTTAGGTCATTCACTTAAAAGTTGGCATTCATTTGGATGCTTGGTTTTCATCCATTGTTTTGTACACTTTACTCTTTGAATACGACTGAATTTTGCAAGAAAAGCTTTCTGGGGCCGTCGTATCCAGTTTCCTGTGAATTTTTCTTTTCCATGACAGTTCTTCGCAAAGAAGGGGCATAATCTTGCAAGAATCCATGCTTCTATGGAAGATTCATTTAAGTCAAAATGTGAACAACTAAATTTCCCTTTTCATGCTAAAGCCAGGGAAGAGTCATGTTGAAGTAGAATGTCTCATCACGGTTCTCCACAGCTAAACAACATTGAATTAGCAATTTCGGACAACAGTTTCATAACAGTGATTGAGAATTGTGAACAATCATCTTTCGCGAAAATATCAGTACATTACGTCAAAATAGACTAATAAAGTTTGTTTTGCACAGCAGAATGAGACAAAGGTCATGAAAAATTGCGCAAACAAAGACCACGTTATTAATTTTTATTGATATGGCTTGGATTGTAGACAATTCAGTTCTATCTATCTAGGGGGAAGGCAAGTCACAGGAGCGGATTGGATTTGAATCAAACTGAATAAATGGTTAAAAATTTGGCCAAGGTCACTTTTGAAATTACGACCATTGTACTGCGGAAGGCATAATTCGCATCAATGCTATAAAAAACTTTATTTCAGATCACCTTGGATAACTTAGATGTTTTGAAATGAAAACCATTGGCAGTTTTGTGTACTAGATGTGTTTTGGAGTCTTGCAGAACGCAATCTGAAAACTGTGCGTAACTTGACAACATCGTAGATTTAATGGATTAACCAGTAATGGTGAAACATTAACCTTCGAAGCACTCAACTTAAATGCAATGCCTCTCCATTCATAGTAAAAGAGATTGCCTTACACAAATAGATGTGGATTTATAGTAACATCAATGATGGGTAGGAATGGCAATTTTTAGAAAATCTTGGTGCAGGTGTTTGAGACCAATCATACAGTTTCAGTTTCATTTTATTTTTTATAATCCTTCAATAGATATAAAGTTATACCACAGGAGGCCCAATCGCGTAAATTGTGGGGCCTAACTTTTTAACTGAGGCAATTTAAGCTGCATTGTTTTTCTAACCGCAAAATAAGTAAACCTACTTGTTCTTTGAATTGAAGTAAAATGAAATTCGTACCGTTGAATGGTTGACCGTTTTCTCTGTGTCTTTCTTCTTGCTTCAGCATCATCGCAACATCCTGCCGGCATGGCAACATCGGTCCTGTTGCTGTTGTTGTAGTGCAATGACGCAACATTATTGCCTGTGTTTGTTGCGTTTTATCCTATTATAATAGTAACAAGGAATGCAGCTTGTTTACCTGCGAAAATCTAACAACAGTTTTGTCCTCGCTCTATCTTGGCAAATTTTGCATCAAACGCCCAGTTCTTTGCATCAAAATGTTCCCCAACTTTTAAACTTTGTACTCAATGCATTTGTTCTCACTTTCCTCCGTGAAATGATGTGAAACAAACGCGAAATAAAACATATCTCCACGGCAGTTTGAAATCTAACGAAGCTCGACCTCAGCAACGTGGCCAGGTAAAAGAGCGCCGACGTTCGATATTCGTCAGATTTTCGGTGAAAATCTTGAAGGTGATCCCCCGGATTTGGTAGCGCCTTGTCGCTCTGTTACGTAACAAGACGCAACAAAATCCGGGGGACTTTTCACCGAAAATCTGACGAATATCGAACGTCGGTTGGACAGGTTAACGAGACCGAGCTTCGTTAGATTTCAAACTGCCGTGGAGATATGTTTTATTTCGCGTTTGTTTCACATCATTTCACGGAGGAAAGTGAGAACAAATGCATTGAGTACAAAGTTTAAAAGTTGGGGAACATTTTGATGCAAAGAACTGGGCGTTTGATGCAAAATTTGCCAAGATAGAGCGAGGACAAAACTGTTGTTAGATTTTCGCAGGTAAACAAGCTGCATTCCTTGTTACTATTATAATAGGATAAAACGCAACAAACACAGGCAATAATGTTGCGTCATTGCACTACAACAACAGCAACAGGACCGATGTTGCCATGCCGGCAGGATGTTGCGATGATGCTGAAGCAAGAAGAAAGACACAGAGAAAAACAGTCAACCATTCAACGGTACGAATTTCATTTTACTTCAATTCAAAGAACAAATAGCATTACTTATTTTGCGGTTAGAAAAAGAACACAGCATAAATTGCCTCAGTTAAAGTACTACACGCGATTGGGCCTCCTGTGGTTATATATGGTATACTCTAAACCAAAAACCAAACCTACGAAGATTAAATAACAAAGCAACAACAACAAATGCAAAATAATTAATCGTAATTTATTGTAATCAGTTATTAGTTATTGGTTATCGACCTAAGAGGGCGCAGGGGTCAGGTTGAATTGAGAATGAGTGTTAGAAATATCATGGATGTAGGATATTAGATCTGAAGGAAGTTGAGGATTGGGATTCATAAAATTAGTTGGAGAAGATCTTGGTAACGTAAATGTTTGGTCCTTGGGAAGAGGTTTTCACATTTTCCTAGGAAATTTGATTTTTGGGGTTCATACGGGGTGCATTCGAAGATAAAATGTATTTCGTCTTCAATTTGGTTGTTGTTACAAAATTTACAAAGTCTGTTTTCCCTTGGAATGACTGGTCTGTGGCGTCTGCCTTTTTCATCTCTAGGTCATGATCACTAGCTCGTAATTTGGTGATCACAATTCTTTAACCACGAGTTACTGCTGAGGAAAGATATGGCTCGAAAGATATATCTTTCTTTACATCTGTGAAAAATTTACCTTGGCCAGTTTCTTGAATTCGGGACTTCCATACTTTATTATAAGACAATTTCATGGTATTTTTTACTTGTTTTTTGTCATCTTTAAAATATTAGGTGACTTAGTTGAGGCACATTTGTAGTAAATTAATATTACTATCTAATTTTTCATTTGCAATTAATGCGTGGTACATCAAACTGCTTTGGGGCATGCTTTTGATGTGTTGCAGGAAGGAAATGTATTTTCAGGCTATGGTGGTAGCCTATGAAATGGCCTTATGACAGCTGCGGAGGAGGAAATGGGAGGAAAGGGCCTGTAGGAATTGGCTGCATTTTCGAATTCCATATACCCGATTTGAGGTATATGGTATACTTCTTTTTCCTTGAAACTGACATTCTAAAGTCCCACAATGATTTATTTGAGAAGTAACCGGCAAGATTGATCAATAACACCATATTCATTAGTTGTCGTATTGAAATTTAAGACAAATAACAATTAGGTTAGGTGTATACAAGATGGTATGCAGAATTAAAAAATGTAGCCTGTTCCTACAGGCTCTCGTCTTCCGTTTCTTATCATTTTGGAGCCTGTCCACAGGCTACTATGGTGGTTTTTAAAGGATATCTTCCGAGTTCACCTCGAACTAAATTATTGGTGGTGGATCTGTTTACTCCAAGAACATTTTTACAAAATGATAGGTGTACTTTTTCAATGGGGTTACCGTCCCATTTTTCATAATCAAGAGAGCCAAATGCTCCCCAAATCTCAGAGCAATAAAGGAGGATTGGGAAAATTACAGATTCAAATAGTTTGAACGCAGCCAACACTGGTAATCGTGATCATCAATCTATACTACGTACAGTTCTACACAATTACGTTACGAATGATACAGGATTTTACTTTGTTAAGTTCCTTGTAAACTTTCTTAGTTAGTCTTGTCAGGTCATCAGATTCAAAAAAGATATTGGTATCAGCAGAAAATAAAAAGAAAGTCAATATTTTAGATGAGTTTGGTAAATCATTTATGTAGATCAGGAACAACAAGGGACCTAGTACTGACCCCTGTGTAACACCACATGTAATGCCACTTGTCAATGATGAGATGCCATTAACTGAAAGAAACTGTTTACGATCACTCAGATAAGACTTAAACCAACTTAAGGCAGTTCCTCTGATACCATAGTGTTCCAGCTTTTTCAAAAGAATATCATGATTAACAGTATCAAAGGTCTTTTGCAGGTCAATAGATATACCACATCCAACTCTATTATTATCTAGTGATGATTTTATACTCTCTATCAAACTAACCAGAGCATGATCAGTTGAGTGACCACTACGAAACCCAAACTGCATGTTAAACAACAACTCGTATATATCAAGAAATTTATAAAGACGTTGACACACGTTTTCAAATATTTTACTGAAAATTGACTAATTCTGCTGTTGTTTACATGGCCCTGTTCCCCCATTAAATTGTTGCTTGAATGAACCACCATATCCCTTTGGCAACATTGGGGTTCTGGAAGGGTAGATCAGAAGGCGACAAGCATGCACTTTTATACCGATATCGTAGGAAAATATCAGGGCAGCACTGAAACTTGACTAGATCCTAGATAGTTTTTGCCACGATTGTAGATCTTTCTGAAGGAACCAAAACTTCAAATTGATTATTTGGTCTGACATATGAAGAAGAGTGTGTTTCATTGTAAACTTAGTTCTGGAGCACTAACTGTGTGTGACGTCATAGAAGCAAGTCTTATCACCTTCATGGTGACCTTATCTGTCATTATTTCATTAATTTGCTGTTTTTCAGATACGCATTGCCTTCTCTGTCTCGTTGATGAAGGGAATATCTACTTTTTACTGAATTACCAAATATTTTCCCAACAGTGATGATCTATATCTGTTTTCTTTTCATCTAGTTATCACCAAAGAAGACATGGGAAGGTTTCCTTGGAGGCTTCCTAGCAACTGTCATTTTTGGCCTTTTGGTAAGTCAGCAGCCAAATAGGCCACCTCGACAATCAGAAAGGAGACTGGGGAAAGCGGTTTATTCTGGTAAAAGGCGGTCAGAAGTCTCGTAAATGGCTGCCAAGGAGTTTGTACGAATGATAGAGTTCATGCCGATTCGAATGAAATTCTACTCGAAGTTAAAGTAACGAACATGCTCTTTATTTTTATCACGGATTTACGCCTCTGGCAATTTGAAGTATCATATGATTGTGGGTCTCTTGAGACACAATACGTCCACTATCCATGTGTGCGTAGATCGTGCCGCGTGCGGCATGGTTTCTTCTGGCAGTATAAAACATGGTTTGATTTGCAAATGTAGTAATCTCGCACACTCGTGTAAAGTGGCTGCAAATTGAATTTCCCACCCACCTGTCTTTTTCAGATTTTGCATGTTAGATCTTCTCTCTGGAAATTTTTTTTCCAACATGGACGAGGATACAAGTTTTGCGTGAAAAGGCAGGTTTTCCTTCCAACTCCACCTTCGGGAAGGTAGTTTACTTTCTCGGGTAAAGGACTAGTTTCCTCTAAAGCCTAAGTTGCCCCAATGATGAGAAAATGCAATATTGTACGTATTTGTCAGATGCTTATGAAGAAAGATTTACTAATAGGTTGAAATATATATTTAGGGCAACCAAGCCCACGCAGTTTTAGGCCCTATTTATGTGAGTGTAGAATCAGTGTACTAGCCCATTCAACAGATTAGATGTAAAGAATGTCCCTTTCATAATTAAAAATTGGTATTGATTCATTTGATTTGATTCATTTACATACTAGCCTAGAAGCCTAATAACAAGCTTATTGTTGTGGAGAAAGTATTTCTGTAGAAGAATAGGCTAGTGATCAGGTTGTTGACCTACTTCTTATCCATTGATTTTAAGCTTAGAGGTAGCTTGAGCAGGCACATATATTCTCTGTTTCAATTTGATGATTCGCTCTGTTTCATTGTGATTTCTTTCAGTATCACTCTTTATCCTAGGCATGTGAGCTGATGTGCAAGTTTAAATACTTCTATTGCTCTGTACAGGTAAGGTCACTTTTTAACACGGTAAACACTTTCACTACCAAGGATACGACTTGCTACATTACAAGATGAAAGATTTAAACAGTACTCTGACAATGCCAAGTCCTTGTGCCGAGCGAAAGATCTCTGCGTCCCTAATTGATATACCTCTGAATCATTTCATATACTCGGTCAGAAGGACGACAGTGTCTGTTTTGTTTTATTATAATTAATTAAACGTGGAAATAAAAATGGTTGTTTCTAATTCCGGAGCATTGTTCAAATCAGGTAGCGGCACCTGAAGCAAAAAATTGCCACGAACTTAAAGGACAAGTCCGAGGTCTATAAAATTATTGTTAAAAAGCATCCTTGCCATCTGCTGAACACCAGTCGTCAGTTCTTTCCAAGTTTTCATGCCTTGAACTTTCATAAATGGGACGATCAATTTTCGTAAGTTAGGCCAAATATCGTTGCCATTTTGCATTTTGTACGAGTGTGCGAATGCACGATAAGGAGGCTAGCAATGTAAGTGGTATAATGTCAACACATTTGGCAGCCTCGTTTAGGTCAACTTGAAGTGACTTCATACAAAATGACGTCATTTCACACTTCTTAGCAGAATGAAATATGTAGTTTCGCAGGTTAAAAGAGGAAACAATTTAAAAAAGTACTACACACCATTCACAAGAGTGTAATCTCTTGAGTAATCAACAATTATACCAACCCCGGACTTGTCCTTTAAAGCCATTTCTGGGCTTTCCAACATCTCCCAGACTAATTTTGCCTTTGACATTACTCAGCGAAAACATATACAAATCTGAACCTCGTAGAAATTTTAGATATTCTTAGAAAGTTGTTTCCAAAAGCTTCTTTGTTTGCTATTATCAACCATTTTCCATAATGCATAATATGGGACCACCATTGGGACAGTGATTATAAGCAATGACATTACATTTGGAGGATAGCTGTCATTTGTACCTTGTTAGCAGAACTATGTACTGCTATTGATTGGTTGTGTATCATGCATTCATATATTGTCTGTTTCTCAACTTTTATTCGATAGATCCGGGAAGCTAGATAATCGAGCAGTCCTTTTCGATTTATCTTCAATATGGTTTTTACCTTTTTGATATCCACTTGAAACTTGAAATATCGTTTGCTTTACTTGTATTATTTACTCATCATGTATACTGTAAGATTCTGTTACAGCATAAGGATTGCCATTGTTTAGTTTTCGATTTTTTTCCAATTCAGTTTATCAGTTCATCAAGCCACTTCAAGATCGACTGCGAGAGATCGCCAGTTTTTGAGCTAACACCTTATTTCACGGTACCCAACCCTGCTATGAAGGTATACAATGCAAGTCCAGCTCTTTTGCAAACCGGGATTGCTGGTTCAATGTCACTTGTAAGTAACTAGTGTATGTTTGTGTGCTTTGAGTAAAACATGGATACGTGTGTACGTGCACTTGACAACGATAGATATAGTTGAAGAATATTTGGTTTCGTGAAGTATGAGATATATCCTTGAATGCCGATACCATGTTCCTGCGTACCAGATGTTTTTTATGTGGCTTTCATCAAAACACGGAACGTCAAATGATCAGCGTCAGATGATGATGATGATGACTAAAAAATGAGCACCGATTTTATTCCCATTTTTGATTTAGTATTAGAAACATCAAAGGCTTCATACCAATTTTTTATACCAATTAGGGCAAATTGAAATTGGTATGGGTATGAGAGGAGTGAAATGGCACAAAGTTTCAAAATAGAAAGCATTTGCTTTTGCTTTTGAATGGAAGGATTTGAAATTACTTTAAGACCTTCAGTTGTCACTGAACTGCAACCATTCGCCCAGAATTTGTAATTTCAATTAGTAAGCTTTATGGCTGATGCGGAGCATATCATGGAGCTGTATTTTGAATGTCTGATAAACGGAAGGTAGATTAATGAGAAAAGAATTTTTTCAGTAACAAAACGACGAAAGCCAGCAGCCTTCTTAGTATTCTGTACAACAATGCAATACCCAGGATACAACCAGCAACAATACGTGTATGCTTACAAATTGGTCAAGAATAAATTACGAAATTACAGGAAAGGTATAAAGAGGGAATGATTTGCCATCCGACTTATGAACAGAAGAATTTTTTGAGGGGGGGGGGGCACGGTATGAGGGATGGACAAATGTGACGGTGAAGGTGGAGTTGTGGTTCTTAGTGTCAAGCGCTGGGATCGCAGAAATAGAGAAGTCCTAGTCGATTCCGCGACCGCTTGTCATGACTCTCAAGATCACTATAAGGATTACATCACTGCACCACAAGGAAAGGCAGAGAAGAAGAATATATGGCATTGGGATAGAAACTGATGCAACGCCAAAATACGAATCATCAAAACAATGCAAAGAACGCTAAAAGAATCAACACTGAAAATGCTTGTTTTGAAAAGGGCTAAATATTCATTAAAACATGCCCGTGTCAGGTCCAATTCAATTAAACGAGGAAAGCTGCAATCAAGTTGACTGTCAGACATTCCAACTGAACCAAAAAATGGTTTACAAATCAAGAGACTTAGTTTACCGGACAACGTGCATTGATTGTATCAAACTAGGGGAACTGTGCTGATGGATAGATATTAGAGTCAGCTGGAAGCTCGGGAGAGATAATAGGGCATTTAAGTAAATATCAAAAGCAAACAATTTATGTTATTTAAACATTGAAAATAAACATCACGGTTTTCGGCAAGAACTTGTGACGGTGAAATTAGCGACATGTTTTGGTTATGCATTGTTTGGGCAATTTACAGAAGCAGCTTACATGAGTGAAACGGCACATTCATTGAATTCTGTAGAAGAATGGGCAGACATAAATGTCCTGTACCAAGACATAATGACACTTTTTAGCTGTAATTCGATGTTGAAATTCGTTCTTTCGCCGAATTGGTTGACTGGAAATCGATTCGAGAATGCAGCCAAAATCCATTTGATGGATAGAAATCAATCAGTCTTGGAGGAAGTATCAGAAGTGAGGTGAAACTCTTGCCAAAATTAAGAAAATTTAACGTAACAGGACGTTAGATTATTGTTGAGGATTTCGCACCAATCTCGGCAGCAAGATCGGACTGTGGAATTGATAAGAATTGATAAACAATGTAGATTGGGTAAATAGCCTAAATCCTCTCTCCCCTTCAGAGATGGTTGAGCATTTTACAAAGACTCTTTATGCAATTATGTCCCTTTATATCCCAAACGAGACTATTAGAATTAATGACAAGGATCCACCTTGGCTAACATCATAGCTTAAAACTGCTATTAAACGAAAGCACAGGCTTTACAAAAAGTTTATAAGACGCGGAAGGAAGCAAGAAGACTGGAACCTAGTTCGAAATATTCAACTTGAAAATACCAGAAAAATAATTGAAGCCAAGGATAAGTATTATTCGAAATTAGGTAAAAAGTTGTCTGATCCCAATATAGGCGTGAAATATTATTGGAACGTTTTGAATAAGCTCATTGACAAAAAGAAATTTACTAATATACCGCCAATTTTAGAAAATGGTCTTTTTGTTACTAATCTGGAAGCTAAAGGAAATCTATTTAATGATTATTTTGTGGAGCAATGCAGTGCTATAGCAACAGGTAGTACCATTCCTGCTTTTCGACCAAGGTGTCCTACATTATTACAGGATGTGCATGTGGATAGAGAAAAGATCCTTGATATCATTCGGTCTCTCGATGCAAAAAAGGCACATGGTTGTGATGATATTTCGATCTCAATGATCAAGATATGTGATACTGCAATCGTAGAGCCTCTGTGTTTGATCTTTGAAAAGTGCTTAGAATCAGGTGTGTACCCCACTTCGTGGAAGTGAGCGAACATAATTCCTGTCCACAAGAAGAACAGCAGACAGAGCAAAAATAACTATCGCCCAATCTCCCTGTTGCCAGTCTTTGGTAAAATATTTGAAAACTTCTATTCGATACGATTTATAAGCATCTATGTGACTATAGCCTCATAACCCTAACCAATCTGGTTTTCGCCCGGGTGACTCAACCATTAACCAACTGTTGTCAATAACGCATACAATCTATACTGCCTTTGAAGACGTACCCAGTAGGGAAACTCGAGCTGTTTTCCTAGACTTGTCCAAGGCATTTGATAGGGTATGGCACGAAGGTCTATTATACAAACTGGAATGCAATGGCATAAGTGGTAATCTTCTTGGAATTATCAAGGACTTTTTACATGATCGTAGACAACGTGTTGTATTAAACGGGAAATCTTCTAATTGGTCCACTGTAAGAGCTGGTGTACCCCAGGGGTCAGTCCTTGGTCCATTATTCTTTCTTGTATACATCAATGATCTTCCAGAAAATGTATCATGCAGTGTGAAGCTATTTGCAGATGACACGTCTCTGTTTTCCGTTGTAAAAACGAGTACGACACAGGCTTCGATATGAACCGCGACCTTGAAAAGATCCGAATGTGGGCAAATGTGGAAAATGTTCTTCAATGCTGACAAAACAGAGGAAGTTATCTTCTCTTGGAAAAGAACTAAGCCACACCATCCCATTCTCAAATTAGGGAATGAAGAAGTTAAAACAAGTTCGGAGCATAAGCACCTTGGAATGATCTTGGATCATAAACTCGATTTTCAAAGTCACATAAGAGAGGTAATTCTGAAGGCACGTAGAGGTATTGGGTTGATAAAATATCTTTCCAAATATGTCTCTAGGGAGGTTCTAGATCAAGTTTGTAAGCTTTATATAAGGCCACATTTAGATTACGGTGATATAATCTACCATAGATTTGACCCTGAAATGCATCTTGAAATCACAAGAAAGTTGGAGCAGGTACAATATTCAGCGGCTTTAGCAGTGACTGGAACATGGAGAGGTACAAGTAGACAGAAGCTTTATGAGGAACTGGGTTGGGAGACCTTATATCACAGAAGATGGTACCGTAGATTGACTCATTTCTTTTGTTTAAGATGGTCCAAATCGCCTGAATATCTTTTCAACGAAATACCACAAGAGCGTCAATTAAGGTACAGTTTGCGAAATCCAAGTGCATATGAGCAACCAGCGGCAAGAACAGTTCGTTTTTCCAAAACTTATTTCCGAAACACGCTGTTCGAATGGAATTCACTTGACAGCGAGACCCAGAATGCTACTACAATCGCACAATTTAAAAAGAAATTGCTCTCAATTATTCGACCAGTTAAAAATTCTACATATCGCATATCTGATATCTCAGGTATAAGATTATTAACTAGGCTCTGTCTTCAATTTAGTGCCTTGAATGAGCATCGCTTTAGACATGCCTTTGACTGCCTTTCTCCAGTCTGCAATTGTGGTTTAGCCAATGAGGATAACGAACATTTCCTCCTGCACTGCCCACAGTATTACACCCTTCGTTTGGATCTCTTTGGCCAGCTCTCTGACATCTCAGGAATCGATCTCACTCGTCTCGATGATAGATCCCAATGTAATCTTCTTCTATATGGAAGCCCCCGTTGTGGTGTGATAGAAAATAGCATTATTCTCGAGTCTACAATATCCTACATCAAAGATACGGGCCGTTTTGATTAGGGATATATTATCCTAAACAGCAGCAGCTTTTACTTTTCTTTTTACTTTTCTCTCTTAGATGTCTGTCTCATGATAGATGCTGGAAGTCTGCAGGAATTATTTTTGAAATTAATCTTTCAATTACTATATCCTTAGTTCCGTAGAAACTCCTGGCATTTATCTTGAGATACACTTGTTGACTCTTTTGTTCAGTTTACTTCTTCATTTATTTATTTTATCCTATTTTTTATCCTTAGAATTGTAACAAGTTGAAAATTGTAAGTACCATTCATAGCCAGAACTCGGTGACCATGTGTCTTTTTTGGCTATGGATGGTACATTAGTTGTATTCAAATTGTTGAGTTAGGTTTTAAGATGGATATATAAAAAAAAAGATCGGACTGTGAATGATAATTGCTGAAAGAATCTGAGTGTGGTCACCAGTTTTTCCTGAATATGCTGCACCGTTTTCTTGATTTTGTGTAAGCAGACTTCGAAATATGTATACTTAGAGCGGCCTTATTCTGTCGATGAGCCGAAACTTTTTGTCGTCGTATGCTTTGGCATAGTGTGGTTCTCCAGTGAAATATTAGTCCGTAGTCGAATTACAATGCCAGAGGTATAGCCATTCTCTTTAGACGAATGTTTTTTTCGTTGATACTGATCGAACATGCTACTTATTTGCATGCTGTATGACTCGTGCTGTTTCGTCATGTTAACCGATGACCACATATCTGCTCTCAATGTTGCATGTGATTCCGTGAAAGTTTTTTTGTGTGGTATGCAGGCACACTTTTCTCATGGAATTTCAGGATAGCAGGACCTTCCTAGAGCCAAGAATTAACCAGCAGCGAAGCACTTCTTGATGATCTATGTTATACCCCTTCACACTTGGAAATTAAACAGCTTATAAAAAACCATTCGGTCAGCCAAATTTTGTCCTGGTCTGGTTTAACTGTGTCAGGGTGAATGTGCCATAAATTAGCTTTGTTTGAATTTCAGCTTGGATTCAATATTCGTGGTAATGAAATTTGGATGTATCCAATGGTATGGCATGCGATTGTGCTAGCTTGCTTTTCATCTCTCATCGCTCCATTTGGTGGATTCTTTGCTAGTGGTTTCAAACGTGCATTTAAAGTAAAGGTATTACTCTTGCTTGATTCTCATTGCATCATTACCTTATTTTTATCGATTTAGAGTAAAAACAGTTCTGGGAACGTCAATAAATTTGAACAGCAACAATACCACTGCTGCCATTTGCATTTTATTGTGCTGCTATTTTCATCTCCCTAGTCATTCTTTTTTTCTTTGCTGGTGGATTCAAGGATATCTGAGCAAGTCCATCAGATTTTACACCATTCCGATTAATTCTTAAGGGAATGTTTTATGTCACTTGAGAGTTATTCCAATTCCTCATCTGATCTTGGCTTCCATGTGCCATAAGTTGGCAATAACTGACTCAATGTTGAAAACAAGTACAATAACTTGACCACTGTTGGTGACCATTTTGAATTGTGCAGATACATATTACATCCAGTGAATATGACTCTCCAGTCGTCGATGTTATGAAATAGTCAATATTCGTTTTTGCGAATTTTTATATCCTGTACTCCAAAAATTCAGGAATTGCTCTGCAAGGCTTCCGTTGCCACACAATTGAAATTGTAAACCTTTTCAATGTGTATCAACAAATATTTTGATGAAAGCGGAGGTAATGTTTTCCTGATCTTATGAGCTCTCTAATATGTCACATGGAATTTCTTGAGAGTCATTGAATAAAAACTGTTTGCTAATATCATTGCAGTCGGGAGTATTGGAAGTCTATTCTATGTATCTTGCAGCTCGTCAGAGTTACTGTTCTGCCCTTTCCTTAGTCAATTTACCTGAAACAACCTTATATTGTTCTTCTTCGCAGGACTTTGGTGATACAATTCCTGGGCACGGGGGTATCATGGATAGATTTGACTGCCAATATCTGATGGCCACCTTTGTAAATGTGTACATTGCAAGTTTCATAAGGTATGTTGTACCATATCTCAACGCAATTGCAATTTATGCTGTATGGCTGTAGACTTCCACCCCAGGAGCATGTTTATTCTCATTGATAAAGGTTTTGAAGACGGAAGGACATGAAGGTGAACGTTAACGTGAAATATCGGTTTTTAGCGCCGCTGGGATCACATAAGATCGAACCCTGTCCGCCTGACTGTTCTGGCTGCAAAGTCAGGAGATTACACCTCTGTGCCACAACACCTTCAGTTAGTTACATTCAACATATTTTCGTGAATTTTCAAAAGTCGAATTTTTTGAATCAGTGGCTAGATGAAGGACCAAAAAGACAGCTGTCAAAACTAAGGCAACGATCTTGATGAGCTATCCACGCTATCCACGGCGCTTTATAAAAGAAATCATAACTCTAATCTAACCTTTTCATTCCCAAATATTGAAAACCTTATTTTCCATAGAATAACTCATTTTCGAGAAATAAACAGCAAGAATTTTTTGCATGTTTGTCCACCTTAACTATTTCCCAATACAAATTTCCCATTGATTTCATTCAAATTCCCATTGCTGGTAAATAGCAACGCAAATATTAGAGACACTTTTGCGGTGCTGAGTAAGGCATACAAAAAAGTGATTGAATGTGCTTTAACAGACAGGCTTCAGCTTGGGAATAAATCTATGGCACATAGTTTTCCCATTTTGACTGCATGCTTTATCGATCATTATCCAAGGACCATTTCAGCAAAATAGCAGCACAGAGTTTCCTCTCGTTTCCAATGCTCAATATGAAAAGGCTGTCCGACATTAAACATTCCCGCATTCTTATATAACAATGATTCCTTTACAGTAATGCAAGGAGCGAATTTCGGACCAAGGAAGCTAGGGAATAGTGGAATATGTTGAAATATGTGTTGCCAAATGGCTGCAGTGGGAATGAAAGGGCGAAGGGATTCATACGTACGCACATTGACTTGTTTCAGGAAGAATTAATTCGGTACTTCCTAGTCAAATGTTTTACAACACACAGACTATTTACCTATTTCAAACTTGTTCTTGAAATCAAAATTTTCCGAAATTTTTCACTCTCATTTTGTCAACTTTAACTGCAGATATGTTTTGCATTTGCTCCGAATATCAGGGCAGCTGTTGCATTTGTTTTGCAAAGTGGGAAGATTTACCAAATCATGCTTGTTATGCAAGGTTTGTATCCGAAAACGCAGCTGAACCTGGTTCAAAAATTCACTATGTCCTTCTTGCATAATTCCTGTTAACCTAATGAATCATCTTAGCCGGCAGTTGTTAATTGACAAAGCCAAGATATTGTGATTAATGCATAGAAATAACGTAGATTTTGCGAAGTTTGAAACGTGGATTTCAATAATGAAATGAGCGTTCAAAGCAATGATTGCGTCGAGAAAAACTTATTAGTACCAATGAAGTTGGTCAGTGAGTGTCGCGTTTCGAACATTTATGCACGAACAACCGGAAGACGGTTGATAATGGGCCTTGCTCGACTATTTGCATGACAAAATGAGAAGATCGATTTTGACTTGGCACAGCTGCCTCTTCCAGTATGCCTGTCTCCTTCATCTCAAGGATTTCATTTGCAAATTCAATTACCCACCAATGCCATTTAGTGACGACAATTGAAATCATTCCGCACCATTCCACAAAACAATAGACAAATAAAGAAGGATTTGTTGCAACTGCATTATGACTGATTGATCACAATAGATCGCTTACAAACAATTTGCTTTCAACCACTGATGTTTATTGCAGTCGAAAAGACTCCTTTGTCTATCATCTCAACTTCTCTACATCTCCATAGACATGTGGACGTGTGGTCATCGCTGCACCATTTCGTATCGGCCTCCATTTCGCCGTCACCCACTCAATCACTTTTGCAGCTTTGCAGGAGAAAGAATTGTTTCGAGAAAGACTCGTTTTGAGGAGGAGGATGTGAATCCGGATATCGCAAAATTTGATTCAATATGAATTAGCTAGCCGCTGCGCGGCAAAAAGATTTTTTTCCATTTCCATTTTTCGTTATTTAAACACTGTAGGCCCGTCAACTTCCATAGATTGCTGTGCAAGGGGCCGTCCAAAAAAGTATAATTAAAAATTTAGAATCTTATTTACAGTTATTTTACAAAAATAAAATTCGTCCAGTAAGTATTCATAGCAAGACACCGTCAATCCTCTACCGGGTGAGTCAGAAAAAACGTGGGGCGTCTGGTGGATTGTGACATTGCATTCCATTACCCGATTGTTGTGATCTAAATTTTTCCGTGCATCCAAGAGCCCAACTTAAATCATAAACCTTTCCCCGTCAAATCGGTCACTTACTGTGTTAGTTACAGAAGATTTATTTCGAAAGACCTTGTATGAGAGTCTTCCAAACTGGTGGAATCTTTTGCTAAACTTCTTTTGCATTTTATCTTGGCAAAGTCACAGGTACACGTGGTATTGTCAAGGGAGAGTGAAATAGTTGGGAGATAGTATTTACTCCCCTAGCATGCCTTATCATAAATTACCTTGCGTGGAGAATATGTTTGAAAGACATTAAGAACGCGAATTGCTTTGTAGCAGATCAAATTGCGATGGGGCTTCTTGCAGACAGCATTTTTTTTCTAATGCCTGATTCACACCATGCCTTTTGAGAAGTTAGAGTGGTGCAGAAAGACCAAAAAAAAAACAAAGAATTCGCACTCTGAGTCTTGTCTTTTGGATTTTTCTGCGCAAACATAATGACCCAAAAGATCTAGTGTGAACTAGGCTTAACTTTTTCAGTATCCCCTGATAATATCACGTGTGCCTGCAACTATCGTATGGCTACGATGCAGAAGTGGCTTGGTGAGATTTGATCAATTTGCAAGACTCCCATACAAGGTCTTACGAAGAAAATCTTTTTTAACAAATGTATGAAGAGACTGATTTCAATGGGGAAAGGTTTATGATCAAAGTTATACTTTTGGCTGCATGGAAAAATTTAGTTCACGAAGATCGAGTGGCTCAATGCGACGCCACAGTCCGATTACGCCGCACGTTTTTTTCTGAATCACCCGGTACAATTTAGTTTCAAGCCTCCTTTTGAAGGAAGGGAGGGTGCAAGTCTAACATCTGAGCTTAATTGGTTCCAATGCTTAGACCTACGAAATGAAATAGATTTCTGCCCATTTGACGTTTTAAAGAGGGTATAGACACAACTCAGCTTCGGTGTTTCTTAGTCTCATTGTGTTAAGAGCTGAGTCCTTTAAAAATAACTCGGACAGGTATTCAGGCCCAAGACTATTAGTTGACTTATATATTATGGTCGCTGTTTCACTCAGAATAATGTCCGAGCTCGTTTTCCATTCCAGCCTTTTCATCAGATCAGTTGCTGAAACATGATAGCTGTTCTTTGTAACAATTCTGGCAGCTCGATTTTGGTTTTGGAGGTTAGGAAGCGACTAGCGGTTGGATAGCAGGCATTTTATAAACAAAACGCTTAGAACAAGAACTCGTGTCTCACAAAGACGGAATTAAATCATCATTCGGTTGAATAGACCTTGTAGCTATTCTGAAAAAGAATCTCAATCGAATGATATGTTGCTACAATTTGTAGAATTTTCGAATGTGCACAATAGTGGTAGAAGCTCTAACGCCACTCGATCGAAGTTGGCGCATAAAAATGCATAAAAATAACGCTCGATCCAAGCTCTTTTTTTAGAATAGCTAAAAGGTCTATTGTTTGAAGTATTAGAAAACCCATTCAAAGCGATTGAAGACTTGAAGCTTCAACGTGCTGAAAAACTTAAACAATTACACAACACCAGTACGCTTTTGATTGAAATATTCAAAAGAAAGAGCAAATGAAGGAAGTACGAAAACCAACTGTTGCTAACCAAAACAAATTATACAGCAAGCTGCGAAAAGCCGAATTTACATCGAGGCAAATGATGTCCAATTCTCCGTTATGACGGCAGATGTACTCAAGAAATTTCACGAATTCGATAAGGGTGTTATTTCATATTTGCTTTAAATGGTCGTAGCAAGTCAATTGAAATTAGACCTTTCATTTAAAATCAATATCAATACGCTATCGAGATCTACCTACAACGATGGATTCGTCAACACTGCAAGTAGAACATTTCGGAAGCATTACTAAGTCGGCCTTGTGTACAGATGTGATGATTAAAAGACTGGTCCACCATTGTAATACTTGCTCGTCAGAAAACGTGTTAGATCTTCGCAAATACTTAGGAAAAAAATCAGAATCAGACTTTGAGGATTAATGAAAATTATAACATATGCAATGGTCTCTCTACAATTCCACTCATTAGTAACATTCTGTTGGTCCTAACAAGGTTACCTATCAACTTTAAAAAGTCATTGGGGAAAGTAAATGGAAGCCAAAAGCCAATCATCATTCGATACAAAGCTATCAAGAGATGCACAGCAAGAATCGTCAGACCGAAAGCTTCCAAAGTATACTCGGATAGCAGTGGCTTCGAAGGAAAGGGCTTAATAGAGAGGAGGCTAAGTAGAGCCTTTACGGTAGTTTAGGAATATAGGACAGCACTTTCTGCAAATCTTATGATGGTTTCCGTATCTGTTTTTACGAAATGCTCGTCATCCTTGTGATACACAGTATTTCTTCTGGTTGTATTTCTCTTGCCGATGACAAAATGATGCATATAAGCGTAAAATATCAACCCTATGCCTTGTTCTAAAGTCTTCACGTCACTTCTTAGATACCCCAGATATTAGTTTCTCTTCTTATTTTCAGAGCCAGTAATCCAAACAAATTGTTGAAGCATATACTGATGTTAGAACCAGAAGATCAAATGGCTGTCTATAGAACGCTTTCTGAAAGCCTTCAAAAAAGAGGAATGCTGACACGATAGACACAATGTAAGATCGCCACTTGTTAATTTCATCATGTCAAGACTGATTGGATTGCACCGTTCTAGAATTGGCTTAGGAACTGACTCATAAATAGTCTTTATTAAAGCCGTTTCCAGATTGGAGTACCACTCCTCAAGAGGATGCTGTGGCAAATTAATTGACCATATGAGTGGATGTATTTTCCTTTTTCAAATTCACCAATTAAACTGCATCATTTTGGAAATGTGTGTTATCCTAATGCGGTTTGTATTAACGGCTAGAATGACAGTGTACAATTTCATATCCATAGCGTGCTAATTTATGCAACGTATGCTATTATTAAGTAATCTGTTGTTGTTTAAGGTGATAGGAATTAACCTTCTTGAATCCAGAAATGTTATAGATATTGTTTTAAATATATCTGAAGTTGTAATGTCGTCAAATTGCTAAATCTAAAACCATAAAAGTTACATACTTTGCTTGCTATCGTCTTGTAGACCTTCAAACCCTTAAAACACTAAGTATTGCTTGTGTTGGCCATGTTGATTTTCTTCAATCAGCGTAGAATTTATGGAGCTTTAAATTTTTTACGGCTAGAGGTACCTCCTCTAGGGGAGGGCAACTTGACATCTATATGGTAGCAGGGACATGCCATTTTTAGGGGTACCTTCTTGTTGACCAATACAGAATTATGCGCATATGTTTTCACCAAGGTGGGTAGGCACATGAAATCATGGGTACGCATTTTTAGAAGTATTTAAAAAAGTAGGATCATATATGTTAATTTCATGCAATATGGTGAATCTGGTATCTTACAGATTGCAATGAGATTGTTGTTTGTTATCTTGTGCATCTATCTTTGTTAAGTGTTTTTTGGCACACCATAATTTTCTGCAAGGTAGTCTGCTTCTTAATGATCACATCAGAATCAAACCAATCATTTTGTTCCAAGGAATTTCCTTTGCAAAGGGTGAAAAGCCCATGTAAATAGTAAGTGCATGGCAGCATAACATGGCATAATTTCTTCTTTCTTTAAGCCCATCACCACAGAGTTGGCAAAAGCCTGGTTGCAACTATTTCCCAATGTCTGCTGTTAAGGGTTTTTTAGCATAAAATAGTCACACTTATATACAGAGTGCCCAAAAAATTCGTGCCCCTTTTGCGTGGCTGTTTTGGAGGAGATGCAGATTCAATCATCTCGGTTTTCAAACAGCTGCGTAGGTCAAGCTTCAACTTAGAGTTTGAGACCATGTATGAGTCGCTCTGACAAGTAGTTGCTGATTTGTGGTGGGGTAAAGGCAAAATAATTGGTTGCTTCAAAATCAGCACTTCTATTGCTCTCCAGCACTGTCAAAATAAAGTTTGTTTTCAAAGAAAGGGTTCTAGCATCGTATTGAAATTTTTGCCAAATCTTTTAAAGGGCTAGCAGTGTTTTCTATTCATACGAGAGCTTACCTTACCTTACTTCTACATTTCTGGAGAATAATAGAAGTGCTCTTTTTGAAGCAACCGTTTATTTGCCTTTTCTCTCCCATAAATCCGCAACCACATGTCAGATTGACTCAAGCAAAGTCTCAAACTCTACGTTGAAGCTTGACCTATGCAACTGTATAAAAACCATGGGTGACTGAGTCTACAGCTCCTCCACAGTAGCCACACAAACAGGGAACATTTGTTTTGGGATACCCTTTATCCAAACGGGACATTTGATTCAGATTTACTTTTAGATAACCAGCTTGGGGAATAAATGATCTGAAGCTAATCCTCTCATTCATGCATGGTATCCTTCTCAATTAACTAGGCCAGCCATTGCTTTCTGTATGTTGTGTTATCATCATCAAATCATGGCAGATATGTTGGAAGGACTGGTATGTTTTGTGACTGAAGGCTTGAATGATTGCTGACAAAACAGACAAACATTGCTCGATTTTATAAATTTTCAACTCAGTCTTTGAGAGTTATTGTCAAAGTGCGACAACACTTCTCTAATTAGTCTAGGCCTCACCACGAAACGCCCACCGCTCTTCTCATTTTTTAGTGCATCCTACGCTGACGAGCTAAATCATTGCCTTCTTTTTCATAACATTGCAATCTTTCAGAGTTGGTAAAAGGAAGGCTGTATGCTCCTGTCTCGTTTCTTTCTAATTTTCATCAACAAACCTTCACTTTTGAAATATCCATTGATTAAGCAGGACCGCAAATTGGTTGCGCATGCTCAGCAGGTGACAGGGAATGAAGGTTTTTACGCGCGGATTTTATTTTCCATGAAAGCAATGTGGCCTATAACTAAACATTCAGACAGCGTTCTCAAGAACTCATTGCAAAGTGTTCGCACTTATTAAATCGAAAGGAGAATGAGATGAGTCCCAAAACTACTTCTTGCTCTCCAAAGCGAAGAACTTCGCATGGGCCTTGGACAGAGTCTGTAGGACCAAGCACAACCAACAACCAGAAAGAGGAGTAACTCGTCATTTACCCTGATGAACTGATGCATCTGTGGTATGAGCGTGCAAGAAATAGTTCATTGAAAATAAGTGCAAAGTCCGAAGGAGATTTTGCCACGTTGTTTGGCTGCTGTGGACGTGGAGGAGGTATAACTTTAATTGTCTTGGTTTTTACACAGCTGCAAATTTCAGGTTTGGGACTTAAATTTAGTCGTCTGCAAGAGTGGTGCTTGCTGATTTGTGGAAGGGAAAGGCAAATACGTGGTTGCTTCAAAACAGCACTTCTATTGCTCTCAATCTATGTCAAACGAAGCTATGTTTGAGGCGAGTTCTGATGTCATATTCAGATTTATCTACATTTCTTAAAGGGTGAAAGTGTTATCTTGTAGATAAACAACACTACTAGCTCTTTTAGAAATACAGTTTGACTTCATCTTTGATTTGATCTCTTTGAAACAGTCAGTGACCCGGAATTATTGGTCCCTTTTTCCAAAAAGTGAAATTGAATTATGGTCATAACTTTTTCCTTACAATGGCATGTCCGTATCATTTTGCCCTTAAATATACCTCCCGAGGGTACCTCCTCTCGTACATTCTCTCATAAGACTTAACAAAGCTGTAATTCTAAAAATAAGTATGAGATCCAAAATGCTATATGTGGCATTTTCGTACATATACAGGGTGAGTCTATAAAAACGGCTGGCGTTTGAAAAGATCCTGCTCCCTGAATATCAAAGCAATGATGTTGAAACCTGTCTTGTTTTATCCTCGATGTGTCAAATTAGGTTCAGTAATTTACCCGGCTTTAATCGGTCATTCCTTCCCGTCGAAAAAGAAGATTTTCTGCAGAAAGCCCCTTTTTTAAAACCTGCAAAAACGAGCGAAAACAGCAAGCAAAATTTCCCTTTGTTCTCCTTCCTAGCAATAATGATTCCTGGATGTGCTCATGTATTTTGTCCTCATGGGAGAATGGAATCCCCCTGAATAAGTTATTCACACTTGGAGGAAGAATTTTAATCGTCCAAAACGAAAGCACGAGCTAAAGTTTGCTTAAAGTCATCGCTGTGAGGTAAACACGTTGTCGACCATTGCTTGCAATTTTAGCACGTTTTCTAAGGTTTCTCAAAGGGACTCATTTTGGAAAATTGCCAACAGAATCTGAACAGAGTGACCGATTTTAGCCAGGAAAATTTCTAAACATAATTGAACATGTTAGCTATTTAATCAGATATTGCAAAATATCGTTGCTTATATACTGAGGGAGCAATAGCCTTTCAAACGTCGAGCGTTATTTCTGACTCATCCGGTATAAGATCTCTTCGAGTCAGTTAAAAGAATAAGGCAATGAAATTTTTCACATTTCATTTAAATATATGCGAAGATTCGAGCCCTATCCTCGATCGCACAGCCCCTGGTACTTGAATTTAATGAAAGAACTATAGTTGCAGTTAGCATGCTTGGGATAGCGAAGTGAGTGAAAATAGCAAGGCGGTGTATCCGGATGAAGAAGTCTGAGGGAGAAGTTAATGACATGAAATGCTGCTGTAACATTTGAACCACATGTTTTGTAGACGCTATCTTTGAACTTTGGTTTGTTTTCCAATGACCAGAGTCACACTTGAGCATGCAAACTGAATTATTTTCGACTGAAAATGAATTAGATGGGACGCCTAGAATCAAGTCTCACAACGGTCTCATTTAATAGCACTTGTGGTAGCCTGCGTGCAGTCCTTCTTTTGTAAAATTGAAAGAAGATAAAGTTGAAAGACTGCGCATCACCAAGAGATTTATCGTATGGATGACTCAGCAAAATGAAATCAATGAACGTAATCTGGTCTATCAATCTGTTTAATTTCAAACAAAAACGAAACAAAGACACTACGTAAGCTGATTGTGTTGTGGTTCGGAAAATTCCTAACCAGGCTCTAATTGGCTCATATTACAATGGATTACTTCATCAAAATACGAAAAATCGTTTACTAATGCGCAGTCTTTCTATTTTCTCGTTCTTTCAATTTACACAAAAGAAAAACTGCACGTAGGCTACACTTGTGGTCGAACCGAATTGAATTTTACTCGACGCGTGGTATTGAAACTTCTCAACAGTATGGTCACATGTTTTGAAACGAGTAAAACAAATCTTGGCCAATTAGGACTATTGTGAAATGAATGTTTACATCAAAAATCTACGTGCACTGTGTTGAATTCGAGTGTTGCAGATATGTTAATTGATTGATATTTCATCTTTTAAATGGAATTTTTAAAGAAAGTAACAATGTCAATGCAATTTGGAACAAAAAGTTACAAGGATTCCCAGTGGATAAACTTCCTTTTCTTAGCTTAAAACTCGAATTCGTCTGCAGTATTTGAGATCTTTTGATTGATGCCCATTTGACAACTTTTTATTAAAATTACAAATTTAAAGGTAACAGCATTTCTGTAAATTTAGCATTTTGGAGTATTATAGAACAGTATGATTGATTTTAGTAAAATCAACTTATCTACCGGAGTAAGTATCTGTGCATTGTATGTGGTTATACTTTGTTGCCAACGTTTGTTATTGTTTGTTGCTTGGATTTTTTGTCTGTTTCTTATGTCATGCTATCATGTTGTTGTATTTGTCTCAACGTGTTTTACCCAAGATTGCATGTGGATATTTGATTTTAGCTAAATATTTTGTTGCTTTATAATGGCATGCAACCATAGCGGCTGATCTTTTCCACGCCAGCATCTCCATTTGCCGTTGGCTTCCTTTGAATTAGTAATTCATGATACGATAACAGATCGTTTTCTCCACCAGCAAACAGAACTTCAACTGTTTCAAATTTTGTAGCGAAGAATACTTTACCGTTACTTGCCTACTGGCAAGGGCTCCCTGTGCGTTGGCAGTCAGTGGTTGGAATTGAGGCCTAATCTTGGATTGCAGAAATACCTTATTGAACGTTATCGTGTTGAGTTGGCTTTAAGTGTATCAAATAGGACGGGAATCAAGTACATTTACGGGAATACCACAAGATTACTTGCAGCAAATAGCTGAATATGTATTTTTGTCCCATTCTTTGAGATGCACATCTAAGTTCATGACATGGTCCTAGTCTTTTACGATTGCCTCTTGAAGGCCTTCATCGAAACGTAGGATGCTGCCAGTCAACGATCTCCTTGCTTGAGGTTAAGTTCAGCACTGCATCTGCGACATGGAGCATTGCGGACACCTTTATTGCGAACGCTTTATTCTATCGTTAGCTTAGCGCTGGTTGTTCCATCCTCCCAAGAAGTAGTTCATTCACAAACGTTTGCAGATAAGGGAACATCCTCGAATGAAAATTGAGATGTTAGCACCAAAGAAAACTATCGCTTAAATAGAGATGTCCGCAATCATCTATGCTGCTGCTGCTAACAGTGACATCCGAGGCATTCAGAGAATCTTACTTTTTCATGGTAAAATGTTTTCATTTTCATTTCATTCATTCATTTTCATTTTTACTTATTTAGGCACGGTAGCCCCGTTAGTCCATGAGAACTGCTTTTCAGGGGGCCGTGGCAAAAGCATTTAGAAATAGGAAGGTAGATACTATGATATAGGAATGGTCATCATAGTTTGTTTTTTATTCTTCTCTTAAAGGTGGCAAGGGAAGGTGCCTGTTTGGCATCAGGTTCAAGTTGATTCCAAAGCTTAGGTCTCGAAAAGAAATAGCCCTCTGCCCATTGTTTGTTTTTTCTTAATGGTAGCGAATGATCAGTATCGGTATTTCTCAGTTTTCTAACATTTCGAGTCGCTTTTTTTTCCGAACAGGCTGGAAAGGTACTCTAGGACGAGGCCATTCAACGATTTGTACATAGTTGTAGCTGTTTCGCTCCCAACAACATCATCTACAGTTGGCCAATTCCAACTGCGAATTATTGGCGTAGCAGTTGCATCAAACTGCTTGGAACTACCATTCTAGCTGCTCGATTCTGCAACTTTTGCAATGTTTGCAGCTTAATCACCCCACAGCACCCCCATACCAAACAGCAGAACCGAACATGGGGCTCGACGATACCCCGATACATTTCACTCAACGTCTTTTGAGGTAAAAATTTTCTGGAGTATTTCAAAAATCCGATTGCACGAGAAACCTCCGCACGGTGATTGTTAATGTGTTCATCCCAATTTAAGCTTTTATCGATCATCACACCCAGATACTTTGTTCGGTCAACATTTTCAACTTGAGAGTCATCAATAAAAAACTGTGGATGATCAACTGTTTTATCACTGATTTTGTTAATTTTGGGCTGGGGACCTACAATCAGAGCTTGTGTTTTTAGAATATTCAAAGAAAGTTTATTACCTTACAACCATTGCTTCAACTCGTTCGGTTCACTGTTTTTTTGGTTTATATCTGCTAAACTCTAAGCACAGGATGTTTAAGTCATTGCTAAAGACGGAGTAATCTTGGAAGTGATTAGTGAGTAATCTCAGAAGTTCATCGGAAAATTGCGCCAAACAGCATTTGAATATGTTTTTACGATCCAAGATTAGGCCACAGTTTCAAGTACCAATTGCCAACGCACATGGAACATTTGCCAATACGCAAATCGTACTAGTGAATATCGTAATTTCATATACATCATGATTATCTTACCCGTCGTGATTTTCCTACACATTGTGCTAAAAATCGAACGCACTTCCCAGTTTCACAGCAACAATGCAACCATTTCAGGTAGAGCAGCAAAACTTAGGGCCGTCTTCTTTGGTGATGTCCTGCTGATCATAATCTTGCCAGATGCATCTTTGTTTCTTGAGACAAAATTCTGCTTTTCAGCAGTGCTTAGCCATTACTTTATACCAGAATCATTCAACATAATATATCGTTGAATTTCGCAGAATATAATGCAATTTGAATGTATGTATGTATGAAAATTAACAAGGCTTCTTTGCACCATGATAAATATGCAGTACTTATATACAATATGGTATTGTTTGACTTTCTTCCACTTTTGGAGAGGATAACTGCCCGTCCTTGCTTCGGCCGTTTCGGGTTTGCACCGTGCAAAGACGGTGGCAACGCCTGCAAAGACGGTGGCAAAGCCATACATCATTCGATGCGTGATGTTATGATGACTATTTTTCTGCATATATGTCAGTGTATTTTTCAACTTGGCAAAAAGTGTCCATTCGAAAAATCTGAAAATCAGTTTTTTTGTCCCAAAAAGATCAATTTTGACTTTAACGGACTACATCTCTGGATAAAGACAGGTTTCGTGGCACTTTAGAATATTATGTCATTGGGAGGAGCGTATTTGGATTCTATATTCCAAAATACCTTAGTTTACAAAATTTCAATTTTGGACCCTCTCAAAATTGTTTTGATACTTTTTGATCTTTGAAATACTATCTAAGATACCTGAATTTTCAAAATCTGGTCCGAGGAGCACCAAAGGATGAACGATTCCATTGGAAAGCTCAATGAAAGACATAGAAATTTTAGTCATCAAATTATAACCTTGGATTATTTAGAAAGATAATTATATTGTTGCAATACCGTGAAAAGTCCAAAAAGCATATATTGAAAGCTATTGGAGCATGTAAGGATGCAAATTCCATGAAATAAAAAGCTCATTTCTGCAGAAGTTTTGTTGATTTTTATCATAAATTGGTAAAGAACTTTTTAAGATGATAAAAATGCTTGTAAACTGAACCTAAGTGACTTGAGGCTTAAGAAGACGTTTGAGAGCGATTTTTTGATAAAAGATTCCACGATTCAATTTTATCTTTTGGCATTGATCGGATTTCATATTCGATGAAAAAGACAAAAATTTCTAACTTTTAGAATTTATTGATTTCAACGGAATATTTACTTCTTTGGAGCTCCTTTTTATATGAAATTTTGATTTTACGAGCAAGTTATAGCCTTCTTCATTAGTTTAGTAGTGTCAAATGATTAAAGCCCAAGCCGTGTATGATTTGAAATTCCTAATTCAACGTTAAAGCTTTAGAAGAAAAACTGGAATGACGCATCCTCTAAGGCTCCAGAAGAGCTGATTCTTTTAGCAATTTGTTCCCAATTCATGTTATTTTTGCTGTGAATTCTTTCAACGGCTCATTTTGGTATTCAAACGAAGGAATACGATTTTAGATGAGAACGGCAAATCATACGATCGTTTCTTATGTGTTATATTTGATTGGAAGTACGGCATCCTTGAGGGCTCTAAAGGGAATAAATCGATATTTTTCTGCTCTGATACGTCTTACTAAAACAAAATTTCCCACTCTTGTGACTTCCAATACAGATGAATCTCATGGTCTAGGTGCTTTTGTTATAGTTGAATATTATGCACTAAGTGTAATAAGTCTTCCTTATGCGCTCAAATCCAAAATTTTTTTGTGTCAAAATGTGGGCAATTACTTCCGTCACAAGTGTACAAAATTTCATGAAAAGAGCACCACAGGATGAAAAGTTATATCATATGGAATATTTTAATCACACCACTAGTGGAATATGTCCAGCCTTTGGGACTCCCAACTTCAAACCTACATAGCTTACGATCAGAAACTGCTTTTAGAATCGGGAAAAATAGCATGGAATATTAAATCTTTCGTTAATATGATGGAACTTGGGTTTTATATGGCAAGTATTTGCTTTGCCACTCAAATCATGTCTATAAATCCGTTGAATAAACGGACACTTTTTGCCAAGTTGAAAAAAAAAACACTTACATATATCCAGTTGATTGGAATTCCAAGTAAATCAAATATCAGTGGAAGCATTGTTTCAGAGTCCACCCCTTTCGGATGTTATGTAGGCCCCGTTCACATTACTCTGTTTTTGTAAAAAAACGGAGAGAAAAACCTCCGTTTTTGTGAAAGTGTTCACACTGATCCGCACAAAAACGCCACAAAAACGGAGATTTTCAAAAACGCTGTCAAAAGTGGATATCCACAAAAACGGAGGTTTTTGAAAACGCATTTGATCAATGTGAACGCACAAAAACGGAGGTTTTTGAAAATGCTCCAATATCCAACAATGAGCTTCACAAAAACGGAGCAATGTGAACGCACAAAAACGGATGTTTTTCGCTGCGTTTTTGTTATCAGGCAGATCGGTGAACAAGGGCAGATTTTGTAATACAATAGCATCAGTCGCTTTGGTTCACACCTCAATACAAAGCGATAAGCGAATGCAGACAAAAGAAATTCTCTCAAGCAGAAATTGAAAACAAACGAAGGATGAGGCAAGCGACGACAATCATTGTAAATTTATTCATCATTCAGAAAGACAGACAATCCATGATAATTAACTCAGACGAATCCAGTTCGACAAATCCATTATAATTAAATTAAAATAAAACTAAGACATAATCAGTGGTACGTTTCGAACCATAAACGAAGCCGCAAAGTTGCCCTAAACCAGTACGGCAAACTCTCGTTTGGTGCGGGCGAAGGGAGGTTTTTAAGAGAAGGTATGTGCTTATAACGACAGAAGAAGGGTAAATCTAAAGTTCTGTCTCGCGGATTTTGTTTATTTGATTCAGAAACCGAGCAGAGGGCATTACAATTTTTGCATATTTGTTGCTCAGATGTACGCAGTCACTCCTCAGCTCCTGAATCAAATAAACAAAATCCGCGAGACAGAACTTTAGATTTACCCTTCTTCTTTCGTTATAAGCACATACCTTCTCTTAAAAACCTCCCATCGCCCGCACCAAACGAGAGTTCGCCGTACTGGTTTTAGGGCAACTTTGCGGCTTCGTTTGTTTTCAATCTTTGCTTGAGAGAATTTCTTTTGTCTGCATTGGTTAATCGCTTTGAATTGAGGTGTCAACCAAAGCGAATGATGCTATTGTATTACAAAATCTGCCCTTGTTAGATCAGTGTGAATGCACAAAAACGGAGGGCTTTCTCTCCGTTTTTGTACAAAAACAGAGCAGTGTGAACGGGTAGCTTCGATGCAACAAAAACGGATACTAACAAAAGCAGAGTAGTGTGAACGGGGCCTTAGGCTTCTCTGGAAGAAAAATGGGTAGTAGGACACAATTAGGTTGAATTAGATCGGATTAGATTCTTTACCTACCGTCAAATGCCATAAAATTCTCTTTTGCCATTGGCAGCCTTTCTCATACCCTGGATCAGAGTATTTTTTAGTACTTTTTTGAAAAAAAATCTGAAATTAAAAAGAAAGACAAAAAGAAAAAAGAAGAGAGGAAGGAAAAATCCTTCCTTCCTCCCTTCTTTTTCATTTTTTTCTTTTTTTTTCTGTTTCAGTACAAAAAATACTCTGATCCAGGGTACCTTTTAGACTAGCTGCACTAGCCCCTCAATTTCGCTGTTGTTGTTGTTGCTGATGGCCAGCTCAATGAGGGACTAGTTGCCAAAGAGTATCTCAAATCGGAATATAGGAGCGGAAAAATCTGCTCCTAACCTGATTGGAGCATTTTAACGAAAACAATAGCTAAATCCTTTGTAGCCAATCGATTTTTGCTCTCTTTACTTTTTTTCCTCGGAAACCTCCTTTTCAAAGTGAGGTAAATGTCTGGTCCGTCGTTTTCAAGAAAAGCAAATGGCGTCGGATCTCCTCGTCGTAGTTCGCAGCTCGATTGAAAAGAGAAGTTGAGGGAATTTTAGCACGTCGTTTTTCGCAAAGCGAGCAATTGGACGCAATGTTTGTTTGTGCTGTAACAGGACATGGCTAAGTGCTTTTGCAATCTTTCAGAGGCATTTTCATTCGAACTCTTTGCCGGTGGCGGTTGCTGCTTTGGAACAGTCCATCATTTTAGGCCCACTCTAGGTTTGTGACTTTTCGTTTACATTTTTAGCTCATGTATTTGAATTCATAACAGCAATTAAACTGCAAACAGGTTACTTGGCATGTGAATACTGAATTTCTTGCCTTTCTGTTGGGCTTTTGTTTACAGCTGTTGACTCTTGAATTCAAAGGTTTTGGTTTTGATTTTATGAATGGATTTGCCTGAGTAAAAATTTGGTAGTCTTAAAAATGGATTTGCATAAAAATTTGTTTTATTGTATTTTGTGAACATAACGAAGAATGGTCCACATTCATAAGTGACTGAGTCTTACAGTTTATTTCACATTATTGCCTTATGGTGTGTAAAGTTATGATCTGTCTGGTTTTGGGTTACACAAAGACAAAAGCAAGGGGTGATTAAATTTTTGCTTGTGATTTTAAAAGTACCCTTTATTTTACATTGATGTCAATGTTTTTAATCCACAGGGATTTTTCTAAAGCAAGATAGCTGCTTCATTATCATCAGATCTCATGTCAGAATGCATTTAGATGGCACTCCTCTTCAGGAGAGATTGTCTTTCTGATCAAACCAAGCACTGGAATAAAACATAAAGAACATTTCCCTTGAAAATTGCTTGTTTTTCACATGCTATTTAACTGATTGCTAACAATGACAATTTATAGTGTTAATATTATTTCTGATCTTGTTGACTCTTTGGTTCCTTGATTTTTGGTCACTCTGAACTTCTCTGAAATTTCAATTTTGTGTTCACTATACATGCTCCAATTTTGTCAGAGTTACGAACTGTTTGCAATTGTTTCCAGGATATTCTTGTTTGATGATCACTGATCACAGCAACGACAACCGCAAAAACGTTAATTCCGTGGTCCGAATTTTAAGAATGCAATGATTATGAAAACGAGGCTATCAAATCATTCCGAAATCAGACACTGTTTGGCAACAAGTCTCTGTATTAGCGACAGATCAGCTCTAAGGAGCATACAGAGATTGTGGAACCAGTCTAGGTACCTTTCTCAGCCATATTTTGTTGCCTTGACTTGAAGATCTCCGTCACATGTGCTTTTCGAAATGTTTGGGCCCAAGTTGACCTTTGCCACGTTCTGCGCATTATTTTACTGCGCAGGTGTCTTGAAATTGTAGGACAACAGTTCGATTTCAAGACCTCTGCATTGGACAATAATGCGCAAGAGATGGCAAAGGTGATTTTAGGCCCAAACACAGAAACGGCGGACGGGAGACAGCGGTGAGGGCAGCCCCGGGCAGCCCATCACAAAAGGGCACTGCAAAATGGGAGGGCACTGCAAAATGGGAGCTGACATACAACACATTCTGTATAGAAATTTACTTATCATTTTGGTGTGGGGTAGTCCTATCGTGGCAGGACAGGGAGTCCAGTCAGGGTTAGAGAGGGCCAAAGCAAAATTTCGAAAATTACCCTCAAATAGTTGTCTTGTTTTACAGAAGCCCCCAACTCTCAAAAGTTAGCTGACTCTAAAATAGGGTCATTTCAAAGCATCTAGTAAAAGAAACTACTCTAAAGTTTCCACAATGTTCCATTGAAGGTTACTGTAACCCTTCAGGCAGTGATTAGGAAACTCTGTTAACCACGGCCGTTCGTCAACAAACTTATGCATCATTCGGCGCAGAATTAAGCGCAGAATCTGTAAAAACATATTCATTTGATTTGATAAACGCACAAATAACTTATTCCTGTTTTTGGGTGAAATCGACCCGTCCAACATGCAGCGACGTCAATGCAATCCAAATTCACGGAGATCGAATCTGAATACAGTTTTTTGTGCTTCATTTGCTTCAATTCTTCCCATTCCACCACTGTAGGCCTTTTAAATTTATTTTTGCTAGCCTCTCATTCATAGCCAAATCGAGGCTAGTAAACAAATTGATCCAGATCGAAAAATAAATGGCGGGAAAAGAAGAAAGATGTCTGTCCTCTGTCTGTCTCTTTTGAAAGCATGTTAGCAATCAAAGATGCGACTTGACTTGGTGGGTTATTCTCACATTACTCTGTTAATCATTAAGTTATTTCCTATTTCATTTTCTAGCATGGTGCTTTTTTAGCTTGATCTACACATACAGTAAGGTCCTGCCTAAGAAACCTGCAGGAAGGCTGTGTAGCCAAGTTTCTGTTTTGTTAGCAGACATTAATAAGTAAGACAGCATTGAGAAAACCAGAAAAGAAGTTTTCTTGTGAGATGAGTTAACTATTTGGAACAATTCTCTTCAGAAAAAGGCTAATGGAAGCACAACAGCACAGGATGAATGATCATAGCTAGTTGTAATATTAACATTTTTCACATACAGAGGTAAAATTATATTGATGATAATGGTCTTTTGATTCCTTGATTGTTCATAAGTTTTGTGTATTGATGCCTTGAATGATAGTTCCATGGGTATGTTTGGTTCTAAAGCCTATTACAAAAATATGTTTTTGCACAATTGCATGTTAATGGAAAGGTCAGGACAAAAGAGGGTCAGATCATTCTTATATGATGTAAGAGTTTGGTTTAATCACAGTAAGAATGTGCTATAGTTCATGAATTCTTGTTAAGGTTTGTATGTTTGAAAAACTCATCATGCTTCTTTTTGCCCAACTCATGTTCACACTACTGCATCCAGAATTGTTGTATCTAAATGTAAGATTTTAGTTGTACGTTGGTGCCCTTCATAGGAAAAATACTGAAGATTTCAGCTAGCCTCTGTCATAGATTGAGCGAGCAGCTGTAAATAGTTGAGGCTTTATCAAATAAAGGCTACAGTTTGGTTTTATGAGATATCAGTGATTTTCAATAAAAAGGGTACTTTTTGCAATCTGAGGGGCCGTGAAAAGTCAGTGATAGGGGTCAAAACTTGGAATTGATTCTCAGTGAAAGGGGTCTTTTTGTGAATCCATGGACAAGCATGTATGTACTACTGTAATTCAAGTGCACCCGCCGGGAATCGACCACCCTTGCGAAAACATCCTTGTGTAGAGAAGCTGTGCCCTGAATGGAATTTCTTTTGTCTGCATTCGCTAATCGCTTTGAATTGAGGTGTGAACCAAAGCGACTGATGCTATTGTATTACAAAATCTGCCCTTGTTACAACTGGGTAGATATAAAAACCCCAGACTGGAATGATTCCTGCTATGCGAGGATAGGCCTACTTAAGCCATCGTTGAAAAAAGCCTGGTTTCCACATGACTGTTCTTGTCTTCCCCGTCTCTTATAAATTTTCTGGCGACACGAACGACGCGAGCATTGGGAGTGCTAGATTGTTTCCATATGATCACTGCTGGTGTCCCTGTTGCTGAAATTCATGCAGACCTACACTCCAGCTCACTGATTGAATCAGTTTGGGTCGTTTTTGGGTTGTTCTGGCTCATTTTGGCTCGTTTTGGGTCGTTATGGTTCGTTTTGCGTCGTCATGGCTCGTTTTGCGTCGTTTTGGATCGTTTTGGGTCGTTTTGGCTGATTCCATAGTTTAGTAAAACCGTTTCGTTTTGTATCGCATATCCTTGTCATAAAGAATGTTTAAAGAACACTTACCTGAAATGGATAAAGGTTGGAGCATTTAGCTAATGCCATTTAATGTCCTTGCCGGTCCTTGCTGTTTTCCAAGTCCAATTTGTGTTGTCTTCGTGTTGCACGGCAAAAACTATGGAAATTTCCACCAATTTCTAAGTAACGAGATTTTCACATTTCTGATTAGTTTCTTAGACTGAAATTCACACTCGTAGTTTCCAATTAATTTCCATTTTGGGAAATGCACACGCAGAGTTTCCGATCAGTTTCTGGCTTGCGAAATTCACACGTAAAATTTCTCACCATTTCCAATGGGAGAAATCCCTACTATATTCGTTCCCAGTCCTCTTTCTATGACAGGAGTCTTTTGTTCCGAACGTCGTTTGACATTTTGGCGCTCAAATTCATTCTTTCCTCAACGTTCAGCAATAATGGAGGGTATTCCTCCAAGCTGCGTACACACTTATCAAGCCAAGAAAGTGTATGAAATCAAGAAGTTTCTTAGAATGAGCAGCAAGTCAAGCATTGAAAGTCTCTACAGAAAGGTTTGTTGAGTCTTTTATTTTGCATTAGGCCTGCTATAGGTACCCTTTTTTAACTGATCGCCACCTTTTAGGCCACCGCCAAACGGCTACTGGAAAATGGCGGGCAAAGTGTGAGGTTGGCCTACGAGAAGATCTTTCCGTTCTACCTTGCTTTCAAAATAATTTAGAAACATATAATTGCTAGAGGGTTTGAACTATGGATGAGGTGCGATGATCTAAGTTTTCCTCAGAAATTCCTTCATTTAGGCCCGGCGGCAGGCAGATGTTTTGTATTGCCGAGTAGGGAGCTGGTCACTCGAACAAGAAACAAATTGGTTAACTTTTGTTCAAAAATCAGCGCGAGAACCTGCCCCACAGGGCACTCCTTCATTGTCAAAATTTACATTTTTATGTTAGTCTTTCAAAGTTTTGCATTTTGTCTGCTGTCAAGATTTTGTCCTATTTTGTCTCAAATTAAGAGAGATTCTGGAACAATCTCTTTCATCATAGAACTCCAGCTTGATTGTGACATCAACAGTCTGGTCAAGAAACTCAAGACTGCAAGAGGAGGAAGGAGAAAAGCTGGTGAGATCATATTTTGAAGCATAGCAAGTAATTTCAAACTCTAAATCTTTCTTGATGGTTGATGCAAAGAGTGGAATGCTAGACCAGCATATTATCAATTTCTATTCTTAGTTTTGAATATATGTGAGTCAGTTCTGCGTCTTGAATGCACGAACTTGTCCAAGTGGTCAGCGATCAAATCAATTTGTTTTCAACCATGCAAGTAGCATCTCCATTCCCCACTTTATTTGCTGCCATTCTCGAGTTAGTTACAAATAACCTGTTCTGTTTCATTCCCCCAAGCTCCTGTCAGTGTCAAGTTGTAATTGCAAAGCAAGGATAAAACTGGTTAGTACACAATTCCTTTTACTTTTCTTCAAACATTTGGGTTTTGAAGCATTGAAGTATACCTAATCATGGGCATTTATTAATTGATCTGAAAACATCTTGCAAGCAGACCATGTGAGTGAGGAATGAGAATACAGGCGCTTAACAAGAAGCTCCAGTTGGCTGACTGAGCACTTTGAAAAGAAATTGATTCCAGAACACCAGAAAGTTATCCTTGACATATGACACAGCAATAAAAATATCCAAAAATTACAACAGATATTAAGAGGTTGCGTTTTTTAGCGCCAAGCACAGGGATCGCAGAAATAGAGCAGACCTAATCAAGTCTGACCCTTTGTCATGACGCTCAAGTGTTGGGGCCCTACCCAGACTCGAACCCACTCCACCTGACTGTTCTGGCTGCAATGTCAGAGGATTACACCACAGCGCCACAACACCTTCAATCCACCCAGGTGCTCACTTGCAAAGCCCTTAGATCTTTCCTGGTGTGTTTGGAGGCACAAGCTTTGGCACTTCTTCTTGCAAGGCCTCTTGAAAGCTAGCAGGGCACAGAAAAGGAAGAAACACTTTGAAAAATTTGATTGGAATTTTATAGCAGAGAGTCTATAATTTTTAACTTGATAGGATTGTGACCAGCCTGTTATGATTCATTGATAGTGAAATGAAGCTAGACTCATTTTAAGGTGAAACTAAAGCCAAGAAAGTTATGCTCACATGCAAAACTGCAAAAAATTGAACCAGTTTGGTGATGTGAGGCTACAAATTGTAAGTACTCATAGATTGCCAAAAATGAAGAAACTTCAGCATGTTCGTCTTTATTCCCATTTGGTTCCTGTCTCGTATTACTTGCAAAGTAGTTGTCTAATCATTGGAAAGGCTTCAGAAAATCTTTGTTTTGAAACATTCAGGTAAACACCAGTCTGATGTTTTTCAGTAACTTACAATACTGAACCAAATTCTTGGTTGTTTTTGAAAAAAATATGTGTATATATATCATAAATTTGGAATAAGATTTTGGGAAGTATATAATTCTTTATTTCTTTGATTGTGACAAAGATCAACTTTTGCAACCACCAGGCTGGAATATACAACTCAGCTTGCCATTCGCACATCGTAACTTGGAATGATTGTAAGTTTTAAAGTGAAAGCTGCTATATGTATTTCAAGTTTTTGTTGTATTATTCAGAAAATGTTGGTTTTTCTCTTCTTCTCTTTCATGATAGCATTCCAGATTGATTGCTGACATCGGGAAGAGTCAAGAGGAGGGAGAAAGAAGCACCGGTGAGATCATAATTTCAAACTGTAACATTTTGCTGATGGTTGAGAAAAAGAGAGTAATGCTGGGCCATCATATTATCAATTTCTGTTCTTATTTTTCAATATATGTAAACAGTTTCGCCTCTTGAATGCACAAACTTGTTCAAGTGGTCAGTGCTCACAGCAATTTGTTTTCAACCATGCAAGTCTTCATTCCTCATTTCTGGCATAGGTGTAATAGTTATATAGAACTGAACTGTTCTTTTCCAACCAGATGTGTCATATAGCTGTTATAATTAGACTAGAGAAATGCCAGCAAACCTATTGTTTCTGTACAGAACGAAACATGATGCATGGAAGCTGTTGAGTATACTTTTGGCCCTGGCCAGCTTTTAACTATGTCAATTCCCTTTTAACAAAAAGTACCTTCTTCTACATTTCTGCTGTAGAGCATATCTTGATTTGCTCTGCTGTATACAGAAAAGCCCAAAATCATTCATACCCATGCCACATTTGGAGTATTTTGAATTGTTACATTACGGACCAGTTTACAAGATATTTTATTTCTTTGAATGCCTCTTGTTGTGCTTATTTTCAGCCTTTTATCCATATTCTTACAAAACTTTAGCCACTGTAAAATTGACTCTCAAACAGAACAATGCAACATACTTAGTATTTGGTGTGGGTCCCGGTATGAATAATTTGGGCTTTACTGTATATGTTTCATACATATTTTTATCACTGGTTTTGCCATCTGCTGCAAATTTTATTTAAATGAAATTCTCAGGAATCCGGTAGCTGGTTGGATTTTCATCTGGTATCCAGCTGAAATGGGAATTTTGAAATGTTGGCAATCTAGCATCGGATTATCCCCCTTGCAGTATCCAGTAAACCCAATCATTTTCATCATGATAGCATATTGATCAGCATGGTTCTGAGGTCTTAGTGTGCAGGAACTATACTCATTTTATTTCAGGCAGTAGGAGAATAAAAACCAACACAGTCATCATCCACAAATACAAAACAGAAAAATAATTTCGCAGAATGCAAATCACTATCCAAAGAAACACATTTATGCCAAAACTTATGTTTATACTTTCTATCTGATTGAGCAGAGAAAAGATTACTCTTGAGTCTAGAATAGATTGAGGGGCTGGAATAAAGGGGGTGGGTTAAAAATTTCCCAATAAACCGGAAAAGTTACTGAACCTTGAAAACAGGAGGAAAGTAGAACACAAATGTGCAAACAACATCATAGTTAATTAAGAACTATAGGAAAATGATGCAATTCAACATTCAAGTTGCAAGGCAAGCTAAATTGATTTATTTTCTTAATTGAAATTATTTTGAAGAGTAGTAAATGGTTGGATCCCTGACATTCTTACGCCCATCAAATTGAAATGTGTTGCTATTATCATTTAACCATATGTACTGGTATTTGTGCTTCAAAGAAGAGACTTAGGACTTTTGCTCCTACTGTGAAGTCATTTCCAATAAGAATACACAAACTTCTAACTTGTAAAAACTGTTTGATGCTATGTCTGTACATGTACAGTTTGTTTTTGTCTTTGAGCTGGCTCACAGGGTCAAAACATTTGAAAACAAGAATGACTCTCTTGCCTTTAAACTGGCATCTCTTGAAAACAATGAGTAATGAATTCTGTTTTTTGTTTGTTTTGGTTTTAATAGGTCAGTATTTGTCATCTAAAAATGTTTCATCTGATTAGTTCTTTCTTTTGTTTCAAGCTGTTTGAGCTACAAGCAAGCATGTACTTCTCAAGAAAGTGCCTATTTGTATGGATGCGAGTGAAGAATGGATGTTTGATGGCAAAGATGTTGGGGATGCATTTTTAATTTTTGGGTTTAATGGTAATGGGCTGAAGGAATTGCTTCATTGGTAGCTGAAGAACTGGGAATAGTGATCATATATTCAGGTGCTGATGCAATTTGATCTAATATGTGTTTCAAAATGTTATCAAAGCATCCTTTAGTTATTTCAAGTGCTTGAACCCATTATGTCTAGAATCCGTAAAATCAATGTATTTCAACTTATACAAACTGTCCCCAAATACCTACGCCCACTTGTTTTGGAAGAGCTGCGATGTCTGTTATCTCGTTTTCTTTAGCTTCCAATTGACAGACAAATGATTGCAAAGTTTTTTGGACATTATCTACATTACACTGGGAAAAAAAGTCCAACCAAGTGTGACCTAAAGGCAAATCACACTGGGGACGGTTGTCCTTTCTCCCTTCAAAACTTTTGTATCATTAAATTCTTTGCACCATATTTGCCCCAAATCAATCCTTCATCGACATATTTCTGCTGCTGTTATGTTTCTCCAAGTTAGCGGAAAGTTTGAATTCAACAATGTTTATCCCAAAGCTCGTAGTTTTTTTCTGGAAATCACATTGTAGGACATGAAAATTGTCAAAAGTTAATCGATATCCTGAGGACATGTTGTCGTTATATCATTTCTAGGAAAAATCAACCAAAAGTGGTAGCCATGGTTGGGATACTGTTCTTTTTTAAATAGATTTGCCAAAAAAGGTAGAACCAGTAAAAGGTAAACTGTGTGCCATCAACATTTGAATTCTATAGCTTTTGCTATTTGACCACTGACTGGAAACTGCCCTCAGGTATGAAGGTGAGATGCTTTCTTTTTATGATCAACAGTAACAATTTGCTCCTTCTTAGTCGTCCAATAACGTGACCCTCTCCTGAATGTTGACGGGGTGCCACTTTAGTAGTTTTGGTGGTTCTGTAGAACAGCGATTGAGTGTATCTTGTCAGAACAGAAGTCAAATTCGTCGAATTTCACCATTGTGCCGGATGATGGTTTTTTTGGCAGTAGAACAAGCGTCTGGTGAAAACTTTACAGCACCTGCCCGCCACAGAATGTCAGAGTCCAATCCCATAATAGGTCTCCTTTTATTATCAACGAAAAAAAATTTGATATTACCATTTTGTTCTACAACAGAAAATGATTTTCTATGTGCTCCCTCATCTTACAAAATGTCAGAACATATTCTAATCCGTCAAATACTGCATCATAACTTTTGTGTAAGTCTATCACAAATCGTAAAGTGAACAAATATAACTTGAAGCCCGACCTTGTCTGCATTTATACTTTGATCTGTTTTGTTCTCAAATTTTTCATTGGCGAATGACTTTGGCTGAGTCCCAGGGGCGGATCCAGCCCGAAGTTGAAGGGGGAAGCGAGCTCGAGAAAATTATCTTGTTCTTCTACTGAATAACGCCGCAGTTTACATGTTTCCCCCCATTCAGAACGAAACACTGAAAAAAGAGTGCATTTGGGTCAGGATAAGGGCGCTGTTCTTGCCAAAAAGAGGGCGTCAACGCTGAGTTTTCATCGTGAAGAGGGGGGCACTGCCCCCATCTGCCCCTAATCCACCACTGCTGAGTCCGCACGTATTTGTGAAAATGTATCTTCCTCCCACTGGAAAGATTTCATCCATACCAGGAGCATTTTCAAATATCTCTCTGCTACAATCCACATAAAAATGTTGCGATATGAGCATGAACATATTAACGAAATTTCCTCATGTGATGCCAAAGATTCTGGTCGGTTTGAGATATTGGCAACAGTAGAGTCTTGGAGCAGCAGAGTATCAGTTTAGGTCAAATTTGATTTTCAGACATTCTCAAACTGTACCATGCGCCTATCAGACCACGGATGTAAATGGCTCTTTGAAACGAAAGGCCATCACTATCATGATGATTTTTACTTCAAAGATATCTTGTCAAGGAATTTCACACTTAACATTCTGGCGAAATTGGTGACGCAAACTTCGAGAAAAATCAAATTGATCCATTGGTTTAAATGCAAGGACAGCGCTTGTTTGTGATTGTGTTGGAAAGTGAAGGTAGAAATGTTTCAACTACCCCGCAAAACTTCCCCTTTTCCATGTCTAAAACATCTGAGCACATGCTCCAAAAGGTGTAATATCAGTCTTTCAAGCAAACGACATTTTTTATATTTTTTCATGTTAAAAGAAAATTAATCGTGGAAGCATGCACTTAGAGGGGTGTTTTCAAAAAGCGTCCTCTTCAGTGACTGAAAGTGCCATGTCCTTTGCACATTGCCTAAACATGACAGAAAATCAGTGGCGGACACTTTGCCAAATATTGGGGGCGAAGTCGTTGTTTCAGTAAAAAGCATTGTTTATTTCTATTGTTTTTGAACAAAAGCTCTTTATTCTAGCTAGCATTGGGGGCGATCGCACCCCCTTGCCCCCAAGTGTCCGCCACTGCGGAAAATGATGTCTTTTGGCATAGGCGGTCCCGGTTGAACAAACTTTGCTTACTCATGAAAACATCGGAATGCTAATTCCTTCTTCACAGCTTTGTGATTGGAATTAAACTTAAGTTCTTTTAAAGTGGTTTGATTGCACGTATTTGTTAGTGAAACTAAGAATTAGGGCCCACTACTGAAAGTTTCTTAGAATCATCAGATTTTGAGTATTTAGAGTTCATGAAGGGTTTCTTAAACATTCTATGATACAATAGTGTCCCGCATATAAGAAACAACATGTTCAATTTCAGGTCTGATGTGTTTCTTATAAAATGAGATAAACTTCATATCAGGGTAAAGTTTCTTAAGATTCTTATTAGAAAAACTGTGCACTATCAATGAACTACTCCCATTCAAACATACTATAGTATTTTGATTTTGTATTTTGTTAATTTGCACTTCTAATGAAAGCTACAGTTATTCCTGGAAGGTGTTTTCTTTGCTTCATTTGCATGCAAGCTCTTGTTTTTATTTTGAATAGATATACAGTTAGACTTGCCCCAAGTCTATTTCATCATCTGTAATAAGTCTGCCTGAAACAGTGAACGACGAAACATTTCGTTTTTCCTTTTCCTAATTTTCCCTTTCCCATTTTTTTGATTGGCGAAATCGACTTGGGGCAAGTCTAATATACAGTTTTACTTAATTGGAAAGCTAAAAATAGAAACCATTCTCATGTCAACAACCTTTAAGTAAGAAACAAGCGTTTTTCAGACCTGAGCCTGTTTCTTATCAAAGGGGGTATTACTTTGAAAATCAGGACTGGTGTTTCTTAAATTTGTGCTCCTTATATGCGGGACACTACTGTAATCTTTATGTTCACGGAATATGACGTCGTGAACATTTCAAACCTTGGGTGTTCCAATGATTAGATAGTGCTCAAGTACCCCCCTCCCAAGTAATATGATACAGGAAACAAGTGAAAATAAAGTAAAAATATGTTAAGAATTTTCTCTGTGAAAACAAGTACTTTCTTAAGTTATATTTTTCCAGTAGTGGAGTTTCTTAACTTTTTGCGATCTGAGATTTGTATAAAAATACGTGTAATGATGGTTGTATGATGTTGTATTGACAATAATAGAATAACGTATCATGTTCATAATTCATAATTTCATCGTTCAATCTCTTCTCATTAAGTCTGCAATTGATGTATGATCTTTTAACGGCATGAGCTGTAATTATCAGAAAGTGTTTAGTTTGCTCCTTTTGCAAAAACTGAATGGAAATGTTCACATTTCGTTGGAAAACCTTTCGTGCAACTTTTCTTAAAGGAATGGTAGATTTTATCACATCCGATATGTCCAACCGAAATCAAAGCGAAATGTGAAGTTTCCATTGAATCTCCACGTGTAAAATCCTCAGAATCGGTCCGTTTCTTACACATTTCTGACGTGAAAACTACACAGAAACGTATGATGTTCTTGCGGTGAATCTTCAGACAAAGTTTAGTTTGTTCCTTATGCAAAAACTGAGAGGAAACGTTCACATTTAATTGGAAAAAACCTTTCGTTTCTCTTCCGAAACGTTCAATTTCTGCCAAATTTCCGAAAGAAACGTTAGATTTCATGACGTCCGAAATGTCCAAATTTCTGCCATGAGACTAACAAGAAACGGAAATGTGCCTTTCCGACGATTTTTTATGTCAGAAATCAAAGCGGAAATGTCAAATTTCCATCGAATCTCAACAGCAAAAATCCTCAGAAACGGTCCGTTTCTTACACATTTCTGATCTAAAAACCATACAGAAACGTACGTTCTTCTTGCCGTGTTGGGCGTGTTGTCTCAGGATGTTTTGTAAATTAAAACCACGGTGTTTTTTATAAGAAGCTGCAACTCTCAAGATGCTATTTTTGAAGAAACATCACAGATTTGTGTTTTGGGTTTGGAATCCAGGCTTTTTCTCTCAGTAGTACTCAGACTGGCCTACCGTCGCCCCTATTGGTCAGCCTATGAATGCTGAATTCTCTTACCGATTTCCCAGTCAACCGTAACCTATTCTAACTGCCTTTACCACCCCGCTATTCAAATTAGGTTCAGATATGGAGAGTGCGAGGAAATCGCGGATTTGAATAGCGGTATGGTATTTTCGTTGAATCATCGCTGAGGGAGGAGGGTGGGTCGAAAAATCTGGATAAACGTCTTGTTGCTTGAAAGGGCAGAAACTATGCGAATTCGAGCTTAAATATGTCTCTTGATCCCAAGAGACTCGTGAGAGTATGCAAAGAGGCACATTAGGCCATTTGAGACCCCAGGAAACATCTTGAATGAGGCCAAATTTGAAAACGAGGGTGTTCCAGCCAGTGAGAATAGTAACCTATTCTAACTGCCTTTACCACCCCGCTATTCAAATTAGGTTCAGATATGGAGAGTGCTTCGTACATCGCCGGATTTAAAGAGTAGCCACTTTCAGAACGATTACCAGTAGTCAAAAAAGACATGACGATTGTTTGATTTATAACACTTCATTGCGAAAAAGGAACTAATCCTTCCATAACTCAAAAAGGAACGAATACAAAGAAAACGAATACTGCTAAGCCGTTCTAGGAGAGATCAAAAAGAGGCTTAAAGCCAATCAGTTCATTGTTCCTTTTAAAATGCTCCCCTTTCTCTCTAATCTTGGACACCGTTGCAGCAGAAAACACTGTACTTGGGTCGCTGCAGCGAGACACTTTCTCGTACTGAGAATAATATTCTGCCATGTCCGTGCTTTTCCAACCAACATGATTGGCAATCTCTGTGTATGAAACACCAAGGGAAGCCAAAGTTATCGAGCAGCCGCTTCTAAAGCTATGAACGGTTTCCCCTTCATGAATTGACAAGGCTTTAAGATGTTTCTTTAATCTATTAGCTATGGCAGATCCAATGAACGGAGATGCTGAGATACAACCGTGTTGGTCTGTTGCTCTGAAGAGGTAACCTTGCCGCAGATCTATATTAATTGCTTTACAGATGGAGAGGTAGCAATTAAGATTAGAAACCGGGCAAACAGGGGACCCGGGAATTCTTTTAACTGCAAACGTATTTCGCTTGTTGCCGCGCAAAGTTTTCCCGAAAACTTGGTTGAATAAGAATCCATCTTGGTCGGGGAATATCAAGGTATCTGAGCATTTTATACGGCCAAGATCTGAGCCCCTGTCTCCAGAGAAGAAATCAATGGAAAAGAAAGCTAGGTCCCTGGCGAGAATGTAAAGTGTAACTGGTTTTAACTCAGGATTTTTGAGAGAATCCCTTAGATAACTACAAAGGCCCACAATCTTATCTAAAAATATGGGGACTGCTTGAGAGGGAGTGGCTCGGGCTTGGGTCTGTTCCTCTAGGACAATTTTGTAATAGTCCCTGACTGAGGAATGCGCAGCAGGGTTCCCAATGTGGAGATCCTCACTCCAATACATGCCTCTACCATTCTCTCTAAATATTGACCGCAATTTCCCGATGTTGTTATCAATAGTGCCAGCTGATAGAACAACAGGGCAGTTGCAGTTGATGGCTTTATTGACAGCAGCAGGACAATTGTCTGAATGGCACACAGTTTTTCCAAATGAATCACGCCATACGAGGAAGTTGATAATATCAGCGGGAGAGGCAATGGCAATCGACTTTTTTGTAGGAAGGGACCATAAAAAAGATTCCAACTGCTTCTGGAGAGAACATTTCTGGCGCTCATAAGGTTTCTTTGACTTGTAGGAGGAGAGAGAGGTTAAACGAGCTTTAAAGGAGAACTGACACGCAAAAATAAGTTGGGCTCATTCTGTTCAGAATTCGCTTGTGATCTCAAATCTGAAACCATTTTTCTCATTTATGCACTCATTTTCCCGTTATTTTCACGTTTATGTGTCAATGACGTCATTCCTACTCCTCGGGAAATCTCCGAAGTGAAAACAAAATTCTCGGCATGCGTCATAAAAATGATCGGGTGACGTCAAAGGTGACATGTTTGTTAGGCCATAGACAATGGTTAGGCAGCACACACAAGCATCACTCAGGTTGAAAATGCAACAAATATTTCGCATTTTGTGGTTGACTTGTGCAATAGACATACAAACTACTTCTATGCAGATCTCATACAGTAATTGCACGAAAAACGGAGTCTCTTACTCGTTTTCCAACAAACGCAGATCTGTTGAAAGGCTGGCTTTTGAGCATAGCGGGCGAACATTTTAGGCCCACTGATCTTTCGCAGTTTTGGAGTCAGGAATCAAAAGGAGATGTTAACATTTCTTAGTAAAATTGATTGAATTTATTTGCATGCTCTCGTGTACCTATCCTTGCTGCTAGTACCGTGTGGCTGCCTAAACTCGGTCAGAGAACCTAAGTCCGACCTTGCTTGAGGTAGATTTTAAAATCGACAGGAAAGCCTTACAGAATAATCCCGTGTATCTGTGTTCCAAAGTAATAAATTTTCAAAAATAGCAGTGCGCTGTTCAACCATCGTGAAAAACTACAACTTCCTACGTTCCTACCATTAGCTTTCCGTATTCAAACATGTTGAGTGAAACAGAATTCAGATGCAGGGAAACTTCCATATGCTTATGACCAATTGTTGTTCTCATAAAACCTGACATGACTGATGATTGTACCCTATCATACCAGAAATTATGGGGTTAGCAATAAATTCAATATCGTTTCGCTAAGTTAGTTTATTTCAATGCACAAGGATAATACCCTTTATTCCATTACTGCTTGCATTCAGCAATGGCCTCCAAAAACTTTTCTGTATATTGCCTGAATTTTATTTCATTTTGCTTCTTGTGAGCTCACTTGCATTCCTGGCATGGCCTATTAAATTCCTTGGGAAACTCTACTCAGGGTACTCAGTTTGAAGCTGTTGTGATTAATCACAAAAATAATGAGAACTAAACTTGCAGCTAGGTTCATTTCCTTGCCTGGTTCCAGTGTAAAGATAAAATAAAGTCACCAAAGAGAATTTCGCTGTGAAAATTTCCCGGGAAATAATGCTACGGAAACTTTGGACTTGCCCAACCACGGGAACTTGTGCTTGGCCCAAAGTGAAGCTTCTTCGACGAATTAAAGCAAGTAATGAGAACTAGAATTTTAACACGCATATGTTTATTTCTGGATTAACAACTCACCAATCTGTATTTCCACTTTGTTGATGTCTATGTCTGTGTCGAAATCGTAAGTTGAGGCTACCTCTGCAGCTGCTGTTAGCAATGGCTCAAACATAAACGGCTGTATATTTGCATTTGTTTTCATATTTTAGCACCAAACTCAGACTCTGAATGTGAATCCATCGAGAAACTCAATTTTCAATTTCAAATGCAAGAACGCCGTGTTATTGATGTTTGAAATGAAGACTTGTCAGCAGCGCTTTGGTAAGAATTCGTATGGAGCAATATAATGCGCTTACAAACATGTCATCATTGACGTCACAAATTCTCGCCCACTGACCACTGTTTTCGCCTCACGTCGCAAATTTTCGGAAAAATTGTCGTTTTTCAACTTTGTTAGTTTATATCTCAAAAACGGTAAAAGGTAGATCAAAAATTTTTTCGATTCCATAACTACCTCATCATAATGAACGATTTAAGCCCAACTTAATTTTGCGTGTCAGTTCTCCTTTAATCTTCCCTTCATCGACGTGGACGAATTTTGGAGGACAACCAGGAGGGATCACAATCCGTTCAAATCCACACTTTTGGCAGAAGTTGTGATCCATATCATTGGGGTATCCACATTTGGAGCATTTAATTGCGGGTTTCCATAAACGCGGCACTTCGGGGCAATCCTGTTGAATGGGAGGGAAGATATAAGGAATGCAACAAGAGAAAAACAAAGAGTAGTTATAGCGCTAACATTCCTTCTTATCTACTACTAAAGAGTATCAAAACCTTCACAAGAGTCTGCTTTATAAAGGCTAGGAATTAAAAGTTCAGTCTAAAAGCATAAAGGTTCCAGGGCAAAGGCCTTGTGTGCCAGTCTTGTTTCTTATCTGGAGGGAACCATATTATACCTGGTTGTCCTTTTCTTCCAATGAGAATGCTGTCCACAGAAGAGGATATCAATAGCGGCCACCAATATTTCTTAGGGGAAACATCGGGGGAAACGAGGGTCAACTGCATCTTAAACGTGCAAAAGAACCTGATCAATGGGCCAATGAGCACAAATGGTGGAAACACGTAATAATTCTCCGTTGCTGAAAAGGATTGTGCAAAGACATTTACACCATCAGACCCTGGACAAGGAACTGGGGAAAAGAACCTCAACTGGTGGCCATTCCTGTGTGTGCGCACATTCGAAGGTGTAGCCATTAAATCCACATCATGAGGGCCGTACCTTCGGTCTACCATTGCCCAGGTATCCTCTGAGAGACGACAATCGATATCTGCTCGGAATCTGGATGGGGCATCGGCCTCCATCAAGTTTGTGGGCGTATAAACTAACTGCAGAGGTATGTCCAGATCCAGGCACATTCGAAATATGCCTTTGATCTCGTCATTGAGCTGACTATTCTTCCCACCTTCGTTATTCCAGGCCGCAATCAGATTTTGGTTGTCAACATACGCATCAACCCTGGCATTTGACAGATAATTGTTGAAAGTCAACAGGGTATTGTGAAGAGCCTTCGCCTCTTTAACCGCTATAACTGATGATCGATCTTCAGACTTCCAATAATCACGGGATTGCAGTTTTCCCTCAGGCAGGGAAAGAATGCCTCCCCAGCCTGAATTCGATGCGTCTGAGCATAATTTAACGCTGTAATGTTTCTCATCTCTCCAAGGAAGACATTCTTTCCACGAGTCCAGGAAACGCCAACATTTTAGCTCTTCTTTCAGAGAAATAGAGACAGTCACAGCGTTTGAATTTCGTAAGCCTTTACTGATGTGCTGATTTACTTCACGAACAAACAATTTCGCAGCGGGGATGGCTAAAGAAAATGAGACAGCTTTCCCAGCGAATCGCTGAAGAGTGTTAACCGTAACACATTTAGAACTGATGATGGATTCCCTGAGCACAGCAAAATTCTCTTTTTTGTCTTGGGGAAGAACAAAAGCTTGTCGTGTTGAATCGCATATGAATCCAAGGAATAACAGAGATTTTACTGGTCGCAGAACTGACTTTTGCAGCCCTATAAAGTAGCCACAATGAGTCAAAGTCAATGCCATAATGAATGCCGCCCCCTCGGATAGCTCCAAGTTCGACCAGACCGTAGAAAAGGCTTTAGTCGGGCGAAGCTGACCAACGTGCCGATCATCAATGTATTGGGTTAATGGTACGTTCTGGGCTCTAATGAAGCTTGAGACACCCAAACCTATTGTTTGGTACACATAAGCACTTGGGCTCCATCCAAAAGGCAAGGTTGTGTAAACGAAGAACCAATTCTTCCAAGCAAGGCCAACAAATTTACTGCTGTCCCTAGATAGCCGCACGTGATCATAGCCAGACTTGTCATCTAGCTTCACTTGGAAGTGCCCTTCACCGACATATCGGGGTAAATCAGTTATGGGGTCAAAACAAATAGGGGGACCTTTCGTCCATAAGTTCAGGAAGCGCTCATCATGACATAACCTAGGTTTGGAGGGCTCGATGGTCATGGGCATTACCAGGTGTGGCGGTGAGCAATCTCCTTTTTTCCCCCAAACAGCCAGAGAGCCATTCGATACCCTTTCAATTATCGTGCGCGATATGAAATCTTCGAAATCATTGCAGCTCTTGCTGTTTGGAAGGATTATACTGGGCGGAGTCGGGCTGTTGTATTTTACGCCTTTGAATTCTCCATTGAAAGGCTTCATGAAATCGAAGATGGAAACTCCGTCCGTGAGATATTTGATGATCTCGTCCCTTTTGTGGTATCCCTCTAAGACGAAATTCCAAGATTCTAAATGATTATGAAGCTCCCCCGCAACGAAATAATCTGGGTCTCTAAACACTACGTCACTAGCCGATGTTTTTTGAATGCCATTTTTTGTGTTCTGGACAGATTTAAAATCTTGCTGTCTGGCTAGGGTGCAGGGCAACCCCTCAAGGTCACACCATTTTATATCACCAGCCTGCCTCATTCCAATTCCTTTGCTGAGATCTGCGATGGCTTCATCGAATGACAAGGTTTTGTAAGGCTAAGGAAATTGGAAAGAGCAAGCATTAGGAATAAGACACTCGTGGGGTGCTCCTGCAACCTAGCCAGCCAGAACGAAACCGAAGTCCCGCGTACAGTCCTTAGATAGACCCCAGATGGCTAGGAAGAGGATTCCTTGAGCGAATTGAATTCCACTCTACGCTACTCTTTAGAGTAACCTAGAATGCGATAAATTCAATAAAATTGATGACAATGCCTTGAAACGAGACCTGATTCAAAGGTACTTCTCGATCTGCAATTTATTTATTTATTTATTTATTTATTTATTTGTTTTTTTTTGGAATATATTACTTAACAATGCACTTTAATAATGTTTAAGATTCGAAACGGTCAAGTCAAATAGAAAAAGGCTAGCAGAATTAACATATTTCCATTCTCCAAACTACACAACACAGAAAGAAAACCAACCAAAACCCCCTTTTCTTGGTTCAAGACCAGCGAGCAGTAAAAATACGCAAAAGAATGAATGAAATTCAAATTGATAACTGCTATCATCATTATATTATATCTTATCATTACTACATCACATCATAACTGTGGTTGTCATAATATATCTCTTATACTTCAGAATTGATAGTTCAAAAATAACACAAGGCAGAATCATGTTCACAAGGAAAAACAACATCAATTATGTTTAACAACTGGCCCCCTGGGTCCTCTGAAACCATTCCTTCTGCTGAAGCAATAAGGGGCTGTATGTCCTTGCATATTGCAGTAAGTGCAGAACCTGTTATGCTGTCTTCTTGGGCCACGCATAGGGCCGAGCTGTGGATGACCTGCCAAATATGGCTGGAAACCGTATGGAGCATATGGACTTCCGAGACCCATATTGGTGGGCTGAAGGAATGATGGAGCAGCGGCATGGGGCTGAAGTGGCTGCGTAGCAGGGGCGATTGATGCGGCAGGTGGCGTACTGACATTCTTTTCTTTGAAAGTTTTATCAATTTTTGCAACTGAATCGATGATTCGATCATAATCTTTACCTCCCAGCAAAGAGAGAACATAGTCTCTGAACTGTTCCACTGGTTTGTCTACACGTTCTTGCAAAATGATATATACACCACTATAATATTCTGCCTTCTTATCGTTTGTTTCTTCACTAATTGTTCTTAGCTGACTGACCTTCTGAAGTACCTGGTACTTGTCATAATCTCCAATCTTCCTAGCCGAATACTGGCAAATATCCTTCTTAAGTGAGTCAACTGTCGGCTTTTGGGACCGTTCAAGAGCAGCAATTCGGTCAAGTAGATTTGCCATGTTATTCTAGTAGAAAAGGAATGGCCCTATCAAGAACACAGAACACTTGGTACACACAGCTAATTGCAAAATGCCAGACAAAGGGAAGTCATTTGAAACTGACATAGAGTGAGAGGGCTTAACTCAAGCCCACACCACAGTACAAGATATTACCTGCGCAAGAGACTTAACATATTAACAGAATGCAAAATTGTTACCTCGAATTGGTATCATGATGATTGTCATTTTATCATTTTTGTTTTAATAATCTTTCAATAAAGCTAATTGCATTGCATAAATTGCTGGCATCATTTTGTCCAAGAAAAATTTCATGCATAAGATATATAAAAAGTCTGGTGCCAGAGATCTTGAGCTAACTGTGGGTGATGCAATATGGAGGCAAATAATGAACAGAAACATACTATGCCAAACCAATAATGAAAATTCCTAATGAATTCAAACAGGCAACAGGAAAAATTTTGCAAATAGCTTGCAAGCAAACACTTGGTAAACCATTCACCAGTTGGGGTGAACGATAAATTTCAAAAGAACCATAACATTCATTATATTTTTTGATAACTTGGTGGACAAGATGTCAAGGCTACTTAATGCATCCAGCTGGGCCATCATTGCTAAATTACACAAAAAATTAGGCAGCCAAGTTGTGACAAATCACGTAAACAGACCTTATATGGACAAACATTACTATCTAACACGCCAACCTTCAAACAAATAGTCAAATCTACTGATGCACTTTGGTTGGTCAACAAGGATATGAAAATTCCACACCAACTGGGCCAACATTATCAAACTGTGCACCACTGGACCATCAAACAGATAATTCTACTCAAGCTCTTATAGACCAACATTATCAAATCATACATAGAACTACTGGACCACTAACATGATAAACTCCTTAACAGTTTAGGTGGGCCAACATTATATATCGCAAATAAATTGGAAAAGCAGTTTGATAAATTTACCCTTACACTATTGCTGGACCAGTAGCACGAAGCTACGCACCAACTGGCGAACATTTTTCCATAAATTTACTGATACACTCCAGTTGGGCCCAACACAAATAAAAAAAATTATGCACCAACTGAGCAAACATTTTGCCAGAACTTACATATGCACTCCAGTTGGGCCAACACTACCCCATTACACACCAACTAAGCAAAAATCTTATCATAATTGACTATGGAGGTCAGTTGGGCCAACGCAATTAAATTGCATACCGACTGGGTAAAAATTTTATCATGATTTGCTATGTCAGCTTGGCCAACACAATTAAAATTGCACACCAACTGGGCAAAAATCTTGATACAATTTACTTATGCACCCCAGCTGGGACAACACAATTAAATCATGCACCACCTGGGCAAACAACTTTAGAAATTTACTTATGCTTTTCAGTTGGGCCAACAGAATTAAAGCATGCACCAACTTACGCACCAACTGGGCAAACATTTTGCCATGATTTACTTATGCACATCAGTTGGGCCACAGAATTAAATTACGCACCAACTGGGCAAACATAAGACATAACTTACATATGCACTTCAGTTGGGCCAACAGAAATCATGCACCAACTGGGCAAACAACTTTAAAAATTTACTTATGCACTTCAGTTGGGCCAACAGAATTAAATTACCCACCAACTGGGCAAACATTAGACATAACTTACATATGCACTTCAGTTGGGCCAACAGAAATCATGCACCAACTGGGCAAACAACTTTAAAAATTTACTTATGCACTTCAGTTGGGCCAACAGAATTGAAGCATGCACCAACTGGACAAAATTTTGTCATAATTTACTTATACACCTCAGTTGGGCCAACACAATTAAAATTACACACCAACTGGGCAAACATTTTGCCATAATTTAATTATGCACATCAGTTGGGCCACAGAATTAAATTACACACCAACTGGGCAAACATTAGACATAACTTAAATATGCACTTCAGTTGGGCCAACAGAATTAAATCATGCACCAACTGGGCAAACAACTTTAAAAATTTACTTATGCACTTCAGTTGGGCCAACAGAATTAAAGTATGCACCAACTGGGCAAAATTTTGTCCTAATTTACTTATGCACTTCAGATGGGCCAACACAATTAAAATTACGCACCAACTGGGCAAACATTTTGTCATAATTTAATTATGCACATCAGTTGGGCCACAGAATTAAATTACGCACCAACTGGGCAAACATTCATTAGACATAACTTAAATATGCACTTCAGTTGGGCCAACAGAATTAAATCATGCACCAACCGGGCAAATAACTTTAATAAATTACTTACGCACTTCAGTTGGGCCAACACAAATAAATAACGCACCAACTGGGCAAAATTTGTCATAATCTACTAATGCATTTCAGCGGCCAACGCTGTTAAATTACGCACCAACTGGGCAACATCGTGTAATGATTTACTTATGCACTTCAGTTGGGCCAACACTATTAAATTATGCACCAACTGGGCGAAAGGCTTTGTCACAATTTACTTATAACCACTTTTCAGATGAACCAACACACTACTTTTCAGTCACGAATCAAAATGGGCAAACATTTGGTAATAATTACCTTGGAATAACGCTAGGACAAAATCGATATTTGACTGCCCCTTGGGCCATTGGGCACTTTGGATGGACCATGAATACAGATAATAAAAATACTTCATTTAGTTTTGAAACAAGTCTCGTCTTGTACGCAGTAGTAGTAAGAAAACCCTCTCAGACAGGTTAAAACAGATCCATAAGCACGAGACGAGCGATGCTGCACGTGGAGGAACGACGTTCGATGAATAAAGGTGATAAAAAGGATGTCCAAAGTCTAAACTCACGTTAGCTTCCAGAGCAGGTGCAGCGGGTAGCGGTGCAGCGTTGTTTTCAGCATCAGCTTGCTGCCCTCTATAGCGAGGGCCTCATCTAAAGCCCCAATAACGGGCTGAATAGGTGCCTGTTGTTGAGCCATTGTCAGCGATGATTCCTTTCGAAAAACCGCAGATAGGCGTCTTGTTGCTTGAAAGGGCAGAAACTATGCGAATTCGAGCTTAAATATGTCTCTTGATCCCAAGAGACTCGTGAGAGTATGCAAAGAGGCACATTAGGCCATTTGAGACCCCAGGAACATCTTGAATGAGGCCAAATTTGAAAACGAGGGTGTTCCAGCCAGTGAGAATAGTAATTTATTTAAGTTAAAACGAGCTGAAACGACCTGAAACGACCTGAAACGAGCTGTCCAAATCGGGATCGAGGCTGAAACGACTTGAAACGACCTGATTATTTCTCCGACCTCGTTCCCAGTCCCGAGTTCAGGTGAGATACGGAGCATGCGCCCAGTAGAACCAATTTCGGGACGCTTCCCAGGACGAATCAAGCACATTTTTGCATGAACGAACCACATCGGACAATATCTGCGCGATATCAAGTAATCAGGGGATTACAGTTGAAGGGAAGTATAACAATTTTAATTTCCTTTGTTTCTGTTTACTCATTTCACAAATTTGTCCCACACAATGACTGAAGAGCATGATTACAACGGGTTATCCCATGAGGTGGTCGTGGCAAGTGACCCCTTATCAGATATGAGAAGATCTATTGTAAATTTGACCGAGATGGTAACAAAACTTGCAGAAAGAGTGCAATCTGCACAGGAGGAGCCTTTGGGCCACTCAAAACGAACTCAGTCTTTCTCATCTCATGATGAAGATGAAGTTTCTTTGCGATACCTCCTCATTAATTGATTCGGCAGGTAGCCCAAGGGGACATTCCATTGAGGATGAACCCCCTGCCAAGAAAGCAAAACGTACCAGCTTCACAGCTGAGAAATCAAATACTACCCACAATTCAAAACATACCAGCAGTCAAACTGCTGAGGACAAGGATACCGATGGTAAATCATCATCGGATATCAATGCCTTGTTTACAAAAACAAAGGCTGCTTCAATAGAAGGGAAAAAGACAGCTTCGTTAGAAGTGGAAGAAGAAATACTTTGTGCTGTTGAAGCAGAAAGACCGCCAGGTGCTACTGTTCCTGCTGGAGACCCAGTACTCCAAAACCTGGCAGATAGGGTTGTCAAATACTGGCAAGCTGACTTGAAGAAGTCAGAAACACACAAGGTCCTCCAGGACAAATACAAAACCCCTTCAAATTGCTCAAGCATTACAGCACCTCTCATTAATGAGGTTATCTACTATAATTTAAGTGGATATACAAAGAGAATTGACCATGAAATGGTAGAAATTCAGAAAGACATAATTACAGCAGCTAACAGCATGATCCAGATTTCCCAGTCTGTTCTAGAGGCTGACAAAAAATCTACCATGGTTGATTCTAAGGAAATTGTTAGTTGGGTACTGCCCATGCAAAGTTGAATAACAAGAGAAAACATGCCATATCTTCATCTCTTGATCCGGAGATCAAGGATGTGTGCAGCTCACGTCATACAGTCACAGGATATCTTTTTGGGGATGATCTCCCAAAAGCTATCAAAGATGCTAAAGAAGTTAGCAAATTGACAAAGTCTGTTGGCTCACAAAATCAACACCAAAAGGGTAGGAGAAAACAACAATATGGCCCACAGGGAGGAAGTTATAATTTTAACAACAACAACAATAATAGCAGGAATTCCAGCAGCTAGGCCAGTTTTTTTCAGAAGGCCAAGAAACCATATTTCAAACAGAAAAGACCTTCCAATTACAAGAGCTAAATAAGGTAAAATTGAAACCATTATATTTTCTCACAATCCTGCCAACCTTATTATCATATTTTAGATCACAGGTGGAAATATTCAAGGCAGGAAAAATTTCCAAATTTATTGACTGCTGGAAAGTTATCACATCAGACAGTGAAATTTTATCAACTGTCAAAGGCATGCCCATAGAATTTGTAACATCTCCCCCCTCAATAGCTGCACCAAATAATATGATTTGCAAATCTGAAGAAATTCATATGAAGAATGAAATTAAAACATTGTTACAAAAGGGGGTCATAGTGAAGTGCCCCCCAGAGAAGGGAGAAATATTATCTCCTGTGTTTCTCAGACCCAAATCAGATGGAACATACAGGCTTATTTTAAACCTCAAGAAAGCCAATGAGTATATCCAAAATTTCCATTTCAAAATGGATACAATCCACACAGTCCTAAATCTGGTAAAACCAAATTGCTTTATGGCCTCCATAGACATAAAAGATGCATATTACTCAATAAAAATTGATGAACAACATCAGAAATACCTAAAATTCAAATTTCAGGGTCAATGCTATAACTTTACCTGTCTCCCGAATGGTCTCTGTTGTGGACCACGAAAGTTCACTAAATTAATGAAAGCCCCTCTTGCAGAGTTAAGAAAAAGGGGACATTTGGTGTCTTCATTTATTGATGACCTTATAAATTTTGGAGATACTTATGAGGAATGCATTCAAAGCGTAGCTGACACAATCTTGATATTACAGCGATTAGGTTTCACCACTCATCCAGAAAAATCACATCTTATTCCAACCCAGGAAATAACATTTTTAGGCTTCATTATAAATTCAAAAACTATGAAAATAAAATTGACTGAAGAAAAGATGACAAGCATTTTTGAAGAATGCCAAAATGCTTTACATTCAACAAGCCTAAAAATTAGAGATGTTGCAAAGGTTATTGTCAAAATAATAGCCACTTTTCCGGCTGTAAAATACGGACCACTGCATTTTCGGTTCCTTGAATCATGTAAATCAAAAGCAGTAAAAATGAACAAAGGCAATTATAATGCCCCCATATATCTTGACAAACCTTCCCAAGAAAACTTAGCTTGGTGGGTTGATAATATCAGGTCAACCTATAATGATATATATATGGACACACCAACTGCTACGCTGTATACCGATGCTAGTAACTTGGGGTGGGGGGCCGTGTACAAAAACAGAACAACCAAGGGGAGTTGGAACGAAAAGGAACAAAGTATGCACATAAATGCCCTGGAACTTAAAGCCATTTTGTTTGGCATTAAGTCTCTAGTTCAAGATGAACAGATACACCTTCAAATTTTATGTGATAACACCTCAGCAGTCCACATATTAAACAAAATGGGATCTTCACACACCGAAGTGTGTGACACTCTGGTAAGAGAAATATGGTTTTTTGCTATTTCAAAAAACATTTGGCTGTCAGCTAGCCATATCCCAGGAAAACAGAATGTGGATGCTGACAGGGAATCCAGAGAACATGATTTACAGATAGAATGGAAGCTTTCACCTTCCATTTTTCATGAGATCATTGCTTATTTTGGTCGTCAACCAGACATAGATATGTTTGCAAGCCGCATAAATTACCAACTCACCCCCTTTGTTTCTTACCGGCCGGATCCGGACGCATTTGCTGTAGATGCTTTCCAGTTAAACTGGAAAAATTATTTCTTCTATGCCTTCCCCCCTTTCTGTCTTATTGGTAGGATATTACAATAAGTTTTGATTGAGGAGGCAGAAGGAATCGTCATTGTACCAAATTGGCCAAACCAGCCATGGTACTCAAGACTAACAAGAATGCTTAAAACAAAGCCTTTCTGTATTTCTCGTAGAAAACAAATGCTACACTTGCCGAGCAAACCGGGAGTGCAACACCCGCTGCACAACAGCTTGGAACTCCTGGCATGTCACCTTGGCGGGAAAAGCTGAAAGAAACCAGATTATCGCCAGAAGCAATTAACATTATAGAACATTCATTGGCTGAGGGTACATCAAAACAGTATAAAACCTATATTTCGAAATGGTTAAACTTTTGTACATCTCAGAATATAGACCCTGTCAATGCCTCCACAACTGAAGGTATCGAATTTTTAACAAAAATGTTTCATTCAACTAATGTGGGTTATTCCTGCATCAACACTGCTCGCTCAGCGTTATCTTTAGTACTGAACCCAAGAAATGGATTAACGTTTGGAAACCAACCGTTAGTACGAAGATTTATGAGCGGAATTTTCAAACTTCGACCCTCCTTACCCAAATACACAGAGACGTATGATGTGAAAGTTGTATTGGATTATTTAACAACTATACAAACTAGCATACTGACGCCTCTAAAGGAGTTATCGATGAAGCTTGTCACACTTCTTTGCTTGTTGTCAGGACAAAGAAATCAGACGTTAGCCGCATTGGACATGGACTTCATGAACATAACTGATTCGTATTGTCACTTTTACATTCCAACTATTCTAAAAACTACGAAGCCAGGACGTCATTTAAAACCGTTAGAACTAAATAGCTACACAGCCGACACAAGTTTATGCCCTGTCGCACTTATCAAAACGTATATCGCGGCTACAGCAAGTCTTCGCAAGGATGAGTCAAAATTTTTCATCAGCTACAAGCCACCACACAAGTCAGTAAATTCATGCACTCTGGCTCGCTGGTGCAACAACACATTGAATCTAGCAGGAATAAATTGTGAAATATTCTCAGCACATTCTACAAGATCCGCTGCCACGTCAAGTGCTCACAGTAAAGGGTTGAATTTACAAGAAATCAATAAAGCAGCCGGCTGGTCGAACGCCAGAACATTTGCAAACTATTACCAAAAGAGAATCGCATTAAATTTTGGGGACACTGTACTCAAATAACTATAACATTATGACTTTCCTATTACGTTGAGTTGAAGATCTTAGCTTGTTTTGTTTACGATTGTTTTATACATTTTGGGACACGTGTCGTTTTATTAAATGAGTCTGAAGTTTATTGTATTTCATTCACACTTTAACATGGAATATCTTGTCGACTTTAAAATCTCACCTGAACTCGGGACTGGGAACGAGGTCGGAGAAATAATTTTCCGATCAAACAAGCACGAAGTGTGCGGTTTGGTCTGGATTATTTCTCCAGACCGAGTGTACAGTTCCGAGGATTCAGGTGCCCACCTCTTTTCTTCCCACCCAGCTCCTCGGAACTGTATGGTCACACCGACAAGATATTCCATTGTTTAATTTGGTCTTTAAAGCTTGGTTCTACTGGGCGCATGCTCCGTATCTCACCTGAATCCTCGGAACTGTACACTCGGTCTGGAGAAATAATCCAGACCAAACCGCACACTTCGTGCTTGTTTGATCGGAAAATTATCCTAGCAACGAGGTGTAGGTGTCAGGGGAGTCCTTTTGTTCCCTACGTATTGTCGCATTCTCTTTTTGAAACGATGGAAGTAAATCTATGGGGAGTCCTTTTGTTCGCTTGTATTGTTGCATTCTCTATTAATTTTCTACGTATTCTCTTCAAGAAGCGACAATGATGACTCTTAGGGGAGGCACTTTGTTCTCTACGTATTGTCGTTAAGAAACGAAAAAAAAAACAAAGTTTAGGGGAAATCTTTGAAAGCAAAGAATCAGTGATTTGCTCCTCGGCCGTGTTGATAAATCATAAATGCTTGTAAAGATATCTGCTCTAAAAGCCTGGTTTCCATATGATCGCAAGGATCTCTGGTGACGCAAGGATCGCACCATTTTGTGACCAACCATTTGCGCTACAGATGTGACTAATTTCGTTTATTAATGCAACAATAATAAATAGAGAACAAATGGACTCCCCTAAGATTTGTCATTGTCGTTTCTTAACAAAAATGCAACAATACGTAAAAAAACAAAGAGAATCCCCAAAGATTTGTTGGAGGACAACGGGACTCTCGTATGATTCGTCACTTTTGCTCCTTAAAGAGAATGCGACAATAGACAATACGTAGAGAACAAAAGGACTCCCCTGACAGCAACACCTCGTTGCTACGATAATCAGGTCGTTTCAAGTCGTTTCAGCTTCGATCCCGATTTGGACAGCTCGTTTCAGGTCGTTTCAGGTCGTTTCAGGTCGTTTCAGCTCGTTTTAACCCTACTTCACATGGAGGGGGGGGGGGCGTTTTTCGCCCCCCAAGCAAACTTTTCTACCCTGCGCCGAAACGACACAAGATATGATGACCATACCTTTGTGACTTTTACTCAAATTTAATTGGCAATCAAAATTTAAATGCCCCATTGTTCTAGATTTGATCACGTGACCACAATAGCACCATATTTGGAGAGTAGTTGACAAAAAAACAGCTTTGAACATCCATAATTTCTTTGTTTCTCGTCCAAATTAATGAAACATGTATCATTCGATTGCTCTTGATGAGAGCTTACATTTGATATGTAATTTTTGCTAATTTGCTGACATCAGCAAAATTTAATATCTATGACGTCATTTACATTTATGACGTCATTTTCGAATAAATTAATGTATTAATTAAGATTTTTGTTGCAATTTAGCTTAACCTTGTTTGTTTCATGCATATTAAGTCGATCTAAGTCAGAAATAGCAAGAAAACTACAGAAAACTGCAGTGACAATAAGTAGAAAGGAATAAAGAGCTAATTAAGCGCTAATTGGTCTATAAATAGATACTTCAGATTGCTTCAAAGTATATATTTTAATTGTACAATGTATTTCCTATCATTTAAGACTATTCTCATTAAAATCGGTTGAGTATTCAATTAAATGGAATTTTTCTTGCGAAGCAGCTATAAATTTGCCAGTTTTCCTTTGTTTTTTGGTTGCCTAGCAAACAAATCACATGATTAGTTAATTACCATTGTTATATTTGGAAAGCTTATTGTCCAAAGAACAATGGAGGAAAGTTTCATTGTTATATCTTTAGTAGTTTCAGAGAAAAAGAGGGGGGGCGAAAAACGCCCCCCCCATGCCAAAATATCGAAAAAATACCCCATGTGAAATAGGGTTAACTTATATAAACTACGCCCAGTCAACAACATTGTTAGAAGTAATAAGGTCAAGTCATAAACCCCTAGATAATTGCAGCGCAGCAGCGCGAAGCGCCTGCATAGCGGCAATATAAACTTGACAAATGGTCAAAAGTGGGCGATCTTTGTGGCTGGCTGGCTATGTGGCTGGCACATTGATTTCAATTCAATTGAGTTCAATCCAGTTCAATCACAGATCAGTGAATTCCACCATGATTCAACCCTTCGCCACTGATCCTGGGGAAGCCCTCTGGAGAAACTACTGGTAAAACTTTCAAGAGACTTCGGCATGAAGAGACTTCGTTCACTCGGGTATCGCATCAGTCGTTTTGTTTATGAGAGGATTTCTTTTATCCTCTCAGTTGTTTAGCTAAGAAAAGTAACATCAAGAGTATCGCAGAAAACCACTTCTTTCAAAGGAACCTGTTCGCTTCCCCATTAAATATTGTACAAATTTCCTTTGTTTCTTATATGAATATGAGGGTACCATTTCTCAAAAGAATTAGTGTGAGGTGTCTTAAAAGTAGTAGTTTCTATTTTGTGGGTTCTAACAACAGTAAAGGATTGACCAGGAAATCGAAGAATAGCATAAATGAGAACAGTCGGATAACGGACACACGGGGGGAGGGTTCTTGGCTAAATTTCGGGTAGGGGTGTGCCGCCCACAGTTTCAAAATGGCACCGTTGGCTAGACCAATTTTTGTGAAAAAGATACCCTTGGCTAGACTAATTTCTACATCAATGGTGCCATGAATGGCATTTTCTAGACAAAACTTGCCAAATTTTTGCATTCTCTGGACCAAAAATTTGAAAAAATTTGGGTTTCTTCACAGGAATTACCGAAGTTTGACATTTCTTTGACCGAAATTGCCAAAAAGCATACCTTGCCCAGACCAAAATCGACTAAAATTGCCAAAAAGCATACCTTGCCCAGACCAAAATCGACTAAAATTGCCAAAAAGCATACCCTTGCCTAGACTAAGTGGACTAAAATTGGCAAAACGTATACCCTTGGCTAGACTAGAAAGCTTGAAAAAGTATACCTGTTGTATATTGTGTTTATTTTTTGACGGCGATAAGTTCCAAATCTGAACGCGTGGTCCTGGTTCGTGTTTAGGATTAAGGGCGTAAGAAAAGAACTCGAATTAAGGTTTAAATGTCACTCTCTCTTTATCAACGAATAATAACATGTTTCATTTCAAATGATGATGCGTATAATTAAAATGTCCAGTCCAGTTCAATTAACGGCGAATGCGAATGCGAATGTGAATCTGAGCTGCGAATGCGAGTGTCTCATGAAGGTTTTTCGAACGAATACTACTGCGACAATTGAATTTGCCACAGGGCGACCACCCTAATATCATAAATCTAACAATACCCTTGCCGGCGGCACATCCCCAGGTACCTTTACTATGGAAGAAACCCCCCCCCCCAAGAACGGACAGTGAATAAGTAAAGTTTTCTATTGTTTCTTATGACAATCTAAGCGACCTAAGCGACCTGCGAACCAGGCTTACCTTTTTCAGTTTCCCTTAACAATACAACGTGTACCTGCAACTGTGGCAATGCTAAACGGCTGTAGGAGCTTAGTCAAAGATTTCTCCAGTTTGCAAGACTCCCATACAGGGTCTTACTAACAAAATATCTTTCAGCAAATTCATCAAATGACGGATGTCAATGAGAAGTGGTTTATGATCTAAGTTAGATTCTTAGCTGCACGGAAAAATTTAGTTCACGATGGCTCAATGTGACGCCACCGTCCGCCAACCGCTCCACGTTTTTTTCTGACTCAGCCAGTACAATAATGTGGGTTCCATTTCTCAATAGTCAGTGCAAGGTATCTACCCGGAGGGGGGAGGGGTAACATCTGAAATCTAACCCAAAGTTAAATTTGTATGGATACAAATTAGCATAACCTTTAGTAAATTAAGTTAAACATAGACTAGCCGTAGTGGAAGGGCAAATAAAAGTTGACCTTCACTGGGAAGAAGTTTAACAATGCAATGATTTGTTTGCATGGATAAATACTGAAGTGACCAATATGTACAATTCCGGAAGAATTTCTGTGCACGTCAATCTTCAAATCTTCAAGACGCTTGACAATCAAAAATCGTTTCTGTCAGTCTCTGTCACATCTGTTGGATGGATAATTTCAATGCATTCATTTTAGGCTGCTCGGCACTGAGGAAGTGGCGCGCGAAGCGCGCCACTTGATCGGTGATAGCCGCCACAGGCGGCCAGGCGCCGAAGGCGCCAAGCCCTCCGCAGGAGCTAGGAATTGCAAACCCGCGCGCAGCGCGGGTTTGTATTCCTAGTATCAAACTATTCTCAGAATTAGTTTAGCATTTTTGGTTTGTTTCTGGGACAGGAAAAGAAGTAGGCCAAGAACTTCACTGATTTGCTGCATGCCAAGGTCAATGGATCCTGGTACAATGTGGTGTAATGTAAGAGACGATGCGGGGGAGAACGGTCTCTTCGGACTGACCGGGAATGGCAGCAGGTCGTGAGTGACATGAGTTACTAAAACATTGAGTGTTATGTTGTTTATTTCGCTGATGTTGTGTTAAACCTTACCTGTGTTGATTACTTGTGTCTTGGTCTCGCGAAGCGCTGGTTACGGCACATCATTTGGCGACGAGGATGGGATGCCTCAGAGAAGTTCACTTTGCGAAGAGGGCCTAGCCAGCGAGAACGCGAAGCGTGCAGAATCTCCCGCGCAGGGGCGCAGTTTCCGAGAGCCGCAGTAGAGCCGCAGATATGGCAGATCGAGGGGTGTATGGGGCCCTCGAAAATTTTCGAGAGGGGAAAGACCCAGGGGTAACATTGGAAAAATTCCAAAAATACCTAAAAAGAGCTAAGATGGTGTTTGCAACCGCAGAGATAGACACAGATCCCAAAAAGAAGTCTTTTCTTCAAATTTGGGGAGGGGAAGACATGATGAGACTTTTTGAGCATGTGGGAAAAGTGGCAGAAGCAGATACATTTGATGCAGCGATGACAAAAATAGAAAATGCTTTGAAAGGTCAAATCAATGAAGTATACCCTGTATACAAGTTATTTTGTGAAATGCCCCAAGGCCGGCGAACCTTTGGGGAATGGTATCCAGCAGTTTATGAACAGGCAAAGCAGTGCAACCTAGCAGAATATACGCCTGAACGGGCCGCTAGAGACGCCATGACTATGCAGACAGACAACAATCAACTGCGGAAAAGAGCATTAGCAGAAGGGCCCTCATTTGAAAATTTTGTCAAATTAGGAATAGCCATGGAATCAGCCACAGCTCAGGCAGGAAAAATGGAAAGAACAGAGTCAGTCAGCGCCATACAGCACAAAGAGCGTGAACGAATGTATGCAGGAAAAGGTCCTGGGAAACCCCCAACTCAGTTGTGTGATTTTTGTGGATACAATCCAAAAACTGCACATAGTAAAGGCACATGTCCAGCAAAGGGAAAGAAATGTAATAAGTGTCAGAAAAGGCACCACTTTGCACATGCTAAAGCTTGCCCACAGCGAGTATATGCAGTCTCAGGATCAGAAGAGGAAGATTCTGAGAGCGAAAGTGAAGAAGGTGAAGTGGGCAGAGTGCAGGTGATCAACCAGGTAGATAGTGCCAAAGAAATGGAAAACATGGTGGAGATCAGATTCAATGATATCCCTTTACAGGTGAAAGTAGATTCAGGGTGCAGCAAAGTCATAATACCCGAAAAGGTGTACAAACAAATCTCCAAGACAACATGATTGATCAAAACAAAAGTCAGACTTAGACCGTATGGTATGAAAGACCATCTGGAGGTATTGGGGAGAGCAAAGGTCAGGCTGACTGCACAAGCTGGAGCAAGCATGGAAACATGGTGTTATGTGGTAAAAGGGTTTCAAACAGAGTCACTGCTAGGCTCAGAAGAAGCAAAAAGGCTTGGAATCCTAGAAATACATGCAGAAGGAAAGCCAGCAGATATTCAAGCTATCAGAGCTAGTATGAAAGCAGAAGATCAGAGCAAACAGCGGAAAGAAACGATTCAAGCGATACTGGACAAACATGACAAGCTCTTTCAGGGTATAGGGAAATTTTCAGATCAGGAAATTAGGTTCAATGTGGATCCTACCGTAAAGCCTGTAGTACAAAGAGAAAGACCAGTGCCTCTAGGATACAGGCCAAGACTATCAGAGCATTTGAAAGAGTTGAGAGACAATGATGTTATAGAGGGTCCACTGGATTCGACAGTTCCGCATGATTGGGTGTCCAATGTGATAATAACTGAGAAGAAAAGCACAGGGAAAATACGCATGAATGTGGACATGCGACATGCCAATATTGCGATACGAGAAACACATTTCCCAGTACCAACAGTCAGAGATTTAAGACACAAACTCAACGGGGCTACAACCTTCAGCAAGCTAGATTTGAGACACGCTTTTCACCAAATGGTCTTGGCACCAGAATCTAGGGGTCTCACTACTTTTTATACACATGAAGGCCTGTACAGATTTAAAAGATTAGTCATGGGGGCTGGGCCTGCCAGTCAAGAATTCCATGAAAAACTCAGATTAGGCATGATCGGACTGCAAGGAGTCATACAAATAGAAGACGATATATTAGTTTATGGAGCCACCCAAGAAGAACATGATGAGCGATTGCAAGCAGTGTTGCAGCGTTTTCATGACAAAGGCATCACATTGAGAAAAGAAAAATGCGAATGGAGCACTGATTCTGTGATATGGTTTGGATACAAATTTAGCAAGGACGGAATGTCCCCAGACCCCGCTAAAGTAGAGACCATCCGTAGTATGCCTAAACCTACAAGTGCTGCAGAAGTAAAAAGTTTTCTGCAAATGTGCCAGTACAATTCAATGTTTATGTTTGATACAGAGGAAACATATAGTGATACAACGGCCCCGCTACGAGCACTGTTGCGAAAAGATGTAAAGTTCAAATGGACCAAGCGATGCGAGGAGTCATTTATCCAATTACGGGAAGGATTGATGAGTGACAAAGTGATAGTTCCATGGGTGCAAGGACGACCTACCAAAGTGCACGTGGACAGGGGACCTTTGGGAGTAGCAGCTACCGTATACCAACAAGAACCAAACTCAGGCTACTGGAAGACAATCAACTACACCAGTCGGGCACTGACCGAAGCAGAGCAGGGTTATGCTGCAGTAGAGGGAGAAAGTCTGGCAATTTATCAAGGCCTAAGAATGAATCGGATGTATCTATATGGGATACCATTCAAAGTAATCACAGATCACCAACCTTTAGTGTCTCTGTATAACAATCCAAGGAAAGAGGGACCCATGAGAGTAGAACGACATAGAACAAAGCTTCAAGGTTTCAGCTTTACTGTTGAATATTGCCCCGGCGCAAGAAATCCAACTGATTACAATAGTCGCCATCCACTTGCCTTGTCTTCATATACAAGCCAAGACCTGGCAGATATGGACATGGATGATGATGAAGAGCTCTACATTAACAGAGTGATAGAGTCAGATTTACCGGATGCAGTAACAATGAAAGTGATGAAAGATTACACCAACAAATGCGATGTGATGGCAAAATTGAAGTACTGCATAATACACAAGGGCAATATACACACTAAAGATCCTGATCTGGCACCATACAAGCATGTATTCCCAGAACTATCGGTGATGAGACAGCTCATTATGAGAGGAGAGAAAATTGTTGTGCCTAGGGCACTGCAAGAAGATGTAGTTGCATTAGCACACAGTACTCACCAAGGCAGTACTAAAACAAAGCAGTTTCTAAGAGCAAGAGTATGGTTCCCGGCGATGGATCGCATGGTAGATGAGTATGTGCAGTCTTGTATTCCATGTCAAGCGGCCACATCCGGAACATCAGTGGAACCGGTAAAACCCACAGAGCTACCAGAGCATCCATGGGAACACCTAGCTATGGACTTTAAAGGGCCTGTAGGGAAAGAATTCTATTTTCTAGTGGTGGTCGATGAGTACAGCAGATACCCGGAAGTAGCCGTTGTGAAATCTACAGCAGCAGAAGCGGTACTCCCTGAGTTAGACCGGATTCTTTCCACACATGGTGTTCCACAAAAGATTAAAAGTGACAATGGTCCGCCATTTAAGAGTCAAGAGATGGTGCATCATGCAAAACAGTGGGGTTACTTTCATCAAAAGATATCTCCTGAGCAACCAACCAGCAATGGGCTTGCAGAAAATTTTATGCGAATGGTGGTGAAACTAGCTCATACTGCATACATCGAGGGAAAAGACCCAAAGCGAGAAATTTATAAGTATCTGCTCACGTATCGGGCAACACCACACAGCACTACAGGAATCCCACCTGCAGAATTGCTGTTCAATCGACCTGTACAGACCACCATACCAAAGATGCCACGAAAACATCCCCAGCATAAGCAATTAAAAGCCCGTGATGCCCAGAAGAAGCAAGAGATGAAACAGTACAATGATCAACGTAGGCATGCTCGCAACCACACTATTAAAATAGGGGACAAAGTGCTAGTAAGCCAAAAGAAATCAACAACAAAGCCACCATACAACCCAACGCCAATGACCGTCACTAAAGTTAAAGGTTCCATGGTCACAGCCACTGTTGGGAGAAAGCAAATCACAAGGGACGCCTCAAAATTTAAAAGTTTGCCCTCCGGTAGGCAGCTTCATGGCAACATCAAGACAACGCTGCAGGCAAACAACTTACAGGAAGATGCGGAGGCGTATTACACATGGTACACACCTAATACAGACACGGTTGACCAACACCAGCCAGCCGTTGCCCATCCAGAAGAGCAGCCACAAAACGAGCAAGGTGTGATTCCAGAAGGGGAAGGAGAGGAAAGAGAAAGGAACATATACGAAGAAGTAGAGCAAGCAATGCAAGAGAACCCAGCAAGAGAACAGAGAAATGCAAATATACAAAGAGAGAGACGGGTTTCACGAAAACCTAAATACTTGCATGATTATGTTACTGACAACTTAGGGGAGAATGAAGGAGGTGGTGTAATGTAAGAGACGATGCGGGGGAGAACGGTCTCTTCGGACTGACCGGGAATGGCAGCAGGTCGTGAGTGACATGAGTTACTAAAACATTGAGTGTTATGTTGTTTATTTCGCTGATGTTGTGTTAAACCTTACCTGTGTTGATTACTTGTGTCTTGGTCTCGCGAAGCGCTGGTTACGGCACATCACAATGTTCAAATGTCAGACGGCGAATTGCGTGGACTATTCCTTTTGTTCATTGTGTGCCTTACGGTTAAAACGTTACAATATGGCTAAATAAGATGAGGCCATGTTTGCCTTTCAGATGACTGTATTTCAAATTAACATAACAAAACAGACAGTATGAATGAATAGAAGGAATTATACAGCTGTGGTCACATTTCAGTGATGATGTAATGCAACTCAAAGAACGATAATAAATGTAAACAAAGCATTGTTCAGTTCAGTGACTTCATTATTCGGCACAATGGCAAGAAACTCCTGGCACTGTGAATTAATATCTGGTTTCAAAACAAGATCCTCCAGGTGACCTACTTTTCATCTCTTACAGAACAGAATTTTAATTGATTTTCAGCAATTCATTTGTCTTAACATGCAAAAGATCTTGCTGTTAGAAATATGCCATGTTGATGCCATGTTGATGCCATGTTTGGCATAGTTGTCCTTAGTCAATTATTGGTTTGGTTACAAAGAGTGTCAAAATATTTTGACATGCTGATCCATGACACTGTCTAGAATACCTCATACATACGAACACCCCCGTCTAAGTGCCCCGGTGTGAGGTCAGATTTTCACCGGGTCCTAGTGACCGAAGGATATGGTCAGATATTCTCTGGGGAGCTCGAATTTTGTAACGAGGACAGCATAATTATTGGTGGGAACTGTTTCTACGTAAAAAATAATTCTTCAAATTTCTCTCCGGGGTTCGCCTGTTTGCTGCCGAGGTTTCACTTGTGAGGCGTTTTGTACCGGGGAGATTCACAGCTTATCTGGGGACTAATTTTGCTCAAATTTTTTCGCCGGCGAAATCACCGGGGTAGGATATACCGGGGCACTTAGACAGGGTATGATCTTTCAACTGAAAGTTGGTCAAGTTTTTCTGCTGTTTCAGGGCTGAAAGACAGTCTGGCAGCAAGTGAAATTCCTGTAAAGAGCAGCATTGGATTGAGCGTGACATTCAGTGTTGACTTTCACCAAAAAAAGGAGCCTATCATGTGAGGCGCCACCCAGAGCAGTATAAAGCTGTAAAGCCCAAAGGAGCTTTGAACATGAATGACAATTAAAGAGTGTCTGCTAACCATGATCCTTTGTGGTGCCAAATGCGACTTTCGTATTATCTGAAAGTCGTTTCTGGCCTAAATTCTCTTTGCCTCGCTTTTTATTCAGTGAACAAAGGATTATGTTTGACAATGGATCTTAAGTATAGACAATGGTGTAGAGTCCGAATTTTGATATTTATCTTTCTCCAATTTTAAAAGAAGCCAAAGCAACGGACATGCCTCCCATACCTCGCACGTCTTGCCTCTTGTTGTTTGTTTGCCCTTAACAAAGGATGATCGCAAAGCGTAATGGTCAGCAGAGGGTCTTTAAAGGGTCTGTTTCATCCAGCATTCCTTGCACGTGTCGTCTCTTGGCTAACCTTTGTTTGCCACCATTTTCATGGCCCATGAAAATGGCGACAACAAAGGGAAACCAAGAGACGACACGTGCAAGGCATGCTGGATGAAACAGACCCTTTTACTGTTTATGACTGAAAATTGCAATTTAATGCTTTAGTTGACAGCAATATTTGATTGAGTATGATAAATGTTCTATTCATGCTAAGCCATCTTGTAATTATCAAGAAGTTGTCTTTTTCTCCTTGTTTTCAACTCTGCATTGGTTTCACGAGGGATTTGCAGTCAATCACTTTGCAAAAACTCTGAGCTGCACTCACTTTAACTTTGTTAACAGCTAGTGGTAAGATAGTAAATCTTGAATTTATTGTCAGTTACTGGGTTGTTGGTTTCATTTGTGAGGGGTTTCATTCACACTGACTGCGCCATGTTGCCATGTCGTCAATTTCACCATTTCATCAATCAATATTTTGAAATGTAACTGTAGTATTCCATACTCCTTACAAACCCCTCCTCTACTTGTTTAATAATTTTACTTAGGTTTTCTGCGACGAGAGATAGGCTCAACAAGGTAACTGCGAAGGCGTCGTTAAGACTTTATGGTACTTCCAAATAAGACGCCATGCCAAAGATTAGGCCGTTCAGACCAACTTTGGGCGAAAAATTTACCACAACAAACAAGTGGGCAGTCGTTACATTTAAGGGGGTAGGTAAGGTAAAAAGAAAGCTTTTTTCGTGGATGCCTGATGATGATGATTTTACACCATATTATAGTTTAGAGTGTGCTGAAAATTTCTATGAACTATATTTTGTGCTATTTTTAGTCGTTGCTATGGAAACGGAGAAAAAGTGCTACGATTGGTCAATCTTGTAGCATAAATTCACAGACAACCACAGAAGTTAGAGAGATCAGACAAGTACCATCTAAAAGAGCAGGAAATTCTCTATGAAATGTCAGAAGGATTTTTTTGTATCTTTTTTAAAAAATTTTTTACAATTAAAAAAGTTTTTGTTAACGTTTAACCGCTCGGTGAAAAGTTTGCCTCTTGATATATTGGCAACTGATAAAGTTAGCAAAAAATCCTTCTGACATTGCAGAGAACATATCTTTAACTCTAACTGTGCCAAATTGCAGGGTCATAGCTCAAGTAGTTTCTCTTAAATTTGTGCCGCAAGGTCAAGAACTCTGCAAAAAACATGTTTTGAGAAAATCGTGATTAAAGATTGACTAACAATTCAACCATTGTTTACATAACCAGAATCCATCATATTCATACAAATTTTCCTCAGTTCCTCTCTGTGTGTCACAGTTTTTATCCCAATCTTTTTTGCCCTCTAGTAGCCTGTCTTGTTTTCTCTCATTTTCTTCTATTTCTTATTGACCAGTCTTTGTTTTGTCAAGCAAGTCACTATAAGTTTCCTTTGACATTGATTTGATCATCCTTACAATCTCACTGAATAGATCCATATGGGTTTCCTCTTTCACATCAGTGACATATTGATGTAACCCAGCGTTAGAAGAACCGAACATTCGACTAATATTCCACAGTCTATGATAAAAGTTTCTTCTTCTGCAGTGTCTGATAAGCTTCCACGAACTTCATTGGGTTGCTGAGAAGTTGTCATGTCAATGTTATGAATTTTTGGCAGCAGGTTCCTTCCTTGTCCGTTTAGGCCGTTGTGGCAGTTTCAAACATGCATGGCCTATGGCCATGGTTGCACAATGTTCCCCTTCACTAAAACTTCAACTTGAACGGCAGCGTTGTTATCCATAGCTTCATCAATAGCTTCTCTTGGTTTATCAAAGTATAGTGCATGTTTTTATGCCCTATCTTATGCCCGTTGCTTACTTCTTGGACATTTTCTTGATCGTCCAACAGAACGAACCTCTCGCTATGCTAGACGCCTCTCCATTTGCCTCACCTGCTACTTTGATCAGTAAATTGAATTGAATGTCATTCATACCTGCCTCGAGGCTGCCACTTATACGCAATCGAGGCAACTCTTTTGAGGTCAATTTCTTCGAGTTTTTCAAGTCAAGCAAAGACGGGTACTTTTTCACGCCATCGGATCCCCAAAAGGTCGAATTTAGCATACAAAGATTGGAGTGGGGTGTAAAAAACTACGTTTTTCGCAGATTTCAGAGGTCGGAATTGCAAAAGTAGTGGCATTTTTTAAATCTATGATAAATTTTCCATAAGAATAAGTGTTTAACGCAAATTACCCAAAATTTTCAAAATTTGACATTTTATTACCTTACCTAGCCAACAAGGGCAGATTTTGTTTTGAGCGAATCAGCACGCTTGTTTACATCTGGCCGATTAACCAATCACGCTACGCAATCTAACATCACGTGACGCACCGTGATCTCACACAAAATCGGAAGCTGTGGAGATAAGTACCAAAATACCCTCTCCCGAAAACTGATGACGTGCAAGTGGATTTTTGCACAATCATAAGTATTATTGCATTTTCTGAGAGAATACAAGTTCATCTAAACTTCTACCACTTAGATTTTTGATATTCAACTTAGATTGAGAGAAATTTGTGTTTGAAAAACGCCTTTAAATTATGGTAATGACTAGCGTTTTAGGTCCAACAGAAAGATATTTCTTAGACCGACTCTTCAGTCTGATGCAAAACGGCAAAGAATATTGATCCGTAGACAATTTCATACATATCTACATGAAGCTTTTGGTGTTGAACAGCAATCAAAAGGGGCAGTATATCCTACGACACCGAGAGGGTTATCGTCTTTTGAACCGAACCGCTACAATCATATTAAGGGCCAAATTCCTGCAGTAAACTCAACAAGAAACCCCTACCAATAATGTCACAAACAAAATGTTAAGTCAGAAGGTACTCACAACTTCTTCACTTTCTATGATTAACCATAACTGGATAGGTCCAAAATTCGATAGGCTGAATTGATCATTAGCAAGAATGAATTGATCATTTCCACAAGTTTGAACAGCGTTGATGAAATGTCTACTCCCCACTCACATTCTGATCTGTAATGTGGCGTAAAACTGGCTATGTCTGAAAAATAGCATTTGTTTGCACAAACAAGTCGATTTCTTATCCTTAGATAATTCTTTTTTGGTTGATTGAGAAATAGGCGGGAAAAAGACAATAGCTAAGATTTTGATGAAGGGGTCAGGTCAAGCGATGGGAAGGAGAATAAGTAAGTTGCACATTTCATTTGACCTGACCCCCTCATCAAAATCTTAGCTATTGTCTTTTCCCCGCCTATTTCTCAATCAACCAAAAAAGAATTATCTAAGGATAAGAAATCGACTTGTTTGTGCAAACAAATTCTATTTTTCAGACATAGCCAGTTTTACGCCATTACAGATCAGAATGTGAGTGGGGAGTAGACATTTCATCAACACTTTTCAAACTTGTGGAAATGATCAATTTATTCTTGCTAAGTTCGTTTGTTTGTATGAAGCCTATCGAGTTTTTGACCTATCCAGTTATGGTTAATCATAGAAAGTGAAGAAGTTGTGAGTACCTTCTGACTTAACATTTTGTTTGTGACATTATTGATAGGGGTTTCTTGTTGAGTTTACTGCAGGAATTTGACCCTTAATGTGACTGTAGCGGTTCGGTTCAAAAGACGATAACCCTCTCGGTGTCGTGGAGATACTGCCCCCTTTGATTGCTGTTCAACACCAAAAGCTTCATGTAGATATGTATGAAATCGTCTGCGGATCAATATTCTTTGCCGTTTTGCATCAGACTGAAGAGTCGGTCTAAGAAATATCTTTCTGTTGGACCTAAAACGCTAGTCATTACCATTATTTAAAGGCGTTTTTCAAACACAAATTTCTCTCAATCTAAGTTGAATATCAAAAATTTAAGTGGTAGAAGTTTAGATGAGTTTGCATACTCTCAGAAAATGCAATAATATTTATGATTGGTCAAAATTCCACTTGCACGTCATTAGTTTTTTGGAGAGGGTATTTTGGTATTTATCCCAACAGCTTCCGATTTTGCGTGAGATCACAGTGCGTCACGTGATGTTAGATTGCGTAGCGTGATTGGTTAATCGGCCAGATGTAAACAAACGTGCTGATTGGCTCAAACAAAATCTGCCCTTGTTTACCTAGCCGCTTAAAGACAAATGACGGAGATATAAGGCAGCTTAAATCAAGGGGCCTGGGCAATCTAAATATAGTCTATTATGTTCTATTGTATTTGATGATCTCGAGAAATTATCAAAACAATTGGACAAATGATGGCAGGCGCCCATCTTTTGTTCTATTTTTAAACAAGACGCTATATATCCGTCATTTGTCTTTAAGTTCAGCTTTGAGAAGGAGCTTGTGAACATTTCTATCAAGATTTGCTCAGTCCTAATGCATTCCCTAACATTCAAATTAATTTGTTTCGAAACCCGACCATTTAGGGCGATGCCTCTCTAGTTTTTGGCCCGTGGGGGGGGTACATGACTTGCAGATGGACGGGGGTCTGCCGCCCGGTTTTCAGAAAGGTACCCTCTCGTAATTACCTAAAGTTGCCGTCATACCCACTTTTATGATGAATTTTGGCGGAAATCCACCCATTTTTTGCTATTTTTCGCCAATTTCTTGATAACCCACCCTTGTTTATGGAAAATCTGCCGAAAAAGGGACCCTTGTTTAGGGAATTAGGGGCCTAAAAACCTACCGATATGGGCGGCACATACCCGTACCCTCAACATGTTATGTCCCCCCCCCCCCCGGGGTTTTTGGTCGTACTTCAGTTATGCAATCTGGAGGCAGGGGCTGCGTATAGGCCAGTGAGCGCCGAAGGCGCAATTCGTTTGGGTTGGTTGGTATGAAGATTGACTGGTGTTGAAATCACGAATTTTCAGGCTGTGAAATGTTTTGAGGACTTACGCGGAAAAGCGACGCAACACAAAACTTGATATTCTGGATAGAATCGTTCCCGATGCCGTTTATGAACTAATTTAAGGTTGCAACATTGGATAATCGCATCATGGAAAGGATCGACGACGATGAAGCGCACGAATTGGCTGCCAAATGGCTAAATACCATCAAATCGAATGTGGGCCTAAACAATGATTGCACGAGTTACGCTGACGCAAACAGAGATTCATGCAAACAGGTGCAGCAAAACTGTGATGTAACATGCGAAAAGAGATACAGATGCAAAGAAGGATGCTGTGCTAGAGAGCCTACATGTTTTGAGTTTGCTAAGCCGAATGCCAAAGGTTGTGGTGCCATGTCTTTTAAGAGCCCAGATGAACAGCAAAATAGCGAGGCAAAACAATTTTTAGGTGGCCATGCTTTGATTCACGATAACGTGCGAGTAGCTGCAACTTCACGATGTAATTATGCAAGTAGTTTGATAAGCAACAACCAGCAAACCAATGGTCACACAGATAATGGAGACAAAGAGAAAGGGGTTTGCAGACTGGAGTGTGCAACAAGCAATGAACTTTTTGACATATGGGGCTTCGATGAAGAGCAAAGAAAGCAAGCAAATCACTATTTGTTGGACAAGGCTGATGAAGGGTCTATCATGCATGAAAAGGAAAATATTCCACTTCTGGACAAAAGCTGCCATGCAGATGGACTTTTTGATATGGACACTTTAAGAAGAGGCAGGCTTGAAAATGTTGACATTAAACTGAACTCAAAGACAACACCAATTCCAGCTATGACAAACATTAAAGGTGACTATGCTGTCAGTGGTTCTAATGGGAAATATCCTTTTGAAGAAGAACATTGGAACCAGGAAGATGAGGAAACACAAAGATTATTGGTTCGCTGCAAAGAAAAACTTTGTAAGGTCTGCCCAGGTTGTAGTGAAGTTAATCTGCAGAATGCAAATTGGTGTGAGGAATGTGGAAAGGCTCTCGTGACAGTGGAAATAACTAGAAGCTCAAATGCTCTGCAAACTGACTTATTGCGAAGTGCACTGCCTTTGGATATAGCAAAACAGACTGTGAATAGCAACAAAATATCATCATCAAAACTCAACCCAAATAGTGCTGAATTTGTATCTGCCTTTGCAAAACCAGTACAAGTAACACATTCACTGGACAATGATTTCCTCGTAAGATATGACACAGTAACTGGAAATGAGATAATTTCTGGAACTGGTGGGGAATATAATGGCAGCAATAGCTGCATGCCTGATCCAGTTTCCTCATGCAATCTTGAAAGTAGCAAAATTTGCAGGAGAAACACAAGGAAACTTGAGCAGCAGCATTCAGCTAACTTAACGGATGTCATGAAATTCTCCAGGAAGAGGGATAAAAATGTCAGAAAATGGAAAGATGATATTCAAAGGGAAAGAAGCTATTCATCTGATAAAATACCAAGCACTTGTAGTCAATATTTTTATTCATGCTCATCTGAACAAGCACCTAAAGGATACATTTCTTCAGTTAACCCAAGGGGTGAACAGTCACTATACTATCAGTCACCCTCTTCAAATCCAGAATCATTAGGTTACAATCAAGCATCACACACTTTTGGTGCACAAAGTCAGAGGCAGAGAAGTGCAAGTTGGTGCAATGTAACACAAAATTCCCCTTGTGGAACTTTGCTACAAATGTCTTATTCTCATGTTGGTAATGTTGACATTCACAGAAGAGTTCACCGTCCCTTCAATGATGAGTTTCAAAGATTTGATGCACCAGCTGTTTATCAAGGATTTGATTTTCAAAATCCTGCTATTGAAAATTCATCATTGGGACAATGTAACTCCTTTGACGAGGCACAATTTTCAAGAGACCTTGTTCAATCACAACTAAATAACCAGATTGCACTCCATTACGGAAATTGGGAGGCACCTCCAGCACATTGTATAGGTTCAACAGATAATGGTATGTATTATCAGCCACCAGTTGCATACCCCCAGCATGTCTCTCAAAATAGAAATTTGCAGTCATGGAGAATGTACAAGAAGAAGAAAGTTGTTGACAGTTTTATTGATTCACCAAGAACACCAAGAAGTGTCACAAGGAAAAGTATGCACCATGCAAAAATCAAGAAGACAGACAAGCAAAATGGATATTCTGAACTTAAGGCCAAAGTACATCATTCTAAGCAAGTGAGTTCTTTTTTCCTTTGGGTGTGTCCACTTAATGTTTGACATTTTCTACTTTATCGGCACAAACAAGAGACTCCTTTTAGGGTGTTTTTGATTGGTAATTCCAAACCTACCAAATTCTGAAAACGGTAGACTTTGGAGAAACGGAAACACTGTCCAATCAATCAAACAGAAAAGTCTTCAAAACAGCAGGTTTCAGATTCATCGTGGCAAAAACAAGATTTCCGGTTGAAAGACACAAAGACGAGTCCGGTGCTTGGCAACAAAGACTGAACTGACTCAATTTCCATAGCAGCACAGGCAAATTCGCCTCGTTTTCAGAGTTGCACAAATGAAAACGAGAATTTCTCCAAAGTCTGCCAAACCCCCCACCTATTGGAGCAGAAGGCTTGGCAGACCTTCCAAACCTGCCAGACCTGCCACCTTTGGAATTTGGTAGTCAATCAAACACAAATTCTGAGTCTTCCAAGTCTACCGTTTTCAGAATTGGCACCAATCAAACACACCCTTAGTCATATATTGCATTGATATCCAGGGAGCACTATATAGCCTTTCAAACGTCCAGTCTTTCTTGACTCACCTGGTATATGTTTGTAAGGAAAGATGAACTGTTGGAGAAATTCTGGCAAGCATTTGAAGTTAAAAGGCAATCCCATATCTTATCAAGTTTTTGGCAGATTTTATTTCATGTGGTGGTCATTTCTTCTAGATTTGTGGGTCCATCTACCTTAAGTATATATTATACTTTTACTCTTGACTTGGCTGCTTGTAAGTGTGATTCATTTCTAAATTGCTGCCACATGCATGCGCTTCTCAGCAAATAATAGGAAACTTAGGTTGGATGAATTAAGGTGAATGAATACATGAAAGTGTCACACTAGCAAACCTATACACACTACTGTGGTTGCTGAACCCTGCAGTATTTTGCTGGATGTGGTTGATACACCATAAAGAGGCAGGACTAATGCTAATGTCTTGGGGTTTTATGTATGAATAGGCCATACTGAGGCATGGTATTATGCTAACATTGTGCGGCATTATGCTTGATTGGGTGGATATGCCATATTGAATTGGGGTATTATGCTTACTCTCAGTACCAAATAATTGTCCATAATGATGTATTGGCAGGAAACCTCAGTTTCAGAATAAATTGTAATAGTAAAACAGCGACAATGATACTCATTTTTTCTCTTCGAACCAGTAGGAAGACACACAAAAAAGATTGGTTACTTCATATCTGACAAATCCAGTTGATATTAACCCATATCTGACAAGTCCATGTTTTTAATCGTTTTAACCCATATCGTTAACGTTTCAAGCATGCAATGCTTCATCTTCAGAACCCCCAAAAATTACTGACGATCGAACCACATTATAAATGAAATTAGCATTTTTGATGAGAAAAAATCCTAGATTTTCTCTAAATTTCGAGTTAAAACGCACTAGCAATTCACCTTGTGTGACGGTTCTTGAGAAAGATGTGAGCACATTGCGTGAGAGACAATCTCTTTTGGTCAGTACACTTCTTGATTCTGAAAGAGGTAACAAATTCAGGGCCTTATCTATCCCTATTAGAATATGTTTGGAGCCCCAGCCGGTAAAGATATTATGTTCCACTTATAATATTTCTCATTTCATAAATACTAATTGCTGAGCAGTCACGTTATTTTTTAGAAAATCTATCAAATCTACGCTGATTGTAGGCTTTAAATCTAGGAACAACGCTGTCTTTAAAAAATGGTTGTCTGGCAAGCCACCGTAAAAGCTTGTGCTCCACTTGCAAAATCACAAGCATTTCTTTTCTCCTCTGTTGCATGCTTGATCTTGCACGTGCTACAACTCGCTTCATCCTGCTAAAAAACTCTTTCGCTATGGACGCTGGTAAGTGGAGTTGTAGCTGCAAGTTCTAGCAGTGTCATTGCTTGGGGGAGAGCATCCTCGAGTTTTGCCTTTTTTATAACCGTTAAGAGGTCTTGAATGCTTGGTGAGCCCTCAATCACGGAATCAATGTCGATTTCTACATCTGGCTCTAATTCGAAGGTATCACTCTCTTCTACATCCATTAATTCACTTCTGTTTCTTTCCTCAGCATCCTTGCTAACCTCTTCGACAGTTTGTTGCAGCCGTGTTTGGCGCTCTTTCTTTGCTGCAAGACGACTATCTCGTTCTCCAACAGCTTTCTGCAAAAGGAGTGCAATCTCACTGCTGTTGTAAAGAACAGAGAGATTGTTCTCCGTGATTGTCCCATCTTTAAATGCAAATGGGTAGAGCTGGCGCAGTTCTGCAATCAAGGCCCTTTGCTCATTAGCTGTCGCTTTCCTTCTTTGGCTGAATTTTGTTGGATGGATCAGATCCATCCATCTGAATTTCTTGAGATTTTCGAAACGCCAGGTCAGCGGCTCTGAGAACTTTGTTGTGATGGTAAATGCAAGGTCTTTTAAAGAATCCTTCCAGCTTTCTTGTGAGCCATCATTTCCGCTCTCAATTCCTCTCCATCCACTTCTTTCACGCATCATTGGAAAAGCAGGGTCAGCCTGGACTGTGTCCTCCCATATTTGATCAAGATTGAAATCGTTAAGCAAGCGTTGGAAATCGTCAATCATTGATCTTAGCTGCACGGCATCTAGCGTTGGCTTTTGCATAATGGTCATGATTGGTGTGCATTGCTCAAATATTTTTCTGTACAGCTTGAGCAGAAAGACGAATTCCACTTGTTGCATTTGAATGCCAAGGCCCCTTGCTGTACTTTGGGTGTCGGCTTTTTCGTTCTGGTCCCTTGAAATTTCGTAGAGCACAGTCCCAATAGTTTCATAATGACTGTCAATGACACTTGTTGAAGTATCACGTGACAACCACCTTGTATCTCCAGGTTTTGGAAGATTTAGTCCAATACGTCTGGTGCGCTTTGGGCTACTTCTGAAAAAGGCAACAAGCTTGTCGGCCGTGCCAAAAAACTTTGCAACCTTCGGAATTTTCATTGCTGACTGTGCAGCACAAAGGGACAATCTGTGAGCAACACAGTGGTTATAATAGGCTGCAGGGTAGTGTTGCTGTATTTGCTTTTGCACACCATTAAGTTCTCCGCTCATTGTAGGGGCACCATCGTATGACTGACCAATGAGCTTGTTTCCACTAGTTGCTGGCTTTATTTTGTAATTTTCCAATGTTGACAGCATAATTTCTGTCAGAGCATCAGCTGATTGATCATCGGAAGCATCGATCATACCTAGCATATGCTCTTCAACTTCACCGTTGTGAACAAGGCGTACAGATACCGCAGATTGCTCAACATTGCTAGTGTCACTTGTGTCATCCATCATGACGGCAATAAATTTTGAGCCTTCAATGCGTTTTTGGATCTCCTTCCGAACTTCATTGAAAATGCATTCTATTAACTCATTTTGTGGATCATGAGACGTGTATGTAATGGCATATTTGTCTAAGAATGAACGAACCTCATGGCTGTAACCCCCAAGTAATTCCATAAGCTCCAAAAATTTCCTCTGTTGGATGACAATTTAGATTCATCATGGCCACGAAATGCAAGGCCCTGAGCAGCTAAAAATACAGTAACATCAATATGATGGAAAAGCATTTTTGACAGACGTGTAGCACTGTGATTGTGTCTTGCAACATCTCGTTGTCTTGCTTCATCCAAAGCACATGCTACGTCGATATTTCCCAAAAGTTGGTAGGCAGTGTAGTTCACTGTATGTGTCTTAGACTTCTCATGACGTTTGGCTAGATTGGACAGATTTTGACCAGCTGATACAAATCCAGATTCTTTCACAAACGACACACCTTCCATCTACGAGAAGAAAGAAACAGAAACATAAGGTGACTTTGAATGAAATTTGTTAATTGGTAGAAAGTTATTTGCTAGAAAGTTAATTCCTCTCCCTACTTCTGATTAATAACCTCCCCAAAGCCACCCCCTCCCTCCAAGTAGAGCCAGTATCCAACTGTCTTTACTCATAGGGCCATTAGTTGGTCTAGTAGCGGACTTAGGGCACGGCCATTTTAAATTGCAGAACAGTGTTACTGAAGAGATGAACGGCGCCTAGCCCTCTATTTGCGCCTTGACCCAAGAGGCAAGGTATTAGGATCCTGATCCTAATACCATGGCCAATGAACATGGCCAAAGGGCCTTGAGCCATGAGCAAAAATTTAACTACAGGCAAATAGCCCTTGTCGTATTGCCACCTCAAGGGCCCAGTATGAGGATCGGGATTCTCATACCATGGCCAGTGAACACAGTAAAGAGCTGGGAGCCACGGCTACAATTATTGTTGATGGCCAAGAGCCCTCTGATAATCGCCATCAAAATGGCTAAGTATTAGGATCGCAAATCAAATGCCATACCTAAAAGTTAGCGAAAGGTCTTTTTGGGAAACTTTGCTTTGCCTTGAAAATGTCAAATAATCATTGAAAAAACTTACCTTTGATAAATCACCCATGACGAGACATGGCCAACAGAAGTAAGTATTCTTCTCAACGTCTCCGCAAATCCATGGAAATTCCTCGTATGCGGTGTCACTCGATACGTATTCCACGGTAACTTTTGGGCATGGTCTTCCATCTGTTTTCAGGCGAAATCGTTGTTCCTGAGTTAATCTTCTTTGAGTTGACAAAATAGAGAAAATATTGGAAACACCCCAACGGTACCCGCTTCCTAAAACCCGATCCATTTTGTAATACAGTTCTGACACGGCTCGTGGACGACAGAAAGCGAAAGATCAGCGCAGCGTACTTCGTGTTGAAATGAATGGTTAGATTGGCCACGGTATGAGGAATCGAAAACTAATACCATGGAAGACAAATCACTTTGTTTCACGTTAAAATAACAATACGCCCTGACGTAACAGCGGGCCACTAAGACGAAGGTTTAGTGACATCATGGTATGAGAAATGAAATACTAATACCGTGGCCACAACTGCCTTCGTAATTCGATAGCTGTCGACAATACTATAGAATATGATTCGTCGGATTAGAAGTTCATTTGAAACCTTTTGTCTGAACGAGCTGCGTTGGCGTTGACATTTGAATCACCATTTGATACGTAAATGCGCCTCCGCTACTGAGCCAGCAGAACAGAATGGCTGACACCAATATCCTCCAAAAGAGCCCTCAAATTTTATCGTGTCTTACAGGCAAGCTCTGCAAAAAAAAGTGGTATGAGGCTCATACAGTTTATACCATTGAGCGCCGCCCCTGACCTCGAAAATGATAACTCTATTCCGTTTCTTGACGTCCTTGTCACTCATGATGATACAGGATTTTCCACTAGCCTGTACCGAAAAAAGACTTACACTAGTTTATACTCTGATTTTGACAGCCTTGCCCCTGATAAGTATAAAACGAATCTTATCAGTGTCCTGATATTTAGAGCCTTTCAAATATGTTCCTCGTATGTCCGTTTCCACCAAGAAATTACTCGTATCAAGGATATTCTGTGTAAAAACCGTTTTCCAAAGACTTTGATTAATCGTATCATTAAGTCCTTCCTTGATAAAAAATATGAGACTAAAACTAAAGAAAAAGTTCCGGAAAATGAGAAGGATGTTGTTATATTTTGTATGCTGTATTTAGGTCACTACAGTTTACAGGTGAAAACCAAACTTAATAAACTCGTTAAACGTTGTTACCCGGATATTGATTTTAAAGTTATTTTTCGCTGTCATAGACTTATTATATCCTATTTTCCATTCAAAGACCGCTTGTCTACTCTTTTGTGCTCGGGTGTGGTGTATAAACTTGAGTGTCCTGACTGTAATCCCAGGTACTACCGGAAAACTTCTCGTCATTTGGCTACACGCGGCAGAGAGCATTTAGGAGTAAACAAAGTTGGCAAAAAGATCAAAGTGACTCCCTCGGCGATTTCTGAGCACATTGATCAATGTGGACATAATGCCTCTATTGAAAATTTCTCCATTCTTAATAGAACCAATAACAACTCTGATTTAGTCATTTCTGTTCCTCTCGTATTATTCTAACTTCCTTATATCTAATGTTTGCTCCTTCCTTTTCATTTTAATTATTTACACCTGCTTTTTCATGTCTGTTCCAACTCCTGTGTCAGTTCTTGTTTGCTAATTAGGCTGTTTATTACACGCGCTATTTATTTCCTTTGTATCGTATTCATTTATAATGTGGTTCGATCGTCAGTAATTTTTGGGGGTTCTGAAGATGAAGCATTGCATGCTTTGAAACGTTAACGATATGGGTTAAAACGATTAAAAACATGGACTTGTCAGATATGGGTTAATATCAACTGGATTTGTCAGATATGAAGTAACCAATCTTTTTCGTGTGTCTTCCTACTGGTTCGAAGAGAAAAATGAGTATCATTGTCGCTGTTTTACTGTTACAATGTATTCTGAAATAATCGTCCCCTCCCTGCTTATTAATTTTTGAAAAATTTTCCAGCCCCCCCCCCTTTTGTCAATTTTTGGAAAAATCAAATGATGGTAAACATAATTTCTGAATAAACGCAAGAAAAGTCTCCAGAAGTGCATTCAACAGAACTAGAGTTTGTACAGTAGGTAAATGTATCAGTAACATCACTGTTCACACATAAACATATAAAAGATCCATGTTTAGCTAAGAAAACGATTATTTTCACTTCTCCAAACATCCCTCTCCCCCGATTGTTCCAGCCTCCGATTATTGTTATATTGAACCATTTCCAGCCCCCCGATGATTCTCACTTCCCCTGTTTATTTTGTACTCAAGAGTAGATGGTGGGTAATCATGCTTCATATGGTGGATATAGCTTGCCAGGGGTGGGGGGGGAGCGGATATTTTTACAAGGTTCTATGTTTTTATCAAAGAAGATTTGGATTTAGCCCGCAGTGCATAGATCTCTAAACGGCAAAACACGCCCCTTTCTTGGTAGTCAATTATTATATATTTGTCTCTTATTGTTTAGTGCATAGATTCGGAAGTAGTTTACAAGATACATCATATAGATTATATGTTTCTCGACCTTTAAACAAATGTTTTGGCAAGGCACAAAAGTTTGATTGAGTCCAAAGTCAAGGCATAACATTACAGTAAATTGTTGAGATCAGGACTAAAAATGGGTAGGTTTTTATCACACTGAGAGCATGTCACACTGAGAGCGATGGCCCTACCTTTGTCCGAAAACATGTAGTTCGTGAAATAATTTTTCACCATCTTTGTCCCGAAAATTGGTCGTTTTTGAGAACAAATTTACGTTGTTATTCTTCTTCGATTTCGATTTGATGGACAATTTAATCATTGCCAATGTTTGTCCCGAAATCTGGTAGTTTCGGCCAAATACCGTTTTTCGAAATCAAGTGGAATTCGCAGCCATGAAGGCACAAGCGTCCTAAAGCCGGTTTTTCTTGCTCACTAAAATCTCATGTCGTTGGCAGCGAATCCAGAAGAGATTATCCTGCAGGGATCATTACCGTCGTAATCATAAGAGCAGCAGAGTCCCAGTACTGGTAGTCTTCAAGCGGCAATTCCGAAGTTGTCTCCAGGTCCTAAAAATCCGTTGACGTTTCTTCTGATTTGTCCCAAAACTGGTCTTTTTCCGTAAATTTGACTGACAAAGGTAGAACCACTTTGGTGATAAAAAAGGAATTTCTGGTTTTTTTAAAAATTTTGTGGACAAAGGTGGAACCACTTATGTGAACATTTGTAATGCTGATCTTTTGAGCTTAAATTTGGCGGACAAAGATAGAACCAGCTTACAGGTAAGCTTTAGGATTTTGATTAGATAGGAGGAGAGACAATTTGATTTTCGTGAGGAATTGATGGAAATGGAAGACTGATTTTAAGATTTGACATTTTTCCCAAAAACTGGTTGTTTTGAGCAGGAAAGTCATACTGTGTCACAAAAGAAACGGTTAGTTTTTCCAATTCCTTCGGACAAACATGGGGTCAAATATTTTACAGTACTTGCCCACCCCTGAAAAAGATCTGGCACATCTTTGATAATGTCCTTTGTTTTCAATAAAAATCCTTCAGGAATCCTTGAGAATCTTTTTGTTCTGAAAAGTTTTGTCTGGTTTTTTCAAGGAGTAAAATGTCCTTTGGCGCCAATTGTGTTACAATTTCTTAAGTTCTATTCTAGCAGCCGTCTGCCATTATTTACTAGCGTATAAGGTAGGGAACTTTTATTGAAAATTCTCAAAAAGATGAAATTTGATTGTTGGCAGCTGCACAACCAGTACTCAGTCGTCGCACAACTTGTTCAAAGACATTTTAGAAGAGTTTCTGACGGGAATGCCGCTATTACACATTGCCTATCCCAGGGGCGGCGTGGCAAAAATTAAGGGCACGGGAAAAACTCGTCGAAAAGGGGCCCATGATGGCCTGACGTCCTTTTCTGTACATAGGAATCTTGTCCCTCCTTTTACAATTTTGTCAATTACTTGCCAATTTATGGTTCCATAGCAATGATCGACGCCCGGGGGGGGGGGGGGGGTACATGACTTGCGGATGGATGGGGGTCTGCCGCCCGGTTTTCAGAAAGGTACCCTCTTCTAATTACCGAAAGTTGCGGTCATACCCACTTTTATGATGAATTTTGGCGGAAAACCACCCATTTTTTGCTATTTTTCGCCAATTTCTGGATTTCGCCAAAATTCATTTAATGTCGGTTAGAGTCTTTTAACCGTAGTTAATACTCCCCCATGCACAGAGTGTCTTCCCACTGCGGGGCAGCATTAAACTGGTTTAATCTGGTTTCTTCAGCACATGCTCTATCAAAACCGCAAGGGCGGAAGTTATGCTTCGTTGTTCAACAAAAGTAAATAGGCCTTGCAAAGTTATTTTTTACAATCTCGGATACTTGTTAGTTTATCTTCCCCTCCCTCCCAGCCCACTTATTTTCCTACTGCTTTTTTACTTCTTTTCCACAGACTGTCAGCCTGTGGGACAGGTGCATTGGTTGCCTGCCGGTAATTCTTACCATCCCGGGGGGAGGGGGTACATGACTTTTGGATGGACAGGGGTCTGCCGCCCAGTTTTCAGAAAGGTACCCTCTTCTAATTATCGAAACTTGCGGTCATACCCACTTTTAAGATGAATTTTGGCGGAAAACCACCCATTTTTTGCTATTTTTCGCCAATTTTCTGGATAACCCACCCTTGTTTATGGAAAATCTGCCAAAAAAGGGACCCTTGTTTAGAGAATTTGGGGCCCAAAAACCCACCCATATGGGCGGCACATACCCATACCCTCAACATGTTATGTACCCCCCCCCTGGGGATCGACGCAACAAACGGAAAAAACAGGTTAACCAACATTGGTTTAGAGCCACTCTCCAAGTCACCTCCTAGCATTATTCGGAGGTATTCTGATTCTTCTACTACTTTCTCCTCTTTTTGAAAGAATCTCGAGACCCAGCTTTTAACAGAAGTGGAATGGCGGGGGCATTTCCCCATCTTCACCCAAGACCATGCCATTGCTTATGGATCTGCATGAACAAGATCACGGAAGGCAAATGGTTTTGACTCGAGGTATACACACTATCTCACTCAACTTCAATTGAAGATATAGTCTTTCATTGAAGTGGAATCCATAAGAGTCCCCATTGCATCATTATGAACAATCAAGTATCCCAACGCTCCACTCTGCAGCTACCGGGGCCTTCCGTTTCACTCCAGTTTCTGAATCAGTGAAGATCGGATAAAAACTGACGATTTAACAAATGGCTCAAAAGTCCCTGATCTGAGACCAAAGACTTCGCTCAAGCGAAGGCTTCGAGAGGAGGGTTGGAAGTATGGAGGTTTGTGCAAAGCAATGATCTTTGCTTTGTGTGTCAAGTGTATTCCTGGGTCTTGCCCAATGGTCATACAATTCAAAGTTTTCAAATGGATCCAGCCACTTGTGGGGCTATTTCTCCTCAGTGGCGGGAATGCTTCAATAGTACAGATGTTAAACTTGTCCTGTCTCATTCTTATAAGAAATACGTGCACTTACAGGGTGTCTCAAAAAATTTGTTTGAAGTTCGATTACCTATTGTAAAATAACGACAACATGGACAGGCTCCTGGGAATATAGCCATGTCCCTAACATTATGAAATAATTTTAGAGACCAGAATCTTGCAAAAAGGTTGAAAACTAACAGAGTTGCGAGCTTTCAAAAATAAAAATATGCGATAGCTGAAACCAGCGACTCCTATGATTGCTTGTTATTCAAGGAGCTCGAAGACCGAGGTAAAAGAAGCTTATCCAATGTCATACCTCTCGTTGATATAAGAGCAAACCAAATAGGACTTCTAAAAGTGATTTAACCCCTGCGATCATTGTCAAAAATTTGCTCAACATTTCATATGTCCAAAAACAGTGGTTCAAAACATAATCGATGAGAGACTGAATCTGTTTCCTCAAAGCATCCATATCCTTGAAAGTTAGGTTATCGAAAACTGTTCAAATACCATTTGGTACGTCCTGAAACAATTGAGAAATAACAGAAAGGATGGCCCAAGGGACTTTTACTAAAAATGCTGTTCGAGGCCTCTGGTTTCAGCTTTCGCACAAACTTGAACTGCAAAGCCTTGTAACTTCAGGAATTTCTCGCGGATTTGCAATATTTTTGTGTCAAAAATTAATCCAAAATCTCAAGGAAAGGGTTATTTAACCAAGTGCCCATTCAGCATATCGTTATTTTTTAGTATTTAATCAAACGTCGAACAATTTTTTTGAGACACCCTCTATAATTTTCTTCTAGCTTAGCTTTAGGGGGCCCATATCTGCATGATTTTCAGGGGCCACCGGGACAATTTCCCGGTGTCCCGGTGGGCCACGCCGCCCCTGGCCTATCCTTTATAGGATGAAATTGGTCAAGTACCGAGAAATTGTTGATTTTGACATGATCAGAGAGTTAAATTTCTTGTAATTCTAATGAATACATACATTTATACTTTGTGTGACAAGGATACACATGTTTCCTTGGCCAGGTGAATTCCGCGGAAGTCGCGTAGCTTTCGCGAAATACGTTTTCCGCGGAATTCACTTCGAACGTAAGTCCAAAGTTGTTCGGGTAACTATCGGTGAAAGTCTTTTGTGTTTTCTCCGGCAGATCCAGATTTTTCTTGAAAGCACAAAGGTTTCTGTGAAAGGTGTACGAGATTGGGCAAGATTGTTTGAGAGTGAATGCCCCTCGGACAAAGCCAGCAAACTGCAGTCAATAGATATGCAAAAATCAAGTTTATCATATGTCCCAGTGAGATTGCAACGATCAGTTCGATGGAAGTTAACTGAGCTTCCATAAAAAAATAGCTTTTGCCACTGCGTTGGGCCAGGCGGAAAACACCGTTGGTACAGACTTAGGCCCAGGCCAAGATGTCAAGCCATGACGATGAACAATAGCCCAGTCTAATCCCATTTTGGCAAGGCACGTGGATACCTGTACCGATATTCAAACAAAGTCATGAAAATCATAGACGTAGGAGCCGGGGGGGGGGGCACTGGGGGCACGTGCCCCCAAGATTTTGCAATAAACAAAGAGTGCCCTTTTTATTTTTAGAAAGTGCCCCCTTTTTCTTAAGAAGAAAGTGCCTTCGAAGTGCCGTGACCCCCAAGTTTGAGATGCTTCCTACGTCCCTGATAAAAAATGGAGAGGTTAATGTACACAATTTGAAATTCATTATGTTCGGGAATACGCTAAGGGGCATATTTCACTCCTAAAAATGTTCGTAGACCTTCGGAAACGGACTTTTTGCTTCGAGAAAAATCCATCAAAAATCCCCAAAAAGCTGTTTATTAAGATAAATGTCGTTAGCTTTTCGAAAAAGTTGAATGCCCTTCGTGGTGATGCGCAGACTAATACAAGCAAGCTTCGATACAAAGCTCTCTGTGATGTCGATTTCCGCAGAATTTACTTTGGCCATACAGCCAAAGCAAAGTGAATTCCGCGGAAGCTATTGTTTATACGAAGACAATGGTTTCCGCATTTTCCGCAGTTTTCGTGACTTCCTCGGAATTCACCTGGCTTTTCTCCTTTTATAAGAAACTTGGATAAGGCCCTAGTACTACAACTTTTTTATTTTCACATGAAAATTTCAGCTTTTCAGTAATAACAATAAAATTTTTAGAGTTTTTTGGTCTCAGAATGTAAATTTGTCAAAGTATCACTCAAAACTAAGGGCTCACAGCAATTTTCCCTTTTTTGGAATTGCCTTTCAAATTTTTCCTAGCACTTCTCTATGTGCAGGATATTTCAGAAAAAACACAACCCACTTTCATTCAAGATTCTTCAGGAGATAATAATGTTTAAACCAATTTTAGGCATATACCATCTGAAAGTACAATCGTTTTTCTTTCCAATAATATCATGCTTGAGTGGATTACCCCATCACGTTCCACGTTAGCTTAATATCTCTGTATGGCATATCTACCACACCAAGCATAATACCCCACCACATCAAGCATAATACCCCACCATGTTAGCATAATACCCCGCCTCTACCGGGTGAGCCAGAAAAAAAGTTCCCACTTTTGAAAATTCATAGCGCCAAGACTACTACACGGATTTGAATCATTCAAGTTGTAGTTAAAGGTCAAAAGTTCAAAGTATTTTTTTGATTTTTCTCGCTGTCCTACCAGCACTAGAAGAATTGGTAAATTCAACTTTATCAAAATTTCATGGTTGCAAAATGGGGCAAAATGACGGAAAAAGGGTCTAAAACATTGATCAAATCGTAAGGACTCTATTCAAATCGAACAATAGGCCATGAGCGTTCCACCTCCCTCAAGAGTTATAAGACATTGATTTTCAAACAAATACGAAAGATTTTCAATCCCAAAGCAATTAATGCCTAGAGGATACCTCTCACCCATGAGAAGTTGCATTTCCTTCATTATTCTGTGCGAGAAGTCATTTATGAATTGATCGATGTTTTAGGCCATTTTTCAGTCATTTTGCAACCATGAAATTTTTGTAAAGTTGAATTAACCTATATTTGTAGTGCTGGTAGGACAGCGAGAAAAATCCCAAAAATAGTTTGATCTGTCGGCTTTTAGCTAAAATTTGAATGATTCAAATCCGTGAAGTAGTCTTGGTGCTATGAATTTTCAAAAGTGGGAACTTTTTTCTGGCTCACCCGGTATATTGTAACGGGGCTTGGTTCGGTCCAAGACTGTCCTGTTACTTTGAGTAGTTAGAATTCGAAACACGTACGACTCGTTCAGAGAGTAAGAACTGACTGAATAATATTAACATTATCAACAACTAAATACAACTAAAGGAAAATTAACAAAGGAATGTGTTAGCATAAATTAGCATACGACGAGTCCTGCTACAGTCCGCCCTTCCTTCGAAAAAAAAAGGCGCAGACTTTTTTTTGACAAAATCAGTTATGTTTGGTCTGGCAATGACGTGTAAGCAAAAAGGCCATTCAAACTGTTCATCAGTCTGCATTTCACTTCAAAGTCCATTGACTTATCCCCAAAGTATATTGCGTTTTCAGAGCAATGTATTTTTGCATCAGTTCGAGCCAAATGGTTGTTTCCAAATACGATATGAACCGGGAGGTTAGGTATCACGAGCATTTGGAAAGTAAAGTTCTTGTTATCGTTTATTGTGATGGGCACGTTAATGGTCCCGCACGGTTGAAGAACTGAGCCATCTGCCGTTGTTAATGTGACATTTGATGATGGCAGCGGAGTTATTGATGTATTGTTACAGACTTTAACGATCTCTCTGGCATGTGCCAGTGATGTGGAAGACAAAGGGAAACCCGTCGAAATTGGCATCAAAATTTCCTTATGAGCAGAAACAACAGGAAGCGCCAATATGCCTCTTGATGGCGATGTTGTTTTCGCTGTTGACGTATCTGCATTGTTTGTCGATAGTGGTGACTTCGATGTCGTGTTGGTCTGATTCTGATCTTTGGCCTTTGAAATTTGTGAGAGAATAGCTTCGTGACGCTCAAAAACCTCTGAAACTTTCTCGATAACTTTTACCAAAGCATTTATGAGGTTTTCGTTCTTCTTTGGCAAGGTTGACCATCCCTTTGATTGCGATGCAGAATGAACATGAAAATAAGCTTTGCAGTTGGCATCCGTACAAATGAGACAAACATGACGACGATCATAAACACACGAATCCCTAAATTCGCAGTTTGAACGTTCAAAACGATTGTAATCTCTACAAATGCTGTCCGTGCAGCTTTTGGTAATACGTTTGAGGCAGTGTGAGGCAAAATGCCCCTGTCCTTTGCAGTACGAACAGTGAAAGGCGATCATTTTCTTGTCTCGTAGTGTATTGAGTTCCACAAGATTCTGAGTCTCCAACTGTAATGGTTGTGGTATACGAGTAAATCTTTTAGGGTCCTCCACCAACTGTAACGGGGCTTGGTTCGGTCCAAGACTGTCCTGTTACTTTGAGTAGTTAGAATTCGAAACACGTACGACTCGTTCAGAGAGTAAGAACTGACTGAATAATATTAACATTATCAACAACTAAATACAACTAAAGGAAAATTAACAAAGGAATGTGTTAGCATAAATTAGCATACGACGAGTCCTGCTACAATATGGTCTACCCACCACAACAACCATAATACCCAACACATTCAGCATGATACCCCACCCCAGTATAATAATAAATAATAAATTCTTTGTTTAAGGTTGGCGTAGGTGATAGCACTAGGCTAATTAATGCCAACCATAATTACAACAGCATGAAAATTAGAATAAATTAATATCATAATTAGACATTATCATAGCATGGTATATCCACCACATCAGACATAATACCCTACCACGTTAGCGTAATACCTTGCCTCTATGTGGAGTATCCACCACATCAAGCATAATACCCCACCCACATCTGTATGGCATATCCACCATAGTAGTGCATATAGGTTTGCCAGAGCGGGGTGATATGGCACAGTGGTGTAATCTTTTGACTTTGCAGCCTGGAACAGTCAGGCAGAGTGGGTTCAATTTCGGTAGGGCCTCACTTCTTGAGCGTCATGACAAGGGGTCACAGACTTGATTACGTCAGCTCTATTGCTGCGATCCCAGCGCTTGGCACGAAAAACTGCAATTTCTCCTTTGCCTTCATTTTAACATGTTTGCAATGATGTAAGCAAGTAATTATTGTCTGAAAAACGTGACACAAAATGACAAAATGTTCACTTGCATTCTTGCAGGATAGTAAATTTTTCTGTAATTGTTTTTATTTTCCCATGTTAGGAAAATGAGAAAGGAAACTCTGCAGGGGCCTATCAGCATGAAGAACCAGTGGTACAGCTTCACCCCCCAGTGCCACCTCTTGCCTTAGAAGGTACAGTAAGCTCAGTTTTGTGCTCATCTTCATTTTATGTAAAGTGCAATGCCTTCTTACAATTGTCAGCATGTCAAGGAATTCCTCACATTCTGATGGGAATTCTTCAGAGGTATATAAGACTGTGAGAATTCTTAAACAAGAATTATTAAAAAATAAAATGCTTTGTGTCAGTAAAAATTCTCATGAGTGCTTGGCAAGAATTGGGTGTTGACGTTCATAAGGCCTTGCACTTTTTTGAGTGTAGCTTCTGATGAAGGTGCCCTTTGCTGAAGCTAACCAGGCCAAAGCTTAGGCACCTCATCTCCAGTGCATTGGTCTTTTCTCTACACAGAGAATCATATTTTTAGGATTCACAGTTAGAGGCTTTGTGTACATTATCACTTGTCTTGTTTAAGAGTTCCTGAAAGATATTGAGACACAGAGACATTACCAGCAATGGGCGGACTGGTCTGGGTGGCTAGGTGGCAATCGCCACCCGAGCCCCCAAAAATAGGTCACTATGATCAAATAGGCCCCTTAAATCAAACAAAAGCAAAAAATAGAGTGCCAAATCCAAAATTATCTTTAGATTTTGTCTTTAGCATAAGCTATTAGTTCATGTGCTGAGAACTTTTTCAAGATTGGTATTGGTCAACTTGAAATCGGAGATGCAGGGACAAGTTCATAAATATGTTCATTTCCTTGCTGTGTCTGGTCTAACTCTCCAGCCAGTGGCGTGGATACGGAGTGGGGAGTATGGAGGCTATAGCATAGGGCTCAAATCTTTACATCGTGCCCAGTTAACGATGGCATAGAAGATACGGAACACTTTTTGCTGCTCTGCAATTCTTTCAGACAGCAGAGATGCAGTCTTCTCGCTGGTGTCAACGATGTACTCAAAGCTTGTGGACATCCTGAGAGTGCAGATATCAATATGTTGCAACTTCTTCTGTACGGAAATAAAAATTTGCCCTTTGAAGCCAATAAAATGATCTTAAATTCAACTATTAAGTACATTTCTGAGACAGAACGCTTTGGTTGAAAGTTATTGGAATCCCCAATAGAGCACCCAAATCCCTTCTGTATGTGTCTGTTTTCAGTGATTATGTAATGTCTTAAGGAAGCTTGCAACCAAATAATGTTTTTTTCACTGCCTTTCATGGTTCCAAACTTTTAAATCTTCACTGGCAATTATTTGGTTGCAAGAATCCTTAACTTGTAGTTGTAGCTCTGTGTCTTTTTCTTTATGTTATGACCCCTGGGTAGACAAAATGTTTTGCTCCTTGCGGTATCGTCTCCGTAGTAGGGTAGCGTTAGGTATAGGTATAGTAGTAATCATGTATTGTAAATTTTTAATGGAATATGTATATAAAAAAAAATCTTTACACAAACTTCGAAATCAAATGAATGAAATGTTATTGCCTAATTCTTTCAACTGAATGGATTGAAGGAAACTTTAGGCCATTCGCAATAATTCCAGAGAAAGCATTTTTTATATCATCAATATTTTTAGCATTATGGCATTTTAAATATTTCTGCTAGTTTTGAAGTTGTGACGTCATCAAATTGCTAAATCGTAAACCACAATAGCTACTAACTTCTGCTTGCTTCCATCTTTTAGATCTTCAAAAACTGAGTATTTCTTCTATTGGTCATTTTGACTTTCCTCAATCAGTTCTCAATTTATGGTGGTTTTAATCTTTTTCAAAGCTTTCGATACCACCTCTGTTACACCCTTTCATAAATTGTAGAAAAGCCGTGATTACAAAAATAATGATGATATCAAAATACTCTTTCTAGAATTATGGTGAACGACCTAAAGTTCACTTCGATCTACTTAGTTGCAAGAGTTAGGCTAAAACATTTTACACATTCAATTTTAAAGTTTTCCAAGTATTTGAAAAGTTGGTCCTCGATATTCCTCTAAAACGTAAGAGAAAATGACGGGCATAGGCTGGCTAAGAATTTGTACGATAAATGCTAGGAGAATTCATTGTCTGCGTCAAAAGAATGAAAAGAAAGAATAGAGGCTCACATCATGGTTAGTAGAATTAATCATGCTCACTTTGACTCATACTGTATTTAAAATAACTGCTACCGAAGTGTAAAGTGCCCATTTTAGCTCTGGTAAATATGGGATCAGGGGTTGCCTTATTAGCCAAAATTTGTCTTCAAAAGATTTCCTTGCTCCCCTGATTCATAGCATAACTGTCACAAAATGATACTAGGAGATGTATTCTTAGCCAAAGTAAAGGGCGTGGCTCCAAAAGTTTTCTTGGGGCTCCGCCCCAGACCCCTCCTCTCCGTGCCTCTACTTAATGCACCCTTGCCACTCTGCTGCTTCCAGCCACTCTGCTGCTTCCAGCAACTAAAAAAGTTTAGCATTGGTTTTATTGATGCCGCGAACCACAGTGTAGCTTTAAAAGTTAAACCATCTTCTTGTAGGACATATGCAAATATCCACAAGATTGCTTCCTATAAACGTTTCTGAAATTGAAACTCTTTTTCAAGAATTTCCCTGAGACATCCATCTTCCAAAGTAATTCTTTTCTCTATTTCAAAGAGAATTTTGCATGAAAGACTCATTTTTCCTACGATGTAACTAGCAGGTTGTAAGAAGTTTCTCCAGGAGGAGCACAGCCACGAATGGCAAAATTATGCCCGCGTTTCCTTTTCTCTGTGCCGTAACATGTTTCTCATTGTGATAGGCATAGCTACTGTAAATGTTGAAAATATAGGACCCAATTTGTTACTCGTTCTACTATACACATTGCGCACTTTGAATTAATACATTTTTTGTTTTTGGTTGACATATTTTGTTCTGTTCTCCGTGCTAACTTCTTTGAAAGCTTTCTTCAAACTACTGTGAACATTTCCTACGTTTGAAAATAATCATTTATCTAAAAAAATTAAGAAACACGTAAGAAGCTTTTGGTAGCAAAATGGCCCAAACAAATTGAGAAACTGCCTACAAGCCCCAGACCTTAGTTTCTTATTAAAAAAATACGTGTACACACATCCCAATTTTGAAGTCAAAAGCTTTGCCAGTTTTTCCGCGATAAAATGCTAAAGTTAAGTATCCTACTCGACAACAAACACTAGAAAAACTGGTCAGTCGATTATGGATGAATCAGTGAAAGAAAGAATTAGTGAAACGCTTGCAATTGCAAGCATGCATGAAACAAGTCTGCATTCTTTTGAGACTGACAGTGCAGATCTGTCTTTTCCTAACAAACCTACTTCACTTGCTCGAGCTATGGGATTATCATGTTTGAGTCCAAAGGCGAAGAAAAAGAAAGAGGTTTCCAAACAATGTGTTTGCTCAACGATCACAAAAGTCGAACCGTGTCGATTGCCTAATGTTGCATTTGAGTACAATGTATGGAACTTTTGATCATTTTCATTCATGCGCTGTTTCGCAGACCCCTTTCTTTTCTTCACCATTGGACTAAATCGTGATATCGCATGGCTCGTGTAAGCGAAAGAAGAGAGAAAAATTTGCGCTGTCAATCTCGAACGAATGTTGAATTGTTTCATGCCTGTTTGCAAGCGCTTCATTGATTATTTCGCATTTGCCAGTCCATAATCGACTGACCAGTTTTTCTAGTGTTTGTTGTCGAGTAGGATACTTTAGCATTTTATTGCCGAAAAACTGGCCAAGCTTTCAACTTCAAATTCTGCATATGTATCCATAAACATATGATGTGTGGGGTAAAAAAATTTTGTCAAAAATCTTTGTTAGCGGAGTGGAACGTGAAGTTCTGACAGCCATTTAAGTATTGTGAAATGAGCCTTCTCCAAGGCCGTGACAACAAACAGTTTTGTTTCATATGTCTTTTGATTGCGATGAATATGAATAATGCCACACCCCTTGCGATGAATATGAATAATGCCACACCCCTTTCGATAGACCGATTGGCTCCAGAGCAATTAATAAGTCTGTAGATGGGAGGATTTCTGGAAATCAGCTTTCCGTGCTCATTGGAGCGGCAAGCAGAGTCACCTTAATGTTATATATGGATTTCTTCCTTCAGATAGGCTCATTTTATCCACATGCCATTTTTGTAAAGGAAATAATTGTTTTTCATTGGATATCTGACTCAACTGATTCCTATTTTTCCTTAGATTTGGATGTATATGATCAAGTTTTATCATTAGTAAGTGAATTTCAATTTAACCTTTCATGACGTTGTGGGCTTGAATGAAGAGATATTTTTATTTGCTGGTAAGCTGATGCCAGTATAATGAATTTTGTAAAAGAAATACAAGGAATTTGGTGAAGCAGATGTGAACTCATTTTGAAGTCAGTTTTTGGTCATCTCATTTTTTCTACTGTGAATATACTTCGAGAATAGTTTTTCATCGAAATTTTCTTTGATATATGTCTACGTAAGCATTTATGTTACTTTCCAATTATGCTGTGGTTCGCTCAGATTTTAAGGATTTGCTATGGATAGCCTAATCTGGCATAACAGAAGCCTAAAAAGTATCTTAATGTAAGCATTTGTACTCTAGCCTGGTTTTAATAGAGTATTATGTTAAACCTGGTTTTTGCAAGAGATATACCGATCTTCAAGCCTGGTTTTCATTGGAATAATAAGGATCATAAAGATGACAAAAAGCACAAATTTCTAAATCTTATGACGATTAAGATTCTATTTAACAGAACGCACCATCAATGAATGACAGAAAATGGAATGATAGACAACACAACTACCATTTGCCAATATGTTTTGATTAAAATTTTTCTCAGATAACTTTGCAATTCCTGACAACCAGGTTATGTACAGTAAGAACCCCGCATTTAAAAAGATTGACTTTTCTTTGGCAGCCTGAATAGGTTCGTAATTAAATGGCTGTTATTCAAGTTCCAGCCTTCAAGGTTCTCAAAAGGTTCTTATATACAGTAAACGCATTGCATGATTTTATGATCAATAAACAAATTCCCACTTTTGGCAGGTCACGATATGTTATGAATTGGACAGAATTTGAATATCAGTCTTTAAGCACCATCATAGGCAAATTGTGTTGATTTTTTGACTGACCACTTCCAGACTTGTATACAACATCTTTCGTATGAAATTCCTTGGTCTGGTCTGGTAACAGCATGAATTAGTTGATAACGGCCATCAATAAAGAGAACCGTTAGGAATTCGATGTCTTCCATTTTTCGCTATTCTATCTTTATCCCCTTTCCTTTTCTCTTTCATTCTTTTTGGAGACCTGAAAAATTGCTGGGACCATTGGTCCGCTATTTTTCCATCCCTGACAATAACAGACTTTGTAAAACGTAATCAAAATGCATTTGAATTTTGGAAGAGAACGAGATTAAGATACCAAAGACACATTCTAAATCATAAAATTACAATAAAATAGCCTATCTTGGACATTGTCAGCCGCAATATCCATGTTCAACAGACGACAACTGGTAATGATTTGTCTAAGTTGCTAAATCCTGAGTGGCCCGACGGGGACTTCCACCCCAACACCACTTACAACATGCACGGAGGTAGCCAGCCAGCATCCCCAGCCATTTCCTTGGGATCAAAGTGCAAAGGTGGAAGGATAAAGCACTCCCACGGGCAAGCAAATCATGCTCAACATCCGCTACCCTTTCATTTAGGTCCAGAAAATGAACCCTAGTTATACTGCTATAGAGCGCCTTTCTACGGAGCATGTACACATCACCTGCCTCATTGATGATGCCTATTTTTACCTAAGAATCACGCCGATGATCTTCAGACGATTAAAGAGCCATTGCTAAACATGATTCTTCGTGGTGCCAAAGTCGACTTTCGTATTATCTGAAAGTCCTTTTTAGCCTAAATTCTCTTTGTCTTGCTTTTCATTCGGAGCACAAAGGGTCATGGTTAGCAATAGCTCTTTAAGATTCCTCGGATCTTTATAAATTCTTTGAAAACGCTATGATCAATTAAGACTATGATCAATTAAGGAAACCAGGAATCATAATCGCTAGAATGATTTGCATTCGTTTCGATCACATAAAGATATTTGAAATAAGAAACTTTTTCTTCTACAACATCTGCTCTCGTTCATTAAGACTACATTAGAATTTGCATCGAGATGTAGTGATATAATCAGTCGAAGAAATCGTTTACTAATCATTTTGCATTTGGAAGTCTCACTTAACATGGGGCTGTTTTGATCATGTGATCGCAGCTGCTTTGTGACATTCCATTTTACTGCAGCTAAGTCTAGGAACTTTATGTAGATGCTGCTTCACTTGGAATGCTATTTTTGACCATCTTATTTGTTTTGTTTAATTCATGCCCGGAGAGACCTTGGTTAAAATTGTATCTTCCTTGCATTCCTTGTGCCATTTTTCATGCTAGTTTAGTAGATTGAACCAAAATTTTCAGAGTATTGTCAAAGAAGTGCCTGTTGTTTATATCATTAGCTCAGATGAAGGATCAAGTGCAATTCAGAATTGCAGTGTAGCTTGTGTTTTGTAGCATTCAGGTGAAAGCTACTGTTGTGTGGCTTTATCTTATTCTGTTTTATTCATTATATCTTGCCAGTTGCAAATAGGCTAAATAGTGTTCCCAATTAGTATCATTGCTAGAGATATGTGACACTTTGATAAAATTATGGTAATAATGGCAATAATTGCGGCTTGCTGCTAACTATTCGGAAGGAAGGAAAAATTAGAATATCACCCTCTGTTTGTAGAAATATGGCAGGTCGCAGTAAAAAAGCTATTTTTATCACACGATAATGAATACGTCAGAGGCTATGGCAACAAAGCGATCTTAATTTGTTTCTTATTCTATGGAATGAATGCTAGTTGTCTGATTTACTTATGGACTTGAGACGGAGGGCCAGTTTCGTGGTGGCCGGGGGGCCAAGGGGGCACATACCCCACTAGCGACTTGAGAAGATGGGGGCGCCAAAGGCGTCCAGCATTTTGAGGGGGCGCCAGATGCCCAAAAGCTCGGTGCACACTAAATCACGTTTGGGTAGCAGTATGGGAGATATTTTTAGCTCACGATCAGACTGCGGGCCTTTGAAGATGTTTTGATGGAATTAGAAATTGAACTGTTCGATAAGAAACTGATGGCATTCCATTAGCTCTCCAGAAACGCATTTGAAATGTGTTTGGAGAACGCACTTTTTATCCCAGTTCTAAGGCGTTTAATTTTAGTGTGAACTAAGCCAACCCAGAAAAAACATATTCAAAAGGATCTTTCACGATTTATTTCTTGAAAAATCAACATAAGCAAGCCCGTAAGATAGGGGATCATAGAATGGAAGACGCAGTGGGCTTCAGTATCCAGGATGTGGGTTCAGGACTTTGAAATCGTTGTACTCACTTGAACGCTGCTAGCGTGTCAATCGTGCACTTCATTATAAAAATTTTCTTGGGAGTCCCATTTTCTTGGCGGGATTTAGAATCCCTAAATCCATTAGACGGAAAAGTGGATCCAAATGACCAAATGACCTATTATAGTAATAATAATAGTTATGATTAGACCGATCTTAAGGCTGAGAAAGCGTTTTTACAACTTCTTATTTTTGTTTGTCGTAGATACGAACAGCAAGAGAAGAAGCGTTGCCTTACCTTTGTTTACCTGAGGAAATTGTGCTTTATATCTTCTCATTCCTGTCAAAATCTGACATTTCCAAGTGTGCGAGGGTCTGTCGACAGTTTCGAAGAATATCAATGGACGAATCACTCTGTAAGTTATGTAGCTTTCTATCTATCTTGCTAATGTGAATAACCTAAGTTGAAGATGAGATCTCATATGTTTAAAAAAGCCGATTGTATTTGATTATCCAGCGCGTGGTGAAACAAGGCAAATCGAAAAAATGGAGGGATTAGGTGTTTCTTTTCCCATTTATAGACAAACGCTATATATCTCAGGTCACTTAAACGATTTTCTTTGTGACCATTCCCCAAATATGGGCATCTGGTGGTCACGTTGTTCGGCAATAGGCATTGAAATTTTGGTCGTGGATTCATGCCCTTACTGTTGCTATGAATGTCTTTCCCGATAATATTTGTCTTTAACCACTTCATATCATATCATAATCATAATCGTAAAAACTTATTTATAGTTGGTTTACTCCTAGTTAACAACAACTAATTAACACCAACTATCTACAGAATACAATATATAATATAACAAAATGTATAAAACCCTAAGTTAAGTGCTGATGTAGCAGTTGTTGCCATCCCAGCAACGTATCTCTTTTTTGAATTTCAGGAGAGAAGTTGTCAATTTTAGATCATCACTAAGAGCATTCCACAAGAGACTCCCTCTAAAGGATAGGGAATTTATTCCGTAGCTTTGCACTTTGCAGTAGTTTCTCTGCGAATAGGTAACCCAGAGGACTCTTATAAAACGAGAGTTATCTTTAAAGATAATCAGGGGCGTGGCCATCGGGGGGGGGCAAGTTGGAGGGTGATTGCCCACCCACTTTTGCCCAAAGATGGTTCTCGAGATTCCTTTTTATCGCTAGTATCATGCATGATAGTGGGAGGTGTCTTCTAAGCCAAAATAGAAGATGTTTCTTCAAAATTTTCCTCCCACCCGATTCATAGACCAGTCACAAAATTATCAGCAGTTCCTTTTCACCAATGTCAAACATGATCTTGGGAGATGTGTTTAGAGCCAGAGTAAAGGGCGTTTCTTAAAAAATTTTCCTCGCACCTGATTCATAGAATAACAGTCACAAAAGTATCCATATTTCCTTATTACAAATGTCAGACATGATCTTGGGAGTTGCATTCTAAGCCAAAGTAAAGGACCCTGCTTCAAAAATTTTCCTTGAGCTCCGTATTTTAGAATAGTTTTCATAAATCAACATGATTTCTTAATGGCCAATGGCTAGCATGATATTGGGAGATGCATTTTAAGCGAAAGTAAAGGGCGTGGCCCCAAAAATTTTACTGCGGCTTTGCCTGCAGACAACCTCACTTCATTGCTCCCAGTTAATTCACCTTTGCCACGCCGCTGGAGATAATCAATTGTTTGAATCAGCTTTTGAAGCCTCCGAAGATGGGCGTTCATCTGCTTTATTTCACATCCTCAATCATCTTTGTTCCTTCAGTTATCTTCAAGAATCTGTAACCATCTGAGACAAGATCCCACGGCTCTAATTTCTTAAAGATACCAGAAACTAACCTTTAGCACTGATCGTTCATTGGAGACTTTGACTTACTGTTTGTTGCAATATTCTTGTCGGGTTCATTCCATCATCTCTGACCAGCAATCCTTTCAAGAGAGACTTGGTGGCACTTACGGGGCGCCAAAGGGGACAAAAGTATGAACTTCTTTATCAGCTTTACTGGGTCTTCTTCAAGGTCGGAAACATTACCCTTTGTGCTGAAAGAAGTGATCCTCTTGGCAAACCCGAATGAAAGGAACGTTGCGAAAAGGAAGATCTTGGTCAAACTGAAATTTTTCATTAACTTTGCATATCAGGTGCCTTTCCCACTCTATTGTACTATTCTCTGCACCTTCTCTGCATCAGCACAGTCAGTGCGTTCAAGTTCTCTGAAAATAGGCTTCTTCTGGGCTGTTCAATGTCGGAAAAAATGATTTCCGTCACTGTCGCCATCTTGCCTTGGCCAAGCTGTACTGAGGAAAGTATAGTGCGCATGCGCCAGTTCTTTTTCCCGCCAGTACAGCACGATGCCTGTAAAGGACGTCAAGTTTATACCCCAAACAATTAACGTTGGAAGTAATAAATATAGAATGAACATTCGAAAAAAATAACTACTAACATACATTGCAGAAAACTTCCACAACGCATAGAAAAAACGCACATTGTAAAAATCGGAGTACGGAAAGGGTAAAAATACAGACCAGTCGGGGAGAATAGTAAAGCAACACAGGAAAAAAATTATGGAACCTAATACAATGAAAATCATATCGACAGGGAAAACAAATATATGAACTGTGAAAAAAGTAAACTCTCAAAAAAAGGAAATTTACAGTGTAAAATTTAACAAGTACACAATAAAGATAAAATCACATATCACAAGAGATATCCATACACTATAGAAATAATTCAACACACCAAAAAAATGCAAACCATGTGAGATAAAGAAGTTCATACTTTTGTCCCCTTTGGCGCCTCATAATATTTCTCTTCATCTAATAGTTTCGTATTATTACGCTAGATTATGAAAAGGATTTTAAAAACTATTTATTAATTTGGTACATGATCATCGATTTAGATTAGGCTACTTTGCGTTGTATAGTAAGTTAGACCTGATGTAAACAATCGTTGTAAAATATGTTGACAAACAAACTCATTCAGGGAATGGCAAGTTGGTGAAGGTGAAGGTGAAGTTGCAGTTTTTTCGCCAAGCGATGGAATTGCAGAAGTAGCTAAGCGCTAATCGAGTCCGCGAGCCCTTGTCATGACGCTCATGTCATGACGCAAGCCCTTGTCCTACTTGGTATCGAACCCAATCTGCCTGACTGTTCTAACTACAAAGTCAGAAAATTTCACCACTGCGCCTCAACAAGTTTGGCGCAACTCTCTTCTTTCTCGATAGTCTTGTGGGACCGTTGTCTGTAGGTCTCTTCGAGAATGTCATTCCTTTTCAAGAGAGCTTCTTTCATAGGCAGATATTTTTTTGCTGTTTGTATATCCATACTGTCTCAGGTTGACTGTGCTTTCCCAGTTTTGCGGGGTGAGTGGCCGAGTGGCTTGGACAGTCTTTGTCAGGTGACTGAGTTAAGCTCGGTCGAGTGAGGTCAAACTCCGGATGGGTGACCTCGGAGGCCTGACCTTACAACTCACCTCGTCGTCCTTCGGAATGGACGTTAAACTAGGGGTCCCACGCCTGGATGCGGAATGCACATTAGGCATAAGTTACAATCCCGGACAAAACTCATGATACACTTTGTATTTTGGAGGAAATTTCGAGTTGAGATCCCCCCCCACCCCCCATTGCAATGTTGAAAGCTGATGAAAATTTCATAGATGAGTTGACAAGTATGTCTTCTTTCAGTAGCCAACATTGCAATGGACCTTTTAGCTATTCCACAAAAGAGCCTGGATCGAGCGATATTTTTATACAATTTTATACTCCATGTTCGATAGAGTGGCGTTAAAGCTTCATCGCAATTGTCCACATTCGAAAATTCTACAAATTGTAATGAAATATCGTTCGATCCACATTCGTTTTCAGAATAGCTAAAAGGTCTATGGGGGGGGGGAGGGGGCATTAGCAGTGAAAGGTAGCAGTTTACGTACAGGAAAGGCCTCTTTTAAGGCAAAAAACATCTGTCCCAACAAGTTTTTTCCGCGATTGTCTGAAAATGGTGTAACTTTAAATTGCTGTAAATTGCTTGCGCGTTTGAATATATTGCTGGGATTTGGAGGGAAGCAAGTCCTTTGTTGAATAAAGACTTGGGTGTGGTTTTACTTGTTTTTCTTTCCCAAAAGAGGCATTTGAAGCATTGTTGAAAATTGATGATTTTACGTCAAAACAGCTAATTTCAGTGTGCATGTACAAAAGAAGCAAAACACTCCTAAATTTCGTTGTAATCAGGTAATATTTTCCAAACAACATCGGCGCACGATTAGCAATTACATTTAAGCCATAGAAAGCGATCAGACAGGGTCTACTGGAAATACAGGCGATTTTCACAGGGAGGAGACTCAATCATTGGGCGGTGACCACTTCTGACGGGAGGCTTCCAGTGAACTTAGGCCGTAAACATTTGCATTCAAATGCATGCAGATTTTGCATCTAGCCTAACTATGATATCGAAATTTAGCATACAATTGTTTACATGGATTACGTCATTCTCAAATCTGACTTAGGCCAAGCCTTGGGCTGACGAAGGTCATCGAAGCACACTTGAACAGTGCGTGTTAAAACAGCCGTAGCTTTCATCGCAGCGTAGTATTTCTAGGAGTTTCATTTTTTACTTGAAAACAAAAGGTGATACAAGGCATTCATCCTTTATCCAGACGGAAAATGCCTACAGTTTACCAACAAAAAAATAATAAACTTCATCGATACTCACTTTGTCACCTTTAAAAAAGACAAGATCAGCTGTTTATTGATCCAAAAAGTGACCTTCGTAGACATTCGACCCCACCGTTCTAAGTACAACCGTCTATAGTCTATATTTCGATCCTAATATAGAGCTTGACATCTCTGTCACTGTTTGCGTCCATAACTTCGCATCTGAACGTTATTCTGAATTTATTATCAATTTATTTTGCTACGCAAGTGCTTATGAGGACCGTTGCGCTAGAGTGCTTGACTTTCCTTTTGAAGTCTATTTTTGATTCATTCTGGGACAATAGGATATTTACAACGGGCAGTTTGAATAGAAGCATTCAGAAGCCAGACATTATCTGAAACCTGAATTGCAAGGCATTGATCTTTCCAGGCTCAATGCATTCTGCAGTAGTTACGTCATATGTGCAGTGAAGCAGCTATTTGTGTCAACACTCACAAATTACACTGCACACAATAGAAATTTCTTGAATTTTTCTGGGTCGTTTTTGTCCTTACGACTTACAGTAGAAACATAAAACGAAAATTCCTGGTAGCGGCTGTGGAGACGAAAAAGTTCTGAAAATTTCAGCTTGTTGCGATAACCGGTCTTAGAGTTATGCGCCCCTGAAGTTTTCAACCCTTTCCTACAATCCCGGACAAAACTCATGATACACTTTGTATTTTGGAGGAAATTTCGAGTTGAGATCCCCCCCACCCCCCATTGCAATGTTGAAAGCTGATGAAAATTTCATAGATGAGTTGACAAGTATGTCTTCTTTCAGCAGCCAACATTGCAATGGGGGGGGGGAGGGGGGCATTAGCAGTGAAAGGTAGCAGTTTACATACAGGAAATGCCTCTTTTAAGGCAAAAAACATCTGTCCCAACGAGTTTTGTCCGCGATTGTAGCTTTCAGTAGTTAGAAATCCTGACAAGCCCACTGACAACAAATTGAAAAAGCAAAAATAAACAAACAAGCAAAAAGTACGCAATGGCGCCAAAATCAAAACCCCGATGTCTGGATGCTAACCGTACGCTTGCTGTGGTCGCTGAAAAGTTATTGAAAGTGCTCAATGCTATCTGATTCGGAGACCCTGTGAGGCTTTTTTGTCCCATGTACCTCACCATTCTTCCATCATCATGTGATCCATGGAGCTGCCATTACCGCTACCTATGCAAACAGGACATTCGTTTGCCAGATGATTGAAATGGACACTTGCCTAGGTAAAAGCACAGCGAAAGTCGATGGACCCATCATAGATATCAGCCAGCATCTTATTTGCTCATGGGCTTACGATATAGATTTATAGGATACAAGAAGTCATTTCACAAACTTTGGATTTCCTTTTTCACCCGTGCACGATTGTCCCTGCGTACCCTACTCTAATTATCTATTACCCCCTCATCTACTTATTGTTTGCAGTTTCTCCCACTTTTCTTTTCCTTCACTTTTTCATTTAATCATATTTGTACACGGAAAATTCATTCAGTTAACAAATATATCACAAAAGGAATAGGCCTACATACAGGAATTGGTTACCTAGCAACAATATGAATCCATCTTAGCTACTAAACCTAAACACTGCTCTTCCATGAATCCGTGTGTTTGAATTTTTTTTCTTTTTTAGCTCAGAAAATGAGTTTTCAGTCTTTTTTTGAATGCGACTTCTGACCTAGCATCATTGATAGATTCTGGAATACTGTTCCATTCTCGGACCCCTTTATAAAAGAAGCTCTTCTCTACGCATTCCAAGTTGAGCCTTTGAAAATGTAGGTGAAAATGTTATATTTGGAAATGGACGAATTGTCTTGAAATTTATTCTGCAAGATTTCGGGACAAAGGTTGTTCACTGTTTTGTATGTCATAAGTGAACAATCAAAATTTATTATCTGATTTACACTTAGCGACCTTCTTTCCCATGAACCCTAAAGGCGGGTTTCCATTTGTGCGAATTTGGTCGCGCGATCGCACGACCTGTCGTCTGGTCATGCGTTGTTTCAATGACGAAGATTCCCCAGTCATCGGCGATCGCGTGACTGATTTTGGAAGTTAGATTGACTTCAACTTTTTTTGCGACCAGCTAGAGCAGAGCCAATCAAATTGCTTTAATTGTGCAATGATTACTTCATTCGCATGCTCAGGCCAATGGTCGCGCAGTCCTGCGACTAGTTCGCACATTTGGAAGCCCGCCTATACATCTGGATGAGTCAATTATGCCAAAGGCTCTGTTTTGTAGCCGCTGAGTGATCAAATCTCATATGCCAAAATGTATAGATCTTGTTTTGACAAACCGAAATAGGAGCGTGCAAAAAACTACTACTGTCGAAACTGGTCTGTCAGACTTCCATAAAATGGTTGTTACTGTCCTCAAAACTACTTTCCCCAAACAAGGATCAATCGTAATTAACTATAGAAATTACAAAAAGTATGATGAGAATGTTTTCAAAAGTGATCTTCGACAAGAGTTACAAAAAAATAGATCCATCGAATTTGAATTGAAACTGCTTTTGACAGAGTTCTAGACAAACATGCTCCAGTTAAGAAAAAATATGTCCGGGCAAATTATAAACCATTTATGACACGTGCTCTGCGTAAAGCTACCATGTTGCGTTCTAGGCTGCGTAATAAATATAACGAAGATCGAACTGCTGAAAAGTGGAACAAGTTTCGCAAACAGCGAAATTCTAGTGTTAAGCTATTTCGAAAAGAAAAAAGAAGTTATTACAACAACCTGGACATCTCACATATCACCGACAATAAGAAATTCTGGAAAACTGTGAAACCATTTTTCTCTGACAAATCACATTCTAATAATAAAATAGTTTTGACCGAAGGAGAAAAAATTATTTCCAACGATGTTGAAGTAGCAGAAACTATGAATGAATTTTTCGTTACCGTTACTGATTCTCTTGGAATAAATGAAAATTCCAATAATGAAAATTCAACGAAAGGAATCTCGGACCCTGTTGAGAAAGCTGTACAAAAATTTGCGAATCATCCAAGCATTTTAA